>OY743173.1:30219448-31429448 GCA_963555705.1 Ligustrum vulgare
TAACTTTGTGGATTCTATAAACTCGATGATTAAACATGCTAAGAAGTACCCAATAGAAGATATGTTCAAGTGCCTAAGATCTTCTATTCAGAAGTGGTTTTTCAAAAACCTAAGCGATGCAAAATCAACATTCACACAGCTCGCATCACGGCACAACTGTATGTTAAATGAAAGGGTGAAAATTTCTATGACGATGCAGGTTAGCCATTATAGCCTTGAGTAATGAATATAGTTGTAAGTGATATCATATATAGTGGTATGGAATTTGAATGTTATACAAGTACTCCCCTCAAGCAACGTTGTATATCAAGTCAATGATGGAACAACCCCGTACGTTGTGAACATGGAAGATAAGAAATGTACATGTAGAAGATTTTAGCTTGATCATTTGCCATGTCCACACGAAATTGCTGTGATCTCAAAGTGAAACTAATTTTTGTTCGATTACTGTTCGACATACTTTAGCAAAGAAAACTACATGGCTGCATACAAGGGTACTATGTGGATACTAGGTAATAAAGAAGAGTGGGACGTGCTGGATGAAGTTAGGAATATGGTTGTTCTACAGCCCGAGACTAAGAGAGGTCCTGGTAGATGGAGAGAGAGAAAAATAAAGCCGTCTCTCAATATAAGAAGACATCACGTTGTGGAAAGTATGATAGTTACGATCATAATAGAAGGACTTGCCGCAATACAGTCCCAAGTACTTCCAATAGGAACAAGAAAAAAAAGATGTGTCATACAAGTGAGATTGAGGTAGTAGATGTTATAATTTCTTATTTTTTGTATTGTTCCTAAACTTTCATTCGTGGCCTAATTTTCTATGAATGAATCATTTTGATTGATGTGCTAGATGATGATGTACTACAGCCAGCGATCACATAATCAACTAAGCTTAACGATGGAGAGCTCTATGGATTATAAATATCAGTATTTTTTATATGATTTACGATCTGGTTGGCTTCAGATTCGGATTTTGAGGCGAATCTACCACGAAATCAATTACCCTAGTGACTGTTGAGACTTTGTGAATGATTATGATGGACTTGGTATTTTTAATTGTAATTAATTAGATGTGATTCAGTTGTATGGAGCAAGCTGATGAAAATCATTTCATAACGCAAAATGTTTATCAGATAATAATGTACATATTCTTGACCTCACGGTGAATATAAGCACAATTCAGATTCAACTTTTAACTCGTTAAGTTAATTAGCATTGTCAATTTAATATGATGTATATGATATAAATAGTTGGTGTGTATGAGAATGGATAATGCATTAAAATACCACTAGTAGGTAGAGTATAAAATATGAATGATGTCATATACATCGACAGAATTATTGCATTCATCCAGACTTTTTTTTACATATCGTATGTGCATCTGCATTGATGTAGTATACATCTAAAGTTGCGTAATTCATAGATTATCTGTAAGTCTAATTCATTTCCTTCTCAATTGATTAACCTGAGATTACATCCTTTCGAGTAAAAAATGAAAGCATCATAACCAGCAAGAAAACTGATGCACAGATTTATAAGTCATCTGATAATGTACATTTTGGTCTGGAGTTCACAAACTGGATACACATTTTATTCCTTAAAAGTAGATTTAACATCCGTCTATATAAAGCAAATCAATATCGGTGACTATGTACCTCTAATTTAGTATGCACATTAGGCTTCCATGGAACGGGTAAAATACACCATTTGGTGGATCAATAGCAATTCTATATAGTTTAACATGACAATTGACCTATGTTGCATCCGATACTTAGTTATGGACATAAAATACAAATGTCACTGGAACATAAATATAAAAATGAAGTTTCATGTCGAATAAAATGATGTATGATTGCATTTTTTCTCCATAGTGAATTATATTTTATTAATTAATAAAATTTGAAATATGTTGAAAATATATTATTTTTCATAACTCGTATTGAAATATTATATTTTCTTGATTAATATGAAATTATATTTTATCAATTCATAAAATATGAAATATGCTGAAAATATTATTTTTTCTCTCGTATTGAAATATTAAATTTTACTAATTAGTATGAAATTATATTTTATTAATTAATGAAATTGAATTTTATTGACAATATTTTTTCTATAACTCTTTTGGAAAATCTATTGAAATAATATAAATCATTAATTAATAAAATATGAAATCTTATAAAATAAATTGAAAATATATTTTTCATAAGTAATTAATAAAAATATGGAATATATTGAAAATAATGAAATATTATATTTTATGAATTAATTAAATATGTTTTTCAATATAGATTTCAATATTGAGGTGAAATAATTATTTAATTTTTAGTTCATTACGATATATAATTTAAGTTTTAGTTTATACAAAAGCACTTTTATAGTTGTGCAACCAAACAACCAATTTATTATTAACAGTACTTTCTGAAGTAACAACCGAACAGTTAACTGCTTTTTATTAACAGCACTTTAAAAAAAAAACTCTGCTACTAAAAGCTCTACTGCAAAAAGTTCTATTCACAACAGTTGTGTCAAATGGGCTCATAGTCTCATCACCTCATGCAATGAAGCATATAAGTTTTGACGTGCATAACATCATCAATCATCAAATTATAAATAGCCCCTATTTCATAGAAATTAAAATCAGATTTTTAGTAATTTTTTAATAAAAGTTGATGAAATGTATGGTTAAAAAGTTATAAGACCCATGAAATACATGGTTGTGATTAGTTGTTGACTATGAATTTGATAAAAATCTAATTTTTAATCAGAAACAAACATGCACATAGTCTCGTCTTATGTAATAAAGCATATAAATCACATAATACATGAAATTATAATTTAAATTAATTATTGGAGGCGAGTCTACCTCAAATTCACGAGTTTGAAAATATAGCGGGATATTGATCAACTTCCTAACCGTCTTATTGCTCCAACTAGCCAAAAAGAAAATAAATTTTAAATTGGTATTTTGGAATTTTAAAAGTTAAAATGAAATTAAATTTTAGAGGTTAAATTTAAACTTCAATATAGTTGACTTTGGAAATATTTGGGACTGAAATAAAGGTTTAAGAAAATCATTGGGCTGACTTATTGTATTTCCGAAACTTAGGGCTGAGGTTAAAACGTTTTTAAATACTTGGGGTTCTAAAATAAATACTTTATAAACTTGGGGGGAGAGAGAAGAGCACACTGGTCTCTTATCGGTTCGCCGCCGTCGGACGTCAAGCCGGCGATGGTACCGCAGTCGGGTGGCGGAGGTGAAGAGGTGTGTGTGGGTGCGTGAAAAGAAGATGGTTTTGAGCGAATTGTGCAAGAAACCTGAGACTTGGAATTGGCTTTAGGAGTTGTTGTTTTCCAGGAATAGCCTCGTCGAAGCGGCCAGTAGTTGAGGTAAGTCTTTGGGCTTGTCATTATTTGATTTTCTTGGTTGTTTAGGTGTCAAAAGTGTGGATTTGGAGTTGGGAAGTGGTAGTCGGTTGGTGGTGGAGTTGATTGGATCGGCTATGGAGGTGAATTTTTGGGGTTCTTGGAGTTGGGCAATGGATTCATGTTGCTGTTGTTTTGAGATTAGGCAGTTTGAAGTGGTGATTTCGAAGTGGGACTGTGCTTGGTGACGACAGTGATCGTCAGTGTAGGTGGACGGGAACTTAGGTTCGGCTGGTCGTCAGTTTGATGTGCGAGTGTGTTGTTTTAAATTCAATTTTCTTCTCGTCTCTTTCAATTCGGGGTTCGGATCAAGGCGATGATTCTCAACTTCCTCCAGTTCCATTGATTGGATTAGAGGCAGTGAGGTGTAAGGAATTCTTGCAGTGGACACTTCCTGTCTAAACCGAAAATATCAAATAGGGTACGAGAAGATTACTACAATACGTGTGAATTGTTGTAAATTTTCAGTGTGTGCTATGAAAGGTGAGGGAGGGGAAGAGTCCATATACACGTTTTGCTTGGGCTCAAATTGGTAGGTTATGAAAGATCTTTGATTGGGGAAATTGGTGAGGATTTTGCAAGTGGTTTACCCGATTATGGAAAAGATGTAAACGTGGGAATGGAAGAAAGCTATTAATTGAGTATTAAATCACGCGGTCGCGCGCTTCGGCCACCGGTCAGTTTAGTGAGCTCTTGTAGCCAAATATAACCCTAGAATATTTGCACGGTAGGTCCTTCATCTTTTTGGGACGTTGCAATTGAGTCCTCAATTTTTTTTATTTATTTCAATTAGGTCCCTAGACATCAAAATTGCTTTTTTTTTGCTCAATTTCTGTTCAATCTTGTCCATTTTTTACAATTGAGGTTGTACCTAAATGTACAAGATAAACATAGTTTATAAGTACAAATTCACTCAATTTGTGATTAATACATCAATTTAAGTACTAATATAAGTGTGTAAATCACACTTTTCATAGCACATTATGATTCTCCAAGTTGTTTTTGAATTCTGTATTCAAGATTTTTTTTTTTCTTTTCCTTGTGTCAGTTTAGAGTAGCTTGAGAATTGTAAGGCGTGATGATACGTGCACGCTATGACGATTGATAATTAGAAACATGAAGTTAAGGATACACATACTTTTAAGGTAAAAATATTCGATGGAGTTATAAGATGTCTACTCGTATTAAGAATTTCCCAAGATTGAGACGCAATCTGATATCATTTAGTTCTATGGACACTAGCCAGGAATATGTGCATCTTATACAATTACTATTCAGGAGAATTCTGTGACAATAACTATAACGAAAGGCAAAAAAGTTGATATCTTTGAAGGAGATTGTGGGAGAACTTATAGCCTCAGGTTTTAGATTCACGTAATCACGTGTTACGTG
Source organism: Ligustrum vulgare (assembly GCA_963555705.1). Lineage (NCBI taxonomy): Eukaryota > Viridiplantae > Streptophyta > Magnoliopsida > Lamiales > Oleaceae > Ligustrum > Ligustrum vulgare. Next base: position 30,224,270 of record OY743173.1, read on the forward strand.
TATAGTAATGCTTGACTGACTTTTACAGTTGCAGGGTATTTTTTTTTGAGAGCTTGTTTACATTAATCTTGTTCTTTTCGAAGAAGTGTGAAATAACTTATGTTGATCTAACTAACACTTAGAGGAAGTGATACACGTATAATGCGAAATTATAAACAATTTAAATCTAGACTAGATGGAACTTAGTCAATTAAAAACGTAGCAATCAATCAACAATAAATAATTGCAAGAAAGTAAAGAACAACATATATAGTAACGAATGAAAAATAATTGAAAAACTCTTCGCAGGAAAACAATTTTTGGACAAATGTGTCATTAAATTTTACTAGAAAAGAATAATTTACAGTTGGTTTAGACACAACTAATTGCGTGTTTAAGACCTAATATAATTAGATTATTTGGGATAAATATACTTTGGAATAGTGATTGTTTGAAGAATGTGTGATTAGAAATTAAGAGAAAAAAGGTATTCAAAAATGTGTGGTTAAAAGTAAAAGAGAGAAAATATATGAAAAATTATAATTTGGCTCGAACAAGGGCTAAACCTTAGCAAATTCTAGTGATGACAACGGGGCGGGTTCGGTGAACTTGGATTTCGAGAATTTTGTTTTGAAAACTAAAATAGTGATTAAACTAAAGAAACAACGAAAATTTGATTTTAAAACTTATGAAAAACAAACTGGTTAGAATAATGAATCCATTTTGCCTATATCATCCATATTTTAACCAGATTATTTAAATACAATTCTTAGGTTTTGAAAATCCATATTTCAAATATTGTTAAAACTCCATTTTGGACAAGAATTAATACATTTTCCTATATACGACCCGACTATATTTTTATGACGAATCCGAATGTATAGAAAAGCATTACAAGATTTGTGAATACTATAGCAGATAACATACAACATATGGGTATATTTCTATCCCCTATCGGACTTTGTGACAATTGAAACGAGTCTAATGAAATCCTAATCTTTCGAACTTAAGAAATCTTAACCAAAAATCATACAACTAGTGATCAAGTAATTGCATAATAGTAAAAGCACGAATCAATTGCTCAAAACCACAATTTCCATGAAATAAATAATAGATTAAAACATGGATTCAAGAATTCAAAACTTCATCACAATTCTAACACTACTAACCTAGCCTAGAAACATAATTGAATAGAAATTACAAGAAAAATAAAAGGATTCACCCCTTTCATCTGCTGTTCTTTGGTCTTCAATTATGCTCTTGACGTTGCATGGATTCCTTGGCAATTTGACAGCTTTTGGCATCAATTTCACAAGTTGGAAACAATTAATTTTGTGTCACAAGCCATGTATTTATAGATGTACTCACAGTTTAGGTTACTTGGGAGAAAAGAAAACTGAAATCCGCGCAAAAGCCCAACAATAGGGCCCAGAAAATGCCCATGCAGCCGCATGGTATAGAAGGGTGCGGTCACACGGCTCTGCAGGTGTAGCTTCAGTTGCCCAAAATTTGGGTAATGCGACTGCACGATTATTCAGGCACACGACTGTGCGGTTCAAATGTAGGTGTCAGGGGGTATAAGATTTTAAAGCTTTCAAAAACTTTTCCGGTGTTTCCCCCTGACACCTACATTTGCACTTACTGCTTTCAGCAATTGATGTAATTTACTGCTTTCAACAATCAACGAACAGTCATGTTTCACTGAATTCAAGTATTCTCTTGTAAAAGTTCTATTTCATTTGTAATCAAGTTCAACGTTCGTCCCGAAGTAAGTGAGAAAAGGCGGAAGGTAGTCTAGCGGAGCAGACTACTGCCGCACGGTGCCCTTTTCTGTGCTAAGAGGAAAGGCGCCCCGTGAAAGTTGAAAATGCAATTTTCAATTTTTAAGTGCTATAAGTTGGTCCCTGTCTTTTAATTGCACAGGAAGTCCTTTAACTTCGATTGTTGCAATTTAGCCCCCATTAACTTCAAATTTCTTCTTCGAATTTTCTTCTAATTGCCCCTTTCATTTACTTCATCAACTCTTGATTTTCATACTTTAGCTCTTTTATCATCCAGTTGATTGATTTTAGCTTCAATTCCATTGTTTCTCGACTTTGGGTTATTCCTGTATTATAAATAAATACTAACAAAATAAATAACAAATACTCTAAAGCGAACATATAAAATCCTACTTTTATGATATAAATAAGTGTATAAAATACAATGATCAACACCCCCAAACTAGAACTATTGTTCTTCCTCGAATAAAATGAAACTAAACTATAAAAATAAAAATAAAAATAACAAAATATTTTTATTTTTGTCAACTTATTTATCCTGCGCTTCAACAATCCAAATTGGCAATTCACTTTAGCAAAGAATTATGAACAACATAAAATATTTCCATTCATCCGATGCTCGACTTCATTATATGTGTGTGAATAGCCAAAAATGAAATGCAAACTCATGTAAAAATTTACTTGATATTGGGTGACTAGTCATGCAGAAATAAGCCCGAATCCCATGTGGTCAACAATGATTTTCTTTGTAATTTTTCTTACAGCTCTCATGGATGATCACAACCTTGCTGCTTTTCTCTCATATCCCAAAGTTTTTTCTATTTTTGTTGGTATGCACAATAGACCAAAATTAATCCATCCTCAATCTCACAATCCAATGTTAGAAATCCCAATCAAAAAGGCTTATACCGAGCATTTTATTCCATTATTTCATTTGGACGACTTCTTCTTTTAATGTCCTTGTCTTTTACCATCTCAGTGCAGAACTTTTCATAATAGCTTTCTACATGACCCCTGTAGCGAATTTTAGGTTGATGACTCCCAAACCAGACAACTTTAGGGCACCAGGTTCAAAGAACCCCTCAAACTTAATTACCCAAGTCATAAAAGCGTAACAAAAAAGTTAAAGATGTATTAATGTCTTATGTGTAAGTCCACTCTTTGTAAATGCTTTCTATTTGACCCCTTGTAGCTAGATTTTGGTTGATAGCTCTCAACTCAATTGAGTTTAGGGTACCAGGTTCAAAGAACCCCTCAGACTTAATTACCCAAGTCAAGAAGGCATTTGAATAGTAGAATAAGACTATTAGCATTTTTTTGTTTTTATATTATCGCCGATTTATACCTGTTGATTAAAATATCCTCAACCAGAGATGCAAAATCAAGAACTTCAGACCCTCAATCCATCAATGCTTACTTATCCCTTTCCACATGTATCAAGTTTCCCTCTACACAATTTATTATTCGAAATTGGCTATATGCTCAAGTTTGATTGAAGTTGTACATGGATGAATGTTTAAGAGAAATAAGGTTCACATGTTGCCCCCATTTCCTAACTAAAGCACAAAAGTCAATTCAAATCATATCATAAGCAATAAATAAATCAACAAAATTTCAAATGTTTCACTTTTTATGATTTTTCAAATTTTATGATTTTTCTATCCCAAAATTGAATGAACGATTAAATAAAAGTACATGAATGAGATTCCCACACCCCCAAACTAGAACTATTCATTGTCCTCAATGTATTCAAAGAAGAATAAATCAATTAAATACAAAATCATAAGGACGGTTTAGGTACTTCCCTGGTTTGGAGAGGAGGTGTTCCCATTTTGAATCTTTGATCTTCATGTAGCTTGGATGATTTGACCCGTTTCTAGATTTCCCATGTTTGGCCCAAGGTGTTTTCATATCATGTTCCATGCAAAAGAGAGATAAACTGTTGACCTATGGTCAATTTGACCTTATTGTTTTGATCATAACAAATAAGAATTTATTGTGTTGCTAACAAGTGTGCTTCAAGTGTTTCATGTAATGATAAATATTCAAAGCACTCAATGTTCAAATCGTCTCTCAAAGATATAAATCAAAATTATGTGATCGAGCACATGAGACGCAAAGAAGATCATGAAATCATTGAAGATATTCAAAGATCAAAATTGAGGATGAAAAGCATGACATGAAGATCAAGAATTCAAGCTTGCAAGATTAGAGTTGATTTAACGTATGTAAAGGTATAACACTCTCAATCTTTAGCGATGAAATTCAACGAGCTCGAAAATGATTTTTATGCATCAAGAAACTTACTTGAAAATTCATCAATTGCATAAAAATGATTTTTCAAATCATAACATGAAATAGTTTTTGGAAAAATAAACTTTTTGACATTAAAATAAAAATTCATGTTTTTATACTTTCGGTCGACCGAAAGTATACTTGATCGACCGAAAGTCTGGTCGACCGAAATAGCCTGATCAACCGAAAGTTTAACGGCTATAATGCAACGGCTATATTCAAACTTTCGGTCGACCGAAACTCAAGAACCGGTCGACCGAAACTGGCTGAAGCTCAAAATTTCTTGATCTATAAATAGCCATCTCATTTGAATTCAATTCCAAGCAAAAATGGAAGAGATTTTAGAAAAACTTTCTTGTGAAAATTTAGTGTTCTTACTTGGTTTTTATTCATCTTTTATTTTCATAAAACTTTGATTGATCTAAACTTTGTTTTATCAAATTCATCAAAGTTTTTGGAAGAAAGTTTTGTGAAGATTATTGGTTTTATTTTGTTTAAACTTCTTCAACATCTTCACACTATATTGGAATTGAAGAGTAAGTCTCTCTTTGTACTAAACTTGTTTTAATCTTTTAAAAGAGAGAAATTTCAATTAAGGAACTTTGATTATTTGTGCTACATTTTTCATTATCATTTGATTCATCAAAGTTCCATTGCCTAAACACTTTGAGCTTAACTTATTGTTAATTATTCAAGTGTGGCATCTCTTGGTACCTAATTTGATTCAATATTTTAACAAGAGATCATTTAAAAAACTTTGTTTGATTGCATCGAACTTTTTATTATCATTTGCATCAAAGTTTTTCTCTAACACTCGAGCTTAATTCATTACTATCTATTGAAGTGTTAGCCTAACTCTCTCGGTACTTAATTTGAGTATATCATTTGTCAAGAGAGTTATTTCAATTGTAAACTCAATTCATTATATTGATTGGTTTCGAGAGCCTTGTCAAAACTCGATTGTTGGTTTTCGAGAGCCTTGTCAAAACTCGATTGTTGGTTTCGAGAGCCGTGTGAAAACTCGATTGTAAAGGATAGGCGCTCCTTGTTGTAAGTCGCCTAAGGATTTGGTACTCCTTGTTGTAAGTTACCAAAATAGTGGATTTGGCCTTGCTCGTGACGGAGAGCTCGGTAACGGGGGACGTAGATCACATTGGTTGATTGAACCTCCATAAATCGCGTTTGCACTCTCTCATCCCTTTTTACTTACTTACATCGCACTTACTCTATTCTATCAATTTACATTGTGCAACGCTCTATCTTAGTGCTATACTTGACTTATCAATTAAGTTTACACATATATAGCACACTACATTGATAGTTTAGTAACTTGTAACACTAAGTGCTCATATTTGTACCCATTGGTTTTTAAGTTTGAGATTATTATCGAAAAAGTTTTATAAACCAATTCACCCCCCCTCTTGGTTAGTTTACTCTTGGGCTAACATAAACAACTTTAGAATGTATAAATACTACATGAAAACTGAAACAAATCAACACAACACACCAAAACTAGGATTTAGAGAAATTTTGAAATTTTTGAAAAATGGCTGACCACTGACTTTCACCCTTGACATCGCTTCGAAAAAGTAAAAATTTCCCAAGAAATGTCCAATGCATTTGAACGTACATAACTTGGTTTACAACATAGAAAAAATTCGTCACATTTTTTGAGTTCATTTGAGTCATGAAAATGCAAGGCGAAACTGGTGCAATGAAGTTGAAGTTAGGGGTTGTGGTGCAATGGTGCTTGCAATGAGGTGCATTGGAGTTCAATGATGTTCAAATTGGATTCTATGCCTTAAATCAATATAAACAATGAGTGGGTGATATACAAAATGATGTATAATATTTGGTGAAGATGATCATTCAAAGAGAATTGTAAATACTCAACAAAACACTTATTGAAACATTTTATCGAACACCTTGTATGCATATGATCAAATCAATGGAAAACATAGAATTGGATTCATGGATCAAGCCAAAAATTTTACCTAAGGAATCACAATCCATAAACCCAAAGTCTATTTTAATCCCAACTCCAACCAATTTACAATACGAAATTTCACAAGACTTACAAAAATTATGCATGATTTTGGAAAATTGTGAAGAAATCCATACCTTTGAATGTTTTTTATGCAAAGCATGGCATGAATTTGAGTCCATATAATATGCAAACAATGGGGAGTGGGTGGGGACTCAATGTTGGATGGTTTGGGGGAAGAAAACCGAGTTAATGGTGGTTAAAATGAAGGTTTGCACCACATATAACATTCTACCAAAACTGACTAGAAAGTCATTGTGCGATCGTACGGTTATCACACCGTGCGACAGCACGGTGTTAAAGGCAGTGGCCCTATTTTTTTCATTTTTAAGTTTTTGATCCCGTTTTCGACCGCTAAATGCCTTTCAATGCATAAAATCCACTTCTAAACTACATGTTCATGTCCTAAGCTAGTTGATCAAGTTGAGAATTGTGATAAAAAGCAACAAAACGAATAGAAAACAAGTAAATCCTAAAAATTCAAAAACATGCAAAAATAGGTGCAATGAGGTTTTCAATGCAACTAATATGTCAAAATGTGAATTCTAAGCATACTAGTGGTCCTAAAATGCAATGTAAAGCATTCTAACAATTAAAAATGCAATGAATACTAAAAGTGCTAAAACATGCAAACTAGATTACTATAATTACTCAAAACACATTGCAACTAAATGCATGCACTCTAAACATCATAGTACTCTAAATGCAATGTCCAGTTGCTAAACAATTTTAAAGCAAATAATTAACTCAAAAGCAATAAATAGAAAAACTAAAGAAAATGTTTGAAAAGTTGGGTTGCCGCCCAACAAGCGCTTCATTTAAAGTCTAGAGCTAGACTCTTTGACAAACTTTTCAAGGTAGTTTTAGATTGGATGGTGAGGCCTCTTCATCTCCTCTCACCTTGTACTCATACCTCTCCAAGCATCTAATGGTCATTTCCACATCGATCCTGGAATAGTTTTCAAGCCGTGGATCTTGGGTGTTAAATTGCACCATTGTGAAGGTCAGTGACGCGATCCCACGCGGAAATCTCGACGAAAATGCGGAATAACTAAAATAAAAACCTAGGAAAGATCTAAATCAGAATAAACAAAAGAAACAATAATTAAATTAGACAATAGGATTCCAACCCAAATCTCACGACGCAAGAAATTTACGATGCGAAGGAAAGAACTGGAATTATTGAACGCCATAAGGATTGCCTAATTCCTTGATAAGTTCGGGGTGAACGCCATAAGGATTTAATCTTTGATAAGTTCTAAACAAAAGGGAATAACTCAACCTTTCAACAAGAGAATCCTCTCTCAACAATATCAATAAACTCAAAACTGTTTTACAATAATGAAATTGTGAATAATATAATGAAAAAGACATAAAACTAGGTTTAGCCACTAATGAGCCCTAAACTATGGAAACAATAATTAATAATGAGTTGTCACAAACCGCTTCCTCATCATGGTCTTTATTCACCACAAGTTTCCACCGGCCCCTCAGGTTCCTCCTCCTACGACCAGTTGATCCCACCGAATATTTACATAATCTGTGAATTCAATCACTGCTAATTTCACCTTATTCTCTTCAGAATAATTATGACAATCAAAAAGCCTTTCAACCTTTGTTTCCCAATCCAGGTACGCCTCCGGATCACTCCTACCTTGGAATGATGGTATTTTCATTTTAATTTTCCCAAGGTTGTCATCCACAATATTCCTACCTCCACGATGCCTCCTAGCATCACGATGCTCCCTATCATACCTTCTCTCATACCTATCTCCTCTATCCATCCTTCGCATACTTGACACCGAAGATATACTATCACTTTCACTACCCACGCCCTCATCATCCATACCAACCTCACGCCTATTACCTCTCCTAACCCGAGAACCATTATGAGATTGATCCTGAGGTCGTTGTTCACGTTCAACACCTCGATTCTCCATCTGAGCCATAAACGATTTTTGAGACTATAACGATTTTTGTCTTCGTTAAATTGAGCGTATAAGGAAAGCAATTCACGTTGCACATACCCACTTGGGTGCGTCTCAAGAGTCAATCGGATATCATCCAAAGACTCCTTACTCAGTCCACCCTTTATGAATTCGATTTTATCATCTCGATTGTTAGAAGAATATCCTACTGATTTGCAACGAGTATTACAGTTCCAACGAACACATTTGTAGCAACCATTCAGCCATTTTGCTCTTCGTTTCTTTGCGAAGGTGCTTTTTCCTAAACCAGGCATGTGTTTAGGAAATGTCGATGGCAATTCACCAGCAAATCGAACTTTTGCTTCAATCAACCAGCGAACATCTTCTGGGATGCCATGAGCCATCAGCAACCTTAATCTTTCGAGCCTAATTCTATAAATTTTTCTCAGATCATTCATAGGAAGACTGGAATAATACTTGCGAATGTTTGAAAGGATGATATCCATGTTTTGATGGATCTAACCTCTTCCCAGCACGAACTATTTAAAAGCGTAAAGGATCTGAGTGAGTCCAAGTGATTTTGATTCCAGCAAGAAAGCGCAGGAATAAAATAATAAAAAGAGGAGACAAGAGTTAATGCGCTGTTAACGTTTCTCGATAAAGGAAGATTTGAGGATCGGATTTTGGAGATATGGAATATTTTCTTGGATTTTGGTACTGATATTTTGTTATAATAATGGAAAGCAAGGTATAATGAGATGACACGTGAAAGTGAAATGATGATCGTATCGAATCAGAGTTCATACGTATGTACAAGTGAAAGAAATACCTTGCGGGAAATGTTGTGACAATTGAGTGAAGAATCTTAGTTTTGGGAGCTAATTATTTATTGAATTTTGCAGAACGTTTTGGTTATAAATATTGGAAAAGATAAACTGATGATATTTATGTTGATTGGTGAATAATATGTTTTTGGGTATATTACATAGAGAGAATATTCAAGTAATCGTTTTTATTATTTTGATGATATTTAGTGATAAGAAGTTTTAGAAATGACAAATTATTATGGCTGATATGTTAAAGATTTATTGAAATTTGGAGAAAATCTTTATGGGTTTACAGAGATTAGTAAAGAGACATGATGTCATTTGGATTATTGAATAGTGACTTAAGTAGTCAACAAATATTTTCTTTATACAGAGTTTAGAGGCTACATGAAATATGATTATTGAGAATAATCAGTTATTATGATGAAGAGATATCGAAAGTATTTTATAAGTGAGAAATCTGGGAACATATGATTTAATGTTTGAGATTATATGAGATAATGATGATGAATGTAATGTCATAAAGGTACAACACCTGATTGTAAGGAATAATGTGATGATGAGAATAATGTATTGAGATTATGAAATAAGTTGACCATCTATGAATAAGTTATGTTGTGTGTGATTCAAAATGGAATTCAAATAATGATGAATCTCAGTCATGGAAAATAAATCAGGTTACTTCGTAATTTGAATGATTTGCTGATATACATTAATTTTCCTTGAGGATAAGATGATAAGTGACAGGTTACATGAGTACTACAAGATATGATGAAATGTTACATGCAATTGAGAATTTTCATTTTGAGTCATAATATATGGATTTATTTAAAGTTTTGATGATGCAGTTTCGATTATTTATTATCGGTTGTACTTTTGAAGTGAGTAAATATTTTGACTACAATAATGGAAAATCTGAGATGATCAGTTGTGTGACTTTTACTTATAATGAGATTGTATTTTTGGGTTAAGGAAACTCGATGAGAAATCCTATACGGTTCACAGAAGTCTTATTCAATGGGATGAGAAATCCTATACGGTTCACAGAAGTCTTATTCAATGGTAATAGACTTAATCAGAGTATTGTTTAAAGTATGACATGAATTGAATCTTGAATTTCAGATTTTGGAAATTTGTGAAATTTCTTAAGTATGGGAATATCATATCTGATCCGTATGATACTTTAAGTTAGTATCTTAGCTCTCAGCTAGAATGAGTATGTGATACCGAGTACTTGATACATGATTTATAAGTATGAATTAAAGGAGTTAAGTTTGAATTCTCCAATTTTGAAAATGAAGTTTCAATCGAGTTTATAAATGATTACGTTGACGAATCTTTTCAGAAAGATTTTGTCTTATAAAGAGGCACATATGTGCATAGTAGAAAGAGAAAAGTCCATGTTCTTAAGAAAACAAAGAGATGCATTTAGTCAAAGTCCAGTGGATTAGATATTGTAGCAATGAGACTACTTGAGAGAAAGAAAGAAGAAGAGATTCTGGTTAAATATCCAAATATTATAGATCAAGTAAATTTAAATTTCGAGGACGAAATTATTTTAAGGGGGTAAGGTTGTAGCGACCAAGAATTTTTACGCAATTAATAATTATTTTAATATTTAGAAAATCGTGTCGCTACTATTTCACCCATTATTTTTAAGTTAACGCAGCGGCGTGTTCGTCTAGCCAAGTCAAGAAATAATTGAGATTATTCGATTTTAAATTAAATTCCGAATTTCTAAAATTGTATTATTTTTAATTATTTATTTGAAGTATTATTTTGCAAAATCATTTTAAATTCCAAATTCAGTAAAAATATCTCAATTCTCCTTATTAAATTATTTTAAGTCCAAATACGAATTTCAATTTTTATCTCAATATTTATTTATTCTCAAATTTATTTTCAGTCCAAAATATATCTGTTTTAAATACGTTTCTTGATCGAATTTAGTCCAAATTTTATTTATTTATCTATCCTACTCCACCTACCAAAACACCATCATTACATCCTCACCCTCTCTCGAAACCACAAACCTACAAACCACACCTCTCCACTAAACACCATCATTATCCTCACCACCTTCATCAACACTACTAGCCATCACTACACTGCAGAAACCTCAAGCACCGGCCAAACCTCCCCCACTGCCTCAACCTTACAACCCCAAACACCAATCATCACCATCATCATCATCACCACGGCAGCTCCACCACCGTACAACCAGCCATTACCACCTGCAGCCACCCTCATCACAATCGATTTCTTGGTAAGAATTTATCACCACCACTGCCAATCTAGCAACTGCAATAATCATCACCATCACCCATTTCGTTTCTTCCCGTTTTGATCTCCAAATCAGACAATCAGCATCATCATCATCAATGTCAAAACCACCACTGCCAATTTAATTCCTCTGCACATCGCCAACCAACCAACACTGCCGTATCACAACCACTACACAAACACTGCAAAAAGCACCCCCAGTTGAGCTCCATACTCTGCGTAGGAACACCTAATTCCAAATCAGTTTCACAACCTAACCACCGTAATCAACACCGGAAAATCATCATCGCTGCCCAAACCCAAATCACCTGCAGCTCGCCCATCTACCAGCCACAACCCAAACCAAAACAAGAAATAAGAGAACCCATAACCCCAAAAACACTTTTCTTACCTCAATCGTCAGTCTTCACCGGAAATCGCAGCTTCAACCCAATCCCAGACTTCGGTTTTGAAACAAATCAACCCACAATCATCCAAATCTTTCTTCTTTCACACACCCACAACGCTCCTCTCCTCGCCGCCTCGCGCCTATTTCTCCATCACCGGTTTCCCCGTTGGTATCGCCGAAATCGGAGAGGGCCGTCCCCTGGTTCTCTCCTCTCTTACGCTGAGTGAGTTGTGAGAGAGAATATAAGATCTGAATATATTATATTAATTTCCAAAATTTGCACTTTGGTCCCTGAAGTTTTAAAGTTATTTAAATCAGTCCCTAATTTTTAAAACCTATCAAATGCAGCCCTTAAGTTCTAAATTATTTTAATCAGCCCTTTCACTTTCAAAATCTATTATTTCAGCCCTATAGTAATATTCATTTTGAGCTTCGACCCAACTTTTGGGAAAATTTACGTTTTAGTCCCTCAACTTTCAAAAATATTCAATTTGGTCCCTCATCTTTCAAAAGTTATCATTTTAATCTCTAAGTATCAAAACCATTTTAACTCAGTCCCTGTCGATTAAATTCATTCGATTTTAAGCCAAGTTTTAAAAGTATTCATTTTAGTCCCTAAACTTTCAAAGTATTCATTTTAGTCCCTAAACTTTCAAAACATCAATTTCAGTCCTCAAATTATAATTATCATTTTTGAACTATACATTTCAAAAGACTAAGGCGACTTATTGGCTAAGACGAAGCGTACGGAGAATTAAAGAATGGAAGTCATTCTCGCTCAAACTTTGCACTCGTCGGATTTAAGGTAGACTCGCCCCTATTAATTGATTTAAATTATGATTGCAGTTGAATGTGTATGTTGTGACTTGTGAAAGTCATTTTTATGAAAAGAAATGAGCCTATATTTCTTCGTCAGGAATAATGATGATATGAGTATGCGGTATGAATCCGCTACAAGAGAAATGAGAATGTTATGCATAACTTACGTTGTAGCGACCAAGAATCTTTACGCAATTAATAATTATTTTATTTTTAGAAAATCGTGTCGCTACCATCTCACCTATTATTTTGAAGTTAATGCCGCGACGTGTTCGTCTAGCCAAGTCGAAAAATATCGTTTTTGTTCGATTTTAAATTAAATGTCCGAATTTCTAAAATTATATTATTTTAATTATTTATTCAAAGTATTATTTTCAAAATCATTTTAAATTCCAAATTATTAAAGATATCTCCATTTTTCATATTAAATTATTTTTAAGTCCAAATTACGTAATTCAATTTTTATCTCAAATTGTATTTATTCTTAAATTTATATTCAGTTCAAAATACATCTGTGTTAAATACGTTTATTGATCAAAATTAGTCAAAATTGTAGTTATTTATCTTAAATTAATTTTATAATTCCTAAACAAATCCCACCTCCCATGTGCAGGCATGCAACCTCCCCTCTCTCTCACTTTCACTTTAGCCGAAAGCCTACATCTTCATCACCATTGAGAAACCATGGCAACGGTCATCTGCAACTCCAAAATTTAGCTACTGCATTCATCACCATTTTTGCAGCACTTTTTCATCACCAACTGAAATACTGTCAACCAAGAATCCTCAATCCAGCTACCACAATTATCAGTCCAGCCTCAAATCTGCACTGCACCCATCTTCAGGATTTACCTCAACCCATATTCAACATCACAACCCAAAAGTCACCACTGCAGCCGTTCATCTACCTTCACCTCCAATTCACTTCCATTTTCTAACACCCAGCATCATCATCATAATCATCATCATCATCACCACACCACCTTGCCCGAAGCCACCTCAACCTGCAACACTCAGACCAAACGCCAATTGAATCATGATCCCACAGCCATCATCTCCATCTTAGCAACCACTGCACAAACCATTTACACTGCAATCAGTATCATCACTGCCAAGTTACCACTTCCATCTCCATAGCTCAACCCACCTGCAGTTCCACAACCCCAGCCATGTCAAACCACAAACAACCAAAATCTAGTCTCTACCTTCTGCATTCAACCACCATCACCGCCGTTCACTACTCTTTTTCCACTATCACCAACGACACCAACAACCACCACCGCCGCAACACTGCCCAGACCCAAATTTCAATCACCACCAAAACAAACCCAAAATCCAGATTGAGCCAAGCCCAGTTACTCACCTTCGACCGTCGCCCGTCCGACCGGAGTTTTAGCCGGAAAATTTCCATAATTTCAGCTTCGAGTTTTTACCTCTGTTCCTCGCACACAACTCGCACAAATCCAGCCCCAAATCGCCCAAAAATCTCTCCCTTTCGTGCACACACACACCCCACTCCCAGCCGCCATGTACCGGCGGTGCTATTGCCGGCGAAATCGCCGTCGAAGGACGGATTCGCAAGTCTCGATCTCCGTCTCTCGCTTTCCTCTCGCCCTTTCCCTCTCTATCTCTGATTATGTCGAAGAAAGAAAGAGAAAATGTTATTTTAATATTTTAACTTTCGAAATTTACAGCCTAGTCCCACACGTTTGAGAAATCATCCAATTCAGTCCCTATGGTTTTAAAACAATTCATTTCAGTCCCCAAGTTTTAAAATGATCATTTCAGCCACTCTATTTTTAAAATATATTATTTCAGCCCTATAATAATATTTAATTTGAGCTTCGACCCAACTTTTGGAAAATTTACGTTTTAGTCCCTCAACTTCCAAAAATATTCAATTTGGTCTCTCGTCTTTCAAAAGTTATTATTTCAGTCCCTAAGTATAGAAAACATTTTAATTCAGTCCCTGTCGATTTAATTCATTTGATTTTAAGCCAAGTTTCAAAAGTATTCATTTTAGTCCCTCAACTTTCAAAGTATTCATTTTGGTCCCTAAACTTTCAAAGTATTCAATTTTTGTCCCCAAAATGTAAATTATCATTTTAAACTATATATTTCAAAAGACTAAGGCGACTTATTGGCTAAGACGAAGCGTACGGAGAATTAAAGAAATTGAAGTCGATTCCCGCTCAACTTTGCACTCGTCGGAGTTAAGGTAGACTCTCCTTATTAATTTATTTAAATCATAATTGCATGTGAATGTCATGTTACTTGTGAAAGTCAATTTTTATGAGAAGAAATGAAAATGTATTTTTCGTGGAAAGATCAATGTGTAGAATCGTACCTATTAATTGATTTAAATTATGATTGCACGTGAAGGTTTGTGAACGTTATGTGATTTACATATCTTATGTTTTTTTAAAGAGTCTATGATTCTTATGAAAAGAAGACTTGTACAAATTATGAGTAGACGGTCATATCCCTTGAGGAACGGGAACGCTACAGTAGACGGCCGTATCCCTTGAGGAACGGGAACGCTACAAATTATGAGTAGACGGCCGTATCCCTTGGGGAACGGGAACGCTACAAATTATGAGTAGACGGCTGTATCCCTTGAGGAACGGGAACGCTACAGTAGACGGCCGTATCCCTTGAGAAACGGGAACGCTACAGTAGACGGCCGTATCCTTTGAGGAACGGGAACTCTACAAATTATGAGTAGACGACCGTATCCCTTGAGGAACGGGAACGCTACAGTAGACGGCCGTATCCCTTGAGGAACGGGAACGCTACAAATTATGAGTAGACGGCCGTATCCCTTGAGGACCGGGAACGCTACAAAAGTGGAAAGACTATGAGAATGCGGGCAATATTGGGAAAAAGGCCCCTTGAGGGAGCCAATCCGCTACCCACATACAATGTTTTTAAAGAGTATATGATTTGTCAAAGAAGCCCTATCAATACCCTATGTTTCTAAAGAGCCTGCATTTATATGTTCAATTATTTTGTAAGTTAATTAATTGGCGATGAGTCTACTGAGTATTTTTATGAAATGCTCATGTCTATTTTTAACAGTTTTGCAGATTTCGGAGACGGTGGCAAGCGATGGACGATGGTGGCAATAATCTTTAAATGGTTGAAAGTCTTATTTCAATGATTTTCGTATATCCAACATTGGGATAAGTTTGAGAAGTTCAATTATTTGAGAAAGTATGACATTGTAAATTTCTTTACAATATTAATGGTTCGATTTATTATTTCGAATGGTTTCATAAATGTTTTAAATTTTATCGACCATTACATTTTAATTAATGTTGCCATAAATGAATTTCAGTTATTTTTCCGCAAAAAAAATATTATTCAAAAAAAAAAAAAATTAGATCAGACGATGAAGTGGTGAACCGGGTGAATAGAACTCGGGGCGCTACATACGTGCCTTATGTGCACGAGACGTACCTTATGTGCACGAGACGAGACGAGACTACCCACACCCTATGATTTCAAAGAGCCTATGATTTTCAAAATGACCCGTGCTGTAATGCACAATATGATGACTATCAAGAGCCAATTTCAAAGAGCCTGCATTTATGTGTGAGTATTTCCCCCATGAAATGCTCACCCTACTTTTAACAGTTTTGCAGATTTCGGAGACGGTGGCGAGTGATGGATGATGGTGGCAATAATCGATAAATGGTTGAAATTTTGACTTTCACGATTTCCGTATTTTCCAAACATCGAATAATTTTGAGAAGTTCATTTATTTGAGAAATTATGACATTGTAAATTTCTTTACGATATTAATGGTTCGATTTACTATTTCAAATTGTTTCATAAATGTTTTAAATTTTATCGATCATTACAGTTTATTTAATGTTTTCATAAATGAATTTCAGTTATTCTTCCGCAAAAATATTATTCGAAAAATTAGATCAGAAAAAGAAGTGGTGAACCGGGTATACGGAACTCGGGGTGCTACATTTGTAGACAGACAGGGGCATCGAATTTATACTTGCACCTAGGTCACATAAGACCTTATTGAATTGTAAATCTCCTATGATGCAAGATATAAAAAGCTCCCTGGGTCTTTGAGCTTTGGTGGTAGCTAGTTTTGCAGGATTTCGCTGCATTCTTCACTCAAAGTGACCTCCTCAAGTTCTTCAAGCTTCTTCTAATTAGACATCATTTTCTTTAGAAGCTTGGCATAACTTTGAATCTGTGTGATGGCTTCCAAGAAAGGGATATTTATGTGCAATTTTCTAAGCATATTTACAAACTTGTTGAACTGCTTATCCCCTCTTGTTTTCTTTGGGCTCTGTGGAAATGGGATAGGAGACTTATGAGGCTCAATTGTTGATTTCACCTTATGGCCATCTTCTTTTTCTGCTATTTTCTTACCACTTTCCACAATCTTTTCAAGAACTCCAACTAGCTTTTTGATTTGAATTTCAGGAAGTTGCACACCATTACGCGTAGTGATTGCATTTATCTCATTTTGCACCACATTTATAGCCATAAGCTATTTCCTTGGGTTTACCTCAGTGTTTGTAGGTAATGTACCCGGGGCTCTATTTGTGATAAGCTGTGCTATCTACCCCACTTGGTGCTCCAGATTTTTGATTGATGCCTGCTGATTTTGAATTATGGTTTCGATTTTTCTCATAAACTGATCAGTTTTAGACATGAACTGTTTTGTCTTTTCCAAAAATTTTCCAATCAACTCTTCCAATGCAGGCTTTCTTTCCTTAGTATTGAATTGAGGCGCAATGTGTCCATTAGAACGATCTTTCCAAGAAAAGTTAGGATGGTTGCGCCAACCTGGATTGTATGTATTTGAGGGTTATTCATGCGTTGACCCTTGTACATAGTCAACTTGTTCCAATGGATAAGCTAGAATAGGGCAATCTATAGTAACATGGTTTGCACCACATTCTTCATAAGTTACTTTAGCACTTTTTGATGATTGACTCACTAGTGCTATGCCCTCCACTTTTGCAGCCAATAAGTCAATTTTTGCTGATATGGCAGTGTAAGCATCCACTTCATAGACTCCTGATGTTTTTTATGGGACCACCCTGTCCAACACCCACGTGACATTTGCGTTTGTAATTCTCTCAAAAAGCTCCAATGCCTATTCGATGGTCTTTATTCCCAAAGCACCATTTGATGAGGAGTCAACCATGTTTTTAAAGTGTGGAAGTAGTCTTCATAGAAGAACTTCACTTGATCACCTCGGTTGATTCCATGGTTCGGACATTTCCTCAGCATGCCCTTAAATCTGTTCCACGCATCATCAAAAGATTTAGCATCTTGCTGATGAAACACAGTGATGTCATGTCTCAATTTGGCAACCTTCGCTGGGGACATGAGCTTAGTAAAAAACTTCTAAATCAAGTCGTTCCAAGTGCTGATACTCGCAGTGGGGCGAGAATCTAATTAGTCAACAGCTTTATCTTTTAGAGTGTATCACACATACCTTTATATTTAAAGTGTTGGCACATGTCTAAAAATTTAGAGACATGTGTATGTGGGTTTTCTTCAGGTCTCCCATAGAATTATTGTCCATTTTGAGACATGCTAATGATATTGATTTTAAGTTGGAAGTTTGCTTGTCCAAATGTTGGGTAGACTATACTGGATTGACTTTGAACCACATGAAATGTCATGAAGTCACCAACCAACATGTCATCTTCATTGATTGGATCAGTAGGGGGTAGAAGATTGTTGTTATTTGCCATTTGATTTTCTTGATTTTTTTTTTTAATCTAACTCTCTAACTTCTCTTAACCTAGGTGTAACGTACGTTCTATTTTCAGGTCAGCTTCGAAAAGATTCCCCTTTTTCGAACGTAGCATACACAACTATAAGAAAAGTAAAGAGACTAGTAACTAAACTAGAACTAAAAATTAAAATCCTAAAATAAAATAAAAAATAAAAATAAAGCAAAGTAAAGTAAAAAGTAAAAATCCGAATTAGTGAAAGTAATCTAAAAATAAATTTAAACTACAATCTCTGGCAACGGCGCCAAAAACTTGTTTGCTGACTGCAAGTGTGCGGATCGCACAAGTAATAAAGTGAATTTTAAGTCCGAATATCGTTCCCACAGGAATTGTGCAAATTTTAATTTAGACTACTATTCCTTAACGGGAACTAAATGAACTTGGATGTTGAGAATTTTGTTTTGAAAAATAAAATAGAGATTATAAATTAAAGAAACAATGAAAATTTGATTTTAAAACTTATGAAAAACAGACGCGTTAGAATTATGAATTCATTTTGACTCTATCATCCATATTTTAACCAAATTATTTAAATACAATTCCTTGGTTTTGAAAATTCAAATTCCAAATATTGTTAAAATTCCCATTCAGACAAGAATTAACACATTTTCCTATACACTACCCAACTATATTTCTATGACGAATCCAAATGTATAGAAAAAGCATTACAAGATTTGTGAATACTATAACAAATAACACAAAGCATATGGGTATATTTCTATCCCCTATCGGACTTTGTGGCAATTGAAACGAGCATAATGAAATCTTAATCTTTCAAACTTAAGAAATCATAATAAAAAACCATACAACTAGTTATCAAGTAATTGCATCATAGTAAAAGTATGAATCAATTGCTCAAAATCATAAATTGCATGAAATTTTTTGATTTTCCATTTTATCCTTGCATTTTTTTTTTTCAATAATACCTTAGTTCATTTATTAAAACTTGTTTCAGATTTATTTTAATTCTTATTTCAAAAAATTAGTTTATCCATGTTGACTAAATTGAAATTGGTTATTCAATTAACATAAATTTAGCGTCGTTACTTTTTAATTTACTTTTAGGATATTGTCCAATCAAATTTTATTTCTCGTGATAACTGCATTGAACATTAATTTAAAGAGTGCTTTTATACATTTAATAATTTTTTTTTCCTATTTTTAATTCAAAAAAATTATATTTTAGCCCTTTGTTGGGCAATACTATTTCGTTTATAAATACGCTATTTGAACAATTCAAAGAACATGTTGATGCTGTTAATGAATTTTTTATATTTTTCATTCAAACGAATATGCCCCTGTTTGATTTTCATTATTTCAAAACTATGATTTCTTTTCTATTCTTTTCAACCATATTTATCAATAAAATAATATTACACAAAAATCTAAAAAATATTCTCATCTTTATAACCAGGCATTCTCCCAAAACTACTATTCAAAACCTCAAAAACTTTTTTTAAGCAAAACCAAACATACCCTATGTTTTAGTTATTGATGAAAATAGATTTTTTTTTTTTTTTTTAAAAAAAAAAGGGTGAGTGTGAATCTTTTTTATTTTTAAAATTCACTTAAATTCTTATCAAAACCATCAATTAATTTATATAAAAAGAAAAACAATTTTTTAATTATTTTTTAATTAAGATATAAATAAATAATTTCAAAACTCTTCAGAAAAGAAAAAAAACCAAAATTGAGTTAGTTTATATTTATATAGTCATTGTTTGGTGATGATTAATAAAATTATATTTTTAATAGATTTTGACAGAAATTAATAAAATATGGATGAAAAGTTTTTAGTTAAATAAAATTTGTGGTTAAAATTAATTGTTGATTTTGACTTGGATTAAAATCTTATTTTAATTTCTCCTAAACAGGAGCATAATATTAACCTTTTTTTCATTTAAAATATGCTCAAAAATTGATTTAACTTATCTACACAAAGTTTTTTCACATTTTTTCGTGACTTATCATATATATTTATAAAGCAATTAATTATTTGGCTAATAATTTATGATATCAAATTACTTCTTAATATATCACACGCAATTTATTTATTAAGTTGATATTTTAAATAATTTTCTATTATATATTTCGAAGAATTAGACGAGTTTTTTTAATAAAATATTAATATATTAAGAATTGAAGTCATTTTACCATTTAAAATTTTCCTCCAACAATATCAATTATGCCTGTTACGGTCATGCCTGAAAAGTAGTTGACACGTCACCAATGGGGGCTCGAATGGGCCTCGTTGGCTGCCAGCAGTACTTAAAATCCATGTAGGAGGGTGTATTAGCCAAATTCCAGGTAGCCGAACTGTGTAAATCCGAACTGGTGACATCTGAAGTACATGGTTCGGATCAACAGTAGGACTTAACAGAACGTCAGAGATATTTAGCTGTTTCGGAAGTGGAGGGCTGATGGGACAACATCTTTATGTTGGATGTGATTGTAACCGCAATCCTACGATAGGGTGTAATGATTATGACCAACTAAATGGTTAACTTGACCAACGGCTAGGGCAAAGCCTCATGTAAAACCTAACACATGTCGCGATCTTAGGATATGATTTCAACTATAAATAGAACACACTTGTCTCTAAGAAAAAGGTTAGAAACTCAATACTAAAACTTCATATATTAAATCTCACTCTCTTTTCTCTCTTTTACACACTTATATCTCCCACACCCAAATTATATTTACTTGAAATGGTATTGACTTAAGCATCTGAGTGTAAACGGGAGCCACCTCGGCCCCCTTTGCATACTGATTGTTTGTCCTAGTGCGCAGAGGTCCACGTGTTCAACGGGGAGGAGCTGAGACGTATTGATCCAAGGTCCTACCAAATTTTTGGTCAACATTTTGGCGTCGTCTTTGGGTGGAAAACGACACTTCTAACCACGAAATCACGTGGCAAAAAGTTACCAGAAAACCTCTTGAAAAAGAGTGAAAATGAACCATACACCCTGAAAAGGGCTTAAAACTTTGAAACATATGTTTATACTCCTTGAAAAAAGGCTCAGGACTTTGAAACATAAATTTATTCCTCTTGAAAAAGACATAAAACTTCGAAATACAAGCTTATCAACTTTGAAAAATGATTGATCTCTGTTAAACCAAAATCACACCACCTTGAAGAAAGGATAGCACTTGACTCACCTAACAATGAGTGAGAGTGATAACGATGTTAACCCCCCAGAGAAGCAGGGGTGAACCTTACAAAACCAACAAAGAGATGCCCATTAAAAAGGAACCTCAGGATGCCAGTGAGGAGGTTCATCAACCGAACCATCCCCGTAGGCACCTAAGTAGGCACTTACTGAGGGATATGACACGAATAGCTTCCTAGATGATAGAGATGCAGAAGCAGCAGCTAGAAAACAACGCTGGTATGAACACCTATATGTCAAGAGGACCCATGGCTTATGAAATCGCTGCGCCAGCGTAGTAACCTCAAACCCAACCGCAATATTCGTACTCTAGTGTGGATGATTCACATTACTATAACATGCCTTAGGAAAATGCCAAAGTGGACCCAATGAAACCTGATGAAGAGGGCTCTGCGTATGAAACACAAGATGTAAACAGTCCCCCCCCCCCCCAAAACACTACAGGGAGGCAGCCCCAGCCAGATTCGGTAGAGTCTTTTCCTGGATAGGAGGCTTCTGGTCTAGAAATAGACGGGGGAGAAGAGCTGAAGAAGCTCACCCTCATGCACCAGCACCTAGAAATAGGCGGCAACGGAGCGTCGAAGAGGTTTGCATCCCACACCAACCGCCCATAAATAGGTACGGGCTGGGAGATGAAGAAGCCTATCAGTTCGATCGTGAGCCTAGAAATAGGTGGGAAAGGAGATCTACAGAAGCTCACTTCCAAACACGAGAAAATCAGCCCTCTTATCCTCAACAAAACTATGGTCAGGCCTTGTCACCCCACGAGGGGAATTATCCTCAACACCACTACGACCAAACACACCCCGGAGACGAGGTGATGTTAGATCGTGAGGACGACCCGACGGATCCTCCGTCTTATGAAATAGACGACGATGAAGAATACAACCCTTTCTATATAGGTATACGAAGGTGTCCAGTACCACCCAATTTTGAAATGTCGGAGATGACCAAGTACTCCGAAAGGGGCGATCCGGACGATCACCTCCTGAATTATCGTGCAAGCATGGAGATGGCTGGTGCCACACCACCACTTAAATACAAAGCATTTGCGCTAACCTTGGAAGGAAGCGTAGAACGATCGTATAAGAAGCTCCCGCCGGGTAGCATCCACAACTGGATGGATCTGAAAATAGCCTTTAAGAACAGCTTTATGTCCTCCCGTCCGGGGCAGCTCCTAGTCCAGCGACTGCAGGACTTAAGACAGGGAAAAAGCGAGTCCTTGAAGGGTTACTTAGCTCGCTTCACTAAGGAAATGCATAGTTGTGAGAACATTACAGAAGCGGAAATGTTCTTCGCCTAGAAAGGGGGGTTAGACATGACAAGCATGCTTTGGCGAGATGTCTGGAGTCGTAAACCAAGGGATTATAACGCCCTTGTCCGATCAACGATGAGACAGCAGCTCCCGCCCATTTCTGGGTTCCGGATCCAGCTATGCTGCTAAAATCACTGAGGTAATTCCCAATTTGCACTCCGTTCTCCCCCTGACCACGCCTCCCAATGTCCCCCGGAAGGGGCTGGGGCAAGCTGGAGTGACAAACAGCCAACGATCGGGCCATACAGTGCGTTTCATAGATATTATGGACACTCTACTAAGAACTGCGGGGAGGTGCAAATGATGGCAAAGCAAAGAGCTAATAACAGGAAATGAGGTAACATGGCCCCAAATATGGGGAAGCCTAACCGGCCCAATGATCGGAGGTTCAATCGACCCGATTGACGAGGGATCGGAGCTCTGATAGGGACAAAGCTCCAGCGCCCGAAAGAAAGGCCAGGGACTTGCCCCTTCGCACTAATGATCCATCGATCCAGAGATCGACACAATCTTTGGAGGGCATCAACCAAGGGGAATACAAATAACTCCCAAAAACGATATATAAGAGAGGCTAAGGAGCCTGCCAATGTGAATTATCATATAAATTCACACCCAACGGGGACCTCCAGGATGGAGCCCATAACGTTCAGTTTGGATGACGCTATCGGGGTGCATTTCCCATACAGTGTTGCATTAGTAGGAATGGCTTATCCAGAATGTTGATGGACGACGGTGCCTTAGTGATCGTGATTTATGGGGTTATTTATGATAAAATGGAAATTGATTCCCCACTCACTCCATTGTCGGACCCCATTTACGGTTTCATAAGAGATTGCATCGTCCCAAGGGGATCCATAATCCTCACAACAGAGGTCGGGCAAGCACCTACTATCTCAAGAATCCTAATGGAGTTCCTAATAGTGGACAAGAGTTCATCCTATCATGGCTCCATTGGTAGACTAGGTCTTATTAACCTTGGGGCTGTTACCCACACGAAATATATTTACATGAAGTTCCCAATGCAGAATGGAGTAGCCACCGTTAGGGGAAGTCAGGCCGAGTCTAGGTCGTGTTACACAAATGCTATCCTAAAATTCCAAGACCGTACGCTCAATATGATAAGCGATGTGGCAATGACCGATGCTACTTCAGATCCTGAAATAGTGGATACCGAGCTTCATGGGGACACCGACATTATAATGAAGGAAGAAGCAGATCTTCTGGATTTGGACCCAAGGATGAGGGGGGCCGACTGCAAAACCTCTTCGGCTGAAAAACTGGAATGCCTCCCAGTTGATCTAGCTGACCCCATGAAGGAGCTACAGATCGGACAGGATTCCACCCACGAATTCAAGGAGGGACCGAAAAGGTTTTTGCGCTAGAACCTTGATGTCTTTGCATGGGAACATGATGACATGATGGGTATTGACCCACAGGCTGCCTGCCATAGGCTCCAAATTGATCCACCGAGCTTTGTTAACATAATATATGGGAAAACAGGAGCCATCTTAGACCTCTTTGCACACTGATTGTTTGTCCTAGTGCGCAGGAGGTCCACGTGTTCAAGAAGGAAGAGTTGGGACATGTTGATCCGAAGTCCTACCAGATTTTGTGGCCAACGTCAACTACTTTCGAAAACAATATTAGTATTTAAAAAAGTTACTTTAACATTAATCATAGACATAAGATGTGCAAAGCACATGTATATTACTAGTAGATTAAAACATGGATTCAAGAATTCAAAACTTCATCACAATTCTAACACTACTAACCTAGCTTAGAAACATAATCGAACAGAAATCACAAGAAAAATAAAATGATGTCACCCCTTTCATCTACTTGTTCTTTGGTCTTCAATTGTATTCTTGACGTTGCATGAATTCCTTGGCAATTCGACAACTTTTGGCATCAATTTCACAAGTTGGGAGCCCTTAATTTAGTGCCCCAAGTCATGTATTTATAGATATACTCACAGTTTAGGTTACGTGGGAGAAAAGAAAACTGAAATCCATGTAAAAGCCCAACAATCGGGCCCAGAAAATGCCCATGCGGCCTCACAGTATAGAAGGGTGCGGTCGCACGTCTCTGTAGGTGTAGCTTCAATCGCCCAACGATTATTCAGGGGCGCGACCACGAGGTTCAGCTGGAAAATGCAATTTTCAACTTTTAAGTGCTACAAGTTGATCCCTGTCTTTTAATTGCACAACAAGTCCTTTAACTTTCAATTGTTGCAATTTAGCCCTTAAACTTCTTATTTCTTCCAACTTTGATTTCTTCTTCGAATTTTCCTCCAATTGGCACTTTCATTTACTTCATCAACTCTTGATTTTCATGCTTTAGCTCTTTTATCATCCAGTTGGTTGATTTTGGCTTCAATTCCATTATTTTCTCGACTTTTGGGTTATTCCTGAAATATAAACAAATACTAACAAAATAAAGAGCAAATATTCTAAAACGAACATATAAAATCCTACTTTTAGGATAGAAATAAGTGTATAAATACACTTATCATTCCGGTCGGGTACCCCCCCGACCGGTGCCTCGCTCCGCCCCCGCAAATTTTTTCTTTGCCAAACCTGCTACCCGCCCTGCAAATTTCGGGTCCGGTTTTTTTTTTTTTTTACCATCTTTAGTAAATTCTGACCACCCAACATATAAATCATTAAAAAAAAAAAAAAAACTTCCGATTATGCTTAAACACTATCCAGAACCTCTGATTAGTTTTTTCCACCAGGTCTAAGAACAAACTCGTTCTTTACCAACTATAACTTACACAACCTTTGTTGAACTTCAAAACTCTAAATATTTATATGTTAATGATTTTGGTTTTGGCATCTTTGCAATTGAACAAACTTGAATTGATAATCAAGATATTTGTGCGGCTCCATTCAGCAAGCCCCAAGGGAATTTGGATCACCACTACCTCCAAGACGAAGGGCGTTGAAAAGTCAATGGGGCGAGTTCGTTATCTTAGTCGAGTGATTCATATTGATTTTTGGAGAATCAAATTATGATTTATAAGATGATATGATGTTCTCTAAAAACAACATAATGATCAACCATACACACCACTAAACCGATCAAGCAATTTTTCCGCGGCCAGCAATTGATCATCAATATTTCAGTCACAACACTTTTGATGTCCAATTGAGGTGGTTCAAAATGTAATTGAGGTGATTCAAATGAGTTAATAAAGTATCTCAAATGGCTACAATTCTACTAGAATAAACATTTACTATAGAAAAACTAAATCTTAACCTACATCTGAAAATCTGAATCAGAATCCTTGCAACTTTTTCACACTTCTAACTTCTAATTACATCCTAAATTTTCTTGAACATTACTTCAACCTTTTTAAACTCAAATACTTGACTAATTCAATTACGACACTTCGATTTCTATTACAACTAAATAAAACATTACATTTTGTCTATCGAATAGTTCATTAACAAATAAAAAAACCCAACACATTAAAAATTATATCTACGTAACAATTTCTAATTTGATTTATTTATGTTTTTTTGGTAAAATACAATTAAAAAGCAGAAAAAAAATGCTTGATTAAAAAGAAATTTGAAAAATTGTGCTGCTTATAAATTAATTTATAAATTATAATTATTTTGTTAAAAAACAAAGGCTTACATGTGAATATTATGAAAAGCTCCACACTAAAAACTTGGTTATTTTTTTTTCATGAATTGAAGTGCTCGGACAGTAGTGATGAATCCTGATATATAGCATAAAGCAATTCTCATGTTAAGGTGCGTTGTACATGTTCTACATCATCGTGTTCCCAAGTAATATAAGAAAAGCATGTTTAAACACGCTGAAAATGCAATCACAAGCATACTAGAATCTTCTAATTGAAATTTTACCGCATCTCAAGTTTTGAGCAAAGAATTATGTAGTACAGCACGATCAGCAAAATGTTCAAGTATCACCAGTATCGCAATTAAGAATGATATATGACACAGTCGTATCAATGCCATTTGGTTTCTGCATTAACTAAGTATTCCAAGACCCTCATTTACCCATATCCCAAAACTTTCATTCATCGCTAGACCCAACCGCATAGTGACCAGTGTTTTTACCCTGCAAATGAAAAATCCAAGTCAAATGGAGTGTACACAACTGGACGTGCATTGCTAAAAAGTAACTGCTCCATTAGCTACGGAATACAAATACAAAGACAACCTCAAAGTATGAAATTTATGGTTAATGCAGTAGTAGCAGCACAAGTAGCATACTAAATAGCTCGACCAAATCACAACCTATGCGGTTTCAGATTCATCTACCAAATCAGAATGCACCTTGATATTTATCTGACATATGATGATTATGAGAAACGATACAATTTAGAACTTTATGCCATCTTGCATACTATGATTAGGATCTCAACCTACCGTAGGAATGATAGTCCCGTGTCCTATAATGTTGTGTAATCAAAACAGAAATGTATGATCTAACTATGAGAACAGTATAATGTGTGAGATTCCAGCCAGTAATGGAGTCACCTGGGATAACATCCGTTGTTTGTTTAGCAGTTGTGTCCTTGCTTTGCTGAGAACTGAGTTGGGTGATTTGTACATCCTCTGCAATTGCCAAAAACAGAGTAATGTAATAAGCAGGAACATCTAGAGGGCTAGATAAAATTAGCTTGACGCCTAGACTGGAGTACACCAGGAAAGAGCTTTTTGAGTTTAGAAGCTCAAATCAACTAAATGACTATTCTAAGGAAATATAAAGACTGGCTTTCAAAAGGCAAAAGAACTCGATATGGTATTATTTTCTAGTTCATTTAATTTTTTTCCCCAATAGATTAAACCCCTGTTTGGTGTAGATTAAAATCAGATTTTAGTATATTTTGATAAAAATTGATAAAATGAATGGTTGAAAAGCTGTGGATCCCATAAAATGTGCAATAATATTAAATGTTAGACTTTGACTTATATTAAAATCTAGCTTTGGAGTTGTACCAAACTGGGGCTAAAATAAATTTGTTTAAAAAATTGAGAAAAATCTTCTCAGGGAAAAGCATAAATGAAATGAGCAGTTTCAGAACACCATGATGTTTAATTGCAAACTCTTTGCATTTATATATTAGTTGATCCAGCAGTTTAAGAACACCATGTTACCATCATTAGTGTTTCAAAAGTGGAACTATATATACGTTACAATGCACTATATGCAAAGGTGCAGCATTTCAGATAATGTGAGATTTCAGAAGTTTCGTGTGCAAAGGTGGCTCTGATGCATCTCAAATATTTAATGAGGGAAGGATGACATTAACCATTATATTCCATGAATATAATAGAAGTGAAAAATCAAATGAGTTGTTCAGCAACTTAATCAGAACTAGAAATCTAGAATATCAATATCAAGATTTAGCAACAGATCCAAGGAGATTGTGGCTTGCCAAAGATGACTAACCTTTTCACCTCCAGACATTCGATGCTCAACACCTGACAGTAACTTTTTCTTTGGTGTGAAGCCAAAAACATCATGAAGAAATTCGTTCTCCTGTTTGAACAAAGAAAGAATAGAGATGTTAGCACAGCTATAAAGAAATCGAGCATAAATCCATTTTGCATTGGACAAAAAATCACCTGCATATGCTTCACAAATCCTCCCTTGAGAAAATGCTTAAGAAAATTTAACTGTTGAAAAACACATATCAAAAATTGCCAGCTCATAGAAATTATTGTCCACTACAAGTAAATGAAGAAGGAACGGACCTGTATCCGCTGCGCCCATGTAGTAGTGTTTAATGACTCCCCACCAATCTTCATTGAGGTCTCTGGACTATAGCCATCCTAAAAATAGCAACATTGATAAAAAGATCAGAAAACCAGCAAGAATATGAATACTATCAGTGAAATTAATATCATATACCTCAAGAAATTCAAGGATATCGTGAAAAGTATTCCTCTGATTATTGAGATCTTTCTTGGCCGAACCTTTACCCCCTGCCTCAACAGAGAGGTTTCTCATTTGGTTTAGAACTTTTGTCCTTAACCCCTGAATGTAAACTAATTGTCTCGGACCATTCTCTCCATGAGTGGAAATGTCACTAGATCCTTTGACTTCAGCAGAGAACTTCTCCAAGCTGCCCATCTCAAAAATTAAAGCAAGCGCTTCACCAGCTGCAATGCGTAGAGATCTGTCTTCCTTGTCTAGAAGAGAGGAACAATATGAAATTGACCTGCATCACTCATGGAGACAATAAATACCATCAATAAGCTGTGAAATACATTTCCCATTGACCCATTGCAGTATTATGAAGACAAAAATTGCCGAAACGGAAAAAAGTTGCTCACTCTTGCCAACTTTTGGGGTTGAGAGTCCATCCATTCACAGTAGTGAGGAGAAATGACCAAGCAGACACAACCATGGTTATCATAGTTGGTGAAGGTTTAGCAGCAGCCACCTGAAATCAGATCCAGATTCATAAGACATTCAAATTTAGCTGGTGAAGGTAGTCATAAAACTAATATCAATGTATAAAAATTTATTAATTTAGGAATCAAACAACTAAATGCTATAATAAAATGTCATTCTTAAAAATTTACTAATAAAAATAACGTCAAAGATCCAAGTATTAATAATAGTTAATTAGCATTTAATAACAGAAACATTACTTGATCATGATAACAAAGAATGTCTTGTGAACAAAATAAGCCACCACATGATAAAACCAAGGTAATAGACACCACCAACACCACATCAATTGGGCCCAACTATGGTAAACTATGGATGTCAATGCAAGAACTATAAAATACATACATTGGGACCCAATTTTGGATGAGCCACTTGCCACATTATTTGCATTGATTTCTCAGTTTCCTCAGGTTCTTCTCCACCCATGAAAGTAATAATCGCCAAACACTCTAGCAACTGCAATATCAGTATGATTTCCAAAGGTTGAGTATCATAACATGTCAGAGAAGGCAAATAGCAATTCAAAATAAAATGTTAATGCTACAATCTGACATACAGATGATATCTTAGATGGTTCAGAACGAGATTTCAGAGCTTCTGATATGAGAGAGAAAGATTCTTCCAAAATTTCTTTTGCTTTATCCCCAGGACCAATTGTCAGGGCCAGAAGTCCTATCAAAAAATTATAGGATTATATACTGCTGTTCTGCAAATAAATTATAAGATCAAGATTTTTACCAATGACATGAGATGCTAAATCAATCTCCTTAGCAGAACCCTTTTTGATCGAATTCAAACACTGCTGCAAGAGTGTAGCAAACCTAGTTCAAGAAACACTCCATTATCACCAGAACTCAACAGGATTATACATCAATACGTGCATTAAAGTGAAATTCCATTAACTCTAATAAACCGAGTTACAAGGATAACATTCAATAGCTAGGGAGTAATATCTATATCTATATATATTTAAAAGAAACTGAGATTCTGAGAATCTTTAATTTCAATTGAATCAATTTTCAACAGATTCTGGTTTTAAAAATAGATTTTGAATTTTTGGGCAGTTTTCATTATTTTTGGGAGTTGTTTATCAGTGTTTTTAAAATGAGTGGGCAGTTTAACCCTGAATTTATGTATCCACAACAAAACCCAAGCACAGGACGGTTTTTTCTTCAACTTCTCTCTCCCTCCCTCAAATTTCTCTCCTTTTCCTTTTCAATTTCGAGCCGGGGCCATAACTAGATTGCATCGGGCTCATCTTGGTTCTTCTGCTTCGTGTTCACCGACTCCTTCAAACTCGGGAAATTACCTCCTCCACCTACTCCGGCTTGAGGGGGCAGCAACATGTTCTACCCGTTCCTGTTCCTCTTCTTCCACCGCTTCAGCGTCCCAAACGCCTATGTTTCACAATGGCGATTTCAACATTTCGAGCCGGGACCATAATTGGATTGCATCGGGCTCATCTTGGTTCTTCTTCTGCTTCGTGTTCACTGACTCCTTCAGACTAGAGAAATTACCTCCTCCACCTACTCCGGCTTGAGGGGGCAGCAGCATGTTCCACCCGTTCCTGTTCCTCTTCTTTCACCGCTTCAGCGTCCCAAAATTTCTATTCCAAATCAAATCCAGAAAAACAAAATTGTGAGTGTTAAAACAACTTTTTTTTTTTTTTTTTTTTTACTTTTTCTCCATGCTAATCTCTTTCTGTATTATTTTTTTTATTTGGTTTTCATTTTTCACCTAGAATTGGGAAAAAATTTGGGATCCATTTTAGAATATTGTGTGAAATGAATAAAATCTATTGTTAAAGTGAGTTTTTGGGTCAAAATTTTTATATGGAGAATTCCTTTTTTGTTCTTTCACCAGATTTTATGATTTCTTGGCTGGGTGTTGAGTTTCAGGGTGTTTAGACGGGGAGGGCTATCTATTTCACCTCTATCCTACCTTATCCACTAAGTTTTCGATTGGTCCTGCTCCGTTTCGATATGGGCATCCACTTCATGACTTGATTTTGACTGGGGGTGTGGAAAAGATCTACAGTGAGAAATTGAGCCTTTACCAGGTTTGTATTACACAATCTCCAACCTTTGCATATTAGGTTTGTACTCTCCCAGGTTTGTATATGTTTTGACCTTATAATTTTCTCAGTTTGCTATCAACAGGAGTAGATTTCAAGGTTAATCACGTTACCGTTAGAGGGAAAAATTGAAACTCGCAATATTGGATACAGGTAATAATGTCATATTATGTATTTGAAGAAAATGATTAAGATATCTTATTGTGCTTATATTCGTTTATCTTCCTAGATTTTGTGATTTGTCTTCCAACAAATTTCTTCTTCCAAAACACATTCTGCAGTCTCTCTCTTTGCAAATTTCTTCTTTCAAAACACATTCTGCAATCTTTCTCTCTTTGCACATTGATGCAAAGATGATAATGCATACCAATATTGAAGGAGCAGTGCTGTGTGTTAAGTGCATTTTTATACACTTTTCATACCTTTAAATTAGCATATTTTGGAACATCTTGAGCAAATATCTACTAATTTATGCATATTTTGTGCATTTAAGTTGTTTATTATTGTTGGGCTTTTGATTATTGTTATTTTCTCATATTTCCATCAAGAAGGTCATTTATTTCTTATGCATTTAATGCTTTGTGTTTGAGTTGTTGAAGATATTAATGGTTGATGAAGAAACTTGATTCAAAGTGAAGCATTCTTGGGTTTTCACTTCAAGAACTATTCAAAAAGGGGGAGTTTTCTTTATTCTCTTGTTTTTAATCTTTATGTTGAGTATTATTCATATGTTTATGTTGTTTGTTAAATGTTGTTGTTAGTTTATTATGGGTTAATATTATTGTGTTGGAATTGTTGACTAGTTTATTTATTATTAAGTATTTTAGGTTGTTTATGGATGTTGAGCATTTATGTTATGTTTTTGTGATTATGAATGTTGTTTAGGTTTTTGTAACTTTTAAATGTGTGTTATTATTTTAAGTTCTAATTGGAATTTACAACACAAGTTAGGTAGTGTTAAAAATTTCCCATGTAATTTGGTTGATTAATTAACTACTACTAATTGATTTTTGAAAAAAAGAAATTAGTATAGTTATGAAAACTAAATTCACTTTGTTTTATGTTATGTAACTTATTTTAATTATCAAGTTTATATTGTCATCAAAGTATTTAGATTAATTAGTTTTATTCTAAGTTTCATGTTGTTATCTATTTCCTTTAGTTGATTAGTTTACATATTGCCATGTTTCTTTTTAGTGTCACTTAGTTAGTAATTCACCACCAAACCATATTTTTATGTTACTTGACTTTTCTTTTAAAATGAAATTAATAACTTTAGTTACAAATCAATCAATCCTCGTGGGCACGATAACCCGGACTTCTCTAGTTCACTTTACTACTTGAACGCGAACCGTGCACTTGCGGTATACGATTTTAGCGAACAAATTTTTGGGGCCGTTGCCGGGGATTGATTTTATTTGTACTAAATGCATTGATTTTTGTTAATTGAATTGTCTTCTCATTCTCATCTCTTTCTTCTTTTTATTTTCATTTTCTAGGTACTCTTGCCTTATTTATGCAACAACGTCCGACTTGGGACATTCTTCCAATTGATCTCGAACCCGAACGAACTTTTAGGAGGAGGATTAGGGAAAGAAGAGAACAAGTTGAACAACAAAGAATACAAGGCAATATGGGGGATAACAATCAAGGTGGTGCCAATCCTGCTATTGATGAAGATGATAGACCAATAGGGCAATTCATGGTCCCTCTCATCACTCAAAATCGAGGAAGCATCACATATCCCCATTTGGACGTCCGGATTTTCATCTAAAGCCGGATGTGATAAATCTCTTCAAGGGGCATCTACAATTCTATGGAATGACCGAGGAGAATCCATTTACTCACATCTCGCGATTTTTGGAGATGTGTAGTAACTTTGATTATCCGGGAATTAGCATGGATGCTATCAACATGCGGTTATTTCCACATACCCTTAGAGATGGAGCTCGTGAATGGTTAGATGCCAACCCGGTTGGAAGTATTACAACATGGAATGATCTTGCTCAAAAGTTCACTACAAAATACTTTCCTCCATCAAAAGTGGCTAAATTGAAGAGTGATATCTCCACATTTCGACAACTTGACACCGAATGTTTCTATGAGGCATGGGAGAGATTCAAGGAGATGTTGAGAAAATGTCCAAATCATAGGTTCACCAAGCAAATGCAAGTTCAATATTTCTATCTTGGGATGAATCCATCGAGTCGAGTGACGGTTGATTCGGCCTCCAATGGAGCTATCACGACAAAATCACCAAATGAGGCAATTGAGCTCTTTGAGATGATGGCTAGTCACAATTCTACTTGGCCAACCGACCGCATGGTACCAAAGAGAGCCGCGGGAATTCATGAAGTTGATGCATATGCGGCTTTATCGGCAAAGATGGACCTTCTATTCAAGAAGTGTGATGATTTGTCTTCTCAAAATACGGTAAAAGTTTTCTACCCTCCTATTTCTATTTGTGATGTATGTGGAGCAACACACAAGGTTGATGAATGTCCCATGCTCAAAATGGCTTCTACTTCAAATGAGCAAGTGAATTATGCTCAAAAATTCAACCGCCTACAAGGCAATCCTTACTCCAACACATACAATCCGGGTTGGAGGAATCATCAGAATTTTTCTTGGTCCAACAATCAAAATCAAGTAAAGCCTCCCGGTTTTGTTCAACCTCCCGATTTTTATTATAATTTCAATTTGCACTCCCTGTTGTTACTTTGTAGTATTTTTTCTCATTGTTCTGTGTTAATACATTATATATTGTGATGACAATGGGAATCAAACAAATGTGACGATCAACGTATTATACAAGGAGGTCTTTCAAAATTTGTAATACTACATGCTTATTATTTAGATTGACACTGAATTTATTTTTTATTTCTTTCTGAATTTTTCTCAATACTTATGTTTCTTTAAATTAATTTTTGTGAATTTAATATGTCCGTGCATCGCACGGGTGTGGAACTAGTTAAGTAAAATGAGTCTTGCTGCATGATTACTCAAATTAGCCAAGTTGATCCTTAGTCTTCCAGGCTCCAACATAAGAAAATTTAGAGAGCTACCCTACCCTCCTTTCCCTCCCCTTCACTTACCACCCATAATAAATAAATAATAAATACTTAATTCAAAGCTTATCGAATGCACATCAACTTCTCACAGTCAAATCATGCAAAAAACATGAGGCTATATAAAATACAGCAACTATCAATAATATTAATAATACAAATTTAAGCTCAAGAACCTATGAAGTATAAAGAAAACAAAATATAATATTTGAAACAGGGAAAAGCATACTTGTTTTCAACAAATTCATGCTGTAAGCTGTTATTAAAGACTTCAATAATTGAAGCCAAAGCCTTCTCTCTTGTAGATCCTCTGTAGAAGGCAAACAAAATACATATTAAACAGAAGTCCTTTCTTGTTTCGTTTTAAATAAATCAAATCTGAAAATAATATTTACAACATTCTTTCAGAACTCCAGCCAATATCTTAAGTAAACACCTTAGCAACTTGCACTAAAACATACAACGGATTAAAGGGAGGGTGGTTTAAAGACCAGCATCGCTTGGTCAGATGTTCGAATCCGACCCTTACCAAGTTAAAAGGTAAGCCCTCACCATGCACTCTGGGAGGCATAACCTGCGATTTACATCATTTACCAAGGCCTAGGGCAGGTAGGGGCCCCTAAGGTTGGGGTTCAACCTTTTTTTTTTTTTTTTTTTTACAACGGATTAAATGACAAAGCATCAACATATTAAATAATACCTTTTCTCGTACAGAGCATCTAAAGATTGATCAAGTAAACTATCTTTATCCACTTGCACTTCTTCGAAATTTGAGAATACCATATTTTCGGATTGCATGGTTGACGACGATGAGCTCAAACTAGCTGTGTCATCACTATCCAACATAGAAACTTTCTTTTTTTGAGAACTTCCTATAAATTACAAAAAACGTAAGGCGGGTTAAAACAAAATGCCAAGGATTTCTGAGCAAGAAAAATCATAAGCAGATAAATCAAACCAGAGAAGACAAACCAAGGTAATTATTAAACTAATGCAAAATTCCTAACATCTATGTGACTACATGCTCCACAAATTTCCAACAGAAACAAATACAAGATTTGAGCCAAAATAAATAAATAAAAATTGATTTAAGACATTCAGAATTTAATAACCAGACCACTGAGCTCGTGTTAAGGAAGTTTAACTTTGCTACACTCACAATGAGTGTAACAATGAGGTTGACAATTAGCTTACATGGCACAATCTTTTTTTTTCACACATCACATCATCTTTTAAGTCAACAAATACAATACTTCCACATCACCTAATTGACATCGTCATTGTCTACATAATTTTGCAAATAGCAAAATTCTAAATAAGTTAGTAAGTAAACCACCACTTGCTAACTATGTTGCGTCTTACTAAGCACAAATCAGAGAATTTACTAGCAAGAATTCCGACTCCAAATTGAGATAATTATCATGAAATAAACAATGCGAAAAATCTCAATCAATTTTGAAGTATTTAAATTCGGAGATGTCATTAAAAAAAAATGAATCAATTCGCCGATGCAATTCAATAATTAACAAAATAATATACCTAATTAATTTTGACAATTTCAACTTCAAAGGAGACCACAGAGAGGAAACGTTAAGGGTTTCCACAATAAAGCCTCCATTTTGTAACTCTTATTTATAAAAAAACACATTCCCCCAAATCAATCTCAACCCCATATTTTACATCAAAAACATCACATCCTTTATAAAAATATAAAATATAAAAAATAAAAATATTAAATTTACCAAACAGAGGCAAAGCTATTAAATCAAATAAATACTATAAATAGCAATAAATAGAAAAACCCTAAAAATGAAATTCCAGTAACAAATTAACTCAAGTATTAAATCAAACAAAAACTATAACAATAAGTAGAAAAACTCTAAAATGAAATTCCAGTAACAAAATAACTCAAGTATTTAAAACCTTACTTTTACCCATGGTATCGTTACGCTCTCCGTACCTACTTTGGCAATGATTATTAACTAATTAACGCTAAAAAGAAAAAATACAAGGTTGACTATAAATTAGACGATGAAAAGAAGCAATAGAAAGAAATAAATTGCAGGATTCAGAATGAATTGAAGGACAATTAACGCTAGAACCGAAAAACAAATCCTCAATTGAACTGAATATCAATGTATCCATTAAAGAATTTGGTTTTGAAAAAGAGTGAATCTTGTCCAGAAATGATTTGTGAGGCTGGAGAAACAGAGAAGAGTTTAGATGAAAATGGGGCGCTATTTATAGAAAATGCTCCGGAGACATAAATTTTAGAGCATGTTTGGCAAAGCCGTTAACAAATTAACTTTTTAAAGTAATTTTCGTTGAACACTTGAATAATTGTTTTAGAAAATTCCATTGACCCATAAATAGTAGAGTAATTTTAGGAAGACGTTTTTTGATACATTTTTAAGTGATATTGTGACATATTACACATTTATTGGTACTTTTCATCACATGACAAATATACATTATGCCACAATATCACTTAAAATGTACTAAAAATATCTCCCGTAAATAACCTGTAGAAATAGCAATAGAATGGATCATTTAATCAAAAAATTTCGAACCGTGGAGCTGGATTGGAGACTCTCTCCGTTCCCCTTTTACTATTTTTAATTTTTATTTTTTGAAATACCAATGAAATTTTAAAAATAATAATTTATATAAAATTGTAGCAAGAAAAATGAAATCCAAAGAAAGAAACACTTGTAAGTAAAATTTTATTAGCTTAGTCAAACATGGTATTAAGATATTTTAAATTTCCAGTTTGTATTATTACGAGAAGAAGGCAACTTTTTTCAAGATGAGTGGGTTGAATATTCTGGAGTGAGGGTGCAACTTGGAAAGGAGTAAAAAGGCTATAAAAATATGAGATGTTCATAGGATGACGATAATAACCAACTAACTCATCGTTTGCACAAATACAGAATTTTTGGTATCATTATTGAAATTTACATTATTTAAAAAAATAAAAAATACTTTAATTTTTTTTTTAATTGAAAAATACATTTTTCATCACAAGTATCATAATATGATACTTTCAATTTTTTACTGTCATAACATGATACTTTATTAAATGTTTATGATACTTTTGACTAAAATAGTATTTTTCTGTTTTTTATCATAAACAGCATTTTCCAGTTTTTTTCAGTTGCAATGTATTTTAAGTTTATTGTTTTTTTTTTATACAGTATGCAGCGCAATTCTCTCATTTGAAAAGGGGTTGTCCACTTAAATACCCTACTTTTAGGGATCAAATTAAAAATTAATTTCAATTTTATAAAATTTGAAAATTATTTATAATAAAATCTTAAAAATCGAAAAATACTTCATAATCACGTGATGTATCAAAATATGATACTTATGATACTTCTCAAGTATGATAGTATCACAATATGATATTTATGATACTTTTCAATTTTTTAAAGTAACAGTGAAGTATTTTTCAATTTTTTTTTTTTTTTGTGTGGAAAAAATATGTTTTGCTATGTAAAGTAAATAATTTATACAATTATCCCTTTAAAAAATCGACATTGGAATAGATCAAGTGTGACTTTTTCTACAAAATTCATATTCGATCTGCATACCCATTTGTTACAACAACCAAAATAATTAGCCTTTAAAATGGACAAACAAAATTCACAATTCACAAGCCTTAATTCTCTTGCCCTCCCAAATAAAGCCGCACTTCATATCCAAACATTTTTGCATTCTTTCTTTTCAAGTTTTTCTTTTGTTTCCTTCAAGATCTTAACTTGTTTCAACTAGATTTCTTTAAATATGTTAATTAGTTATTGATTTCTTAAAAATATGTTATTATTTCTCGTTAATTTCTTTTATTTAAAGATGCTAATTACTTGTCGTTAGTTTGCATTTGATCGGTATTATTTTCCTACATTAATTCCATGACCCGACCTCTTCAGACCTTGTTCTTCATTTGCCCGGGTTGCCCCGACTATGGTATGGTCGGTACTGTACCGACCTTACTGCCACTCAGCAATACCGGGCTCAGGTTTAACGTCACGCTCAGTCTCACATAGGTCGGGTGAATCCCGATCTATTGGTTCGAGTTGACGCTTAAAGGTGGGGTCGGCTCTTCCCGGCTTATGGGCCATACAGGCAGGCTTCATAAGCTCTTTCGACAATGGGCCTCGTTAATGGGCCATATTCTTGAGCCTCAAGGCAATGCGAGATCCATAAGGAAACACTTTACAAAAAGGAAACTGAATCCCTATAAGTTTAGAATTCTTCTTAAAATGTAAGTTTATAGCAAAATGACTATTTCCTTAAATAAAGGAAGTTATGGGCTTTTTCAGCCCTATAAATACAGCTCATTTGATCACATATATTCATTTATTATTCTCTACGTTTTCCAGTTAAATATTCTCTCCCTACCTTTTTCCAGAAAACTAATTCTCACGCCGGAGGGGCGACGGGGAGAATCCTCCTCGCCTTTTTTGCAGGTCAACCAAGGCAAATTCATTGGTCTTTTCCAGCAATCAAGTATCATCAGATCTTGCCACGTCAAGGTTAGGATTTTTTACAGCATCAATTGGCGTCATCTGTGGGAACAGATACAATCAGCCATGGTTAATAGACGTCAAGCTCGTCCCTCCGCATCCACTGGTCAATCTCTTCCGGCCAATACTTCGGTTGAGGAAGAAAATCCTCCACCTCTTGAAGATATTGGGGAAGAACAAAACCCAGAAACCACTTCAGATAATGAACCTGTTAGTCGATAAGATTTCAACGAACTTCAGCAGCAGCTCCGCGAACTCCGTCAAGCTCTTCAACAACAAAATAATCATCAAGAGCAACCCGACCCGAACACTCCAGGCACGGTTCCCAAGGGATCTGATCCCCGATCAGTTAATCCTACGGCTGACAACTCCCCGAGAATCAGGGTTTCCCATTCCATGACTGAGGGATCCGCCAACTTGACACAACAAGAGCTCTCAAGAATCATTCAGGAAGGAATAGCTGATGGAATACGGCAAAACACACAAGGTCGGACGTCATTCATAAGAAGAACCCCTTTTACTCCTGAAATAACGTCATTTCCCTTAACAGAAAGATTTAAATATCCTCGGATAAAGGAATACGATGGAACAACGGATCCTAACAACCACTTGAATACCTACACTGATGTCATGGACATGCAGAATGCTCCCGATCAGATTTTGTGTAAGGCCTTCCTGCAAACCTTAACAAATTCAGCCCGAGACTGGTTTTCTACAATACCTCCGGGGTCCATCACTTCCTTCGCTGATCTTATTGAGAAATTCACTGCTTTCTTTGCAAGTAGCAAAAGGATCAAGAAAATCGCCGCTTCCCTTATGCAGTTAAGGCAATCGCAGAATGAGACACTGCGAGAGTTCATGACTCTCTTTAACACTGAAAGACTTCAGATTCCAGATCTTCACATCTCATCAGCCATCTCGGCCCTAACCTTGGCTATTTGAGGTCTGGAATTCAGAATGTTCTTATCCAAGAATCCGCCCTCGAATGTAACAGAGCTTCTCAGAAGAGCCGAGAAATACATAAACATGGAGGAAACACTGTTGTCAGTTCGGGCACAAAATCAAGTGCATGGGACAGTAGCACAGTCATCACAATCCGCAAGACATGGGAATAAAAGGTCAAGACAGGAGGATGAGAAGAATTCTCCTCGAACTAACTCGAAAGGGAATAGCCATGGGTATCAGAGTTTAATTCCGCTAAACGCACATCGATCCCACATTCTCATGGAAATCAAGGGACGAGAAGATTTGCATTGGCCCAATCCTATCAAGAGGAAAATTGACGAAAAGAATCAACATAAGTATTGTGACTTTCACAAGAGCCCGGGTCATACCACGGATGAGTGCAGAACATTAAAATAGGAGATAGAAGCCCTCATAAAAAGGGGATTCCTAGGGCACTACATAAAGAAAGACGATAAAGAGCATGGGAATGGGGAAGAGAAAAACATATCCGCTGGCACCATAAATTTTATCGTCGGAGGAATAGCATCTGGAGGTGATTCGAATAACTCAAGCAAAAATCATGCCCGGGCACTAGGTGATCGGGAAGAAAGCTCGGGATGTCATGACCAAGAAGTTTCAAATAGCATCAGCTTCAGCAACGCTGACATGGAAGGAATTTCGTATCCTCATGACGATGTTGTTGTCATCAACGCAACAATCGCCAATTTTGATGTCAGAAGGGTGCTAGTTGACAATGGAAGTGCAGCCAATGTTCTTTCCTTAGAAGCTTTCAACCAAATGCAGCTCCCCAAAGATCGGCTTCGACAGGTTATTACTCCCCTAACTGGGTTTGGTGGAGGAACTGTGAAACCCGAAGGCCTAATTGACCTTCCCACCTCACTGGGATCAGAAGAGAAACAGGTAACAAAGATGACTCTGTTCCAGGTCATCAAGACTCCTATGGCCTAAAATGCTATCTTGGGAAGACCATTCATAAACAGTCTAAGAGCTATAGTATCGACATATCACCTGGCGATCAAGTTCCCAACTTCCGTAGGCATAGTAACTATTCAAGGAAGTCAATCGGTAGCCAGAAGTTGCTATATCAGCTGTATTGGAAAGGGTAAGATGGATCTGATGTCAATAGAACTTCCTGTGGAAGGGAGAATGTCGCCGGTGGAAGAGTTGGAAGAAATTCAAATCTCAGAAGGGAAGAGTTTCACAATTGGAAAAGAACTCCCCAAAGTAATGAAGGAGGAGTTGTCACAGTGTTTAAAGAAGAATATCAATGTATTTGCATGGAGTGTTGAAGATATGCCCGGGATCGATCCCACACTCGTCGAACACAGGCCTAACGTCATGCCTGACAAGAAGCCTGTAAAACAGCGAAGAAGACAGTTTGCCACAGAAAGGAGGAAGATAATAAAAGAGGAAGTAGATAAACTCTTGAAAGCAGGATTCACCAAAGAGGTGAAGTATCCAGAATGGCTAGCTAATGTGGTCTTGGTAAAGAAGCCAAACGGCAAGTGGCGAGTTTGTATAGATTTCACAGACTTGAATAAAGCATGTTCAAAAGACAGTTATCCTCTTCCCAGGATCGACTGATTGGTGGATTCCACATCGGGCTTCGAACTTTACAGCTTCCTGGACGCCTTCTCAGGATATCATCAGATTCGGATGGCACAGGAAGATCAGGAGAAAACTTCCTTCATGGCAGATGAAGGAATATATTGCTATAAGGTCATGCCGTTTGGTTGAAGAACGCTGGGGCTACTTATCAGAGGTTGGTAAAAATGATCTTCTCCAGACACATAGGGCTTAACATTGAAGTCTACGTTGATGACATGGTCGTAAAAAGCTCAAGAAAGAAAGACCACATTGCTGACCTTGAAGATATATTTAGTACACTTAGAGAACATCAGATGAAACTGAATCCTGCAAAGTGCGCCTTCGGGGTAGGCTCGGGAAAGTTCTTGGGATTCATGATCACTCAGAGAGGTATCGAAGTAAATCCAGATAAAATTTCGGCCCTAACATCAATGGAACCTCCCCAAAATATTAGGGAAGTGCAGAAGCTGACAGGGAGAGTAGCAGCATTGGGCCGATTCATGTCAAGAGCAGCGGACAAATGTTTTCCCTTTTTCAAAACTCTTCGAGGAAACAAAGACTTCAGATGAGACGAGGAATGTGAGGTCTCCTTCAGGAAGTTGAAAGAATATTTAGGTACTCCTCCAATATTGGTAAAACCAAATCCTGGGGATTATCTGTTCTTGTATCTAGCAGTGTTTGATCATGCTGTGAGCCCCGTTTTGGTTAAAGAGGAAGAGAAGGCTCAAAAACCGATATATTACGTCAGCAAGATGATGTTAGATGCAGAAATCCGATATACATTGGCAGAGCAGCTAGCACTTGCCTTGGTTAAGTTAAGACGATACTTTCAAGCCCGTTCCATAACCGTCCTCACAAATCAGCCCTTGAAGCAAATCTTGTAAAAATTAGATGTATCTGGCCGTCTACTCAAGTGGTCAATCGAGCTTGGAGAATATGACATCGAGTTCAAACCTCTACCTTCCATCAAAGCGCAGGTCTTGGCTGACTTCGTCGCCGAACTCGCCCCAAGACCTCGGGGGCCAACAGGTCATGACAGGGAAGAGGCCACATGGACCTTGCAAGTGGATGGAGCATCGAATGCGCGCGGGCTCAGGGGCCGGAATCATACTAAAGAAAGATGATGGCACAATGGAAATTCAGTGTGCAATATGGTTTGACTTCCCAGCAACTAATAATGATGCAGAGCCGTGAATGCTGGACTTCAAGCAGCTCAACATCTAGGGGTCGAGCATGTCAAGGTCCTGAGTGATTCACAATCGGTGGTAGAACAAGTAAACGGAACTTTTGAAGCAAAAGATGAGAAAATGTCATCTTATAGGATGATGGTCTTGGACTTGCAAAGAAAGTTCAAGTCTTGCTGCGTAGACAAAATTTCGAGATCCGTCAATCACAAGGCAGATGCTTTATCAAGACTTACTTTTTCCAATCTAGATCATTTGGAAAGGACCGTGTTCGTACGAACTCTTCATGAGCCTAGTATTGCACAACAACCCGAGGTTATGGATATTTCAAAGCAAGAGCCCAGTTTGATGGATCCTATAATTGAATACCTAATGTCAGGAAAGTTGCCAGATGACAAAGCAGAGGCAAGAAGAATCAAAGCAAGGGCCCCGAGGTATACCTTGATGCAGAATACTGTGTTCCGTCGAAGCTTCACTGTAACACCCAAGTTTAAAAATATAAAATCTAAGCGTTTTAACTTCCATTCACATTATATGCGGAAATAAATCGTTTACACATTAAATTTTTCATTTATCTATTATAAAATTTTACAAAAATTTCGGTAGAGTCTCCTCTGTAAATTGGACTTAACCAACCTGTAGAGGGACAACATAAACGACATAAAAATTTAAACAAGATCAACCACATCTCGACCACATTCATCATCGCCAAAACCAATTCAGTCAATCCCCAAACTCCTCAACATAAAATTTCCAAAAACAATAGACATTGACAAATGAAATAGTAAGTAGTTAAATCATTAATGCGACACCCTTCTTCATTCGAAGTTAACTTCAACCAACCCATAATCAATAAAATGAATAAAAAATAATTTAAATGATATCTTAAATAAATTTAACTTTATTAAATAAAGGTGACAACGGGTACTGTCCGAGTCAGCCGCCAAGTGCTCCCCTCGGATCACCTAACTTTCATCAGCTAAAATGTTGGGGAGAGATTGGGGTGAGCTAAAGCTCAGTAAGTAAACTTTATGCATGTAATGCATGCTTATGACATGAAATGCTTTAAAAATTTGAAGTATGTATCCCCATTCACTTTAACCTTTCCCAACTTTCAAACTTTTCAAACTTTCACTTGACATTTCAAAAATTTTACTTCATTTCCATCGTGAGCTTACTTGATGTAACTTCTAGTCAATCAGATAACAGTGGACAATTCTTATTTGGAAGCAGATCACATTTACAAGTAAAACCGCAAAGCGGTTAACATTCATTCCGCCGCAAAGCAGCTCATTCACTTTATTCCACCGTAAAGCGGATCATTCACTTAATTCCGCCGCAATGCGGCTCATTACATTCGGGTACGCCGGTCCCGCGCGCCCCATTTCCCACTCGCATCTTTCATGAACTAGAAGTACACCCATTCTTTCTTAAAAAAAACTTGGGATACATAAATTTTGACAAAATTTGCACTTTGACACATTGTTTTAAGACTTCCCCATTTCGATGCCAGTGCATGTTTAATGATGCAATGACATGATAACGTGCATGCTTGAACATTTCCTTAATAACATATACTTTCATAAGGTAAACAAAATTCATCAAAGCAAGTAAGTTGCAAGACAGTCGTTTACACATTATTTTCACATTTACATTCAACTTTGATAAAAATAGGAGGAAGTTTACTTACTTGACGTCCTTAGGATTTACCGTCTTAAATTGCTAGTGGAAGTACTTGTTTGCTCGTAACGTCAATGTGCCCACAATCCTAGTTATGTCCATCCATTCACAGAATATAACTCTTAGTCCAAAACATTAACTATTCTTTTAACACTAAACAACACTATTAACCAAGGTTAAAACTTCTATGTGACTCACAATTTGATTCAAACATGTCTAAACACATATAATATCATATTCGAAGTAATATATTAAATTCAAGGA
This sequence comes from Ligustrum vulgare, assembly GCA_963555705.1. Classification (NCBI taxonomy): domain Eukaryota; kingdom Viridiplantae; phylum Streptophyta; class Magnoliopsida; order Lamiales; family Oleaceae; genus Ligustrum; species Ligustrum vulgare. The sequence goes on from OY743173.1 coordinate 30,268,663, forward strand.
CAAATTTGAAATCTTACTTCTCAATTTTCACAAGTCAAAACTAGGCACTACTTATTCCAAAAATAATCTTAAACTACAAATTAATAACTTTGAACATAAATTCAATTTAAACTAACTTGTTCCTTAAATGTTAAAGTTTACTCTTTTATACCATTATCCCAAAATTTCAAAATCACACATGTTGTTTAAATATTCATATACATATACATGATCATATATACATACATTCAAACCTCAAATTTAATATTATAGCACATCAATTAATCAAAATTTCATAAGTCCCAAATCTGAAAATTTTATTTTCATAGCCAAAAATCTGAATATGTATATGCCCACATAAAAATCCAAAATTTACATATTTACATATACATATACATACATAATAATATACACATTCATATACATCAATACTCACACACATAAACATCATTAAATCCTTAATTTATGGTATAATTCGAAATCAAACAAAAAACTAAAATCTGAAAATGTGAGAAAAATACATATATACTTACATTAAATCCCTATATACATCAATATATACATACAATTCAACATATGAAATTGTGTATGTGTGTGAGCGGGTGTGTGTGTAAACCCGTGTGTGCGCGGGTGTGTGAGTGACCGAGGAAAGGAGGCTGGGCTTACCGTGATGGAGGTGCACGGTGGTGGTGGTGGTGGTGATGGTGGTCGGCGTCGTCGTTGACAAGAGGGAGGTCGCAAGTGAGGGTTGCGGGAAGAGAGAATCAAGAGAGAGCGAGGTCGTGAGTGAGTGAGTGAGGGAGAGAGATAATGAGGGTTTAGGTTTAGGTTTAAATTTAATCTTTTGAAATTTGCAAATTGGTCCCTCAAATCCCCTCCTTTGCATATTTAAATATCGTAAGTTCCATTTATTTCAAATTGCCAATAAAGTTTCAATTTAACACAATGAATAGAAATTAGTATGCCTAGGCAAAAAAATGAATTAATTAATTACATAAAATTGCACATGAACAAATTATAATTTTCTAATTGGCACATTGAGCGATACGGTGTCCAAGTCCTTCCACTGCAAAATAATTCAAATTATAAACATTAAAGATCATAAATTTATAATTTATAATAACATTCACATGAGTATTACGTGAAATTTAAAATTGCACGAAAACTGAAAAGCGGTCTTACATTCACACTTCCTTACCTACGATGCCTAACTCCGAAAGAAGCAGCCCTTGATATGGCCGAGGTTCATGAAGGAATCTGTGGGGGACACCAGGGGGAAGATCCCTAGTATTGAAGTTGATACGATATGGGTACTATTGGCCAACCATGAAGAAGGACACGCTCAATTACGTAAAAGCTTGTGACAAGTGCCAAAGATTCGCAGCCCGGTTACATCAACCTGCGGAAGAGCTATCCTCGATTATGTGCCCATATCCTTTCGCTCAATGGGGAATCGACATACTTGGACCTTTCCCCACAGCCCGGGGTCAGGTCAAGTTCTTGCCAGTCGCTGTAGAATACTTCACTAAGTGGGTAGAAGCCGAACCGCTAGCCGTGATCACAGAACAAAAGTTGGAAGCGTTTGTGTGGAAATCAATAGTCTGCCGTTTTGGTCTTCCTAAGACATTAATAACAGATAACGGGCGTCAATTTGAGTGCCAAGCCTTCAAGCAATTCTGCAGGAACCTGGGAATAGAACACAGGTTGACTTTCGTTTCGCACTCGCAGAGTAATGGGTTAGCTGAAATTACAAACAGGCTCATCTTACAAGACTTGAGGACTCGCCTGAACAATGCCAAAGGAGATTGGCCCGATCTCCTCCCAGAAATACTTTGGACCAACCGAACTACTTTCAAAACTGCAATAGGGGAGACCCCGTTCATGCTTGCCTTCGGAATGGAGGCCGCTGTCCCAGTGGAAGTAACAATTCTGAGCTTCCGTGCTATGGCCACATGATCACTCGACCATATCGAGGGACAGAGAGAAAGTCTGGATCTTTTGGAAGAAGTAAGGGAAAATGTATTATTAAGAATAGCAGCTTACCAACAGGCCATGTCTAAGAAGTTCAACATCCGAGTAAAGAAGAGGGAATTCAGAATGGGAGATCTTGTCTTTCGTCGCAATGAGGCTGTCGGTCATCAACCAGGGAAACTTTGGCCTATTTGGGAAGGACCCTATGAAGTCATCCGAAAGGTGGGAAAGGGCTCATACAGCCTTCGCACAATGGATTCAAAACCTCTTCCTCGGCCATGGAATGCAGAGAATTTGAAGCCATACTATAAGTAGTCATGTCTCTGCTGATATCAAGTCATTTAGTCATAAAGAAGTCGGGCCTGGGCGCCCCTTTTTATCTTTTTACTTTCGGACTTGCACGTCCATCAATGATTGTTAAGGTCGGGTCTGCGTGCCCATTGTTCTTTCTTTCAGCGTTAGGGACGGGTACTCTTTTTCCTTATCCAATTTTTTCCCATCGGGTTTTTCTGGGTAAGGTTTTAACGAGGCCCATCGTTCAGTCCCCCTCAATAAAAGTACTTCTTCCAAAGAATGAGCACTACAAAGATCAAATTTTGAAGTAACTTACAAGGTCATTCACATAACTTTACAAGTTATTCCCATCGAATAATTTACAATGTCTCATGGTAAGACTTTACAAATTATTCTTCCACGAATAATTTACAAGGTCTCATGGCAAGACGTTACAAATTATTTTCCATCGAATAATTTACAATGTCTCATAGTAAAACTTTACAAATTATTCTTCCACGAATCATTTACAAGGTCTCATGGCAAGACGTTACAAATTATTTTCCATCGAATAATTTACAATGTCTCATGGTAAGACTTTACAAATTATTCTTTAACGAATAATTTACAAGGTCTCATGGCAAGAAGTTACAAATTATTTTCCATCGAATAATTTACAATGTCTCATGGTAAGACTTTACAAATTATTCTTCCACGAATAATTTACAAGGTCTCATGGTAAGACGTTACAAATTATTTTTCATCAAATAATTTACAATGTCTCATGGAAAGACGTTACAAATTATTTCCAACAAGTAATTCACAATGATTAAAGGTCGGGTTAACGTGACCTTACTTCTTGAATTCGGCATTACCCGACCCTCATAAAAATCTACCTCCAATTCATCAAGTTACGGGTACGACTTCATGGACCTTAAGTACGATTATGAATTTGATTGTTAAATTGGAAGCTTGTCTGAACCCGATCTATGTAGCCCTATAAGTACGATTTGTGTACTCAAAACGGTAATCAGCTTGTAAAAAAAAAAAAAAAGGAGAGCACAAGTAAAGGGGAAGAACACAGAAAGGAAATATGCAAGTTCATTCATCAGAATCAAGTTTACAGGTAGACCTCGGGGCATACCTCGGGTTTAGTACATGTTTTCAAAACATAAAGAGGGAAGGGGTTAGGTATCAGGCTCGGGATCACTCCTGTTCTTAGCATCCTAGGCGCCTTCGCCATCCTCTTCTTCCTCAAAAAGGGTGAGGTCAAGTTCATCCGCGCCTGGGGGGAAGTCCGCCAATGGGCTTGTATCAAGGTTGGGAGAATTCAGCAGGCACTAAGCTCGAGCCTGCTTAATGGCTTGAGTATATGACTCAAGGGCGTAGTTTCCAAGGGCGAGCTTTTACTCTCTCGACCCCTTGAAAACCTCTACTGCAGAAACCTCAGCTTGGAGTTCCCTCTCCTAAGCCCTCTTCAATTCTTCAGCCAAACGAGCACTTTCTTCCCAGGCTTGCTCGCGCTCTTTGGCCATTGCTTCTAGCTCAGCCCGGGTCTTCGCCAGGGCTTCCTCCGCATTTGCAGCTCGAGTCGCCTCGTACTGAACGGAGTGGACTAGTTGGCTTTCCGTTTCACCCCGTTCTATGCTTTGGAGAGAAACACCCCGAGTAATGCTGAGCATCTGCAGGTCGAGATAAAAAGTTAGAAAAATTCTCCCTTAAAAGGAAATCCATGAGCACGGTGTAACCCTACCACTACCTGCATTGCCGCACTCATGAGGTGCTCGACCCCTTACTCCAGCCCCACCTCGTACTAGTATTTTTTCACGAGGCTCAGGTACAAAGAATCCTGCATTCTCCTTCTACAGTCAGTCAGAGTTGGGTTCTCTGGCTCGACGTCAGAATCTGAATGCGGGGGAACCCGACCTCTCGGAGGCCTCTCTACCCTCGACCTTTGAGAATCTTCTGGGGCCTGCTAGGTTTGGCCCGGCCCCGAAGGCACTGTTTTAGTTCTTTTTTGAGGTCACCTCCGGGTAACCCCGTCCACCACTCGTTTGGCCCGAGCTATTTGGGCCTTGGCCGTCGCCGCCTCTTTCAACGCTTCAGAATCAAAGGCCATTCTTGAAATTCAAAGAGTTCGAGTACAGTTAGGTCACACAAAGGAGCAAAAAATAAAAAATAAAAAAATTGAAAAGTTTCTTTTATTTACGAAATTGAGGAGGTCGAACCCTATCGGGTTGGAGGTCAAGACCGACCTGATTAAGAATATCATCATTCACCAGGTCATTGGCTTCCTCGGCCAATAATCCAAAATCGCATATCCTCACCGCGTTGGCCATTCAGTTACTGCCTCATCGCTCAAATTACCTATTCTATTGAAATTGTCTACATCTGGCCTTCTGAAGGTCGGCCAGAAGAAGTTTTCCCCTTCCCTTGGTTTAATAAAGAAGAACTTTTCCTTCCAATATTTGATCGAGGAAGGAACCCAGGGGACCTCAAACCGGCCCTTCCCGCACAGGTATGGGAAACTATTACACCGGGGCAAGTACTTAAGCTCTAAGAGGCATTTACACAGATCGACGGTTGGTTCTATCCCTAGACTCCTACATAGAACATAAAAATATACAAGTATTCTCCACCCGTTGGGAGCAAGCTAACCGGCAATATGCTTGCGGTCAGCAAGAAGTCAACGAAGAAGTGGTGAAGAGGAAATCTCAACCCGGCCATTAAGGCCTCATGGTACACTTTCATTTCCCCCTCCCGGCAATGGTAAGAGTACTCATCCTTATCTGGTACCCGAGCTGTATACCTATCCTCTAGTCTATACCTCCTCATGTCTACCCCGATCGTATGTTCTTTCATTTTATTAAAATAAGTGGGAAGTTCCAGGTCGGCCTGTCTTGGCTCACTACCTACCCAGGGATTGTCATCAATGTCTTCCCCACTGTCAGACTCAAGTTCCCGGGGACTATCTGAGGGTTCGTAGAAACCTAGAGGCTCGACCTTTAATGGCTCGTCTAGGTCTTCCACCTCCCTAAGGTCACCCGCTGATACCCGCCTAGCCATAATTCTATAAATTAAATAATAAAATCAAAAGAAGGGTCGGGATAGGTCGAGCTTACCTTAAGTACCAAGAAGGTATTGTTGGAGGAGTTGTGATAACCTGAGGAGTTCTCTGATCACTCTTTTCCGCAAAGTAAAAAGAATGAGGCTATGGGGACCACATATATATATGCAGAAAATTGGCGGGAAAAGTTTCAAAATCCAAAAGTTGCCTCCTGCCACGTGTCATTTTTCTAAAGGCGAGTCTTTTATTACAAAACATTAAATCCTATGAGTTGGCAAATCACATGTAACAGCTGTCATGCGCTCAAAAATCTTGTCCCGATCTCTGACGCACGGGGGCCAATGATCGGTATTATTTTCCTACATTAATTCCATGACTCGACCTCTTTGCTTGTTCTTCATTTGCCCGGGTTGCCCCGACTATGGTATGGTCGGTACTATACCGACCTTACTGCTACTCAGAAATACCGGGCTCAGGTTTAACGTCACGCTCGGTCTCACATAGGTCGGGTGAATCCCTATCTATTGGTTCGAGTTGACGCTTAAAGGTGAGGTCGGCTCTTCCCGGCTTATGGGCCGTGCAGGCAGGCTTCATAAGCTCTTTCGACAATGAGCCTCGTTAATGGGCCATATTCTTGAGCCTCAAGGCAATGCGCGATCCATAAGGAAACACTTTACAAAAAGGAAACTGAATCCCTATAAGTTTAGAATTCTTCTTAAAAGGTAAGTTTATAGCAAAAGGACTCCTTCCTTAAATAAAGGAAGTTATGGGCTTTTTCAGCCCTATAAATACAACTCCTTTGATCACATATATTCATTTATTCTCTACGTTTTTCAGTTAAATATTCTCTTTCTACCTTTTCCAGAAAACTAATTCTCACGCCGGAGGGGCGACGGGGAGAATCCTCCTCGCCTTTTTTGCAGGTCAACCAAGGTGAATTCATTGGTCTTTTCCAGCAATCAAGTATCATCAGATCTTGCCACGTCAAGGTTAGGATTGTTTACAACATCAGCATTATTTGTCTTCAATTTTCTTTATTGAAAAAATAAACAAATGTTTCCAAAGAGGGGGGGGGGATTTAAATTTGTTTTTAAATGGGTAAAAAATTGTACCAGTCTCTAACCCACCTCTGACTTGCTTTAGTGAAGCGAGTGTATGGGACAGATATGAAGGCTAAAAGTCCCTATCGGATAGGGTATGTGTTTGTGAAACCAGACCATTGTTATCCCTATATATACGTGATGAGATGACTTTGGATTAGTAGAAGACAAGAACAGAGGAAAATAGAACCAAAAAATCGAAGTGGGTCGGTTTCTTTAAACAGTTAAAAAATTGAAATCGAAGTCGATTTAAAGAAAAAAAAAATCGATTTTCAAAACTAAAATCATAAATCAAATAAATTAATTTGAGTGGTTTTTTTTTTTCCCATATCATTTTACAAACAACTTCTTGTTTTTGAATTTTGAACCATTTTTTCCTTTTTTCTTAGTTTGATTGCTAGTTTTTCAATTATGAAGCCTTTTTTTTTAAGTTTTAATGCTACTTTTAAATTGACTTGCCTTGCTAGTTTTTCAATTATGAAGCCTTTTTTTAAAGTTTTAATGCTACTATTAAATTGACTTGCCGCTTTTTTCATTTACATGTTTTGTTTTTCACATTATTATTTTTTTTATTTAGCTTCAGTTTTTTAACACATTTAGACATTTAGCCTCTTTTTTATTGCTATTCTTTTAATTTTACTATTCTACAAAATTCAATTTTAACAATAAAACACTACACACATGAACTAAAAAAATTTAACTCACTTTTAATCAAGGCAATAAATGATCAGATTGTCTTATTCCAATTTAATTTTTTGCGGTACTCAATTTCAACCACAAATTTCACCCTTATTATTTGTTAATATACCTTTTTAATTGGGTTGTCCACATAAATACCCTACTTTTAGGGACTAAATTGAAATTTACTTGAATTTTATAAAATTTGAAAATTACTTATAATAAAATCGTAAAAACCAAAAAAAAACTTCATAATCACGAGATGTATCACAATCTGATACTTATGATACTTCTCAAATATGTTAGTATCACGGTATGATATTTATGATACTTTTTAAATTTTTTAGAGTAACAGTGATTTATTTATTTTTTTGTAGTAAAAATCAGTTTTGCTATATAAAGTAAGTAATATGTACAATTATCCCTTTAAAAAACCTACATAGCTATTGATTTGGTGTGACTTTTTTTGTAAGATCCATATTAGATCCATGCACCGAACTATGGCAATAACCAAAATTATCTTCCTTCAATTTTCTTTATTGAAAAAAATAAACAAAATGTTTCCAAAAAAAAGGGGAAAAAAAAGTTAAATGGGTATAGAATTACACCTGCCTCCAACCCACCTCTGACTTGCTTCAATGAGGCGGCTATATGGGACATATATGGAGACTAAAATTCCCTAACGGGTATGGTATGTGTTTGTGAAACCCAATCCATTGTCATCCCTGCATAAACGTGATGTGATGACTTTGGATTAGAACGAGGCAAGAACATCAGAATAGAGGAAAATCGATCCATAAAATCGATGTGGGTCATTTCTTAAAAAAATTGAAATCGAAATCGATTTTCGAAACTAAAATCGAAAATCGAATAAATTAATAGATTATCTTATTTTGTTCTTATCATTTGACAAACAACTTCTTTTTTTGAGTTTTGAAGCAATTTTTCTTTTTTTGTGATTTTTTTTTTTTTTTTTTTTTTTTTATCAATTCGTTTGCTAGTTTTTCAATTATGAAGTTATTTTTAAATTGACTTGCAGGTTTTTTCATTTACATGTTTTTTATAACATTAATTAATTTCTTTTTTTTTATTTAGCTTCAATTTTTTAACACATTTAAACATTTAGCCTCTGTTTGATTGCCATTTTTTAATTTTACTATTCTACAAAATTCGATTTTAACTACATATTTTAATAATAAAACATGTAGTAAACTAAAAAATTCCCTCAGTTTCAATCAAGGCAATGAGTTATCTGATTGTCTTATTCCAATTTAATTTTTGCGGTACTCAATTTTAATTGCAAATTCTCAACCTTAATGTCCGTTAATATACCTTTTTTAAGTGGGTTGTCCACATAGATAACCTACATTTAGGGATCAAATTGAAATTTACTTGGGTTTTGTAAAATTTGAAAATTACTTATAACAAAATCGTAAAAACTGAAATATACTTCATAATCTCGTGATGTATTACAATCTGATACTTACGATACTTCTCAAATATGTTAGTATCACAATATGATATTTATGATTTTTTTTCAATTTTTTAGAGTAACAGTGAAGTATTTTTCATTTTTTTTATTTTTTATTTTTTTTTGTAGAAAAAGTCAGTTTTGCTATGCAAAGTAAGTTATCTGTACAATTATTTTTTTAAAAAATCGACATAGGTATCGATTGAGTGTGCTTTTTCTACAAGATCCATATTCAACCCGCCTATCCTACTGTTGTAATAACCAAAATAATTAGCCTTTAAAAGAGACAAACAAAATTCACAATTCACAAACCTTAATTCTCTTATTTTCCAAAATACAGCCGCACTTCATCTCCAGACATTTTTGCGTTCTCTCTTTTCTAAGTTTTCTTTTGTTTCCTTAAAGATCTTCACTTCCTTCAACTAGATTTCTTTAAATATATTAATTAGTTATCGATTTCTTAAAAATATGTTATTTTTTCTGATTAATTTCTTTTATTTAAAATATGCTAATTACTTCTTGTTAGTTTGCATTATTTGCCTTCAATTTTCTTTAATGAAAAAATAAACAAAATGTTTCCAAAAAAGAGGGGAAAGTTAAATGGGTATAGAATCATACCAGTCTCTAACACACCTCTGACTTGCTTCAGTGAGGCGGGAATATATGACAGATATGGAGGCTAAAAATCCCTAGTGGGCTCGGTATATGTTTGTGAAACCCGACCCATTGTCATTCATATATATATATACGTGATGTGATGACTTCGGATTAGGAGAAGGAAAAAACATCGGAATAGAGGAAAATCAAACCAAAAAATCAAAGTGGGTCGGTTTCTAAAAAAAATTAATAAAATTGAAATCGAAATCGAAATCAATTTAAAGAAGAAAAAAAAAACGATTTTCAAAACTAAAATCGAAAATCAAATAAATTCATTTGAGTGATTATCTTTTTTTTTTTCCTTATCATTTTACAAACAACAACTTGTTGTTTTTGAGTTTTGAAGCAATTTTTTTTTTTCATGTTCAATTGCTAGTTTTTCAATTATGAAGCTATTTTTTAAAGTTTTAATGCTATTTTTAAATTGACTTGATGCTTTCATTTACATGTTGTTTTTCACATTATTATTTTTATTTATTGAGCTTCGGTTTTTGAACACATTTAGACATTTAGCCTCTATTTGATTGCCATTTTTTTTAATTTTCCTATTCTACAAAATTCAATTTTAACTACACATTTTAACAATAGAAAATTCTACACATAAACTAAAAAAATTCCGCTCACTTTCAATCAAGATAATGAGCGATCGGATTGTCTTATTCCAATTTAATTTTTGCGGTACTCAATTTTAACCGCAAAATTTCACCCTTAATGTTCGTTAATATACCTTTTCAAGTGGGTTGTCCATATAAATACCCTACTTTTTGGAATCAAATTAAAATTTACTTAAATTTTATAAAATTTGAAAATTACTTATAATAAAATTAGAAAATTAAAGAATACTTCATGATCACGTGATGCACAATCTGATACTTATGATATTTCTCAAATATGTTAATATCATAGTATGATATTTATGACACTTTTCAGTTTTTTAGAGTAACAGTGAAGTATTTTTCATTTATGTTTTTATTTTGTAGTAAAAATCAGTTTTTCTATGTAAAGTAAGTAATCCGTACAATTATCCCTTTAAAAAATCGACATAGGTATCGATCCAGTGTCACTTTTTCTATAAGATCCATATTCAACCTGCATACCCAACTGTTGCAATAACCAAAATAATCAACCTTTAAAAGGGAGAAACAAAATTCACAATTCACAAACCTTAATTCTCTTATTCTCCCAAATACAGCCGCACTTCATCTCCAGACATTTTTGCGTTCTCTCTTTTTCAAGTCTTTCTTTTGTTTCCTTCAAGATCTTCACTTCTTTCAACTAGATTTCTTTGAATATGTTAATTAGTTATTGAATTCTTAAAATATGTTATTCTTTCTCGTTAATTTCTTTTATTTAAAGGGACCGGTTTCGCCTACCAATAATTTTGACAAAGACTTGTGACAAATAAATCCAATTATTAGATAGGAGTAAATCTGATGGTGTAGATGTAATATAAAGATGCACTCTATAGAAACATATCTCACAACCAAACACTTCAAAGTTCTTTTCCCTCACCATCTTCTACCTCCCTTCTCGATGAAACCTATTTAAGAAGGAAAAAATAATCCGAATCGTCCACTGGAGCTACAGCCATACAAAGAACAATAACAAAATTCAAGGTGCGTAACTAAAGGATTTTTCCATTGTTATTTTTAACGTAAGACATTGAAATCTTTGATTTTATGGGTTGCAGTTTTTGTCATTTTGGCCTTGAAAATACGTCGAATGCATTCGGAAATGTATAGGTTGCGTTCAAAATGTGTGGCCTTTATTCAAATCATGGTTTTATTCTTTCAATTTTTGATTTTTGGCTGCATTCTTAAACTTGTGTTTTGAGTTTTAAGAGATGAAATTTCGAGCTTTTTGAATGTATAAACTAGAACTAATTCAAGTCGTTGTTTTATTAATTCAATCATTTTGTTTCTATTAATCCACTCCTCTCTGCGAGAAATGTATAAAATTCACAATCTTTGGATTCAAAGTCATGCATTCCTTGAAAACGATTCATTCAAATATGTTATGTAGATGGATGATACTGCTGTAATAATTCTTATCCTATGATTCAACCTAATGAGCTTGGGCCATCATCGATACAATTCCAAACACCTCGGATTGGGGAGAAATTCAAGATAGTGGATGTGACGACCCGAAATCTTGACCATTCGAGTGCCACTAAAAGTGACTCATATCATATTATCGAGACTTAAATAGTAATGTAAAATTATTCAAAAGAATAATTAGAATCCCATAATTTTATTTGTGAATATAAATAGAACATAATTTTCTTACATAAAGTTCAACATAATTATCTCATCAATCTTAACCACTTTTGCCACTTCCATGTTGACCGCCTCGAACCTTCAATTATCTGAAAATGGTAAATATCGTAGAGTGAGATTTATAAAATCCCAGTAAGTATACCAAGCATAAATTTTCTTTTGAAAGCATATGGATCATTTTCATCATAACATAGGATAGGATCGAAATACTCATAAATATAGGGAGACACAAGAATTTTACCGAACTTAAATGGCAAGAATTCTTATGTGTAGCGCTACTAAACTCCGGTCCCCTTAGCATAATCATAAACATATCATATGGAACCCATAACAATCTTGTGAGATTGATTTCATAGCAATGATCCAAACATTTTCATAAAAACATAAGATATACTTACTTGTCATAAAAACATACTTACTTTTCATAAAAACATAAGGTGTATTTACCTTTCATAAAAACATACTTACTTTTCATAAAAACATAAGATATATTTACTTGTCATAAAAACATACTTACTTTTCATAAAAACATAAGGTGTATTTACCTTTCATAAAAACATACTTACTTTTCATAAAAACATAAGGTATACTTACTTTTCATAAAAACATACTTACTTTTCATAAAAACATAAGGTGTATTTACCTTTCATAAAAACATACTTACTTTTCATAAAAACATAAGATATACTTACCTTTTAAAAGATTAAAATGAAGTGTAGTAGTAAATGGACCAAAACTTTCTTGACCACCTTGAATTTCTCTTACTTGTGGATTTTGTCAAGAGATTGGAAATAAGTGTATATGTGTAGAGTTGTGTGTAAAAGAGATGGGTTTAAATAGATGTATAAAGTTGGAATATTGTAAACATAATCATTCAATTCTATTAATTTTAACACATCATTTTCTTAAAGTAAAGCACCATTCATATACTTTTCCATATTTATACAAATAATATGCTCTTCATGATTATATATAATGGAGTATATAATTCATTCATATACTTTTCCATATTTATACAAATATTATGCTCTTCATGATTACATATAATGGAGTCTTATCAATCATTCATATACTTTTCCATATTTATACAAATATTATGCTCTTCATGATTATATATAATGGAGTATATAATTCATTCATATACTTTTCCATATTTATACAAATATTATGCTCTTCATGATTATATATAATGGAGTATATAATTCATTCATATACTTTTCCATATTTATACAAATATTATGCTCTTCATGATTACATATAATGGAGTATATAATTCATTCATATACTTTTCCATATTTATACAAATATTATGCTCTTCATGATTACATATAATGGAGTATATAATTCATTCATATACTTTTCCATATTTATTAAATTAAGATTCTCATAATTATTATATATAATGGAACCTCTCATGCTTGCATATATTTTCTTAATTTCAATAATAAAAATAATTTTTGTATAAATAAATATTGGGATAACATTGAATTAAGTACTTGGACTTAATATACTTTAAATCAAGAGAATGGAGATATTTTTAGAATTTCGGAATTTAATTTAAAATCGAACGATCTCGATTATTTCTTGACTTGGCTATACGAATACGTCGCGGCGTTAACTTAATAAAAATGGGTGAAATAGTAGCGACACGATTTTCTATTAAAATAATTATTAATCGCGTAAAAATTCTTGGTCGCTACAAACTTACCCCTTAAAATAATTTCGTCCTCGAAATTAAACTTACTTGATCTTATGATTTCTGAACACTTAATCAGCATATAAATAGGCAAAATAAACATTAATCGCTAACTGACTCTGAATAGAATTCTAATTAGGCTAAAATACCTAAAATAACTAAAATTACCAAAATTACCAAAAATAATTAAAACCAAAAATAACCAACTAAACCCTAGCCGCAAAACAAGGCCCAAAAACGCGTTACTTGAATTATGGCCGTAACAATTGTCTTTACGGCCGTAATAGCCTCTCGGATCAAAATGTGGTTTAGTTTGTTACGGCCGTGAGAATTTTGATTACGGCCGTAAGTCTTCTACTTCATTTACGGCCGTGAGATGATATGTTACGACCGTAAAGGCCTTTATGTCCAAATTCGCCATATTGATTTTACGGCCGTAAAAATGGGTGTTACGGCTGTGAGTCTGCTTCTGCCCAATTTTCTGATCCTTTAACATTAATTGATCTGATTTGAATATCGACTCGAGCCCAACATGAAAATTGTTCATTTTCTTATGTAGAATGTTGTTGAATTGCCCGTATCTTGATTTCTCATTTTTGACGACTTTTCCGGATCACATCATCCCCTCTTCCTTTAAGATGATTCGTCCCGAATCATAACATTGTTCTTAACTTCTTTTCCGGATCACATCACAGGTTTAATCGGGAAGGGAGGTAGAACATGGTGAAAGAAAATATATAGTGCATATTTGGGCGACTCCAACGGGTAGCTATGGACAAGTCAGATTGGTTTTTGTGTGAGAGTTTAGAAAGTCGCCGGAGGTAAACACTGGTCGTTAATTTGGAAAGTGAGAGAGGAAGGAGGTCATTTAGGGGGATGAGACGGGTCTTTGGTATTTAGGGTGGGGTGGGGTTAATTTGGAAACATTTAAGGGAATTGATTAGATATATTTGGACAGTTAGATTCATTTAAATAAAAGGTGGAGATTATTTATCGAAAGTCTTTGTCAAAATTGTTGGTACAAGGAACGACTCCCTTATTTAATATGCTAATTACTTGTAGTTAGTTTGCATTATTTGCCTTCAATTTTCTTTACTGAAAAAAATAAAAAAATGTTTCCAAAAAAAGGGGAAAAATGTTAAATGGGTATAGAATTATACCAGTCTCCAATTTGTTTCAGTGAGGTGGGTATATGTGATAGATATGAAGGCTAAAAGTCCCTACAGTTATGGTATGTGTTTGCGAAACCTGACCCATTGTCATCCGTATATATATGTGATGTGATGACTTTGGATTAGGAGAAGGCAAGAACATCGGAACAATGGAAAATCGAACCAAAAAATCAAAGTGGGTTGGTTTCTTAAAAGAATCTAAAAAAATTGAAATCAAAATCGATTTAAAGAAAAAAAAAATCGATTTTCAAAACTAAAATTGAAAATCGAATAAATTAATTTGAGTGATTATCTTCTTTTTTTTCTTATCATTTGACAATTGTTGTTTTTGAGTTTTGAAGAAATTTTTCCTTTTTTTTTCCTTTCAGTTGCTAGTTTTTCAATTATGAAGCCTTTTTTTTAAACTTTTAATGCTATTTTTAAATTGACTTGTCGCTTTTTTCATTTAAACATTTTGTTTTTCACATTAATTTTTTTATTTAGCTTCGGTTTTTGAACAAATTTAGACATTTAGCCTCTATTTGATTGCCATTCTTTTAATTTTACTATTCTACAAAATTCAATTTTAACAATAAAACATTATACACATGAACTAAAAAATATTCCCTCACTTTCAATCAAGGCAATAAATGATCAGATTGTCTTATTCCAATTTAATTTTTGCAGTACTCAATTTTAACCACAAATTTTCACCCTTAATGTTCGTTAATGTACCTTTTTTTAAGTGGGTTGTCCACATAAATACCCTACTTTTAGGGATTAAATTTAAATTTACTTGAATTTTATAAAATTTGAAATTTAATTAAAACAAAATCATAAAATCTGAAAATTACTTCATGATCACTTGACGTATCACAATCAAATACTTATGATACTTCTCAAAAATGTTATTATCACAGTATGATATTTATTATACTTTTTTAATTTTTTAGAGTAACATTGAAGTATTTTTCAATTTTTCTTTATTTTATTTTATTTTATTTTATTTTTTGTAGTAAAAATCAGTTTTGTTATGTAATGTAAGTAATATGTACAATTATTCCTTCAAAAAACCGACATAGGTATCGATATGGTGTGACTTTTTCTATAAGATTCATATTCGACCCGCATACCCAACTGTTGCAATTACCAAAATAATCAGCCTTTAAAAGGGACAAAAGAAATTCACAATTCACAAACTTCAATTATCTTATTCTCCCAAATACAACTACACTTCATCTCCAGACATTTTTGCGTTCTCTCTTTCCCAAGATTTTCTTTTGTTTCCTCAAGATCTTCACTTCTTTCAGCTAGATTTCTTTAAATATATTAATTAGTTACAGATTTCTTAAAAATATGTTATTCTTTCTAGTTAATTTCTTTTATTTAAATATGCTAATTACTTGTCGTTAGTTTTCATTATTTACCTTCAATTTTCTTTATTGAAAAAATAAACAAAATGTTTCCAAAAAAAGGGAAAAAAGTTAAATGGGTATAGAATTATATCAGTCTCCAACCCACCTCCGACTTGCTTTAGTGAGGCGGGCATATGGGAAAGATATGGAGGCTAAAAATCCCTAACGAGTAAGATATGTGTTTGCGAAACTCAACCCATTGCTATCCCTACATATACGTGATGTGATGACTTTGGATTAAGAGAAGGCAAGAACATCGGAACAGAGATTGAACCGAAAAATCGAAGTGGGTCGGTTTGTTAAAAAAAAATCTTAAATTGAAATAGATTTAAAGAAAAAAAATTGATTTTCAAAACTAAAATCGAAAATCGAATAAATTAATTTGAGTGATTATCTTATTTTTTTTCTTGTCATTTGACAAACAACAACTTGTTGTTTTTGAGTTTTGAAGCAATTTTTCCTTTTTTGAGGTTTTTTCTTCTTCTTTCAATTCAATTGCTAGGCTTTCAATTATGAAGCTATTTTTTAAAGTTTTAATGGTATTTTTAAATTGACTTGGCGCTTTTTTCATTTACGTGTTGTTTTTCATATATATATATATATATATATATATTTTTTTTTATTTGGCTTCCTTTTTTTGAACACATTTAGAGATTTAGCCTTTGTTTGATTTCCATTTTTTAAAAATTTTGCTATTCTACAAAATTCAATTTTAACTATACATTTTAACAATAAAATATTCTACATATATACTCAAAAATTTCCCCTCACTTTCAATCAAGGCAATAAGTGATCAGATTGTCTTATTCCAATTTAATTTTGTGGTACTATATTTTAATTGCAAAATTTCCATCCTTAATATTCGTTAATATACCTTTTTAAGTGGGTTGTCCCCATAAATACCCTACTTTTAGGTAGGGCTGTAAGTAGAAACCGTCAATACGTTAAACCGAACAAAAACCTCATCTTATAAACCATCGAATCGGTGCCATACGGACCCATCAATGAAATGGTTTTGAACCGGACCAACCGGTCCAGAATGGTTTGATTTAGGTTTGAATTTTTTAATTATGGTTTGAAACCAAACCAGTCCGGAGAAAAAATATATAAAAATAAAAAATAGAAAAAGGAAAATTCTTGAAAATTCGGCCAATATGTCCATTTCAATAGTTATATGGATATTCTTGTTGATTTCTATTAAATTTATTACCCAATTAGATAATTATCATACTTCAAAATTCAAATAAATCCAATAATCTCCATCCAAATATTTGATGAATGGTTTGAGTTCGTAACACGAGACAATAAAATTCTTATGTAATTGTTATTTTGATTATATATTCTCTATCTAATCAATAAACATTTTTTATTGTGGCTAATTATACCCTCTGTGGTCTTATTGGGCATATTTTATTTTTCGGCCTTATAGACTTGTATTGTAATATTGTAGTAAATTTAATTTATAACATCTTAGCCTAAAAAATGACAAAATAGTTGTATTGGAATTTTACCTTGATTTCATTTTGATTTAAGCTCTCTTTGGTCCTAGAGAAATTGAAGGAATTTTTCCTCAAATTCATTTTCAACCTATATTTCTATGAAACCCATCACTTTACACATTTTCAACAACTTTTCAATCACACATTTAATTTTTTTTTTTCAATTTCTCTTACACCAAACATGCTCTTAGTATTTTAATTTATAATAGATATATTTAGTTTGTTTAGATTTATTGTTAATAAAATACAAGTATATATCGAAATCAATGAACTAATGACATAAAAGTAGAAAGGCAAACAAATATATGGTGAAATCGAAGGTTTAAAACCGGACCAAACCGTTAGGTTTATGTTTGAGTTTTTCTCAAACCGTTTTAAATGGTTTTGTTTAGGTTGAGATTTTTTCAAGCCAATTTAAACGGTTTGGTGTCAAAATCTGTCAAAAATCGGTGAAACTAAACTGCTTACACCCCTACTTTTAGGGATCAAATTGAAATTTACAAGAATTTTATAAACTTGGAAAATTACTAATATATAATAAAATCTTTAAAACTAAAAAATAATACATGATCACGTGATGTATCACAATTTGATACTTATGATACTTCTCAAATGCATTTTGTGTACAAATTTTTTTTTTTTTTTTTTTTTTCAAAAATGCGTTTTTGAAAATGGTAAAGAGAACGCGTTTTTATAGTTTTTGAAAATAAAAACAGAAAACGATCTTAAAACAATAAAGAGAACATAACCTTAGATTTTGGCATTTATATCTTTAAAATCACTAAACGTTATGAAAATGGTTCCTACCGTTAGATTCCGTTAGTTTCCAACGTTAAAAATGTTTAAATAGCACAAATGAGACCTTTGAGTTTTTTGCGATAATAGTCCCTAACATATTAATGTCATGTTTGATATATTTAGTTTGTAACATTCAAACGTTTGGCGTATTTTGTCCTTAATATATTAAGTCCCTATACGTTTGGCGTATTTAGCTCCTAAAATATTAAGCCCTATTTGAGACCAATTATTTCAAATAATGTGGTTTGTAATTATAATTTTTTGAAGTATTTGTGATTAAAAATTGAATTTATTTGTAAATTATTTAATTGATGGAATGTATGATTTTAAACGAGTTTTAAAAAAATAAAGTTTATTCTGAATTTCTAAAGTTCACAATAAAATATTTAACAAAAATTCACTTCATTAACAATTCAGCCTATTGGTAAAAAAATAATAAATTCATGGAACATAAACAAATAAATACATTGGACATCATTTTAGGAATCGAATAACAAATATGTTTTTATAAGTTCAATTTTCAATTTTGAGAACCGATCAATATCGATTTTCGAAAATTCATTTTTTTCAAAACTCGTTTTCTTCCACAAATTCTGTTAATATTTTTTTTTAATTTATGCATAAATTAAAAAAAAAAAATCTTATTTTTAACCCAAATTCTCCAAACTTACTTTTCAAATCGATCGATTTTCAAAATCGAAATCGAAAGTAAAACTGATAAAAATATATTTATTATTCAATTCTTAAAATAATGTCAAGTGTATTTGTTTGTTTATGTTCCATAAATTTATAATTTTTTTTACCAATAGATTGAAATGTTAATGAGGTGAATTTTTGTTAAACATTTTATTGTGCATTTTAGAAATTCAGAATAAACTTATTTTTTTAAAACTTGTTTTCAACCACAAATTCTATCAGTAAAATAATCTACAAATAAATTCAATTTTTTTTTTTAACTTTTTAAACATTTGTTTTAAAAAAAATTACAATTACAAACCACATTATTTGAAATAATTGGTCTCAAATAGAGGCTTAATATGTTAGGGACTAAATACGCTGAACGTATGTGGCTTAATATGTTAGGGGCTAAATACGACAAACATTTGGAGGTTTAAAACTAAATATGTCAAACATTATCCTAATATGTTAGGGACTATTATCGCAAAAAACTCAAAGGTTAGTGACTATTTATGCTATTTACACGTTTTTAACGGTGGAAACTAACAAAATCTAACGGTAGGGACCATTTTCGTAATGTTCGATGATTCTAAGGGTATAAATGCCAAAATCTAAACGTTGGGGACCATTTTCGCAAAAAACCCAAAGATTGAGAACCATTTGTGTTTTTTACCCTAAAAAAAATAATCAACCTTTAAAAGGGACAAACAAAATTCACAATTCACAAACCCTAATTCTCTTATTCTCCCAAATACAGCCACACTTCATCTCCAGACATTTTTGCGTTCTCTCTTTTCCAAGTTCTTCTTTTGTTTCCTTCAAGATCTTCACTCTTTTAGCTAGATTTCTTTAAATATGTTAATTAGTTATTGATTTCTTAAAAAATTGCTATTCTTTCTCTTTAATTTCTTTTGTTTAAATGTGCTAATTACTTGTCATTAGTTTGCATTATTTCCCTTCAATTTTCTTTGTTGAAAAAAATAAACAAAATGTTTTCGAAAAAAGCAGAAAAAATGTTAAATGAGTATAGAATTGTATCTGTCTCCAACTTGCTTCGGCGAGACGGGATATATGGGACATATATGAAGGCTAAAAATCCCTAGCGGTTTACGAACTGACCCATTGCCGTCCCTATACGTGATGTGATGACTTTGGATTAGGAGAAGGCAAGAACATCGGACGGTGGAAAATCGAACCGAAAAATCGAAGTGGGTCGGTTTCTTAAAACAATCGAAATCGAAATCAATTTAAAGAAAAAAAAAATCGATTTTCAATACTAAAATTGAAAATCGAATAAATTAATTTGAGTGATTATCTTATTTTTTTCTAATCGTTTGACAAACAACAACTTGTTGTTTTTGAGTTTTAAGAAATTTTTCCTTTTTTTTATCTTTTAGTTCGATTGCTAGTTTTTAAATTATGAAGCTATTTTTTAAAGTTTTAATGCTATTTTTAAATTTACTTGCCCCTTTTTTTCATTCACATGTTGTTTTTCACATTAATTTTTTTATTTAGCTTCGGTTTTTGAACACATTCAGACATTTAGCCTCTGTTTGTTTGCCATTTTTTAAATTTTACTATTTTAAAAAAATTCAATTTTAACAACACATTTTAACAATAAAACATTCTACGCAAAAACTCAAAAATTTCCCCTCACTTCCAATCAAGGCAATGAGTCATCTGATTGTCTCATTCAAATTTCCCCTCACTTTTAATCAAGGCAATGAGTCAAGAGATTGTCTTAATCAAATTTAATTTTTGCGGTACTCAATTTTAACCTCAAATTTTCTCCCTTAATGTTCGTTAATATACCTTTTTTTAAGTGGATTGTTCATATAAATACCCTAGTTTTAGAATTAAATTGAAATTTATTTGAATTTTATAAAATTTGAAAATTACTTATAATAAAATCGTAAAAATTGAAAAATACTTCATGATCATGTAACGTATCACAATTTGATACTTATGATATTTCACAAATATGTTAGTATCACAGTACGATACTTATGATATTTTTAAGTTTTTTAGAGTAACAATGAATTATTTTTCAATTTTTTTATTTTTTTTGGTAGTAAAAATCAATTTTGCTATGTAACATAAGTAATCTGTACAATTATCCCTTTAAAAAATCAACATAGGTATCGACCGGGTATGACTTTTTCTATAAGATTCATATTCAACCCGCATACCCAACTGTCCAAAATAATCAGCCTTTAAAAGGGACAAACAAATTCACAATTCACAAACCATAATTCTCTTATTCTCCCAAATACAGCCACACTTCATCTCCAAACATTTTTGCGTTCTCTCTTTCCCAAGTTTTTCTTTTGTTTCCTTCAAGATCTTGACTTCTTTCAGCTAGATTTCTTTAAATATGTTAGTTATTGATTTCTTAAAAATATGTTGTTCTTTCTCGTTAATTTCTTTTATTTACATATGTTAATTACTTCTCGTTAGTTTGCATTATTTGCCTTCAATATTCTTTATTGAAAAAATAAACGAAAATGTTTCCAAAAAAGGGGAAAAAAGTTAAATGGGTATGGAATTATACCAGTCTCTAACCTACCTCCGAAGCGAGGCAGGTATACGGGAAAGATTTGGAGGCTAAAAATCCCTAGCGGGTATGGTATTTGTTTGCGAAACTCGACCCACTGCCATCCATATATATACGTGATGTGATCACTTTGGATTAGGAGAAGGCAAGAACATCGGAACAGAGGAAAATCGAACAAAAAAATCAAAGTTGGTTGGTTTGTTAAAAAATAAAAAAAATTGAAATTGAAATCGATTTAATGAGGAAAAAATCAATTTTAAAACTAAAATTGAAAATCTAATAAATTAATTTGAGTGATTATCTTCATTTTTTTTCCTTATCATTTGACAAACAACAACTTGTTGTTTTTGAGTTTTGAAGCAATTTTTCCCTTTTTTTTTTTTTTTTTTCTCTTTAGTTCGATTGCTAGGTTTTCAATTGTGAAACTTTTTTTTTTAATAGTTTTAATGCTATTTTTTAAATTGATTTTCCGCTTTTTTCATTTACATGTTGTTTTTCACATGATTTTTTTTTTTGGCTTCGTTTTTTTAACACATTTATAGATTTAGCCTCTGTTTGATTGCCATTTATTTAAATTTTGTTATTCTACAAAATTCAATTTTAACAATAAAATATTCTACACATAAACTAAATTTTTTTCCCTCACTTTCAATCAAGGCAATGAGTGATCAGATTGTCTTATTCCAATTTAATTTTTGTGGCACTTTTTTTTAATTGCAGATTTTAACCCTTAGTGTTTGTTAATATACCTTTTTAAGTGGGTTTCCACATAAAATTCTGTGCTTTGGAGATCAAATTAAAATTTACTTGAATTTTATAAAATTTGAAAATTTCTTATAATGAAATCATAAAAACTGAAAAATATTTCATAATTACGTGAAATATCACAATTTGATACTTATGATACTTGTCAAATATATTAGTATCATAGTATGATACTTGTGATACTTTTCAATTTTTTAATGTAACAGCGAAATATTTTTCAATATATTTTTTTTAGGTAGTAAAAATCAGTTTTGCTATGTAAAGTAAGTAATCTGTATAATTATCCATTTAAAAACCAACATATGTATGGATTGGGTGTGACTTTTTCTACAAAATCCATATTCGACTCACATACCCATTTGTTGCAATAACTAAAATAATCAACCTTTAAAAGGGACAAACAAAATTCACAAACCTTAATTCTCTGATTCTCCCAAATTCAGCGCACTTCATCTCCAGACATTTTTGCATTCTCTCTTTCCTAAGTTTTTCTTTTGTTTCCTTCAAGATATTCACTTCTTTAAGCTAGATATCTTTAAATATGTTAATTAATTATTGGTTTCTTAAAAATATGTTATTTTTTCTCGTTAATTTCTTTTATTTAAATATGCTAATTACTTGTCGTTAGTTTGCATTATTTCCCTTCAATTTTCTTTATTGAAAAATAAACAAAATGTTTCTAAACAAAGGGAAGAAAAGTTAAATGGATTTTTAAAATGGGTATGGAATAATACCAGTCTCCAACCCACCTCCGACCTTCTTCATTGAGGTGGGTATATGAGACATATATGGAGGCTAAATATTCGTAGCAGGTATGGTATGTGTTTGCGAAACCCGACTCATTGCCATCCCTATATATACATGAAGTGACGACTTTGGATTAGGAGAAAGCAAGAACATCGGAACAGAGGAAAATCGAACCGAAAAATTGAAGTGGGTGGGTTTTTAAAAAAATTAAAAAAATTGAAATCGATTTAAAGAAAAAAAAATTGATTTTCAAAACTAAGATAAAAAAACCAAATAAATACTTTGAGTTATTATCAATTTTTTTTAATCATTTACAAGCAACCACTTGTTTTTTTAGTTTTGAAGTAATTTTTCCCTTTTTCGATGTTTTTTTCAGTTCGATTGCTAGTTTTCAATTATGAAGCTATTTTTGAAAGTTTTATTGCTATTTATAAATTGACATGTTGCTTTTTTCATTTACATGTTTTATTTTACATTAATTTTTATTTATTTAGCTTCAGTTTTGGAACACATTTAGACATTTAGCCTATTTTTGATTACCATTTTTTTAATTTTATTATTCTACAAAATTCAGTTTTAACTACACATTTTAACAATAAAACATTCTATACATAAATTCAAAAAATTTCCCTCACTTTCAATCAAGGCAATGAGTAATCAGATTGTCTTATTCCAATTTAATTTTGGGAAAATTACATACCCTGACTTTCGAAGATACTGTTTAAAATTCTGGTGTTGAACTTTATATTTTTAAATCTTAGGTATTAATTCTATTATTAATTAGCTAATTAACACAGAATTGTTGAAAATTAAAATACACTCCTCTCTCAGTTAGGTCTAGGGGTGTAAACGGTTTGGTTTGGCCGATTTTTGATAATTTTTCAAACCAAACCGTTTAAAGCGGTTTGACTTTTTTCCAACCCAAACCAAACCATTTTATTTCCTAAACCAAACCAAACCAAACCATTTTTTGCGGTTTGGTGCGGTTTTAAACCGCGGTTTACAAACGAAACTAAACTAATATATGTAGATTGAGTTAAAATAACTATTGAAATAGAATTTTAAATGAAGACATCAAAATTAATTGCAAATAACCCAAAGATATTATGAATAGATGTTATAAGACTAACAAAATTAAAACATATAGGTAAACAACTTCTAAGATAGATACAAAGGCGATGGCACAAACACAAGCAAATGATTACAATAATATCAAAAAAACCTAATAGATAACACAAAACCATAAACTAGTGATCACAACATTACAAAATAGATTTATTGATTCCAAAATAGATACAAAATAAGCAACTTCCAATACAATACTAAAATGTTTTGCCTAATGGTAACTTCCTTTGACATTGTATAATAAAAAAAAAGGTTAGACCAAAGTGGGAAGTGCAAACCGAACACAGACGGCTTCAAACTCTAAACAATTGAAAAATAGTAAAATACCGGCTGGAAGACGTCGTGAATGATGTTAATTTCCATAGGAGACAGACGGCGCGACGAGGACCAAGGAGCACAACTCGCACCACAGCAAAAGAAAAGGTCGGTGAACTAGTTAGGGCAAGCCTTGAATTCTTGATTGCGGAAGTGGAGGAACTAATTTGATGCTTCTGGGCGAGAAGCAACTAAGTGACTAAGTTTATCAGATTATTTCATTTTGTTGGGCTTGGTTTGTTTGGGCCTTGGGGCAGGTTGGAGCTGGGGGAAAATTAAGACAACAATGTGTATAAAATTTGAAGTAAAGTGTAAATTTAAAATAAAAGTAGTAAAAAATTCTGTATTTTTTTTGTAATTAAAAATTAAATTTTAATTGTAATTGTAATTGTTTAGCGGGTTGGCGGTTTGAAACGGGTTTTGAAAAATGAAACCTAAACCAAACCATTTAAAAGCGGTTCGGTTTGGGTCAAACCCGAAACGTTGACGGGTCCGCGTGGATCCGAACCAACGGTTTCAAAATTGCGGTTTCATTTCGGTTTAGCGGTTTGACGGTTTCGTTGTACAGCCCTAAGTTATGTTCCCAAGTCCCAACTGAACCGACCCCCCGATCAAAGCAGCAGACGAATGTCCTAGCGACCTTCTCTGCCGCCAGAGGTCCTCGGCTTCCGATATGAAGGATCAGTACGAGGCAGTGCTAATGTCGAGTGCTAATTACCCATTAAAAATTATTAATTAAATATTTATTATTAAAAACGAAATCGACCCTACCCCCTTTTCTTTCTATATCTCCCCCAACAAACACATAAACCATCAGAGCAATCTTATCTTCGCAAGCCCAAATCGGGGAAGCTTTGCTCCATCAGTGCAAGCAATCGGTTGACACCACCAAGAAAGAACAATTGTGACCAGTAGATTTGCGAATAAATTTGCCGATTTGAAGATGAAGAGGTCTTCTGGGATTGCACTAAATCTGCTAACATCTCTTCTCCTTAAAATTTTGCTCAGCAGATACCTCCTGGTACGGTGTACCCATGAAATTATATCAATCCACAATAATTCAATACAAACTTATTGTGAAACAAGTCCGATTTCTTTTATTAAAGTAAAAAATTCAGAACTTAATCACGTGGAAATAAATTTTAGGTTTTTGCTCAAAGTTTCTAATTCTACAGTTGATGTAAGTAAATTTGTATGTATTGTTAGCTTTATGGCGTGGTTTTGTTTTTCTCTGTGAAAATCTGGATTTTTCTTTGAATTTTGGGTAGTGAATAGCTTTGGCAAAAGCTAGCTTGAGATTACACTTCCCAATGAAAATGGGTGGATAAAAGAGCAATTATCATAAGGCACGAGATATGGGGTGAGATTATACTTTTCAAAGTTTCGCGACTCCAGATGAGATTTAGAGCCTGTTTGGCGTGGAGTTTTTGGATAAATTTTGAAAATTGTGATAAAAAAATTGAATCGTGATCAAGGAAACGAGTAACTTGAGACCAATAAATAAATAATATATGACCAAATATGAATGATCGTGACCAATTATATTAGAGGTTGTAACAATCTATGACTTTGTGTTACCGTTGAACGAGAACGTGATGTGAATTACAGTTGTGTCAACTATGACTTTGCGTGAGTGAACTATGACCTTGTGTGATCGAGTTGTAATCTTGTGTGATCGAATTGTGACATTGTGAGACTAAACTATGAATATATGTGACTTCACGTGATTGAACTGTGACCTTATGTTATTGGACTATGACCTCATGTGAGTTAACTGCGACTTTGAGCGACTGACTGTGACCAACTATGACTTTGTGTGATCAACTGTGACTTTGGGATGGCGTGGACGGGTGCGGTTTTGCTACTAAATTTGTAATTGTGAACTTGTGTGACCAGCTGTGACTTTGCATGTGGGTGAGATGGGGTGAATTTAGCAACTAAATTTGTAATTGTGACCGAATGGTGACTTTATGTGACTTTGCATGTGGGGTGAATTTTGCAACTAAATTTGTAATTGTGACCTAATTGTGACTTTGTGTGACCAATTGTAACCTAACCGTGACCTCATTTGACCTAACTAGGGCTGTACAACGAAACTGTCAAACCGCTAAACCGAAATGAAACCGCAATTTTGAAACCGTTGGTTCGGATCCACGCGGACCCGTCAACGTTTCGGGTTTGACCCAAACCGAACCGCTTTTAAATGGTTTGGTTTAGGTTTCATTTTTCAAAACCCGTTTCAAACCGCCAACCCGCTAAACAATTACAATTACAATTAAAATTTAATTTTTTAATTACAAAAAAAAAAAAATACAGAATTTTTTACTACTTTTATTTTAAATTTACACTTTACTTCAAATTTTATACACATTGTTGTCTTAATTTTCCCCCAGCTCCAACCTGCCCCAAGGCCCAAACAAACCAAGCCCAACAAAATGAAATAATCTGATAAACTTAGTCACTTAGTTGCTTCTCGCCCAGAAGCATCAAATTAGTTCCTCCACTTCCACAATCAAGAATTCAAGGCTTGCCCTAACTAGTTCACCGACCTTTTCTTTTGCTGTGATGCGAGCTGTGCTCCTTGGTCCTCGTCGCGCCGTCTGTCTCCGATGGAAATTAACATCATTCACGACGTCTTCCAGCCGGTATTTTACTATTTTTCAATTGTTTAGAGTTTGAAGCCGTCTGTATTCGGTTTGCACTTCCCACTTTGGTCTGACCTTTTTTTTTATTATACAATGTCAAAGGAAGTTACCATTAGGCAAAACATTTTAGTATTGTATTGGAAGTTGCTTATTTTGTATCTATTTTGGAATCAATAAATCTATTTTGTAATGTTGTGATCACTAGTTTATGCTTTTGTGTTATCTATTAGGTTTTTTTTTGATATTATTGTAATCATTTGCTTGTGTTTGTGCCATCGCCTTTGTATCTATCTTAGAAGTTGTTTACCTATATGTTTTAATTTTGTTAGTCTTATAACATCTATTCATAATATCTTTGGGTTATTTACAATTAATTTTGATGTCTTCATTTAAAATTCTATTTCAATAGTTATTTTAACTCAATCTACATATATTAGTTTCGTTTCGTTTGTAAACCGCACCAAACCGCAAAAAAATGGTTTGGTTTGGAAGTTTAGGAAATAAAATGGTTTGGTTTGAGTTGGAAAAAAGTCAAACTGCTTTAAACGGTTTGGTTTGAAAAATTATCAAAAACCGGCCAAACCAAACCGTTTACACCCCTAGACCTAACTGCGCCTTTTTGTGATCGAATTGTGACCTTATGTGACCAATTGTGATTTTGTGTGATCGTGAGTTTGGGGTTGGGTGGGTGGGGTTTTACAACTAAATTTGTAATTTTGAACGAACTGTGACCTTGTGTATGACTTTGTATGACCAAATGTGACTTTGAATGTGGGGTGGGGTGTGTTGGGGTTGCGGTGAAATTTGCGATTGTGATTTGTGACTGAAATGTAATTTTGTGTGACCAATTGTGACTTTACGGGTTAGGTGATGTGGGGGTGGGAAAACATATAGGAAAAAATCATTTTGGGTCTTGGTGGGGATGGGATGGGTGGGGTGGGTAAACGTAGAGAAAAAATATCATTTTTTGGGTGGGGTGTGATCTTGTGTGACCTAATTACGATTTTGTGTGACCAATTGTGACTTTGGGGTGAGGTGGGGAGGGGTGGGGTTTTAGAGTCTGTTTTGGTGTGGAGTTTTTGGATAAATTTTTAAAATTGTGACAAAAAAATTGACTAACCGTGACCAAGAAAACGAGTAACTTGTGACCAATAAATAAATAATATATGACCAACTATGAATGATCGTGACCAATTATATTAGAGATTGTGACCATCAATGATTTTGTGTCACCATTGGACGAGGACGTGATGTGACTTATAGTTGTGTCAACTATGAATACGTATGACCGAACTATAACTTTACGTGAGTGAACTGTGACTTTGTGTGATCGAACTGTAACCTTGTGTGATTGAATTGTGACCTTGTGTGAATAAACTATGACTATATGTGACTTCACGTGATTGAAATATGACCTTATGTTATTGGACTCATGTGAGTTAACTGCGACTTTGTGTGACCGAACTGTGACCTTCTGTGACCAACTATGACTTTGTGTGATCAACTGTGACTTTGGGGTGGTGTAGGCGGGTGCGGTTTTGCAACTAAATTTGTAATTGTGACCTTGTGTGACCATCTATGATTTGTGTGACCAGCTGTGGCTTTGCATGTGGGGTGAGATAGGGTGACTTTTGCAACTAAATTTGTAATTGTGACCGAATCGTGACTTTGTGTGACCAGCTATGAATTTATTTGTTGGGTGAGGTGGGGTGAATTTTGCAACTAAATTTGTAATTGTGACTTTGTGTGGCCAATTATGACCTAACTGTGACCTCATTTGACATAACTGCGCCTTTTGTGTGATCGAACTGTGAGCTTGTGTGACCAATTGTGACTTTGTGTGATCTTGAGTTTGGAGTTGGGTGAGGTTTTACAACTAAATTTGTAATTTTGACCGAATTGTGACCTTGTGTGTAATTTTGTATGACCAAATGTGACTTTACATGTGGGATGGGGTGGGTTGGGGTTGCGGTAAAATTTGTGATTATAATTTTTTGACTGAATTGTAACTTTGTATGACCAATTGTGACTTTGCGGGTTAGGTGAGGTGGGGGTGGGAAAACATATAGAAAAAAATCATTTTTGGTCTAGGTGGGGATGAGATGGGATGGGGAGGGGAAACATAGAGAAAAAAAATCATTTTTGGGGTGAGGTGTGATCTCGTGTGACCTAATTATGACTTTGTGTGACCAATTGTGACTTTGGGTTAGGTGGGGGGCAGAGCTTTGCAACTAAATTTGTTACTGTGTCCCAATTGTGACTTTTATGACCAGTTATGAATTTGCATGTCGGGTGAGGTGGGGTAAATTTTGCAACTAAACTTGTAATTATCATCGAATTGTGATTTTGTGTGATCAAATGTGACTTGCATGTGGCTTGAAGTTGGGTAGAGTGGGGTGGGGTGGGGTGGGGTGGGATTAGGGTGAAATTTGCGATTAAACTTGTAATTGTGATTTGTGATTTTGTATGATCAATTGTCACTTTGTGGGTGTGGTGACGTGGGGTGGGGTTACAGGGTAAGGTGGAAAAACATCGAGAGAGAGAGAGAGATAGAGAGGAAAAGAAAAAAAAAACCTCTCTTTTGTGGGGTGGGTAGGGTGGGGGTCAGGTGGGTGGGTGGGAGCTGTGATGGACGGATACATGTTGTTTGATGACTTTTTTTATTTAAATATAATATTATTTTAATTTAATATATAATTTATAATTATTTTTTATTATACAATATTATATTTATTAATTACTAATTAATACCTAATTTAAAAAAAAAAAAAAAAATCCTAAGTTTGTTAGTTTTAAAAAGGGATAGTTTTAGGTTTGTACTTTGTAGTTATGTACTTTTCACATTAATTTTTGTGGTACTCAATTTTAAACGCAAATATTCATCCTTATTGTTCGTTTATATATATATATATATATATATATATATTAAGTTTCTCATTACCCACTTGGAGTGATCTTTGGCCTTTTGTGGCCTCATTGGTTAGGCTTAGATCTTGTTTTAGTTGGACCATTAGTGGAAGTGTCGGCCGATGCTTTTGTCCCTAACCTAGTCCATTGAAGCTTACGTTGCCTAACATTATTCTTGAAAGGTGTAGTCCACACCCTGAGGGCCCGAACCGACCACGCCCAAGGCCATTGGTTCGGGAAGGTAAATCCAGGTTATGCCTCCAAGTAGCCAGGGTGGAAGGGCTTATGGTAAGCATGAGCAAATCTCAATAACTCCCGCTTGCCACAAGGCCAATTCCACCTTGCGGGGAATCGAACCAAGCACACAGCTGCGCTGAGCACTTACCACCCATCCCCTTTGCCACTTGGAGATGTGCCCTGGGGGCGCCTAACATTATTCTTGTGTTTGAGAGGACTATAGAGAAGTAAAAGAGTCAACCGTATTGGTGTGTGTTTCTAGCTACCATTGCTACCTTCTTGATTTCTTTCTCTCTTTGTGATATTACTTCCATCACATTGATCCTTTCTCCCTCTTACCTTAAAAGAGAAGGTGGATGACACTATTCATGTTTGTAACCATTGTATTCACACTGGGGATTCTAATCTATTCATGAACCGGTTTGCAAATATTAACGCGTTTTTATCTTCTCACATAATTCCTCTACTTCTCATTAGGTCGGCATTCATTTCCTAATTTCCACCATTCTCTCTTCAAACGAAAATTTTACAACATGGTTTCTTTTCATCTTCAACAGGTTACTGTGACTGTTTCCATGAATCAACAACTTTTTGGATCTTCCATATATATATATATTCCCTAACTCAGCTATTCCAACTTTTATTTCACCTATTCTGATTATTTTGTGCTATCTGGAGGGTTTTTGATACCGTTCACTCGAGCTCCTTTCGGCTTCTTGGTGATGATCTTGTGCTCTTCCCTTCTGGACAGATAGTGGGCTTTGCTCCCTAATACTAGATCCAACTTATCTGCAAGGTATCTTCATACTGGAGGAAATTTAGCACCTGAAGATCAATCTAAATTGTTCTTTCGACTTCAAAATTAGTTGGTTTTCGTGATTTTTACTTCTTCTGAGTTTTGGCTGCTTCATCCACCAATCAACCACTTTCGTTCAGTTTAAATACAAGAGATTCATAAATCAACCATAAAATTCGATTTGAGAAGCAGTTTCAGCTAACCTAGTTTCTTTTTTCTTCTTCATCAGGTGTATCATCATCTAATGGTAGTAGCATGCCATTGCGAAGGTACTGGCTGGAGGTTTTATGGTGACAGCAATTTGAAAAGCAAATTTTGGGGTCGCTCAATCCAGCTTGACCCAGTTGGTGTTTTTAACACTAGAATTTCATGATGGGGAAGTTTTCCAAAGGAGTAAGGTGTCATCTCGAAAGCTCAAGAGTTCTTCTTTTCATCGATCAGTTTCGTGCCTAACAGACCTCTTTGTGATAGGTAACAACATCAATATACCTTAAATGTGCTTTTTCTTTTTACCACAAACGTGTCCTTGCAGAATGAGCTAAAGTTGTTTTCATCTGGCCTAAATAAATGGTGAATTGTTAGTCAAAACTCTTGGATCAATTGTACTAATAAACTCTTCAAAACGATATCTATGTGTTATATATATATATATATATATATATATATATATATATATATAGAGAGAGAGAGAGAGAGAGAGAGAGAGAGAGAGAGAGAGAGAGACTAATAAATATTGAGTGTTATATATAATGTGATTTGACTCAGGTTGGGAGATGTTGAAGAGGATGCTTCGAATGAACATGCAGTGGATGATCGAGAAGAGGCTGCAAGAATGGTTGAAATATAATGTCTCTCTTCTTCTCCGTTGAGGATTCTTAATCACTCGTTTATTGTGTTAACGTGCACATTAAGTTTTGGTATCACTTTTAGTTGCAACGCTAATTGGAGGGATGAGGCGTGTGGGTTCTTTAAATTTATTTGTCAGATTGATGATGAATGTAGCAATATGAGTTTCTTTTTAAATACAAATTTATAGCTTTAAATTATAGAATTTGCAAAATTCAACCTCAAAATAGTATTGTCATGCTAAATTTATGATTTTTTGTGAATTGGTTTAGTATTCAGTTCATCCACTTGCTACTGCAATTATATTCATGTCTTGCGCTGTATAATCCCTTCATATGTATCTGACTTTACCAATGTTAGGTGAAGTAGTCTAAGATTTGTACAAATTTCATCATAATACCTTCACAATGGCAATTAGATAGAATGCATTTAAATTTTAGAATGCTTGACCGCTTTGATGCTTAATTCAAAACCCCCTTCTATTCTTTGTCTCATTGATCCACATACTTGCATTCTCCAAGTTATCATTTGGTCATAATTGGGTTAATTGTTGGTGCTAAGGGTATGCATTGGATGTTTACACAAGAAAAGTAGCAACATTTTGGAATTCTAAGTTGTTCATGTTGGAATCCAGTAGGCCTGCATATATGTGAAATGTTGCAATCTTATCCTATTTTTTTTCCTTGGCATTATCACTCATATGGGTTAAAGAGAGATGAAAGTGCCTCCAATTGTTTTGCTTCCTTTACATACCACTAATTAACTTAACAAATAAATTTATCTTGTGTGGAAAAGGCCAGATTGCCCATATAGCCCCAGTCTGGCCCCCAGTTGTTGGTGAAAAATGTGGTTTGGACTTTTTTGTCCTGACTACATTTCTCATGCTACAATTTATAAAGTTTACCACGTACAGTCAAAGGGTATTTTATATGAAATTGATTTAGTAAACTAATCAGCAGGTTCCTTGCTTCTGATAGATTAATCTTTTATTTGTTGTTGAAGCAAATATGCCATAGGGACTTGAAACTGGAAACATGCTTTGGATGGAAGCCCTGCTTCAAGACTCAAATCATGCGATTTCAGGTATTCTAATGATACAGAAACCCTTGTTGCCCTACTATGTTTACTTTCTTTGTATCATAATTATCTACCTTGACCTTTTCAATCCTGATTATAGCTTGGTGTTTACAGTCATTATTGCTACAATCACAACCATAACCTACTATGGGAACTCCTACATATATTGCTTCTAAGGTGTTACTTAGGAAATATTATGATGGCATCTGTTTTTGATAGAAATTCACACTATATCATGAATATGGTTGAAACAATTTATATTTCATGCATACCAGAACCACCAACTATCCTAAGAACATCTTGATGCGGATTTCAGATATAAGCTAAAGAAATATTTTTATGTCATGTAGCATGTTTTTTGCATGGGATTGTAATGAACACTTTTCCTATTTGTTAACGTTTGTTTGGAAGTTTCTTTCTTTACCATCTGGGGTTGGGATAGAGGCATATATTATATATATAGAGCATAAAATAGGTGCTTTCACCAAGAAATCCTTATATTTTCCCCCAATTAATTTGAGCCACGGGATCTGATCCAACGGTCTAGCGTAGAGGCGAAATTAATAGATTTGGATATTAACCCCAAGAATTGCACATTTGGTCTTCGAATGGCAAAAACTAGGTACAGTAACTTATTGAATGCATGAAGTGAACAATAAACATCTTTTCTCATATTTCTCTAAAAATTATATGAAAAATACAGGAGTTACTTTTTTAGATTTCCTAAGAGTATACTGATTCTATATTTCCATGACTCATTTTTTAATTGCCTCCTCAAAGTCTCGTAACTTTTACCTACTATACGTGTCTCTGTATAAAATGTTATGCATCTTTATGTAATTTACGAAGTTTGGAAATCATTTGAGTCAAGTCATACAAATAAGAAGTTTCGGATTCAATTTGCATGCGAAACCAAAAGGACTGATTTCTATTTATTTTGCAGAATGCTGTTAGCAGAAAAATCAACCTGGATGTTATTGTGGATTTTGCATTGGCTAAAGGAACCGCTGGATATTTACTACTCATGACATTACGTATTTCTTCTGACTAATTGGAAACATTTCTTCTGTATTTGTTTATAGGTTCAACTCAATGACATTGTTCCATTATCAACATCAGCTTCAGATTTAAAAATTTCTGGTGATCACTTTGTGCACAACTTTATCACTGCTAAAGAAGAAGAGGTTAGGGATCATCTTTTGTTGTAATAAATGGGCTCTATTGTTCTTCCCTAGATTATTATCATATAAACACATATTTTCTTTATAATACAATGTATTGTATTAATGGATATTTACATTGCACTGTATTAATTGACTATACTTACATTGCACTGTATTAATTGATTATACTTTTCTAACCAAGAAAATTAATTTAGAAGACCATAAGAAAATTTTCTTAATTTCCCTTCTCGAGCCATTTCATGTTTTTGCTGCTTATGACATCATCTAATCTTGTATGATAACTTTTACAGTTATAAAATCTTTTCGAATAGGTTACTAAGGGTTATTTATTTCTGACTCAAGCTGAATGAAATGGATACTACGTAGGTTTTGGGAGGAACATGGGGTTGATTAGTATAAGCCTAGTCGTTTGGAAGGAGGAGGTATTTATATTAACTCAAATTTATCTTTAATTAGAATTTATTGTCTGTTTGTTTTCTCGTTCTTGCATTCCAGGTTCATGAAGTTGCCTCTTACAGCATTTTTGTGTTTTAGAAAACTGTAACTTGATTATGTTAGGGTGTTTATTATTTTTCTACTATCCAAGTGCTATCTGATATGTGTTTATATGTCTATGAATAGGTTGCTTT
Source organism: Ligustrum vulgare (assembly GCA_963555705.1). Classification (NCBI taxonomy): domain Eukaryota; kingdom Viridiplantae; phylum Streptophyta; class Magnoliopsida; order Lamiales; family Oleaceae; genus Ligustrum; species Ligustrum vulgare. The sequence continues at coordinate 30,303,199 of OY743173.1, forward strand.
TTCACGCTCTCTGTCTCTCTCTCTCTCTCTCTCTCTCTCTCTCTCTCTAATGCGATATAGTTTGTGTTGTGTTGTGTTGAAACAAGGTGAAATAGGGGAAGAGTGGTTAGCGCTGGGAAAAGGAGGAAATGACTGAGATTTCTACTGATGAGTTTGGAGGAGCAGGGATGTCAAAATCACTGGATGGGGCTTCTATTGGGTAGCAGCAGTGCTAGCCTCAGAAACATTGGTGGAATGGAGGTCTTCTGGGTAGCTGGAAAATGGGACCCCATCGACCTCACCCCCATACTGGAATAGCAGTGATGATGATGGTGGATGCCACTTGTCCCCTTTGGTTAATGAATTTCTTTTGTTTGGTAAAGCTTTTATGACGCTTATGACTCGACTTACTTGGATCATGCCATAGGTCAACTGAGTTGTGGGTTCATTTAAGGGCATCTCTTCATTTTTTTCTCGAGGTTAACCTGTGCGCTCATTAGTTACCATATAAAGAAAATAAAGCATTAAAGATTGAATTTGAGATCTTCCTAACCACCACACCAAAGAGGGAAAATAAATTAAATGGGGGCAAGTTGAAAAGTGAAGGATGATGCTCATATTCATATTTTTTTCCTTGAAGTACTAAAACCATTAAAAGTAAACAAAATCATTTGAGGATAAAGTTGAGATCCTCCAAATTGTCACGCCAAGGAGGGAAAAGAAAATAAAAATAGGAAAGGATATAAACTGGACCTGAAAAGCAAAAAATAAAATAAAATAAAAATCCATTAGTTTTGGTAGAATTTCATGCATTTAGGCTGATGCTCATCTTGCTTGCTGAAGTCTATTTCCTCAAAATACTTATATCTTTACTCTATAAAATCTTGTTCATATCAATGGTTGGTGCAAAATGTTTTTTTGTACTTTTAACGACAATTTTTTGTAGTTTTAACCACATTGTGTAGTGACTAAGAATTTTTACGCGATTAATAATTATTTTAATATTTAGAAAATTGTGTCGCTACTATTTCACCCATTTTTATTAAGTTAACGCCGCGACGGATTCGTTTAGCCAAGTCGAGAAATAATCGAGATCGTTCGATTTTAAATTAAATGTCCGAATTTCTAAAATTATGTTATTTTAATTATTTATTTAAAGTATTATTTTAAAATCATTTTAATTTCCAAATTCAGTAAAAATATCTCAATTTTCCTTATTAAATTATTTTATGTCCAAAGTACGTAATTCAATTTTACTTCAAGATTTATTTATTCTTAAATTTATTTTTCAGTCCAAAATATATCATTTTCAAATATATTTCCAAATCAAAATTAGTCAAATTTTAATCCTAAACTAATCCAACCTATATCTCCACCCACGTTTTTTTTTATCTATCCATCATCATGAAAACCAACCCACACTTTAAAACATTTTCTTTATCACTCTTTTCCTACCAATTCTCCACCATCTTTTATTATATTCTCCATTCATCATCACTACCATCTCGATTGAACACCACCACAATTCTCTCTTTATATCATTAGAATCTTCATCATTCATCACACACATGGCAACCCACATTTTTTTTTATTCCACCTTTACATCTAATATTCTCCAACATCATCATTTTCATCACCTTAATAGTCGAAAGCATACATCTTCATCACCATTCAGAAATCAAATTCAACCCACTATATCACCATTATCATCCTCATCAGTACACCATAACCCCACGCAGCCATTTCAACAACAATTCCCACCTTACCCACTCATTCATCATCATTATGTCTCAAAGACATAATGATTCACACACCCATTTCCACCACAGTTCATCATCACCCATCCTCAATAATCAGAGGAATCATATCATCACCACCCACACTGATTTATCTCCCTCACGCAGCTAACCTCAAATAACCAATCTCAAATCCCAGCTTCTAATTCCCATAACCGAACCCTGTGTCTGACTGCTAATCCCCAATTCAGCTACCAATAGAATTCACATTGCAATCACCACATTCTGATCATTAGCATCACCACCAGCCATCACCATCTTCACTGCTATAAATCGATCAACTAACTTCATCAGCCTCATCATAATCATCACCTGCAGCATCCATCCACCATTTATCAAACCAGTAGTCAACCAACCAAGTCACAAACCACAAACTTAAATCCACCATCGCAAACCACCAACTCCCACCGCCTCTGTCCACCTCACAAATCGCAACCCAAAACCTAAATTAAACCAAGGAATAAACTTACCCATATACTTACCTCCACTGTCGAGCCATTTCCCCGGAGATTATCGCCGGAAACCGTGACTTCCATGCCTCGATTTAGTCTCGGTTTCACACAATAAATCACCCAAAAGTCCTCCCTTCGCGCACACACACACCCCACTTCCCCGCAGCCAAGTGTCGTCGATGCCATCGCCGGCTGAAACGCCGGTGGAATGAATAAAAAATGACTGATCGCCCTTTTCTCTCTGATCGCCTCCCCCTCTCGCCAGCTCTCTCGCCGTCTCACTCTCTGTTTTCCGAAATCGAAGAGAGAGATAAAATGATTTTATTATTTTGATTTTTTCAGAATTTGCACTTAAGCCCCCAAGTTTGAATAGTTGTTTCAAATCAGTTCCAACGTTTTAAAAAAAAAAAAATTCATTTCAGCCCCAAGTTTTAAAATCTATCATTTCAGCCCCTTAAGTTCTAAATTATTTTAATCAGCCCTTTCATTTTCAAAATCTATTATTTCAGCCCTATAGTAATATTCATTTTGAGCTTCGACCCAACTTTTGGAAAAATTACAGTTTAGTCCCTCAACTTTCAAAAATATTCAATTTGGTCCCTCATTTTTCAAAAGTTATTATTTTAGTCCCTAAGTATCAACCTATTTTATTTCAGTCCCTGCAGATTTAATTCATTTGATTTTAAACTCAAGTTTCAAAGATATTCATTTTAGTCCTTTAACTTTCAAAGTATTCATTTTAGTCCCTAAACTTTCAAAACATCAATTTCAGTCCTCAAATTGTAAATTATTATTTTTAAACTATAAATTTCTAAAGACTAAGGTGACTTATTGGCTAAGACGAAGCGTACGAAGAATTAAAGAAATTGAAGTCATTCCCGCTCAACTTTGCACTCGTTGGATTTGAGGTAGACTCGCCCATATTAATTGATTTAAATTATGATTGCATGTGACTGTCACATGACTTGTAAAAGTCATATTTTTTTGTAAGAAAAGGCGATGAGAATGTATTTCTTCGAAAATAATTATGATGAGTATGTAGACATGATTGAATGCTCTGTGAGGGAGCTTGCTCTGTGAGGTAGCCCAATCCGCTAGTAGATGATGTTATGCATAACATGTGCCTTGTGTGCACAAGAAAAGTAGTAAGAAGACCTGTGCTGAAATGCACAATATGATGACTATCAAGAGCCAATTTCAAAGAGCCTATAATTTTCAAAATGACCCGTGCTGTAATGCACAATATGATGACTATCAAGAGCCAATTTCAAAGAGCCTATGATTTTCAAAATGACCCGTGCTGTAATGCACAATATGAGGACTACCAAGAGCCGTTTTTTTAAAAGAGCCGACATTTATGTGTTCAATTATCTTGTAGATTAATTAATTGGCGATGAGTCTACTGAGTATTTCATTTATGAAATGCTCACTACACTTTTAACAGTTTTGCAGATTTCGGAGATGGTGGCAAGTGATGGACGATGGTGGCAATAATCGATAAATGGTTGAAAGTTTGACTTTCATGAATTCCGCATTTTCCAAACATCGAATAATTTTGAGAAGTTCATTTATTTGAGAAATTATGACATTGTAAATTTCTTACAATATTAATGGTTCGATTTACTATTTCAAATTGTTTCATAAATGTTTTTAAATTTTATCGACCATTACAGTTTATTTAATGTTGCCATAAATGAATTTCAGTTATTCTTCCGCAAAAATATTATTCGAAAAATTAGATCAGAAAAAGAAGTGGTGAACCGGGTATACGGAACTCGGGGCGCTACACATTGCACCTAAAGCAACGTCTAAATTCCCTGAAGGAGAAATATGAGAGCAAGTTTTCTTTCCTAATGTTGTAAATGCATATGCATATTTTCACAGATAATATTACTCTTGAAAGGTTACCTTGAAACTGGATTGTGAGGAATTAGTTTATTGTTAACACGTTTTCAATTTTATGCACATGTACTTGGAAGACAACAAGAACAAAACCGTGTTGATCTTCCATCTAATTTTCCTTAGAAAATCAATTCTTGATTGTTGGTATATATGTGCAAGTTTTGGATATGTGAGAGAAAGAGGTCTAATGCTCGTGGTGGAACTTGTAATGGATCGTTAGCTAAAAACTCATGCTAAAGCTGAGACTCTGCATGTAATGGACCAAGTGAAAGGTGCCAAACTTGTCTCTATTCCAATAACAATGTTCACCGATCATCTATTTGTGTTGAAATTATTATCAATGAACTTTTTCTTGTTTTCAAAAATGGGAGTCTTGATGGGAAATGGGGGCTTTTTCGGAAATGTATGTAGGATCACTCATCCTCTATGCTTCACCAAGGATTACACTCGTTAATTTTCTATGCCATTCAGATTATTCTTATTATGTGCCTTGTTTTCATAATTAGTGTAGCGACAAAGAATTTTTACGCGATTAATAATTATTTTAATAGAAAATCGTGTCGCTACTATTTCACCCATTTTTATTAAGTTAACGCCGCGACGTATTCGTATAGCCAAGTCAAGAAATAATCGAGATTGTTCGATTTTAAATTAAATTCCGAATTTCTAAAAATATCTCCATTCTCTTGATTTAAAGTATATTAAGTCCAAGTACTTAATTCAATGTTATCCCAATATTTATTTATTTCCAAATTACTTTTATTATTGAAATTAAGAAAATATATGCAAGCATGAGAGGTTCCATTATATATAATAATTATGAGAATCTTAATTTAATAATATGTAAAAGTATATGAATGGTTGATAAGACTCCATTATATGTAATCATGAAGAGCATAATATTTGTATAAATATGGAAAAGTATATGAATGGTTGATAATACTCCATTATATGTAATCATGAAGAGCATAATATTTGTATAAATATGGAAAATTATATGAATGGTTGATAGACTCCATTATATATAATCATGAAGAGCATATTATTTGTATAAATATGGAAAAGTATATGAATGGTGCTTTACTTTAAGAAAAGGATGTGTTAAAATAAATAGAATTGAATGATGATGTTTACATTATGCCAACTTTATACATCTATTTAAATCCATCTCTTTTACACACAACTCTACACATATACACTTATTTCCAATCTCTTGACAAAATCCACAAGTAAGAGAAATTCAAGGTGGTCAAGAAAGTTTTGGTCCATTTACTACTACACTTCATTTTAATCTTTTAAAAGGTAAGTATATTTTATGTTTTTAAGAAAAGTAAGTATGTTTTTATGAAAAGAAAATATACCTTATGTTTTTATGAAAAGTAAGTATGTTTTTATGAAAGGTAAGTATATCTTATGTTTTTAAGAAAAGTAAGTATGTTTTTATGAAAAGAAAATATACCTTATGTTTTTATGAAAAGTAAGTATGTTTTTATGAAAGGTAAATATACCTTATGTTTTTATGAAAAGTAAGTATGTTTTTATGAAAGGTAAATATACCTTATGTTTTTATGAAAAGTAAGTATACCTTATGTTTTTATGAAAAGTAAGTATGTTTTTATGAAAGGTAAATACACATTATGTTTTTAAGAAAAGTAAGTATGTTTTTATGAAAAGTAAAATACCTTATATTTTTAAGAAAAGTAAGTATGTTTTTATGAAAAGTAAATATACCTTATGTTTTTATGAAAAGTAAGTATACCTTATGTTTTTACGAAAAGTAGGTATACTCTATGTTTTTACGAAAATGTTTGGATCATTGCTATGAAATCAATCTCACAAGATTGCTATGGGTCCCATATGATATGTTTATGATTATGCTAAGGGGACCGGAGTTTAGTAGTGCTACACATAAGAATTCTTGCCATTTAAGTTCGGTAAAATTCTTGTGTCTCTCTATGTTTATGAGGATTTCGATCCTATCCTATGTTATGATGAAAATGATCCCCATGCTTTCAAAAGAAAATTATGCTTGGTATACTTACTGGGATTTTATAAATCTCACTCCACGATATTTACCATTTTCAGATAATTGAAGGTTCGAGGCGGTCAACATGGAAGTGGCAAAAGTGGTTAAGATTGATGAGATAATTATGTTGAACTTTATGTAAGAAAATTATGTTCTATTTTTATTCACAAATAAAATTATGGGATTCTAATTATTCTTTTGAATAATTTTACATTACTATTTAAGTCTCGATAATATGATATGAGTCACTTTTAGTGACACTCGAATGGTCGAGAATTCGGGTCGTCACAGTTGGTATCAGAGCAAAGAGTTTTAAAAACGATTCTGTAGATTTTGAAATTTTATTTCTTAAAAAAAAGAAAAAAATAATTTTTTGCACTATTCACGTGAACAGTAAAACGACGTTTCTATTCACGATGAACAGTAAACGAAATCACTATTCATTATTAAAAAAAAATCTGGAAAATTATTTTTCAAAGACATATTTTCAAAATTTTCCAGAGTTTAGTTTCTTTCTTAATGTATTTGACCTTGAAATTTTAGTTGGGTTAATTATTTTATATGATTTATGAGTTTAAAACAATGTAAAGATTTGCACATTTTTTTACACACGTGATGAAATGAAAAGTTAGTCTATTGGCATGACTTTAAAAGCTTGCTTTATGATAAGAAAAGTTGAATTTTCACATGTCAAGTATGGTTATGATTTTGAAAAGCATGATGAAATTTGATGTGCGAATTTCGAGGACAAAATTCATTTTAAGTAGGGGAATTTGTAATGTCCTGAAAATTTTATGGAATATAATTAGTTAGTGATATGATGTTTATATTGATGTCTTTGATAAATTTCTAGAAGTTCGGGGACTAAAGGAAAATAAGATTTGACGATAAATTTTATTTGGGTTAATTAGGCCCAATCTTATGTAAAGATGCGAAATGATTAATAATTATTTTTTTATGAAATATTTTAACTCATCACTCTACTATGTCACTCTCCACGTATTGACTCCTCGAACCAGGTATGTTATATGCTTTGCAAGTCATTTACGATTTTATTAAGACATGTTAAGTATAAATATTTATATGTTATGAATCTTTAAGTGAAATATACATGTTGAGTATGATATGAATTGATAGAAGCCTAAATTTTAATTTATTCTTTTTAATGTAGAATCATGAGACATAGAGGATATTGATATGAATTTTGGTTCATATTAAGCTTAGTAAGGCTGACTAAATTAGAAAATTAAGTTGGTTCGTAACTTTTGCCAAAAAAATAAAAATAAAAATATATGAAATAATATATTAAACAAACAAAATTAATAATGAATTCGTACAATAACTTATCCCTTTATCACTACCTTTGTGTAAAGACAAGGGAAAAACTGTGGATGGTTATTAGTACTTCCTCTTCAAGTTTCAATTTTCGGTTCAATAATTTATCCCTTTATCACTACCTTTGCTTAAAAGTAAGGAAAAACCGTGGATGATTATTGGTACCACTCTTCAAGTTTCAATTCTGAAAAAAAAAATTTGTCCTCGAGTTTAAAAATGATGAACTTTAAATGGATTTTACATAATTGATTTTATACATGGCACGAAGTATGAGAAGTCAACAGAAATGATTAGAAATATGTTCAGATTATCTATCATTTAGATTTAATGAGAAATAGCGAGCCAATTTTATGAAGTTTTATGAGATGTTAAGATTATAAGTGATATGATTTTAATGAGACTTTTATGAGAAGCATTATGAAGTTAGAGATTTAAAGATTTTGTTATTGGGAATTAAGTAATGGATATTATGTTGAGTAAGTGAATTATGCCTCTATATTGAAGAGAAATTTATTATGAACTTTGGCCTTGTGATTAAATTTTGGGAATATGATTTATGACTTATATTTATAAGTATGAGTAATCTTTTGAGCCAATTAAGGTATTGAAGGAAGTGATATTGTGATATTGACGACTATGATTTGAAATTTCTATGTTGAGGAATTATGAATTGATTTTCTGAAATATTTTTTATGATATTGAAGTTTGATGAAATTGTGGTCAATTTTTAGATCTTTGTGATCAAATGTGGAATTATTTATTATTGTGAGTTATGAAGTATGCTTACGGTTTGAATAAGTCCAAATTTCAAAGGAAACTCTGCCTAGAATTTTATCGTTTGGAATTAAGAGCATAGTATGGTATGCAATCACTAAGAGAATTGAGGTTAGACATGCAAGTTCATTTACATCACAAACGAGATTTAGTAGATGATAACAGAGATATTATTATTTTCTCATAAGGAGAACACACAAGAGTCACACTGGAAAGAAATACATGAAACACGCAAAAGCAAAAGAAAGCAACATGGGAAATTCCTCAAATTGAGAGATGTGTTTCCGGAGTAGCCGTATCCTACCACCTCTGACCTTTTGAGGAAATAAAGAAACCTTCAAAGAGGTGTGTTTCGAGAGTAAGAATACTCCGTAATCTACCACCTGGAACCTTTGAGGTACACACAAGATTTAAACATTAAGGAAATCCTAGGAAATTAGAGGGGTGTCTCGAGAGTAAGAATACTCCGTACTCTACCCCCACCTATTCTAAGATTCATAAAGTTAAGTTTACATTAACCGGACTCCATTTTCGCTTGATTCCCCTTCCTTGCGACCAATCTATCTTAACCCCTGCTGGATCTTGTATTGAGATATATGACTGCAGCTTATCCAGTAGTTCATCAATAGTAGGAGCAGAAATAAGGAGCCTTCTGAAAAATGGAGAGATGAATCCCTGTTCCACAGCATAATCAAGAAAGGTTAACAAGCCATCAAAGAAATTGTTAACATTCAAAAGCCCAATAGGCTTAGTATGGAGATCTAGTTGAGCCCATGAGGTAATGTTAAAGATTTCTTCTAAGGTACCAAAACCTCCGGGCAGGGCTATAAAGGCATCAGAACCATATAGCATGCAAGTTATGCGTTCATGGATGGATAAGGTTTGTACTTCATGCCCTCGTGTTTTGCCTGCAATATCTACCAAAGGGACAGGTATGACACCGATCACTTTTACTTTCTCTGCGAGAGCTGATTGGGAAACACAACCCATCAGACCACTGCTACCACCCCCATATACAAGAGTGATACCTTTCTCCCCCAGTTTCTTTCCAAGATCTACGACCGCTTCTAGATACCCAAAACCTTTCCCCACTTTTGATCCACAAAATACACAGATAGTTTTGATCTGTCGAAGTTTTGATCCTTCCATTTTTGAAAGTAAAGAAGGGAAAACTTACGAAGAAATATTATTTTGGGATGCCTAAACTATGAAAATGTTTGGCTATTTAAAGCCGAAAAACTATACTATTTCTGATTGTCTTCTGAAAAAGTAAAGATTTACTTTTGACAAAATCAGTCTACTTTTGACTATTTTATCAAAGCTTTCACCTTTCGGTGATTTATTTTCCAGCTTTATCAAACCTCGAGAAAGGAAAATATTTTTTTTTCAACATTTATCAAAACTTGAGAAAGGAAAATATTTTTTTACCAGCTTTATCAAAACGCGTGAAAGGAAACAGAAGAATATTTTTAAATGCGTATCAAAGATTTACCTTATATCAATGCTGATTTGCCACAATCTCATTTTGTAAAACAGACTGACAAACAGGATCTTTTGCGATTATATTTTTGAGACTATAACGATTTTTGTCCTCGTTAAATTGAGCATATAAGGAAAGGAGTTCACGTTGCACATACCCATTTGGGTGCGTCTCAAGAGTCAATCGAATATCATCCAAAGACTCCTTACTCAGTCCACCCTTTATGAATTCTATTTTATCATCCCGATTGTTAGAAGAATATCCTACTGATTTGCAACGAGTATCACAGTTCCAACGAGCACATTTGTAGCAACCATTCAGCCTTTTTGCTCTTCGTTTCTTTGCGAAAGTGCTTTTGCCTAAACCATGTGTTTAGGAAATGTCAATGGTAATTCACCAGCTAGTCGAACTTTTGCTTCGATCAACCAGCGAACATCTTCTGGAATACCATGAGCCATCAGCAACCTCAATCTTTCGAGCCTAATTCTATAAATTTTTCTCAGATCATTCATAGGAAGATTGGAATAATACTTGCGAATGTTTGAAAGGATGATATCCATTTTTGATGGATCTAACCTCTTCCCAACACGATCTATTTAAAGGTATAAAGGAACTGAGTGGATCCATATGATATTGATTCCAGCAAGAAAGCGCGGAATAGAATAATGAAAAGAGGAGACAAGAATTAATGCGCTGTTTAATTTAATCGATAAAGGAAGATTTGATGATAAGATTTTGTGATACGGAATATGTCTTGGATTTTGGTACTGATATTTTTGGTATAATAATAAATAATCAAGGTATGGTGAAATGATACGGGAATACGTGAAAGTGAAATAAGGACCGTATTGAATCAGAATTCATAAGTATGTACAAGTGAAAGAAATACTTTGCAGGAAAAGTTGTGACAATTGAGTGAAGAATTTTAGTTATTTGGGAGCTAATTATTTATTTGAATTCTGCAGAACGTTTTGGTTACAAATATGGGAAAAAGATAAGCTGATGATATTATGTTGATTGATGAATAATATGTTTGGATATATTACATAGAGAATATTCAGGTAATCGTTTTAATTATTTTGGGATATTTGGTGATAAGAAGAAATGACAAATTATTATGGTATGATATGTTACTAAAGATTTATTGAAATTTTAGAGATATTAATACGAATATTTGAGGTTACATGATACGATGATAAGTGACAGGTTACATGAGTACTACAAGATATGATGAAATATCACATACGATTGGGAATTTTCATTTTGAGTCAGAATTTATGAGTAGACACATATGTCTATTATTGATAAGAAAAGTACATGTTCTTAAGAAAACAAAGAGATGCATTTAGTAAAAGTCCAGTGGGTTAGATATTATAATGATGAGATTACTAAGAGAAAGAAAGAAGAGAAGAGATTCTGATTAAGTGTTCAGAAATCATAAGATCAAGTAAGTTTAATTTCGAGGACGAAACTATTTTAAGGGGGTAAATTTGTAGCGACAAAGAATTTTTACGCGATTAATAATTATTTTAATAGAAAATCGTGTCGCTACTATTTCACCCATTTTTATTAAGTTAACGCCGCGACGTATTCGTATAGCCAAGTCAAGAAATAATCGAGATCGTTCGATTTTAAATTAAATTCCGAATTTCTAAAAATATCTCCATTCTCTTGATTTAAAGTATATTAAGTCCAAGTACTTAATTCAATGTTATCCCAATATTTATTTATTTCCAAATTACTTTTATTATTGAAATTAAGAAAATATATGCAAGCATGAGAGGTTCCATTATATATAATAATTATGAGAATCTTAATTTAATAATATGTAAAAGTATATGAATGGTTGATAAGACTCCATTATATGTAATCATGAAGAGCATAATATTTGTATAAATATGGAAAAGTATATGAATGGTTGATAAGACTCCATTATATGTAATCATGAAGAGCATAATATTTGTATAAATATGGAAAAGTATATGAATGGTTGATATACTCCATTATATATAATCATGAGGAGCATAATATTTGTATAAATATGGAAAAGTATATGAATGGTTGATAGACTCCATTATATATAATCATGAAGAGCATATTATTTGTATAAATATGGAAAAGTATATGAATGGTGCTTTACTTTAAGAAAAGGATGTGTTAAAATTAATAGAATTGAATGATGATGTTTACATTATGCCAACTTTATACATCTATTTAAATCCATCTCTTTTACACACAACTCTACACATATACACTTATTTCCAATCTCTTGACAAAATCCACAAGTAAGAGAAATTCAAGGTGGTCAAGAAAGTTTTGGTCTATTTACTACACTTCATCTTAATCTTTTAAAAGGTAAGTATATCTTATGTTTTTAAGAAAAGTAAGTATGTTTTTATGAAAAGAAAATATACCTTATGTTTTTATGAAAAGTAAGTATGTTTTTATGAAAGGTAAGTATACATTATGTTTTTATGAAAAGTAAGTATGTTTTTATGAAAGGTAAGTATATCTTATGTTTTTAAGAAAAGTAAGTATGTTTTTATGAAAAGAAAATATACCTTATGTTTTTATGAAAAGTAAGTATGTTTTTATGAAAGGTAAATATACCTTATGTTTTTATGAAAAGTAAGTATGTTTTTATGAAAGGTAAATATACCTTATGTTTTTATGAAAAGTAAGTATACCTTATGTTTTTATGAAAAGTAAGTATGTTTTTATGAAAGGTAAATACACCTTATGTTTTTAAGAAAAGTTAGTATGTTTTTATGAAAAGTAAAATACCTTATGTTTTTATGAAAAGTAAGTATGTTTTTATGAAAAGTAAATATACCTTATGTTTTTATGAAAAGTAAGTATACCTTATGTTTTTACGAAAAGTAGGTATACCCTATGTTTTTACGAAAATATTTGGATTATTGCTATGAAATCAATCTCACAAGATTGCTATGAGTCCCATATGATATGTTTATGATTATGCTAAGGGGACCGGAGTTTAGCAGCGCTACACATAAGAATTCTTGCCATCTAAGTTCGGTAAAATTCTTGTGTCTCTCTATGTTTATGAGGATTTCGATCCTATTCTATGTTATGATGAAAATGATCCCCATGCTTTCAAAAGAAAATTATGCTTGGTATACTTACTGGGATTTTATAAATCTCACTCCACGATATTTACCATTTTCAGATAATTGAAGGTTCGAGGCGGTCAACATGGAAGTGGCAAAAGTGGTTAAGATTGATGAGATAATTATGTTGAACTTTATGTAAGAAAATTATGTTCTATTTTTATTCACAAATAAAATTATGGGATTCTAATTATTCTTTTGAATAATTTTACATTACTATTTAAGTCTCGATAATATGATATGAGTCACTTTTAGTGGCACTCGAATGATCGAGAATTCGGGTCGTCACAATTAGTGACATGGCTCCATTAACCACTTTGATATAGATTTTCTCATGGATGTCATGGACTACACAATGTCAAAGATGTAGCTAAGGAAGTGAAGTAAAAATACGAGTTCCAGTGACCAGCATGTTGATATATTATCCCAATTCTTCTTTAATTTCTGGTGTTATAAAATTGTGTCTCATATCATTGAAACTAAGTAGGGGTGTTTGGCAGGGGAGATGATGAGACATCACCTCGTTGTCTCTCTCCCCATTGTTATCTTATGCTCCAAATTTATTTTAATTAATATAAGCATCCATTGTTTTTTCGACTATGTATTGTGGTAAACTTATTATCAGGGAGGTTGTACTTGAATGTTTCAAATAGCCTAATTCTGGAAACTCAACTAGGACGACCAATATAGATTGTTGGTCATTTGTACTGGAGATTAGATAGGTTTACAAAATTGCATGTGACAATTTTTTTGAACTTTGATTTCTTTTCCTACACCAAGGTTATATATGCTCACCTTTCTATTGCATTTCTATAAGTATATGTTATACTTTTGACGCATATATTTCAAAATTATATTATCGCAACGCTAAAGAAATGTTGCCTAAAAAATCGTTTTGAAGAAGAGGCAACCAAGGTGTAGAGTTTGTGGATCGAGCCTTGTGATTGGGTGTTCGATTTGAGGTTGAAATTGAGCCCAATTTTGAACAATCTTTGAGTCATAATTTCAACACTGGTTATAATATTGTTGTCTCCCTTATTAATTTTCCATTTTGGAATCCTCTTGATTACTATTTAGAAGCTGGAATCACTCTGAAAGTTAATTTTTATTTTTTTTACTTTTATTAATTTAAACTATTTCTATAAGTAACGTTTAGGCAAATTATCAACATATTTTTCATACAACACCCAACAATACTATGTGGCATCATGCACGTTATTTGCAACTTACTCCTAACTGTTATAAATAATATATAAATATGTGAATGACATTACCATTATATCCCTGTAAGCTTTACAATATTACGATTGTACCATTGTCCACTCCTATAAATAGGAGTCATTTCCTTTGTAATAAATACACCTTGGAAGAGAATTCTCTCCTCTCTATTCTCTCCATCTCCATATCTTTGTTATGATTTTAATAGTTTTATAACACGTTATCAGCACGAGTCTCTAGCCAATTGAGTAATACGACGGGAGTATGCTCTACAGTTGCATCTAAATGATGAGCTTCTGTATCAGAAACCTGATTTTTACAAATCAATGTTTTCCTCTCTCAAATCAAATACTTTTGGCTTTAGAAAACAACCCACATATTGTAGATCTGAAAAACTCGAAACTTTCAAAGCCGATTTACGCAAAACCGTATATCCAATTAACGATCGGAGACCGGATCTGAAATCACGGTGGCAAGACGAACCTCCGACACCGGCGCGTGTCACCGGCGGCGACAGACGGCGGCGGCGCGTGAGGCGCGTGAATCCCACGCGCTGACGTCGATCGGGCGCGTGCGGGCGCGTGGAGCCGTTTCTGGCGACGGTGTCAAAAGGCAGTTTGTTCAGTTCGACGTTTTGAATTTTTCTATGATCTTACTTTTCTGTTTGATACAGTTTTGGACATTTTCCGATGGTTGAACGTGGCGGCTTCGTAAATATTATTTTTGAAGCATTTCCGACGAGATTTTGAACTTCGGACCAAAAGTAAGTTTGTTCTAAATTAAATTTTAAATCTATTGACGGTTTCGATTTATCCATATGGGCAATATATTAAAATATGGACCATTTTGACCTTGGTAATACATAAAAAATATAATAATCGTAAATTAACGATTAATATCATGTCACTGCCTATATGATCGATCTATCAATTGAATTGAAATATGTTGCCACCTACATGGTTGGTTCTACCACCTACATGGTTGGATTTACCAGTTTTAATTATATCATGCTGCCACCTACTTGGTTGGTTATACCACCTATATGGTTGGTTCTACTATGGTCGGTTTAATTATTTCATCACGTTGACACCGCCTATATGGTCGGTATATCAATTGAATACATATAAACACCTCAGTTGTTGGTTAATTCTAACATATTAGAGGGTTGTTGTCAACATATATACTTGGTGGTATAACCCCAGTATCGTTATTGTTAATATATATATACAATATTATTGTTATTTGATACTTCATTAAATGATACCAGAAGTTATCAATACTAAAGTTAGAAAATATTTTATCAAATGATACCAGAAGTTATCATTACCAAAATGTTGATAAATATTAATAAAATGTTTTATCCAATGGTACCAGAAGTTACCAATATCTGAATTTGAATGGGTGGATGAAAATTATTCAACAAGAGAATGTTGATGTATGATAAGATAATATCACATGATAGCACGGACATAGCTAATGTGAAAATAATCTCATCAGTATTATGAGATGAATGTTAGATGATAAGTGCCTGGAAAAGTTCTTGCACGAGCACTTATATATTCCAGAAGAACTACATATTTACTCCAGAAGAAGTAAAAATTATCATCTAAATATACTGAAATGATATTATTATTGCTCCTGAAGAAGCATAAACGAGACATACATACAAAATGCAAAAGGGGAAAACATTTATGATCCTCAAAATTAGAGATGTGTTTCGGGAGTAGCCGTATCCTACCACCTCTGACCTTTTGAGGAAATAAAGAAAAAAGTGTGTTTCAAGAGTAAGAAATACTCCATACTCTACCACCTTAAATCTTTGAGGTACACAAGATTAAAACATTGATAAAATCCTAGAAATTTATGGTGTGTCTCAAGAGTGAGAATACTCCGTACTCTACCACCACCTATTCTAGAGTTCACAAAGATAAATTTACATTAACCGGACTCCATTTTCGCTTGATTCCCCTTCCTTGCGACCAATCTATCTTTACTCCTGCTGGATCTTGTATTGGAATATATGATTGCAATTTATCCAGCAGTTCCTCGATAGTAGGAGCAGAAATAAGGATTCTCCTAGAAAATGGAGATATGAATCCCTGTTCCACAGCATAATCAAGAAATGTTAGCAAACCATCAAAGAAATTGTTTACATTTAAAAGCCCTATAGGCTTAGTATGGAGATCTAGTTGAGCCCATGAAGTAATATTAAAGATTTCTTCTAAAGTACCAAAACCTCCAGGTAGGGCTATGAAGGCATCAGAACCATATAACATGCAAGTTATGCGTTCATGGATAGATAAGGTTTGTACTTCATGCCCTCGTGTTTTGCCTGCAATATCAGCTAAAGGAGTAGGTATAACACCTATCACTCTTGCTTTCTCTACTAGAGCGGATTGTGAAACACAACCCATCAATCCACTGCTACCTCCTCCATACACGAGAGTGATACCTTTCTCTCCCAATTTCTTTCCTAAATCCACGGCTGCTTCTAGATACCCAAAACCTTTTCCCACTTTTGATCCACAAAATACACAGATAGTTTTGATCTGTCGAAATTTTGGTCCTTCCATTTTTGAAAGTAAAGAAGGAAAAACTTATGGGAAAATGTTATTTTGGGATGCATGAACTATGAAAAATGTTTGGCTATTTAAAACCGAAAAGCTTCACTATTTACTGGTCGTTTTTCGAAAAAGTGAAGATTTACTTTTGACAAAATCATCCTACTCACCTTTCGGCGATTTAATATTTTTAACCAGCCTTTATCAAAACTCGTGAAAAGAAACAGAAAAATATTTTATATGTGCATATATATCAAATGATTTACCTTGTATTAATGCTGCATAGCCAAAGCATCATTGTTTATAACAGCCTGGCAAACAGGATCTTTTGCTATTATATTTTTGAGACTATATCTCTCTTTATCGCTGATGAATTTAGCCCATAAAGATAGTAGCTCACGCTGCACATACCCACTAGGGTGCGTCTCAAGAGTCAATCGAATATCATCCAATGACTCCTTACTCAGTCCACCCTTAATGAAGTCTATCTTATCATCTCGATTTATGGATGAATATCCTATTGATTTACAACGGGTATCACATGTCCATCGAGCACATTTGTAGCAACTATTTAATCTTTTTGCTCTTCGCTTCTTTGCAAAAGTACTCTTACCTAAGCCAGGCTTGTGCTTAGAAAATGAATCTGGTAATTCACCAGCTAATCGAACTTTTGCTTCGATCAACCAGCGAACATCTTCTGGCATGCCATGATCCATCAGCAACCTCAATCTTTCGAGCCTAATTCGATAAATTTTTCTCAAATCATTTACTGGAAGATTGGAATAATATTTGCGAATATTTGAAAGTATGATATCCATTTTTGATGGATCTAGCCTTCTTCCCAAGTCATCTATTTAAAAGCATTATTCAACGCGTAAAAGAGCGGTGGCTCCGCGTGTCAGTGATATGGATTCCATCAAGAAATAATGGAATAAATTATTGAAAAGGTGAGATAATGTGTCATTACCTTTTTCGATATAAGGGAAGATTTGGCGACAAGATTGAGATTATGAGATATTTCCTTGGATATTGTACCTGATTTTTCGGTATACTAAAAGTAATAAAGGTATACTGATTTAAACTGTACAGAAATACGTACTGATGAAATAAATGTTGTATTGAACCAGAAGTTCATACATATGTATAAGTGAAATATCTTGCTGAACCAGAAGTTCATACGTACAAGTGAATTACGTATATAGTATGAACCAGAAGCTCATAAATAAAATATACATTGTATTGAACCAGAAGTTCATACGTACAAGTGAAATATGTATATAGTATGAACCAGAAGCTCATAAATGAAATATACATTGTATTGAACCAGAAGTTTAGCAATATTGTATTGAATCAAATATTGATACATCAAAATGAAATAAAACCGTATTGAACCAGAAGTTCTATAATAAACGGGATTAGCTCGAGAAGCTTTATGATTTGTAAAAGTGTGATATGTATACAATCCACCAAAGCGCACTGAGATATATGGTTGAAATTACATCCTTAAAAGGGACGACATGTGCGGCATTTTAGCCAATTGATATAATATAATATTTGGGGAAAACACGCCTGAAGCGTAATTATGCCTGAAGCATAATGACTATCGATTCCAAAAAATAAATATCTCTTGAATGATTGAGATGATCCCTTTGAAACTAAATACTCATGGTGAGTAAAAGGGACATAATTAAATGTAAGAGACTCAGGTATCTGATGATAGAACATATAAAGAGATCTCTCTATGTTATATTGAGATGGAATCGATAAATAAGTCGACTGCATACCCTCTTATGAAATAAGATTGATGAAATTATAATTCTTTGGCCAAGTATGAAACCCTAATGTAGGAATTATTGTTCAAGGACCTGAAGTCCAAATGCTTAAATGTGTAAAGCCAGTAATTATATGTACAAATGAAAAATATTTCACAGTCGTAAAAGACGACTAGTTGCGCGCGAAATTTTTCATAGAACTGGCATGACATATGGTGGATAGACTATAGTCTAAATCACTAGCTTGAGCTCCTTGATATACCAATGAGTGAGATCAAAATGTATGATTCTCATCTCGGTACTTTGGGAGTATTCTTTGATGTACCAGTTGATCGCGGTACGTTGGGATTTCAAGTAAAATGATTGTAGATTATATGTCGAAATTGATATCTATTTCAATGATTGATTATGCTCCTGGAAAATTAGAAATTGCAGTTTATAAAGTGCAAGAACATACATGTATAAATCATTGAAAGATTCAATATGCCCAGATTAGTATCACTATAGAATGATACAAATAACTCCATGATATAATATGTTGAAAGTGAAATTGGAGTGTACTATTTATGACATCTGGGAAATTGATTATTCACTAGAAGTGAATTTGAAAATGAATATTTAATTATTCACTAGAAGTGAAAGATGCAATCTATGAAAGTGAATTATAGATTTGATTATTCACCAGAAGTGAATTCTAAATTTGATTATTCACCAGAAGTGAAAGATGCAATCAATAAATTAGTACAACATTGCTTAATATAGCATGTTATGACATCATGAGCTATGAACGATTTATATAAAGCTCATCATAAATTATACGATGAAAAGATTCGTGATTGCACCAATATACTTGTAATATTCCATGAAAGGAATAAATACGCGTTGCACTCTTTTTCCCTTAGCTGAGGTTTTGTCCCACAGGGTTTTCCTAGCAAGGTTTTTAATGAGGCAGCAGCTGAGGTGTATTGATGAAAATTAATGAGAATAATGTACTCTTTCTCCTTCGCTGAGGTTTTGTCCCACAGGGTTTTCCTAGCAAAGGTTTTTGAGGCATTATCATAGCTATTGACAAGCTATAATTTAGCAACACATTGTTATACTGGAATGATATCAACAAATGAAGAAAATCATAGACATCTTATGAAGAATGCTATGCAAGGAGATTTTCATATTCCAGAAGAAATATGATATCATTATTCAAAAGGTTCATGAATACTTGAATGCACACTTCAGGGGGAGAATCATGCTGTCATGCTGTACTCTTTTTCCTTCGTCCAGGTTTTGTCCCACAGGGTTTTCCTGACAAGGTTTTAACGAGGCAGCGGCTGTACTCTTTTTCCTTCGTTCAGATTTTGTCCCATTGGGTTTTACTGACAAGGTTTTAACGAGGCAGCACTAAAGCACTACAGAAATAAAGCAATGAAACAATGAAGCACTTCAGAACTTCAAAGATTCAATACATGATTTGTTCTACTTGAACATTAGACTCAACGATTGACGATGACCAATATCAGGGGGAGCGGCTGTACTCTTTTTCCTTCGTTCAGATTTTGTCCCATTGGGTTTTACTGACAAGGTTTTAACGAGGCAGACAATTGCGGAATATGTCATTCAAGGGGGAGTGTTATAAATAATATATAAATATGTGAATGACATTACCATTATATCCCTGTAAGCTTTACAATATTACGATTGTACCATTGTCCACTCCTATAAATAGGAGTCATTTCCTTTGTAATAAATACACCTTGGAAGAGAATTCTCTCCTCTCTATTCTCTCCATCTCCATATCTTTGTTATGATTTTAATAGTTTTATAACACTAACTAGTATTATTTTAAATCTCAGCAACATAAAAGCAATCAAAGCATTATTACAACTGCTATTTGAACTAAATAAAGTAAAAACCGCAGCGCAACCAAAGAGTAGTGCTGCATCAAACTAGCTACCATTAAATATAGAAGCATATATATACATATCATTGAAATTTCTAATCCAACAAGTGGCCAGGCTAGCTGCGTGGACCTTCTAAGCGAATATAGTCGTACATGACTCCAACAAGAGGACGCCCACCTCTTGATTGCTTTAAATAGATTGTATTCGTACCATTCATCAATTGAATTCCCCGTATGTTGACGCTATACAACCAATACAAGCCGTGAATTCCATGCCTTGCAATTGCGTTATCCTTTCCAATTCGCATTGTAGTGAAGTAAGGGCGTGGTGCATTTGGATTATTGATTCGAACCTAATTTATGAGGATAAAATTATTAATTAATGATCAATACATTTAAAAAATTAGAGTCAGAATTTTTGAGTTCATACTTGTATCTCAGCATAGGTTGCAGATGCTAATGCTATCCGCAATGTATAGGATCCTGTGGCTGTGTTGATAACATTTGCTAACTGAAATGAAATTTGCCACGTGGTTGGTTGATAATTCTTGTCACTTATTTTTCTACAAAATAAAATGGTCAAAGTTAGCAAGAATTTAAATAGACGCTTAAAAATTGGGGAATATATAATTATAATATATTAATTATGTTAGGAGAAAACCTATTGACATGAGAGAAAAACCAGTCGTGTCGGTAATCGCTAATGCCAATTCTGTATACTAGATCTTGATTCGGATATAAGTCCGTGTATCGATCCCACAATCCATATTGTCTAAACCTGAATATTATTGATCGATCCATCGATCATTAAAAATCACGAAGCAAGCAAGATCATTAATTAAAAATGTGTAAATTCGGGCTTACTTTTGTGCGTGGTTGACAGATAATTGAGTGGTTAGTCCTGGTGCTGGATCGGGGACATAAAACTCGGCGGCAGTACGATCAGGAATTCCGATTTCCCACATAGTTGGACCATTTCTTGGAGGTTTATATATAAGATCGCCTAGTTGGATTTGACTCCCTATACCTAAAATTTATTCTTAGGAACCAAAAATAAATAAATACAATTTAAAAAATGGAGAGTCTGATCGATAAAAACCTGGTTTGATGACAATATCCTTGTCGTATTTATAATCGCCGATAAATCCGATGACCCAAGCATTCAAATTATAAGTGCTTGCTCTAACATTTCTTATAGTGAAGTAGCCCATTTCATCAGTTTGAGTCCAAAATTGATAACCCTGCAGTGAGTAATAATTAGAAAACAAAAATTTACACCACTTTATCTATATCTATATATATCTATAAAAATATATATTGCTCCTAGGACACATCTCAATTGGCAAATATTGGAGATTCACAAACGCTGATAACGTAGAGGTCGCATGTTCGATGAGATCATTATAGGTTCGAATTTGCTAGGCATTTTGTCAGTCCAATGAATGATATCCAGACCTGAGCTAGCTCAGGGCATAACCTGGGACTGCGATTTACATCATTCACTAATCCCCAGGGCAAGGGCGGTGGGGGACGACTAAGGTTGGCGTTCAACCTTTTTTATTTTTTTTATTTTTAAAATATATATATTACCTTAGTCTCTTGTTGCCAAGATCCCAAATCTCCAGGTGCAGCCAACCCTACATATGCTGATTTTGCTGGCATAGGTTCTGAGTTGATGTACTTGTCAAACACAAAGAGTCGACCACTAATGGCACTCCGTTGATTGAAATGAGGAAAGTCTTTTGAAAGAGGGAAATCATATGGCCATTTCTTGGTTTCTATTATCACCTGATTAAAAAATATTTACATTTCTATTTATTAAGTTATAACAATGATGGAAGGAATAATACCACTGTATATTTTATTAATAATAATAAAAAAAAAATCATCTAGGTTGTAGTGAATGATGGAATTTGAGTACCTGTTTCTTAGCATCTTCCCAAATTGTACTTGGCGGATCTGAGTTCAGATATATAAAAACAGGGCCAAATACCTTTTTCCACGGCTCTCCATCTCGCAATGCAATTCTAAAACTTGGACCAGCATAATGGCTACTAAAAAATATCTATATATGGATGAATGAATGAATTATGCAAGGAAATGATGTTGTACATTAAACAAGCTAGCATATCTTGTTTAATAAGTACTTACCGCTAGAGAAGTCGGGCCAACATGGGATGTGAGATCAGGTTTCAGAGGGCCACCTGCTCGAAACTCGTAGCTTGGTGTTATTACCCAAAAACCTACGCGTGATTTAGCGCTAATCCACCCGTGCACCAAGTCATCCTTGTTTTCGCGTGAGTACTGGTACTTGTCGTCCACCTATTTGTAAAACACATTTTTATTTGTCTGGCACTACGGACATTTTGTCGATTGATAAGTTGTGAATCCATACCTCGCCTTTAAAAGTCGGATTGTGAGGATTTGTCAATAGAATAGCTTCTTTATATGCAAGAGCTCGACCTGTAGTTCGATCGTGGTCTGTTGGCATGATCCTTTGCGTATCATCTGATATAGCCATATATTGGAACCTAATAAATTAACAACAAAAGGTTTCGTTTTAAAAATTTATCAAGTAAGTAACAAACAATTAGAGCCTGTTTGGTAATGTGATTTTTAAAAGTTTTTGTGATGAACGTATAGTTTAAAAATATTTGAAAACTAAAAAATTGCGAGCTTAATTAAGAATGAATGGTTGAGATTTAATTTTAAAAATTGAGTTGAAAAAAATCACATTACCAAACAACCCTTTAATTCTAAAATATTCTTACATCTCCTTGTTAAGCTTGAATGCTATTCTTGCTTCATCGATGTTTAAACCAGGCCAACCATCTAAATGTTCCATTATGCCATATGAATAGAAACCAGATACACCACGCAACATTATAAACCTGTAAAAGATGCAATTGCATTAGTTAGGCAGAGATCGACATTTTATAAAACATAATGCAGTCCTTGTTAATAAAATTTTATCACCGGCCTTTTGTCGATATTTAGAGGAACAACATTGTCACCAAGGGAGGAATTCCATGTTTTTGTGAATGAAACTTCTATCTGACCTTCGGTTTCTGCAATAACTTTGAAATTTGTCCCTTCAAGTCTGTATAAATTTCCCATTTCAACAGTTTTATTAATTAGCCTCCGTTTGGTAAAAAATGTTTATAAATTTTTTTTATAAAGAGTAAAATGGCAAATTTCATTCGTCTATTTTTTTTTTTTTTTAAAAGTCATTAATTTCGGCTGGTTAAAGATTCTCCCATCAATTTTGACATTTTAGAAAAATTGTCGAACAAAATATTGACACGTTGCTATTCATAAATAATGTTTATAAATAATCGTTTATAAACAGTTTAACAAACGTGACTAAATGAATATTTGAAAACTTACTTATCGAAAAAGCTCTTCTTCTTTGTTGGCCTACTCCACACGATGTCCCAATACCTAAGTTTACGTCCATGGAAATATCATCACTACTTTAGAAAAACTTCAATATATTTAGTCGATCCAGAATGTGAAATATTATAAATAAAATAAAATTGAACCCTGATATTAATTTCAAAACTACTCAGTACCCTCTTCCAGATTCTTTGAAATGAGATTCCAATATGTTCTCAATTTCTTTGTACCGTATTCCTATGATCATACCACCCGGGGAAGATAACGTGAGATTAACAAAACCATTGTCCATCACCACCTGGGAAAAACAAAATACATTAAAACTTCAGTAGAATATATTATCGTTAAATGAATGGTGGGGGTGTAATTTAGCCTTACACGATCATTTAAATTATGCAGTTTTACAGCAGGAACTGGCATCTGCCCTTCAGTACTACAGTTCTGTAGAATATATCTGCTATAACGACAACGAAAGAACCTGTTGATAACTATTATTTTGGAAAAATGAGTTTTCAAACTATGAGTTGTGGTGGTTATATATATATATATATATATATATATATATATATATATATATATATATCAAACCTCTTTGGGGCCTTCACAGCACAATCAACTTGCAAGAACAAGTGAAATGCAATTCCAAGCCACCTGAAAAATAAGTAACTTCTTGCCTTCTCCATATACCTGCCAATTAAATATTCAAAATCATAGGACAATTAGTGTGTATTTGATATTGTTTAAAAAGAGTTTTTTTTTTAATTAATGAATAGTGATTTTTAGAAGAATTGATAATTGAGATTTGCTTGAAAAGTTAAATATTGTAGGCTTGATTTTTAATGGTTAGTTGAAATCGAATATTGTATAAAAAAGAGAAAATTTTAAAGAGAACCAAACAAGGCCGTAATAATATATAAACAAAAAAATCCTTCGAGCCATTACACCTTTTTACAAAAACGAATAAGCCAGGAAATTTGCAAGAGAATTGACAGAAGTACCTTGAGGAGAAATCAACTATCTGTGGTATTATCGAGCTTTGGGTCACCAAAATTTTTTAGTATTATCGATTTGGAGCAGTTTTGTGAAGGTGACAAGATTAAGAAAATAGGTTAATTATACATTGATCTATATTATATACTGAGAAATGAAAGACTATATGGACTCAACTCTATAGTAATTTTGAGAAACATTTATGATACCGGCCATAATAAAGAACATTTTTTATTATATTTTAATGGATGTTGAATAAAAGAATTTTTTTTTTGTGAAAAATAAACGACAAAAGTAATTAAATATTGATTTTATTATGTGAAAAGTAATTAAATTGTGTTATTACTAAACGTCATTAGTGGAGACTTTAAAGTGAAATTAAAAAATAAACAATACAACAAGTTGAAGGCAATAACTTTGTTTTCTTAATGAACTACTAAATGAGATCAACAAGGAAAACTATCGATTGAAGAAATGGATGAATTGCCATTGTTCTAACTGACAAGTGCATTAAGGTCAATTTATTTCTTTCTCTACGGGTACATTTGATAATAATTACGTTAAATAGTAAAATTTTTCCAAGTTGCATTTTTATAGTTTAGAATTATAAAGGCATGTTAAAAAAAATCATTACCACTCAGCATGACGTTTCACATAAATAGGAAAGTTTTTTTTTTTTCTTATTTTTCTATCAAATATAAATAGCCAGCATATTGTTGAAGTGCTACTCACTTTAGTAGATTCAATACACGTTTTTGACTATTGGGCCTAAAATGGTAATTTGGCACATATGTTGAGCTGAACTTGGGCTCTTCATATATTTCCCCTGATTTTTATTGTCTAAGGTAGAGAAGGCATACAACACATTATAGATTCTCCTCTTTTGCTCTCAATTTGGGGGCATTTTTAGGTTAGGGGTCTGGACAAGATTTTTTGGTGAGATTTGATTGTAGTTCCCCGTTTCATTATATCTTTTATTGGTGATTAGAGTGATTTTGTAATAGGTGTAAAACTTGGTTTAGAAGGAATTTATTCTTGGTGAAATCCGGTTGCTTTGGACTAGTGTAGGCTTCGTTTTGGGGATATTTTTGGTGTTCTTGGTGTTGATTTTTTAATATGCGAAGAACTTGTTTATGTGTCTAATGGGATTTGAACGTGAATCCAAATTTAATGGATTGCTCAATGAGGAAGTAGATGATTCTTGAATTACGGAACTTTCGGAACCTTTTGTAAAATCCTGGTGTTGTAGTATTTTTACATTCGATTATATTCGTTATATTGTTCTTATTGATCCATCAGTCGTATCTGAGCCTTGATTTTGGATCTAAGAACGATTTCTTGACTCAAAAGATTTTTGAAAGGAGAATAAAAAGACCTAAGAAAGGAGCTACTGGCCAGATTAAAAATCAAGAAAAAGGTCCAAGCCAAAATCAAGATACTAATCGGGAGAAAGGAAAAAAATTGAAAAATCTGAATTTTGAAAAGAAAGAGAAGAAGGGAGGAAGACCGCATTACTTTCTTTACCAAAACCAATGTTGTCAAATGTAATACCCCGAACTTCAAACTAAAACTTGGCCAATATCATTCATGCATCACATATTATTGATTGCCATTTGCATTTACATAGATAATTTATTGTGCTTTCTGTTGAAATGATACATTTAGTTATTGAGGTTTTAAAGTATTATTCTTCGAACATCCTGACTTAGGTGATCAATTTTATGTTGAGCTGTGGTGAAAAATTTAGGTTGATCAAGGGTGGATAATGAATTGTTACTCAACAATAATTTGGAAATCATCGTACTTACAATTGGTGAGATATTACACTTTTATTTTAGATTGATTAAGGCTATCCTAAAACCTAGTAAGTATGTAACAAAATTTGGACATTAAGTATAAGATAGTATGATCACGATGTAATATTATTAGGCTCAAGTGAAGTGATAAGTATTGAAGTGGGGATTATAGAAATCGGCGAAGGATCGGATGTCAATTGGGAACGGATTCGAATTATCGGTTAAGGAAATTACTTTATAATCAAAACTAGGATCCTATGGTTATTAAATAACATGGTAAACATCTTGAAATATGTCAAGGACATGTGAATTTGGACATGAGAATATTGGTACAAAATCAGAATTTAAAAGAAGCTGCCGCCTCATGCTTGTTTACATACACTTGTGCTTTGGTGCTTGTTACTTAACCCCTAAGTAATTATCACGACTCCAGCTCTTATAAAACTTATCTCTACCAATTAATACACAAAAAATCCCTAAAGACGTCCTCAAATGCTCCAAAGTGAGAGAGAAAACAAGGAACCTGAAGAGAGGTAGGAAAAACAAAATCTAAGAGCTAAAATCCTGCACAAGTAAGCATCACAGTTTTGAGGTTTTTAATCCATTACTTTTGAGTGTTTTATGAACTCTTTAATATCTGAACTTGCTTTTGGTGATGTTGGTATGATTTGGTGAATTTATGATGACAAGAGAATATTTATTGATTGAAAGAAAGAAAGAGAGTACAACCTTATAGGTAGAAACTGGGATTATTGGACTTTGATGATTTAGCAGTTGGTTTTGAATTATATCTTGAGGAATACTCTATTTTATCCATTTTAATATTTTTATGTATGAATTAGAGTATAAATGAATTTTAGAGGGGTAGAACCTGACTTGAAGCATGATAATTAGGGATGAACTCATAACAGCCCCAACGAAATTATTGGTTTGATGCACTGTAAAATAAGTTGATTTTGAGGCCTTAAATCCTGAATTCTGTGTAATTTTGGGACATGATTGCCTTCATATACATTTCATAAATGTATGGTAATAATTTAGGAATGATTGGATATGATTAACGGTATGAAACCGTGAATGAAATCAACCCACGCAGTAGCTGAGACATAAAAACAGAATCTGTCCATTTTAAGAATTTTTACAGTTTCACCCTTGCATGTTTACCATTCACCTCTAAAGCTTGGGAATTTTATTTAAGTGAGTGTTAGGACATTATTGATGCAAATAAATGTGTTTTACATCCATTGACTTTGGAAATAGGGGGAAGTTCGGGGCTACTACTCGAAGTCCTAGTCTTACCTAGATTGTTTTGACATTAATGGTCATAGTGAAGGAATGTGTGTATTACGCTTGTGAACTTAAGAGCCGTGTTTGATACTAAGTAACAATATAGGTTGTTTGCCACCTTTAAGCGGAAAGAGGGACTTGACCTACACCCGTAGAGAACACGCACGCACGCACACACACACACACACACAAAGGTGAAAGGTTAGTAAAAGTCCATTTACAACTACAATGCAAGAGCATAGTAATTGTTGAAAATTTTTATATCTTATGCTGAATACGATGACTCAATATGCGTTCTAGACATCATTTTTATCATATATTTTATGCATGAGCATTGGCATGTGCATACACGACATTCTATAAAGTGTGATATCTAGCATGTACGACATGATTTGAGAAGTGAATCATATTACGAAATGTTTTATTGACCACTACTAGAACACCGAGGCATGAGAGGTATGCTGTGATATTTGTTGGCAAGTAAGTGAAATCTCTGAGAGATAGGTGTAGTCTATAGTGGGTTAAAGGTGGGTGGACCACTTGATTGTGCCTTTGTTATATTATGATTATTGATACCATGTGTGGGATACTTCTTGGGTTATCACAGGGGCGATAGGAGATGCACCTCTAGTAGTCACAGGAGACTGCTCCACTTGACTGTGTCGATGAAATATTAGCCATTGGATTATTGATATTGATTTGATATTGTACAGAGCTCTTTCTAGTGCATAGTAGATTAGTCAAGGGCCCAGTGAAAAGAAAGGATTTCAATCAAAATGTGTTGTGCTCATCTTGATAAATATTTGAACATGATACATTTATAACCTTATGCTTTTTAAGGAAATTGCATGATTGTGTGTTCATAATCATGGCATGCATGATTTTTACTTATTGAGCATTAGCTCATTTAGTTCTTGCATCGTAGGTGAGCATGAAACTTCATAGATGACATTGCTGGAAGTGAAGCTTTTACAGGATTTCGAGGGTCGATGTACATGGATGACGACTTGCAGGGTTATTTTGTGAGTTATCATTTTGTTATAAAGTCTTTTGTACTATATTTTGGAATCATGTATTGCATGTACATATGACTTAAAAAGTGGGGTTCTTTATACTTTTGTAACCTCAGTGTAAAATGTTTTCAGCAAGTCTATGTAGTCTTTTATCTCAATATACTATTGTTATATTATGAGGATGTTTACACCATGTTTTAAAAAAAATTGATTGCATATTTAGATCAAGTAATTAGTTTCAGCCTTTATACAAAATATACAAATTTTCTATTAAAAAAGGTATGACATCAAATCCATACCGGACCGATTGGTCCGATCGGGAAACTTGTGACCTGGTCCAAAAATCAGGTCACAAAATACAAAAAACTCAAAAATAGCAAAGTCGGACAAAACTCGTGCCACCCGGCCGATCTTTAAGGAACCCGTTGAATCGGTACCCGATCCAGGTTTTAAAACATTGACCAAAACACCCTAGCTATCAATTCTTGACAATGGTGACAGAAGCTTCGGCCATCCGACATTGGCGATTCTTGGCAGCTGTTCAAGCAACGAGATCGACTGGTGTGAGTAAATGAGTTGGCTGGATTGTGGAACAAGGGCGACAGTGATGATCTTTGGTGGAGAAGAAGCATTGATTGGATCTTCATTTTCAAATTTCGACCAAGCCAAGACTCCGATCGACAAATGAGGTCCATCATTTGAATCCATCGAACTGAAGAATCGACATCGAAAGCAATGTTTCAACAATGGAATTTGTGTTTTTGGCTGGAGAAAAATTCTTGACCGGAATTTCAATTTTAGATTCCAGCCAAACCACAAAGCTAATCGACAAATGGACACCAGTTTTGAGTTCACGAGGTCGGGGAGCATCTTCCACTGATTCTTGGGACTTTCCGGCTGACAGTATGACGACGATACGATGGCAACTCTGGTGACACTTTTTTGGCAAAATGATTTACAGGAGTTGCTGAGTTCATTTTCGAAGCCCGTTTTACAAAATTCCATTTGCATCTCTCCGGTATATGAACACGCATTGTTTGCTCGGTGATATCTCTAAATCTTAACATTTTTCTACTTTGTGGAATAGCTACCCTGCCTGTCGCAAATTGTTTGGTTGGCTTTATGTGTTGAGATTAGCTACCTTCTCGGTAGCAACCTGTTTAGGTTAATTATTATTTGAGAATAGTCACCTTGCCGGTGGAAACATGTTTTGTTAGCTGTGTTCGATATTGATATGTTATTATTGATTCTTGGACCTATGATTGCTAATTTTGGTTGGTAAAACTGGATAATTCCTTATGTGTTTTCGTTGATCACTTTATTGAAACTCATAGCTTAATGAACTTAAAACTAGACTTACCTAGTACATAGTGACCTAGAATTGAGGAATAACATTCTGTTATGTAACTTTGCTTGTTTCTTAATTTAGGTTTTACTTGATTGTGTCTTTGTACCATAATCTGTGTTATACTTGAAATACTTGATATATTTGTGGTGTTAAGCTTTGTTCCAAATATGACTACGCATTGCGTTGCTTTGGGGGTTTTCGATTGGAATAGTGATTTTTCAATTTGGCATCAAAAGATGAGAGAAATTTTATTTCAACAAAATGTTTTGGACGACCATAGATTGTTATTTTGCTGAAAATATGAGTCAAGATCAAAATATATATTTTGATGAATTTGATTTTCTATTATTTTACACCTTTCTGACACTATTTTGAGGAAAATTGGAAAATTAGGTTTTCTAGAGAACTTTTGAATTTTTTTTGGAGGTTTTCTATTTGTTGAAAGCGACTCTAAATGTGATTTTTTTTATTTGAAAGAGAATTAAAGAAAAGGGGTGGGGAACTTTTTGGACCTATGATTGCTGATTTTTGTTGGTAAAATTGGATAATTCCTAGTGTGTTGTCGCTGATCACTTTATTGAAACTCGTAGCTTAATGAACTTCAAACTAGACTTACCCAGTATATAGTAACCTAGAATTGAGAAATAACATTCTCTTATGTGACTTTGCTTGTTTCTTAATTTAGGTTTTACTTGATTGTATCTTTGTGCTATAATCTGTGTTATACTTGAAGTACTTGGTATACTTGTGGTGTTAAGTTTTGTTCGAAATATGACTATGCATTGCGTTGATTTGGAGGTTTTCATTGGAATAGTTATTTTTCGATTTGGCATCAAAAGATGAGAGAAATTTTATTTCAACAAAATGTTTTGGACAACCATAGATGGTTATTTTGCTGAAAATATGAGTGAGGATCAAAAGATCGATTTTGATGAATTCGCTTACTCTTCTCTTATTTTACACCTCTCTGACACTATTTTGAGGAAAATTGGAAAATTAGGCTTTCTAGAGAACTTTAGGATTTTTTTGGGAGCTTTTCTATTTGTTGAAAACAACTCTAAATGTGCTTTTTTTTTAGATTACTTGATAAAGGGGTACACACATAGAAGGATGTATTGATTATATGAAAACTTTTGTTGGTTGTTTAGTTAGTCATGATAACTTAAACAACTTGATGTGAAATTACATTTTTATAAAAGTTTTTATATTTCAGCGTCCATATTTGTTTGATATAATTAGAAATCTATGAATGTGTGTGTTAACTTGATATTGTTGGCATTGTCTATTTTTCCACAAGTTGGTAATTTAAGAAAAAATTAATTTAATTACTAAATACTTGTATTTAGTAATTTATTAAGTTTAATTAAATTACATATATATTTCTTGAGTTTATTCTCCTATGTTTGTGATAATCATTTTATTTTTGGAGATAATGATTTTGGTTGAATCAGGAAATATTGATTCTTTAGAATCATGATATGTTGATTTCGAAATCTTGTGATATATTATTTGAATCAAGAAACATTGATCTTTTATGACTAAAATCAAGAGATGATATTGTGGTAAGTTTCTTGATGATTTATTTCTTGATATGGCCGAGGATAATCAAGTAGGGTTAGGTCGTGTATCTTGATTCTTGGTATTCGAGTTTATCTTTACGTATGGTACGATCTTTTTCTTGATATGGTCGAGTATCTTGATTCTTGGTAAGTCAAGATTATCAAATCATACGGTAAGATCATTTATTCCATAACCTATTGTGATTATCTTACCTTATCTTTACGTATGGTAAGATTTATGATTATCTTACTATTATCTCTAATTATCTTTGATTGACTTGCAGGTAATAGAGATTTTATGCAACAAGGATTCTTGATGGATAAGGAATACGATTGTATTTAAATTGGAGAAAATGGGACGTTTCAAGAAGTATTGAAGCTAATTTTCATGTGGTGCACTAATATTCACGGCTTCAACAATGTTTTGACTTCGATTCTTCGGGAGGAGATATCAATCACTTAGAGAAGAAAAGACATTCAGCATGAGGATCAAACGGGAGGTTTGAATCATATTCGAACGGGAGTTCGAGGTTGCTGAAAAGTGTTGCAGAATCGAAGAAAGCTACGGAAGAGTGGTGTGACGCCAGCTCATATTACATGCCATAGAAGGATCAGAGAGTGATCTATTTCTTGGATGTTTGATAAGTCTATGCGTAGATTTATCCTATAATTTAGATTGATCTGTATAAACTCTTTTCTTATATAGTGATTGATTTTTGTCCGCAGGGTGCGGGCACGTGGGTTTTCCTTGTAAGGATTTTCCCCACGTTAAGCTTAAATATTATGTTCTTGTCTTCTTACAATTCTTCATAATTTATTCTGTCTATTTACGTTTTACAATCCAGACGAATCTGCATCAGCAAGATTCATCTGGTATTGTGCTAAAATAAATCTTAACGATTCACTGTTAATTCGTTACTGTCCAGACATATCTGTGACAGTCTGTTCATTAAACAAAAAATTTAGACAACTTTAAATTTTCAATTGGTATCAGATCGGGTTCACATCTAGAAAGTGAGATCTGGTTGTCTAAAATGGAAAATTCTGTATCTCTTAGGCCACCCTTGTTAACTGGTAGTAACTATGCATATTGGAAAATTCGAATGGAAAATTTTATTTAGTCTATTGATGAACGTTGTTGGACATCTGTCTTTGAAGGTTACACAACACCCACTGTCACTGCTGGAGGTGTTGTAACAGCTGTATCTAGAAGTGCATATACTGCAGATAAATTAGCAAATGCAAATTGGAATTCTGAAGCACTTAGTGCTATTGTTTCTTTGGTTGATCCAGGTCAATTCAGGCTGATCTCTTTCTTAAGGACCGCCAAGGAACCATGGGATGCTTTGATGGTAGCAAACGAAGGAACCAATACTGTCAAAACCTCTAAGCTGTAGATGATCACTCTTGAGTTTGAACAACTATCAATGGATGAGCGAGAAGACTTCAAAAGCTTCTATGCCAGATTGAGTGATCTCACCAACTCAGCTGAAGCTCTTGGAAAAACCTACTCAAATGAGCAAATTGTACAAAAAATCCTTAGATCTTTACGAGACAGGTTCCATGCAAAAGTGACAGCTATTGAAGAAAGCAAGGATCTTTCAACCATGCGAGTTGAGGAACTTGTAGGGTCATTAATGACCTATGAGTTAAATCTGGCCCGAAGAAAGAAAGACAAAAAACCATGGATTGCTTTCAAGGCAAGCAGTGAAGATCCAGACGAATCTGGGGCGACAGATAATGATGAAAGTTTCATACTTCTCACCTGATAATTTAAAAAGTTTCTCAAGGGGAAACAAAAAGAAAGATCCACAAATCTTCAAGGCCAAAATCAAAAACCACAAAAACAATGGAGGAAAAACAATTTCTATTCCAAAATAATGCTAACTCGTCTGAAGGAAAGCCTAAGAGTCACATTCAATGCAGATAATGCGAAGGATATGGACACATTGCAGCAGATTGTCCTAATACTCAAAAGAAGACCAAAGGAAGGAAGGCCATGAATGTTACATGAAGCGACGAGGACACAGATGAATTAGAATCAGAATCAGACAGCAGCAATTCTGAAAAACAAGCAACTATCAATGGATGAGCGAGAAGACTTCAAAAGCTTCTATGCCAGATTGAGTGATCTCACCAACTCAGCTGAAGCTCTTGGAAAAACCTACTCAAATGAGCAAATTGTACAAAAAATCCTTAGATCTTTACGAGACAGGTTCCATGCAAAAGTGACAGCTATTGAAGAAAGCAAGGATCTTTCAACCATGCGAGTTGAGGAACTTGTAGGGTCATTAATGACCTATGAGTTAAATCTGGCCCGAAGAAAGAAAGACAAAAAACCATGGATTGCTTTCAAGGCAAGCAGTGAAGATCCAGACGAATCTGGGGCGACAGATGATGATGAAAGTTTCATACTTCTCACCTGATAATTTAAAAAGTTTCTCAAGGGGAAACAAAAAGAAAGATCCACAAATCTTCAAGGCCAAAATCAAAAACCACAAAAACAATGGAGGAAAAACAATTTCTATTCCAAAATAATGCTAACTCGTCTGAAGGAAAGCCTAAGAGTCATATTCAATGCAGATAATGCGAAGGATATGGACACATTGCAGCAGATTGTCCTAATACTCAAAAGAAGACCAAAGGAAGGAAGGCCATGAATGTTACATGAAGCGATGAGGTCACAGATGAATTAGAATCAGAATCAGACATCAGCAATTCTGAAAAACAAGCAACTACCCTTGCTGCTTTACAGTTATATGGTACTAAATCTGGTAACCCATCGTATGCAGGCACTAGTACAGATGAATCTGGATCAAACTTTAAAAATTTGCAAAAGGAACTTCAAGATGCAGAAGAAAAGATCCAACTGTTGCAGGGCTTCACTGAACACAGTAGAGAAAGACATTTGGGCGCATCTGCATTCCCAGATGACGAACAAAATAAGGTAAGTAGGTTAAGCTCAGAACTTGCTAAGGCACAAGACAAGATCAAGAAACTGGTACTTGGATCTATCCAGCTTGATGAAATCCTAAACAGTGGCAGACCTATTAGTGTGAAAACAGGTCTTGAATATGAAGGTAAAGGTAAAAATCATGACAGTAAAATGAACTTTGTAAGAGAATCTGGATATGAATACAAGGAGCAAAGAAGAAACTACACAGATGCATCTACCTCCTATCATTATCAATTCAATGCTGCTGGAGCTCAAAACTCACATCTAGCCAGGAACTATATAAGAAGACAATTTCAGCCGAATCTGTACAAGCAAGATGAGTCTGTTCGTCAGATCGGCAGAAAATTTCAACCTTGTCAGAGTCAGCAGGATACATCTGTCTTCCAGGTATTTTATAATTTTTGTGCTAAATCTGGTCATGATGTATTTAGGTGTCATGAGTATTTAAAATTAATCAATTCGCACAATAGAAGACTAGTTTCTAGTCAATAAAAGAAAATTAGAACTAACGCTTATGTAGTTCAATTATCTTTACGTGCTTTGATTCCTAAGACATGGTATTTTGATAGTGGATGTTCTAGACACATGACAGGTGATCTCTCTTTGCTAACACATTTTGAAAAAGGCGAGACAGGTGCTGTTACCTTTGGTGATAGCCAAAAGGGTAAGATAGATGGACCTGGTATCATCAACATCAAGGGATTGCCTACCTTAACCAATGTCTTATATGTTGTAGGACTCAAGGAAAATTTGATCAGTGTAGGACAATTGTGTGATGATAATCTGCTTGTCATGTTTTCTAAAGATTATTGCAAGGTTTTAAGTTGTGACAAGAACTCTAATCCATTAAAAATTGTTTTGTTTAAGGGAGTTAGATCCAAAGACAAATGCTACACTCTCGAAAGTCACATAACTTGCAATTCTGTTAGGACAAAAAATGAGAAATTGTGACATAACAGATTAGGGCATCTAAACTACCATGATCTCATGAAGCTGACCAGACTACAGGCTGTGAGAGGCTTGGCTAGCATAAAAAACATTCTAGATGAAATCTGCAGTAACTGTTAAAAGGGTAAGCAAACCAAAAGTCAACATAAATCAGGTACATCTATTAATACTTCTCATATACATGAACTAATTCACATGGATCTGATGGGTCCTATTCAAAAGGAAAGTATTGGTGGCAAAAGGTATATTTATGTGTATGTTGATGATTTCTCCAGATACACCTGGTTCATGTTTATTTATGATAAATCTGATGTCTTTGACAATTTTGCTAATCTGTTTCAGAAATTGAGCAATGAAAAGGCTGACGAGCAGGTAAGAATCAAAAGGATCAGAAGTGATCATGGAAGAGAGTTTGAAAACTATGACTTTGCTGATTTTTGTATCCAATACGGAATCAAGCATGAATTCTCATCCCCGAAGACTCCTCAATAGAATGGAGTGGTGGAAAGGAAAAACAGAACTCTACAAGAGATTGCTCGTGTCATGCTAAACAGCAACAAATTGCCAACAAAACTTTGGGCAGAAGCAATAAATACTGCTTGTTACAATATCAATAGAGTCATCCTCAGAACAGGACCAAATCAAACTCCTTATGAAATCTGGAAGGTAGAAAACCTACGGTTGATTATTTTCATACTTTTGGAAGTAAATGTTACATTTTAAAAGATAGGGAACATCTAGGAAAATTTGACTCAAAATCGGATGAAGGAATATTTTTGGGTTATACTGAAAACAGTGGGCCTATAGAGCTTATAATCTTAGAACCCAAACCGATCTTGAGTCAGTTAATGTAAAAGTGGATGACATTAATAGTTCAAATTTGGATTTGCAGGAAGCAGATGATGATCAACTGGAAATTCCACCAAAAGAGCAAGTCGAAACTGAAAAATCAGAAGAAGAACAACACTAAGTTGGAAGTCCCAATGATACTGAAGGATGCGACCAGGATGAATCTGGGCACACAGTAACATCTGCACATCTAGACGGATTTGACTACCCAGCTATGACTGATATTGCAGAATCAAAAGTATCGAAAAAACCACCTGCAAGGATTCAAAAGGCTCATCCACTTGACAACATTCTCACTGATCTGTCTAAAAGGAATGTAATCAGAAGAAAACTTACTGCTGATATGGGAAACATCTGTCATATGTCACAGATTGAACCAAAACATGTCAAGGAAGCTTTAACAGACGAAAATCGGGTACATGCTACGTAGAAGAAACTCAACCAATTTGAAAGAAACAACATCTGGGAACTGATACCACGTCCTAAAGAAGGCAATGTAATTTGAACTAAATAGATCTTCAAGAACAAATCAGATGAACAAGGAAATGATGTTAGAAATAAAGCTAGACTAGTTGCTCAAGGGTATACCCAGATTGAAGGAATAGACTTTAATGAAACATTTGCTCCATCATACCGTTGCTAGCTGTGTCTTATTACATCAATTTCAGACTATACCAGATGGATGTTAAAAGTGCATTCCTAAACGGTGTACTCAATGAGGAAGCCTATGTGGAGCAGCCCCAAGGATTCACAGATCCATCTCACCCAGACTATGTCTTTAGACTCAAAAAGGCTTTATATGGGTTGAAACAAGCCCCCCCCCCCCCTCCGAGCTTGGTATGAAAGTCTCAGATCATTCTTGCTAAGCAATGGATACAAAAGGGGAGGAACTAATAAACTCTTTTCATTAAGCATCTAAACCCTGGACTAACTGTAGCTCAAATATATGTTGATGACATTGTATTTGGGTCTACATTTAAGTCCAAAATTGATGAATTATGAAAAGAGAATTTGAAATGAGTATGGTCGGTGAACTAACATTCTTTCTTGGTTTGCAAGTACAGCAGGATGAATCTGGAATATTCATATCTCAAGCAAAATATGCTAAAAATCTGGTAAAGAAATTTGGACTTGAAGATGCAAAGGCCATGAGAACTCCCATGACAACTACATTGAAACTTTCAAAAGATGACAATGGTAAGGATGTAGATCCATCCCTCTACAGAAGCATGATTGGAAGTCTTCTGTACCTTACTGCCAGTAGGCCAGACATATCCTTCAGTGTTGGTGTGTGTACAAGATATCAAGTCAAACCCAAGGAATCTCATGTTGCTGCTGTAAAGAGGATCATCAAATATGTGAGTGGTACATTGAGTTATGGAATCTGGTTTACTAAAGACACCACTACCCTACTTGCAGGTTATTCAGATGCAGACTAGGCTGAGAATGTGGATGATCGGAAGAGTACATTTGGAGGCCGTTTTTATATTGGAAACAACTTGGTGGCACGGCTAAGCAGAAAACAAAATTCAGTGTCCCTTTCCACAGTCGAAGCGGAGTATATTGTAGCAGGTAGTTGTTGTACACAACTTCTTTGGATGAAACTAATGTTGGAAGACTATGGGATTTCTACAAAATAAGCCACTATGTATTGTGACAACATCAGTGCCATTAACATCTCAAAAAACCCTGTCCAGCACTCCAGAACTAAACACATTAACATCAGACACCACTTCATCAGAGAATTGGTGGAACAAAAGATTATCAATGTGGAGCACATACAGACTGATCTACAGCTTGCAGATTTGTTCACTAAGGCCCTCGATACTGTCAAATTTGAAAGCCTTAGGAAACAAATTGGAGTATCACCTCCTCCTGAATAGGAACATGAATATTTAAATAAAAAAAAACATTTTTTTCTTTTTTCTTTTTATTGAATGCATCCTATTCTTATACTAAGTAGATCATGTTTTTGCTTACAGATATATCTGAGTGCTTAAGTCTGATAACGAGACAGATACGTCTAGCTAATGGCAGTCAACATGTCTCTGAATGAATCTAACTAGCACTCAAATCTGGACAATCCTAAGGATAAGTCACTGCTGTCTAAATCATATGGTTTGCTACTGGATGAGATTTCATATTCTGTGTGTAGACCTATGATCTGAATCTTGCTTATAGCATTGCACGCATATTCTTATTATCCAAGGGCAGGGCTAGTGAAAAAGAAGGCTGCCTATCCAAGCCAAGTTCATACCGTTTAGTCAAAGAGGAAATACAAGTGGAAAAAGTGAAATTATCAAAGAAAAAGGGAAAAATATAGTAAGATAACTTCTGGGGATTGTGTGAATCTACCAATCCAAGCCAAGTTCATACCCTTCTTCTAATATAAAGGGGAACATCTTGTAAGATAACTTCTGGGGATTTTTTGAAGCCGTTTCCACCTCCAAAAGACATTGCCACGTTATAGAAAAAGTCGGCAAGCCGGACTTGAGAAAATGCACCTTATATAGATATTGATCGGTCTTATTGTGCACTAGGTGACAAATCAAGAAGTCAGGGCAATCATATGATTTTTGACAGTATGTGGATGATTAAGGGTTGCTCAGATCACACACACACATTAATCAACTTAATCATGTACGTGTTGGACTATATACAGCCAGATGTATCTGCCGCAATAGATGCCTACAGTGCTCAGACATGTCTCAGTTTCACGGATCGCAGGTTCAGCTCCCGAGGATTCTCGCCTCTAGGTAGCTTACCTCTCATTCATTGGCCGGCAAGGCAGAACAACTGGTACACACGCACGCTGATGAGTAGGATGTAAGGGAAATACCTGCAATATGATCATATCATTAGAGCACTTCATGGTAAAATAGGCCAACCGCCTAGTTGTTGCCGACTTGCCGAACCGAATGGGGAGATAAGCATTTTCACTGCGTGACATTCTCCCCCATTTGAATCCGCTTACGTCCTCGTAGCGGGAAGTGAGCTTCGCATCAACACGCACTCCTCAATTGCAGAATTAAACGGCACCATCCCCTCATGGACGAGCATCCACACGGTGGTACTCCCACACTTGCCCGCTGTAACTCGTACATACCGCCTCCGACACCAACCTTCACCATCTGCCCCCATAAGCAGTAGTTCTTCGGTGGACGGCCTCCAGCCGCAGCGCCTCCAGCACATGTCGAAGCACATACCTACTACATTCTCGTAGGCCCTGCAAAATGTGCTCCTCAAAACTCCTTCAAAGCAATCGCGCAACGCTGCCTAGCACACCCATCTTCCCCACAGCTTCCTTCTTCGTGTTCCGCATGCTTGCCGACACGATCCGTGGCCCAAAATATTTTCTCCGCGAGAATTCATGTCATTGATCTCCACAAGACCAACAACGCATTCAAGCGGGACCGCTCTGATACCAACTTTCACGGATCGCTGGTTCAGCTCCCGAGGATTCTCGCATCTAGGTAGCTTACCTCTCATTCATTGGCCTGCAAGGCAGAACAACTGGCACACACGCACGCTAATGAGTAGGATGTAAGGGAAATACCTGCAATATGATCATATCATTAGAGCACTTCATGGTAAAATAGGCCAACCGCCTAGCTGTTGCCGACTTGCCGAACCGAATGGGGAGATAAGCATTTTCACTGCGTGACACTCAGGTATCCAGAAGCTTTTATATTTTTCCTTATTCACGTATGTTAGATATTACTCTGGAAATCTTTATTTTTAAGATAGTATATCGTGGGCTGATATGAGCAAATCGTGCAGATCAAGTCACTTGATTGTGGGGGCCAATTTTGGTAATATATTTGTTTCCTAATTCTTAAAATATTTTGTTTCTATATTTGTCCTATTTTTGAAGGAAAGAAGTTGACGGGAATCAGGACTCTCAAGATCTTCTAAGTTACCATATTGAACACTAATTCCTCTTCTATTTGAGTCCTTCTTAAACCCAAAAACCCTTACACTTCTATATACCTCACGTCCCAAACTCCCAAACCTCTTCTCATCTAAACCCTAACTCCCTCCTTCCTTTACTATCACAAATCCTACACCCACCTTAAGAATGGCCAGAAGCAAGCAATCTGGAAGGAGGAGAGTCACTCGAGGAGGCAGTGCCAATATAGAATCTTCCCGACCGAACCCATCGGAGATGGGAACACCAAGCGTCGGCGCCATTGTGACGGTATCGACCTCCGGCACCAGCCCTACCCTGACTTCGCTCTGTATCGCCGGTACTACTTCAACTCATGCTCTCCTCATGGCCAAATTGAGCCAGGGTACCCCGATCATTCCACACACCTTGGGTATAAACTTGGCACCCATATCAGGTAATCTTGGCCAAAGTCATATTTCCCCCTTGGATATTCGAAGTGAATTGCAGGGAGCAAGAAAACTTGCAACCATGAAAAGGGCAAATGATGTGAAAATTGTGGAACAAGAAGGTGCCGATGAATCTGGTGAAACTAAATCTAGTAATGAAAAGGAAAAATCAGAAGAGCAGGAAGTGTCTGACAAGGAAGAAAAATCTGAGGAGGAAGATAAGGAAGTAGAAGAGTCTGGGGGTGAAGAACAACCAGAAGAACCAAAGGAGTCTGAGGAAGTGGATGAAGCTGAGCAATCAGAGGAGGAAACGAAAAAAGAAACTGTGATACCTTGACAGAAAGGGAAAGAAGAAGGTGGAAGAAGCAGCAGTTAGTTCAAAGAAGAAAAAGTCTAAGAGAGACGTATCTGCGGGTCCAGAGAGATCTAAATTTGATACTTCATCATTTATTTGCACCCCTATGCAGACGGCAAGAGGTATGTTTACCCCTTTCAACTTTAAGTTCTGGTCGTCTGAAGCATATAGTGATTTCCAAAACATATGTTGGGGGAAACGAATGCATTATGAATCCAGGGTGGCTATAGAAGAGTTTGATGATTTTGAGGTTGATGATATAGTATCTCATTTTGGGTTGAAAAAATTATCTGAATGTAAGGGGGAGATCAATGAGACTTTGGTAAAAGAGTTTTATGCCAATATCCCTATCGACTTTAACTCCAAGAAATGCCTGTTTACCACTTCTTTATTTGTTAGAGGCCAATTGGTTAAGATTTCTGCAAAAGAACATAGAAAGTGGTTAGGGTTGAATGAAGATGTGTCTGATGAAGATGATTCCTTGGAAGCCACGAATGATGAAATTACTATGGAGTTGTCGGGGGGAAAGGTTACGTGGTCGGTAAAAGGGTTAAAACAATTACCTAGGTCTAAGATGTCCAAGAAATATCAAATTTTACATAAAATTGTTAAGGCAAATTTTGATCAGCTCATCCATGATTCAAGCTTTAAAAGAGAGTCTGCCAGAACACTGTTTCTCCTTGGTACTAAAAGAAACATTGACCTTGCTGCCCGTATTTGGAACTCAATTGTTGGTCGGGTCTCGGGGAGTGGTCCTCGACAAGGTAATACCTATTTGTTGGTTTATCCTTGGATTATTTCACAATTTCTTCATGATCAGGGTATTCAGACGCTAGAGGATGATCTAGTGATCACTCCCAAGGTGTTAAATAGGGTCAGATGTAGGAAAACACTGGAGGTGTAGACCTCTCACAGGTAACAGGTTTTGGATGAGACTGCTGGAAGACAGGATTCATCTGATCTCAGGGTTTGTGTCAAAATACTTGAAGACAGGCTAGATCAGTTGCTTGGAGGTTCTTCAAAAGATGTGGCTCCAATGGAAGCCAAAGAAAAGAGGAACGTTGCAGCCAAGAAGCTCCCTGACTCAAAGACGCAAAAGAAGACCTAGGACTGATCTCCGCCCTGCCTAATCCATCTGATCATTTCCATTGCTTTTGAAAGAATGTTCTTATGTTTTGTTTTAAAAGAATTGTCTTGTGACCAATGTTAGTCTATGTTTGAGTTTTTGCGTGCAGGCTCTGTGGATTAATGGCTTCTCCTCTTTGTTCCGAAAAGGGGGAGATTTAGTTAGTAATAGTAGTTTTTTCATCATCTTTTTGGTATTATTGATTTGTTGAAGTACTTTTTAATGCTCCCTATGTGTTGATGCTCTTTAAATGCATTTGTTGATTGTTATGATG
Organism: Ligustrum vulgare; assembly: GCA_963555705.1. Lineage (NCBI taxonomy): Eukaryota > Viridiplantae > Streptophyta > Magnoliopsida > Lamiales > Oleaceae > Ligustrum > Ligustrum vulgare. The sequence continues at coordinate 30,345,748 of OY743173.1, forward strand.
CATAACTTGAGGGGGAGATTCTTGATAGGGGGAGCTTGTTCGGTTCGAATCCCGCAAGTGCACGGGATCGTTGACAAGTAATAATTGTGATGAGTTGAGAGTATCGTTCCCACGAGGAATAATGTTTAGTCCTAATTACTAGTTTATCGTCGACTCAATTAATGAAAACAATTAAAATAAAAAGATGATTTTGTTTGTCTTTCTATTCTAAAAAATTGTAATAAATAAAACTTAAATAAAAACAAATGGTTGGGAGTAAAATATGAATGGAGAGCATGTATTGGAATCCGAATCCACTTGTTATCACCTATCTCAATTCAAAAATTCGTAGTTTAAATCATTCATGCGTTTCTTGACAATCGATAATTCACATACAATTAATTTTCTTTTCCAAGACAAATTAAATCTATCCCAAACATGAAACGAATCTATTCCTAGTCCGAATACGAATGTTTAGAACGCATTAAATCACACAATTATCAATTAGATTGCACATGTCATAGTGTTATTCCTAACATCTAGTGTTCATGTGTTGATCATGCAATGTTCCAACTTATTGTGACTTTTCCAAGACTACAACAAGTAACGATATATTTAACTGGTGGCCACTTAATCAAATAATAATAACAATAAAGCATGCAAGATCAATCAAGACAACACAAAAAATTATTAAACTACTAGTTATCGAATCAAAATAAATTAATAACAAGTTTCATCTTCATCCAATACATAAATTAAATTAGCCTAGCATATTAATTGATGAATAATCGATAAAAAGATTGATAAACATAACCCGAATCCGCTAGCCAACTTCTCCAATTTGTATCACCAACAGCCTGCTTCTAATTCCAGTTGTGTCCTTTTTCGTTTCAGCCGAATACCTCCTTGTCAATGTTCCCAGGCTCTCTTCGGTAATGTTTAATCTGCCCACTATCTCTTCCAATTCACCCAGCAGTAACCTCCAATTAATCAATTCCTTCCACTCACACCACTCAATGTCGGCTCCTCAATTCCAAACGTTAATCACCAGCCGTGGCACTTCCTCCAATTCCCACCGTCCACCAAGATGTTAATGTATATGTATATCTCCTTTTTCAATCACCAGCTGAGCACCTTTATGAATAATTCTCCTTCAATCGGCTCTTTTTAATTCCAAAACTCAACAGCCCTCCACTCAGCCGAGCACCTTTCTAATGTGTATCTATCCAGTTTTTTTTTTGTGCGGCCCTCCTTCTTTGCCGTGTGTATATATATATATATATATATATATATATCAATTAATTCAAGGCCCAATTGCACTAAGTAGGGTTATGTTTAAAGACTCAATTTCTCAAATAAATCAAATTGGTCCTTGTGTTTTTAATTGTGCAATACATGTCTCCATTTATGTCACTTCGAGTTCTTCAATTTTTGGAAGTTGCACTTGAGTCCCACTTTGTCCTTTTTTTGTACGGCTTTAGTCCATTTTTTTCCGTTTCGCATCCAAACGCATTCAAAATTTGATTTTTCCTAAAACAAACAAAATAAATATATAATTAGCAATATCATATTCTAAAACACTTACAATTGTCTAAATTTAAAGCCAAGATAAGTACGCAAAACGTACTTATCAAACCCCCCAAACTTAAACTCTTGTTCGTCCTCGAATAAGATAGAATAAAACTAATGAATCAAAATAGTAAAGAACAAATAATTTTTTTTATGCAACATGTATACCGTATGCCTCAATAATCCAGATCAATTTATACTTCAGCAAGAGTTATGAACAATAAAGCAAAATAATTCTAGTTATCCCATGCCAGATTTTCAAGTGTGTGTTTGAATAGCCAATGTCAAACTCCTACTCATGCAACGATATACTTAAAACTGTGTAGCTCATTATGCTATATCAAGCCCACAACTTACTACTTTTCTCTCGAATCCCAAGGTTCCTTCTATTCATGTGGTTTCTAAACATCAAAATTTGCATTTTTCCACACCAGGTGGTTAGAATTAGCTAAGTCTGTCCAAACAATCAATGGTAAGCGGTTCCCTAATCCATGCCTTTAGTATCAAAGTCTCAATCAACAAGCTTATACCAAACAATTTTTTTTTTTTTTTTTTGGATGACTTTTTCTTTTTATATCCATGTCTTTTACCATCTTTGTGCAATACTTTTCTCATTTGCGTTCTATGTGACCCCTGTAGCGAGCTTTAGGTCGGTGGCTCCCAAGCGCTTTAGGGCACCAAGTTTGAAAGACCCCTCAGACTTAATTACTCGAGTCACACAGTCAACATCAAAAAGTTAAAGATGTTTTATTGTCTTATGTGTAAGTCCACTCTCCGTACTTGCTTTCTAACTGACCCATGTAGCGAGCTTTAGGTCGGTGGCTCCCAAGCCAGACGGCTTTAGGGCACCAGGTTTGAAAGACCCCTTGGACTTAATTACTCGAGTCAAAAAGGCATTTGAAGAGTAGAATAAGACCTTCGGCATTTTTCTGTTTTTATGTCGGCAATGGTTTATACTCGTTGACCAAGACCTTTTCAACCAATGACACATTTCAGGAACTACAGACCCTTAAAAGTTCAAGCCTACCTTCACCACTTCTTTCCACCCCCAAACTGCTCTTGAGCAAGTTTAGTTTCTAAGTTTTAAAGGTTGGGATGTCTCATCATCTAAGTTTAGGGATTATCAAGTCATTCCTAAGTTCAAATTGCATAAATTTGCCCCACATGTATTAAACAAATCCCTACACAAGTAATAATCCAACAATGGCTATGTGCGCGTGAAGATGAAATCTAGCATGTAATAACTAGTTCATAAAATTCTTGTTTTCATGCTGTTCAAAATTCAAACCAAAGCAAAATTTGATCCATACTATATCCTAGGCAATACACATGTCAACAAGTTTTTCAAATATTTTTTTTTTTTTTTTTTGGATACATGCTGAATAAAAAGAAAACTTTAGCAGAAAAATGGACTACCCACCCCCAAACTTAAAATATACATTGTCCTCAATGCATCAGATCAAGTATATAAAAAGTATAACTAGGAGAGGTTAAAGAACTTCCCTAGTCAATCTGAATGTGATGGAGATATGCATTCCCAAAGTTCCGTGATCATCTTCCTGTTGCAGAATCAGTCCTATCAAGGAAAAAATGAAATTCAGGCATTAGAAGTGTTATTGGATCAAGACGTAAAAATAAATAAATAAATAAATCAAACAAACAAATAAATAAATAAATCAAACTAATGCATATAAAGCTAAATAAATAAAAGAGAAGAAAATTGGGTTGCCTTCCAACAAGCGCTTATTTATAGTCATTAGCTTGACTTTGGCATTTTGGTTACTTAGGGTGGCTTGAAAAGAGAGTTTTCAGCCCTGCACTTTTTGCACATGCAGAGATTCTCTTGTTCATGCTTCAGCCTCCACACTATCAAATTGTCATTTTTATCCCTTCCAACCAATCCACCATATCGATTTTCTCTTTTCCTGGTCTTGTGACCTTTCCAGTCTTCCTCTTCTTTGAGGTCAATCCTTTTGCATTCCTCATTATATGAAGGTTGTTTGAGTGCATTATTTATGTTGAAGCTTTGTTGTTTTTCCTCCACTCTTAGGATTATTTCACTCTTTTCAAAATCCATTAAAGCTCGTCCAGTTGCTAGAAATGGTCTTACTAGGATCACCGGGATGTTCTGATCTTCCTCTATATCCAAAATGATGAAATCAGCTGGAAAGATCAGATCTCCAACTTTGATGAGCATATCTTCAATCACTCCGTAAGGGTGCTTGAGTGTCCTATCAGCCAGCTGCAAGATTATTGAAGTTTCTTTAGGATTCCCCAATCCTAATTTTCTATAAATAGACAACGGCATTAAGTTAACACTTGCTCCAGAATCAATTAAAGCATTTAAATTGTGTGAATTTCCTATGGAGCAAGGTAAAGTGAAACTCCCTGAATCTTTTAGTTTAGGGGGGAGCTTATGCTGTAGGATTGCACTACATTCTTCGGTCAATGTCACTTCTTCATCTTGTGGCAACTTCCTCTTTTTTGTCAACATCTCTTTCAGAAACTTAGCATAATTTGGCATTTGCATTATGGCATCAATGAATGGGATGTTAATATGCAGTTGTCTGAGGGCATCCAAAAATTTCTTGAACTGCTTTTCCAACTTAGTATTCTGCAACCTTTGAGGAAATGGGACTGGAGTTGTGTGTTGATTAACAGAAGTAGGTGCTTTGTGGAATCTCTAACTGTTCTTTTTCATTTGCATTTGTTGATTCCTCAGATTGAGTTACTTGTTCCTTGTCCATTTGAGTTACTTGATCCCCATCAGTTCCTTTCTTCTTCACAGTGATCTCTGGTAGTTGAACTCTACTCCTTGTAGTAATGGCATGGATTTGTTCATTCTTTGGCTGCTTTCGAAGCCTTTGGGGAAATGGAATAGGCGGCACATATGCTTTAACAGGTGGTGCAGCTGTGATTGAAGGTGTCTCAATAACTGCATAATTTATAGCTTCCACTGCCATTACCTGTTCCTTAGGATTTTTCTCAGTGTTACTTGGTAAGGCTCCTTGATTTCTGCTTGTTAATGCCACAGCCATCTGTCCCATTTGATTTTCCAAATTTTTTATAGCTGCCTGTTGATTTTGAAAGACTTGTTCAGTCTTTGCCATATATTGTGCAAACATGTCTTCCAACAATGACTTCCTTGGCTGTTGTTGTTGTTGTTGTTGTTGTGATTGTTGATGTTGAAAACCTGGTGGTTTTTCTTGAAAGTTTCCTTCGTGACCCTGACTTTGATTGTTAGACCAAGAGAAATTAGGATGATTCGTCCACCCAGGATTATATGTATTGGAGTAGGGGTCATTTTGATACTTCTAAAAATTCTGGGCGTAGCTGACCTCCTCATGTTGCATTCCATGTGTTGAGAGGCTAAAGGACAACTAGATGTAACATGATCTGCCCCGCATCCTTCGCAAACTGGTGTTGGGTGTTGCACCATGTGCACATGTCGAGTTAAATTGTCCAGTTTTTTTTGATAGAACTTCCATTTGAGCTGCCAATTGTGTAACTACATCGACATTGTGGATACCAGATGCCTTTCTTGGATTTTCCCTTTCAATAGGCCACATTGCCTGGTTCTCCGCAATTCTCTCATATAGTTCATGTGCTCGGTCAATATCTAATCTCATTACTGATCCCCCTGCCGAAGCATCAAGCATATTGCGGTATTCAGGATGCAATCCTAAATAAAAGATGTAAACCTGAGCATTTTTTGGTATGTCCAAATTTGGACACTTTCTAAAATAGTCCTTGAATCTCGTCCATGCCTCAGGGTAACTCTCAAGGTCTCGTTGTTTGAAAGTGTGAACTTCATTTCTGATTTGGAGAACTCGAGATGGAGGGAAAAATTTCATGGTGAATTTTTGCACCATATCATTCCAAGATACAATGCTTCCAGGAGCTAATGAGCGTAGCCATTCCCTAGCATTATCTTTTAAAGTATGGGAAAACAAACGCATTCGAAAAGTGTCTGCTGACATCCCTTCGTGACTGATTACATCGCATAGCATTAAAAATGCTTGAATGTGCTCATGCGGATTTTCAGTCGCCTTACCAAAGAACTTGATGTCTTGATGATTTTGAAATAAGTTTATGACATCAGGTCTAAGGTGGTAATTTGCCTGCCCGAATGGTGGATAAACAATAGTTTGTTGTACAGGGGCGGTCGCGGGATTTACATAATCCCCAACCAGCGCTTGAGCATTATCGTGAACTGCTCCTGGTTGAATTTGCACTTCTTGCTCATGAGGAGCAAGTGGCAATTGATTTTGATTTTGATTATTTGCCATATCCCTGTTTTCTCTTTGTTCTTTTCTACGTTGTCTAAAGGTTCTTTCTATTTCAGGATCTATTGGTAATAGTTCAGGCTCGTTAAAACCTAGCATATACTACTCAATGACCAATGTGAAGAGAAAAATAAGGAATTATGAATAACCAAAACAAAGTACAAGTAAAAAAAATAAAAATAAAAATAATGAAAACTAAAAACTAAAAATCAAAATTTAATTGAATTAAAGGTAAACTAATAATTATACTAAATCCGTTATTCCCCGGCAACGGAGCCAAAAACTTGTTCAGTTTGAATCCCACAAGTGCACGGGATCGTTGACAAGTAATAATTGTGATGAGTTGAGAGTATCGTTCCCACCAGGAATAATGTTTAGAACTAATTACTAGTTTATCGTCGACTCAATTAATGAAAACAATTAAAATAAAAAGATGATTTTGTTTGTCTATCTATTCTAAAAAATTGCAATAAATAAAACTTAAATAAAAACAAATGGTTGGGAGTAAAATATGAATGGAGAGCATGTATTGGAATCCGAATCCACTTGTTATCACCTATCTCAATTCAACAATTCGTAGTTTAAATCATTCATGCGTTTCTTGACAATCGATAATTCACATACAATTAATTTTCTTTTCCAAGACAAATTAAATCTATCCCAAACATGAAACGAATCTATTCCTAGTCCGAATACGAATGTTTAGAACGCATTAAATCACACAATTATCAATTAGATTGCACATGTCATAGTGTTATTCCTAACATCTAGTGTTCATGTGTTGATCATGCAATGTTCCAACTTATTGTGACTTTTCCAAGACTACAACAAGTAACGATATATTTAACTGGTGGCCACTTAATCAAATAATAATAACAATAAAGCATGCAAGATCAATCAAGACAACACAAAAAATTATTAAACTACTAGTTATCGAATCAAAATAAATTAATAACAAGTTTCATCTTCATCCAATACATAAATTAAATTAGCCTAGCATATTAATTGATGAATAATCGATAAAAAGATTGATAAACATAACCCGAATCCGCTAGCCAACTTCTCCAATTTGTATCACCAACAGCCTGCTTCTAATTCCAGTTGTGTCCTTTTTCGTTTCAGCCGAATACCTCCTTGTCAATGTTCCCAGGCTCTCTTCGGTAATGTTTAATCTGCCCACTATCTCTTCCAATTCACCCAGCAGTAACCTCCAATTAATCAATTCCTTCCACTCACACCACTCAATGTCGGCTCCTCAATTCCAAACGTTAATCACCAGCCGTGGCACTTCCTCCAATTCCCACCGTCCACCAAGATGTTAATGTATATGTATATCTCCTTTTTCAATCACCAGCTGAGCACCTTTATGAATAATTCTCCTTCAATCGGCTCTTTTTAATTCCAAAACTCAACAGCCCTCCACTCAGCCGAGCACCTCTCTAATGTGTATCTATCCAGTTTTTTTTTGTGCGGCCCTCCTTCTTTACCGTGTGTATATATTATATATATATATCAATTAATTCAAGGCCCAATTGCAGTAAGTAGGGTTATGTTTAAAGACTCAATTTCTCAAATAAATCAAATTGGTCCTTGTGTTTTTAATTGTGCAATACATGTCTCCATTTATGTCACTTCGTGTTCTTCAATTTTTGGAAGTTGCACTTGAGTCCCACTTTGTCCTTTTTTTGTACGGCTTTAGTCCATTTTTTTCCGTTTCGCATCCAAACGCATTCAAAATTTGATTTTTCCTAAAACAAACAAAATAAATATATAATTAGCAATATCATATTCTAAAACACTTACAATTGTCTAAATTTAAAGCCAAGATATGTACGCAAAACGTACTTATCAGAGCTTAATGATTATATTCTACTTGTGAAAAGATGATTAGGTTTCGGAAAAATTGAAAAAGCCAAAGGGGGAGATTGTTAACTTGATATTGTTGGCATTGTCTATTTTTCCACAAGTTGGTAAGTTAAGAAAAAAATAATTTAATTAGTAAATACGTGTATTTAGTGATTTATTAAGTTTAATTAAATTACGTATTTATTTCTTGAGTATAATATCTCCTATATTTGTGATAATCATTTTATTTTTGGAGATAATGATTTTGGTTGAATCAAGAAATATTGATTCTTAAGAATCATGATACGTTGATCTCGAAATCTTGTGTTATATTATTTGAATCAAGAAACATTGATCTTTTATGACTAAAATCAAGAGATGATATTGTGGTAAGTTTCTTGATGATTTAATTCTTGATATGGCCAAGCATAATCAAGTAGGGTTAGATTGTGTATCTTGATTCTTGCTATTCAAGTTTATCTTTACATATGGTAAGATCTTTTTCTTGATATGACCGAGTATCTTGATTCTTGGTAAGTCAAGATTATCAATTCATATAGTAAGATCATTTATTTCGTAACCTATTGTGATTATCTTATCTTATAAGACCTATGGTAAGATTTATGATTATCTTACTATTATCTCTAATTATCTTTGACTGAATTGCAGGTAATAGAGATTTTATGAAACAAAGATTCTTGATGGACAAGGAATCCGATTACATTTAAATTGGAGAAAATGAGACATTTTCTTCAAGAAGTCTTGAAGCTAATATTCACTAATATTCACGGCTTCAATAGCGTTTTGACTTCGATTCTCCGGGAGGAGATTATCAATCACTTAGAGAAGGAAAGACATTCAGCGTGAAGATCAAACGGGAGGTTTGAATTGATCTATGGCATGTAATATGAGCTGGCGTCCCATCACTCCCTGATCCTTCGATTGCATTCAACGTAGATTTATCATGTAGTTTAGATTGATCTGTATAAATTCTTTTCTTATATAGTGATTGATTTTTGTCCGCAGGGTGCAAGCATGTGGGTTTTCCCTGTAAGGGTTTTTCCCACGATAAGATTAAATATTGTGTTCTTGTCTTCTTACAATTATGCATAATTTATTCAGTCTATTTACATTTTACAATCCAGACGAATCTGCATCAGCAAGATTCATCTGGTATTGTGCTAAAATAAATCTTAACGATTCACTGTTAATTCGTTACTGTTCAGACATATCTGTGACAGTCTGTTCATTAAACACAAAATTTAGACAACTTTAAATTTTTAGTGTGTTTTTTGTATTAAAAGGTTCTTGTATGGCTTACCTGCTCAAACAAGAGTTTCCGTTCCAGAACTAGTACCTGCCCATGGAATCACTGCCTTTGCCGCTTGAAATCTTGGTCTAAAAGTCTAAAGCTTTCTTTAAGTTAAGAAGCTAGAGCAAGTGCATGTGAAAGTTCTCCTAATACTCTAATTGGGTTCTCCTTCCACTTTGACTTATAGAGAGCTATTGCTAGTATATCATCATGTTGAAGTAAAAGTGACTTGGAGGTGTTATACATTGATGATATTGCTCTTGATTGGTTCATTTTTTATAATTATAAATTGGAAGTATTGAAATGTGTACATTGGATTTGAAGGGATCCTGTGATATGGCTCTTATGTTTAAGTGCCATACATAATGTGATATTGTGAGAATTTATAGATGTATGTTATGCTGAGGGGTATTGGTAGTTGGCTATTGATCTCCTCCAATGTGTTTCATCTTGTGTGATGGTTATGTGAGTTGCAAATCAAATTTTTTACAGTTTTTACATGATCGAGTCTGGAGCAGGGTAAAATGTCCTGTCGGGTCGGGTTAGGTAGTTTTCATTCGAAATCCGACCCAGCCCGAAAACACTCGATTTTAATTAATCTAGAACCGACCCGACCCGATTCTGGTCAGGTCGATTTGGGTTAGGTCAGTTGTGTTACCAATCCATAACCCTAAAAAAAAGATGCATAAAATTTGTATACAACTGTCCTGCGTCGCCGCCAGAGGATCCAAGAAAGAAGAGACCACGACCACCATTTGAGAAATCAAATAAAGAAGACAGTATATAATCAAAGATATAATATCTCTACTTCTCAAGTTAGAGTACAATAAAATCTATGATTTAGAAATAAGACAAGCAAGTTTCTGAAAATCTGACTTGTGGTCTTTTGAGAAGTCAGATTTGTTCTTCATTTGTTGAGATCTTGATGCCACTCAACTGGGATGTAAAGAACCCATTAGTTCTTGTTCTTGCTCTCATTGAGATCTCGATGCCACGCGTTGGATAGGAGATTGCTGGAGGTAGGTGAGGCTAAAGTTGTTGCTGGAGAGGATATCTTGATGCAACTCGTTGCCCATCCCTATATGTTAGAGACGAGATCGCTAGAGAGGAGATATTGATGCCAATGTTGCCCATCCCTATTCATTGGAGAGGAGATCATTGGAGGCAGAGGCTAAAGTTTGAGAGAGACAGAGGACTTCACGGTAGTTACATTAGGTTTGGGACGGTTAAAATCGATAACCGACTAATTTGCGATCCGAACCATTGTTAATTCGAAATCGAACCGAACCGACCTAGTCAGGTTGGGTCTGCGGGTTACAGTTTCCATGTGCGTAATCCTAATCGAGTCTGAGTATATTGGCACCATATGAGTAATTAATGCAGATATTTAATGATCTTCTATATAAACATTGTGGTTTTGTTGGTGATACGATTATATAATTTGACTATTAGCATATTATACATTCTACTGGGAAAATCCATTTTTTCATGGTTGCACTCTACATAGAGAAAATGTGATGCATTTTTGAGGTATCACAGGGTAAAGGAAATCTTGAATAAATGTTTTTGTCAATCATTTCCTCGGATATGGTACTAAAGTCATAACATGTTTTTCAGGTGTGTGAGAGCAATATGATTTTAATTTGGTTGCTCAAATCCACTATTGGTGCAATAAGTTCATAGCAAGGTGGAGAATGTTGAAGTACTACTTACTTTACTAGCATTCAAAACACGTTTTTGGGTATTGGGCCTAAAATGATTTTTTCACTGTTGCACTACACATAGAGAAAATGTGATGCATTTTTGAGGTATCACAGGGTAAAGGAAATCTTGAATAAATGTTTTTGTCAATCATTTCCTCGGATATGGTACTAAAGTCATAACATGTTTTTCAGGTGTGTGAGAGAAATATGATTTTAATTTGGTTGGTCAAATCCACTATTGGTGCAATCAAGTTCATATCAAGGTGGAGAATGTTGAAGTGCTACTCACTTTACTAGCATTCAAAACACGTTTTTGGCTATTGGGCCCAAAATGGAATTTTGGCACATATCAACAGCTTCTGAACTTGGGCTCTTCATATATTTCCCCCGACTTCTGTTTTCTAAGGCAGAGAAGGCATACAACATAGATTACGGATTCTCCTCTTTTGCTTTCAATTTGGGGGCATTTTTGGTTGGGGCTTGGAGAAGAATTATTGGTGAGATCTAATTGTAGTTCTCACTATCATTATATCCTTTTCTTGGTGATTAGAGTGGTTTTGCAATATGTGTAAAGCATGGGCTAGAAGGAGTTTATTCTTGGTGAAATCTGGCTGTTGTTTGGTAGTGTGTAGGCTTCGGTTTTGTGGATCTTTTGGGCATTTTTGGTTTATATGCGATGAACTTGTTTATGCGCCTAGTGGAATTTGAGCGTGAAAATTAATAGATTGCTCAATGGGGGAGTAGGTGATTCTTGAATTACCTAATATCCCGGGCATTTGGTCGAAAAGTCTTGGTGTTCATGCATTTTTACATTCGATTATATTCATCATATTGTTCATATCGATCATTCACATACTATGTCCCTGTTTGGTCCAAAAGAATTTCAACAACTTTCTTCAAATTCATTTTCAGCCACATATTTTTAAGTGACCTACTACTTTACACACTTTTCAATAACTTTTCAACCACACATTCAAAAAACTCTCCTGAATAATGCTATTCTTCTCTACTGGGAATAAGCCTCAGTGGGAGCACCTTTGCACCAACCAATGAATCAGTGCCACATCTCACTGGTGCTCATCCAAAGTGGAGATGAATAACATTATTCATTTCTCCTACACCAAAAAGCTCTATATATTAGCATGTTTAGCAAAAATTTCAAATTCAGACTTTTTAGCACGTTTCATAAAAATATATTAGAAATATTTTGAAATAGTAGGATATACATTATGCCCTGGTTTTGGTGGAGATTAAAAACCAGATTGTTAGTAGATTTTGAAATTTATGAAATGTGTGACTGAAAAATTGTGGAAGTTGAAATTAATTGTTGATTTTGATTAATATCCGTATTTTTTCAAAATCAAACGGGGGCCATAAGATATTGATTCTCCAAGACTAATGTTTAATTACAAGAACTTAAATAATAATGTAAAGAAGTTATTTAAGATTAGGAAGGAAAATATTACTTCATGAGTATTTTTTTTGTTAAGAAGTGAGATAGAAATTATGGAATTTCTAATGATTAAAGACATCTTAAACTTACCAGGGTAAACTTAAATTAATTGGAGAACTATTAACAGAAAGCTTTATTTTTGACCAACGGAATATAAACATTTAAGAAAATCTTTAAAATTATAGGCATATGAAAAATTCTAAGAAAGATAAATTATACTGTTACTTGTAAGCTTCGTCGAAAGCTTGTACATATCTTAGCCATCAAATTAGATAATTGTCAGTACTTTGAAATTTATTCTTGCGTAATTTTATGTTTGTTCTAGTTTTTTTAGGTTAAAAATCGAATTTGGATGAGATTAGAGAAAAACAATAAAGTTACGCACGGAGCATGTGAATAAAAATGTGCATAAATTTTAGTTCAAAGTTCTCCATGGAACTCATAATATAGCATTGAAAATATAATTTAATTTGGAGTTTAACACGAAAAAGATTGGAGTATAATTCGAGTTGTGGATAAAAAAAACAATGCACATTTGAAATTCGATCGACGAAGCTACGAATAATTTACCTAAGCGATCACAAAGGCTTAATTCCTTGTGATCACAAGGCATAAAAATTCCCATTCGGAGAGAAAATAACTATAATAATGTGAGAGCAATGGTTATAGCCTTGCGGTTGTAAGGGCATATCGAGCAACAAAATTTTCAGAATTCTTCTCTAAGTAAAAATCTATTTAGTCTTCTTTTGGAACTTGACTTTGGCATGAATTAATGTGATCCTTGTCGAAATCACGTGAAAACTCGCAAAATTAAATGAAGAATACCTGGAAAGTTTCAAATTTAGGTTGGTTTAATTAGTAATTGATAAGTGTATTTTATACACTTATTTATATGTGTAAATTAGAATAATACATTGTCGGTTTTGAGTAAATTCTACTTAATTGTTTGTTATATGTTTATATTTCATAATTTATCTCAAAATCACGTGAATGAAGCAATTGATGGAAAATGTGAGCTTTTTGATGATAATTGGAGCTTAAATTGTATACATGGAGAAGTGCGTGAAGGCAATTGGGACAAGAGAGAAGTTAATTGAAAAAATCAAAAAGTTTGGGGATCAAATTGATGCAATGGGACGTTGAAGGGCTGAAGTGCAAATAAAGATTGAGGACCTACTTATGTTGATTTGAAAGAAGAAAACTGCATACGAACTGTGAACTACACGGTCTTCCCTTTCATACCTGCGCAGCCGTGCGACATGAACCAGAATGGGCAGAACCTTATCTCTTGAACCATGCTTCCGCAAGGTTTAGATCTGCGCTGCCGCGCCTCTATTCGTTCTAGAGGCGAGTTTTCGGCCCATGGACGTTCTGACCTATTTTCTTCCCTGCTTGACTAGGTTTCTTATACAACTATATATACAACTTCTCATGCACGAAATTGTAGCCTTTGAAGACCTTTACACTGCCTCTGAAATACACAATTCATAATTTTATCATTCAAATCTTTGAGGCGAAAATCAAAGACAAAGGCGGGAGAATTGAAGATTATCATCGGGAAGCGAAATACTTGGTGCATGATTTCCTTTTCCTTATTAATTTGATAAACTCTAAATGGATAGTAATTTATATTTTTGCATCTTTAATTCTTTACTGATGAACAACTAAAATTTTAGTCGGGACAATCGATGTAATTTAGTTTTATGCTTTTAATTCTATAATTCTAGTTTTGCGCTTAAGATTGCATCTGTTGATTTTATTTTGTGTTCAATGGTGAATGAATTGATCACTTATTAGATCCGAGAGATAAGCTAACAACCTAGATCTAGGAATAAAATCCAGTAATTAGATAAAAGGTAGAGATATACTTTTATTATTATTGTAATAGCTACATGATTTTTTGTGTTCCATGCACCTAATCATTATGACCTGCTATCTAGAAACACAGTTGATTAGGTAGAGTTAATTTAAACCCGAGAAAGAAATTTCATATGCATAAGTGAATTCGATCGAGCACATTAATATGAATAAAAGTAGATAAATGAAATTAAAAGTATTGGCTAACATGAAATCGGATGTCCCAACACTTACAAATATGTAACTAAAAATTTGAATCATAATCCTTGCGTTTTTTAATTCTTTTTTGCATTCAGAGTTTTCTTTGACTAGAATTTTTTTTAGCTTCAAATCTTGTTCTCACATTTAATGCTTGATTTAGAGCCTTAGAAAAAGCAAGTTGAAGTCTTGTTTGACTTGGATATTTTCTCAGTCAAGCGTATGATTCTCATCATTCTTCAGGATTATTCTTCTTGAATCATTGCTTGGTTCATAGTGTATCGATGCACCCTTAGATCAAATGAGAAATTGTTGTTTCCATGACATAGAATAAACATATTGCACTGCTTTAGTTGGCAGACACGAATGGATTGCAGCACGATCCGGATTGGCCATATATGGTGTGATTTTGTCTCACAAAAATAAGCTTCAACCTCCAAGAAAGAATTAAGTAAATTAGGGTGGGGAATGTTAGTTTCATCAAGTACAAGTTATGGGTCCTTTTACTCATGATATATAATCTCCATCTTTTCTTTCCGAACCACGAAGCTCTTCTCTTCACCTCTCTCAATCCTTTTGCTCTCATGTTCAATCACCGCTTCTAATTTTTTATGTTCAACCCCACTTTTAAAATTACATTCTTATGCTCATGCACCTCCTCTTCAAACTTCAAATTTACTTCCCCTACCTCAACTTTCAATTCACCCTCATTCTTCTCAACATTACTCTCCCGATGCTCGTCTTGCAATTCTGCTACAACCTCTCTTTTACTCTCCTTTTGAAATCCAACAGCAGCCTATCTTTGACTCTCCCTCTTTTGCATCTCAGCTACTTTTTTACCTTTCCATGCAATCATATCCTCTTCTAGAAGTTTTAATTCATAATTCAATCTAGATAACGAATCACTCTCTTTCTTCTTCTTCTTCTTCTTCTTCTTCTTCTTCTTCTTCTTCTTCTTCTTCTTCTTCCTGCTGTCTTCTAGTGGTTGGTTCTAGTGTCAAATCACTTAGGGTGATTGACTTCCCAACCTTAAGAAACCTATACCAGTTCCTACCCTTATCATAAACTACATTCCTCTATTTCTTCCATGGTCTACCCAACAAGAACGACAAGACTCTAGAGGAATTGCATCACACTAGACTTCATCACTATATCTCCTAAGGGTGAAATTTACTAGGACTTGCTTGTTCTCATTGAACTTCACACACTCCTCCAACCATGTCAACGTATAAGGTCTGGGGAATGGTATTGGAGGTAATCACAATTTCTCAACCAAGGTGATATTAACAAAATTAGATAAGTTATCTCTATCAATAAACAAACTACACACCTTATCACCCACAAAACATCTAGTTTTGTACTTGAACCCGAATGACCATCAATCCCTTTATATAGATTTAAAGAATTCAAGAAATTTCAAGAATAAGATGTCTGGACAACAATTAGTAAGGAGAAATTTATTTTATTACTCAAAAACAAACGGAAGAAAGGAATTTTCATGAATGTACATTTAGAAATTTAAGAAAGTGGTTCTAGAATTTCGAAATTATTTTTCCTGGAATTCTAGAAGTAAATAATAAATTTAAAATAAAAAAGAATTTTTTTGTTAGAAATTTTAACTTCGAAACTAGCAAAACAAACAAAAACTAATTTCGACGCTAAATGAACACAATAAAGACTTTTGATTTTTTGATAATTTTCTGGATCGAAGACTCAAAAAGACGAAGAACACAGAATTTTGAAGAAGCTAAAAATAAAGAATCAATAATAAAATAAATGATGTAACCTTGACTTTTTAGAGGATAAGCTCTGATATCAACTGATGTGAATCCTTATGGAAATCTAGTGGATACTGTGGGACTAGTTGAAAAATGTCTGAAAAGTTCCAAATTCAGGTTGGTTTAGACGATAATATAATGACCCGGGCTCATGACACAAGAACCTAAGGTTTATTAGTGGGGGAACGCCACAAATGTTGTCCAAACCTTTGATAAGTTTTATTTGAATGCCACAAAGATTTACACGCTTTGATAAATTTGAATAAATATACGGATTCCTCACCTTTAATTGCATTTATCTTCATTATCCTATTTCAATGATTCAATGTGTGTTGAAAATTAAACAGAGTGATAATTCTTTCAGAAATAGCGATTTTCAAATTCGATTCTTTTCTATTTGAAAATTGGGTTTCAACATCTGACTAAAAATCAGAATCATTGTCCTTGCAATTTTTTTATTCTTCTTTGCATCCAAAATCTTCTTTGACTAGAATTTTGGTCTCCAATCTTTTTGCCACATGTCATGCTTTTGTAATACCACTTTTCATTTTTACGTGCATTCTTAAATCCCAAGTAATTATTGTGATAATATTATTATCAATTGTTTAAATTGGTAATTATTATTGTCTGTAAATTATAACACTTTTCATTTTTACGTGCATTCTTAAATTTCACATAATTATTGTGTTAATAATATTATTAATTTTTTAAATTATTAGTCTGTAAATTGAATTGTTTTTTAGTGGAAGGGTTTGGAGATCGTCTCGATCAATGTGCCAATTAAAAAGTATATAATTAGATAAAGTTTGAATTATAATGGTGATTTTGGGATTTAGAATTTTGAAATAACCCAGTTTTAATTTCGAGTTATAATCGTATATATTTTTCGTATCTTGGAAATGTAAGGAATTAGTTAACTATTTAGTTTATACGTTGATTTATAAATGGGTAAATTTCAAAGTTAATATTTTATGATTTTTTTAGAGTTTATATGTGTGAATTAATTATCAAATCTCGAAGTTTATAAATTTAGTTTGTTTAATTAAATCTTTAGTTTAATGTTGAATTGTAAATTGATTTTTCAGATTTGTTTTAATAGTTAAAATATTGGTTGAGTTATTTGGTATTGTTAGGTTAGGTTATGAATTTAGTTTGAGATTTGAGTAAATGGATTAGAAAAATTCATAAGTTTGCATGTAAATCTCTTGTTTCGAATATGGTTTTATGAGTTTTTGTCTAACATAAGGTCACGTTTGGGTTAAATTGAAGTTTTAACCTCGGTTAGAAGTTTTGTTAAATATTGAAAAGAATAATGAATGTATTTTTGAACTAAAAGATATCTTTCATTAATGAATGGAAATAATTAGGAATTGTGGGCACATTGTCGCCGGGGGAAATCGAGACACCTCCACTTTCCTAGAATCTAAGAAAGAGGGTAAATACTGATACTGGGCTGAAAGAATGAAGAATGAAGAATGAAGCAGACAATTAAAGGGGATAAACAACTCACCACCCAAGCAAACACCTCAAGATACAGATTATCACAACCCGAAGGAATCCGACAAGGGATACAGGGCTAATATAACTCACCACTCTCAGAATCCAACAAAGAGATACAGAGTTAAGAGGAGAAAGTTTAACACCTCAAGATATAGATTATCACCACCCAAAGGAATCCGACAAGGGATACAGGGCTAGTATAACTCACCACTCCCGGAATCCACCAAAGTGATACAGAGTTAAGAGGAGAAAGTTTAACACTTCTCCAATGAACTTGAATATTATTTCCGACTTGAATGCCTTCATGAGTTACATAGGGCGTCATTTTGTAGTTGAGACCAAAAAAATCTAAAATAAATGGAAATGAATGAATCTAAGTTACAAATTCATGTATGCAATCTTGGAAAATGAAAAGCTTCTTCAATTCTCGGGTAGGAAAGTTGAATGACCATTGTGAGGTAAAACAACAATAACTCCTTATAGAAAAGTCCAAATAGAGATCTGTAAAATTCTTTGGAATCCTAACTTCAAGATCTTTCTTATGGTATCTAATTTGCCTGGTAAAAGTTGCTATATCATTCCATATTTTAGTAGAAATTGACCCCCTAGATTCTGTGACTTGGAAATTAATACACCAATGAAATATTTTTGATTTCTCTAGGTTCAAATGTTGTATTTGATGATCCTCCTATATCAAATACTGATGAGATCCCGGGAGGGGTCACGACGAACACGCGGAAATAACGCCGAGAAAGTTCCGAATTCAGGTTGGAACGGACGGTAACACTACGACCCGAGCCTCACGACGCAAGAACCAGGGGTATATTAAACCTGAGACCCGTTACGATGCGGAAACAAGAACCATAATGGGGTGAACGCCACAAGGAATGTCCAGATCCTTGATAAGTTCAATTTGGTGAACGCCACAAAGATGTGATAATCTTTGATAAGTTCGAAAGTTCATTCAAGAACAATATTTGGGAGAGAAATAACTCAACAAAATTTTTATTCATCAAAAGTCTTTTTATTACAATGAAAGAGAATGAATATAAATAAGCGAAATAAACCTAACCACTAATTGGGCTCAAAATAGACTCCTAATTGACCTAAAATACTAAAATAGGAAAAGGAAGTAAAATATACGAAAATGGAATTAAAAATCCGCATTATTTGCGTTAAGCTGGATTTACGGCCGTGACAGCATAACTTACGGCCGTAACTGTACTTCTGCTTAAGGATTACAGCCGTGACCAAAATACTTACGGCCGTAACTTTGAAAACCTGGAATTCTTCATTTTGATCCGAGAGTGACTTACGACCGTGAGAATCTTTGGTTACGGCCGTAACTTTGCTTCTGCATAATTTTTGATTTTCTTGGTTTCCAACTCGATTCTCGGCTTGTCTCTTTGCTTGCTCACTTGGTTTGGCCTCGAACCTTGTTCACTCTCGCAATGCTTGATCTATGAAGCTCTTCGAACATGCTGGAAGCTTTGTTTGGCTTGATTTGTAGTTCTTTCTTTCAAGCCCACTACGATTCGTATCATTCCCTCCTTCTTTAGGATGATTCGTCCCGAATCATAGTGTTGTTCATGTTGCGCAATTGCTCCACCTGGATCAAATGGAAAAAAATTTCCTCCATGCCTTATGATAAACCAATAGTTCTACTTCAATGGGTAAACATGAAGGTATTGAAGCACGAGCTTGAATTGCCATGATTGGTGTGATTGAAGCTCCAAAGTGTAAGAAACCTGCAAAAAGGAGTTAAATAAAATGGGGAGGGAAATGTTAGTTTCATGAGATACAAGGTATGGATCCTTGTATTCATGAATAATCACTGCCAATTCTACTTTTTTAACAACGAGGTCCTTCTCTTCACCCCGTTCTCCCTTTGTAACGTCTTTCTCACATTTCGTACTTTCAAGCCCAACAATCTCTTCTAACTCCACTTTTTCATCAACAATTTCTTGCACTCCCTCATTGCTACCCAAAATTTTATCTTCTAATTCCTCACTTCCTAGCTCAAAATTCGGAGCTTGTTCCACTATTTCAATTTTCAACTCATGCACCTCCTCTTCAGAACTCGAATTTTTATTTTCTAATTCATGTTTCAAGTCTCCCTCCTTCTTTTCAACATCCATATCCTAAAACTCCAATTTTAAATCCCCTCCAGTCTCACTTTCATTCCCCTTTGGCAATTTAGCTTCAGTTTCCCTTTCACTCTCCCGTTGCAACTTGGCTATCTTTGCAATCATCTCCTCCTTTAACTGCTTTAATATCATTCTCACCTCATCAAATTCATCCCTCATTTACGAGACACCATCTCCTATTTTTGAAGCACCATCCTCCAATACTTTTAGCTCATCCCCAATTCCAACTCTAGGTTTATGATCAATCCTATTCTCCCTCCTAACTCTAGGAACTGTTTGAGGTTTTTCCTGAATTTAGACATTGTGGAGTTGGATGTGGAATGGAATGGAAAGATTCGATAACAAGGAGCTATGAAACTCAAGGAAGTGGTCCTTGAATTTGACTCGAAAGGAAAGAATATCAAGAATATTGTAGAAATTCAAGAAAGTGGATCTTGAATTTTGGAATATTTCCCTTTTTTTTTTTTTGAATAATGGATGAATTTTTGGATTAAATAAAAAAAAAATAGATATTTTTTTTTTTTAAAAATCCGAAATTCGACAACAAACGCGGCAAAACAAAAGGGACAGGATTTGGGCAAGAATCGAATAAAATAAACAAGATTGAATTTTTGATGGATTTTTGTATGGATCAAATAATGGAAAATTTTTACTGACACGAAGAACAAGAAATGGATGATTTTTATGGGACTCGATGATAAACATAAAAATCAAACTGGATAGAAAAAACCTGAATTTAGAGTCCAGCTCTGATACCAGATGATGAGATCCCGGGAGGGGTCACGACGAACACGCGGAAATAATGTCGAGAAAGTTCCGAATTCAGGTTGGAACGGACGGTAACACTACGACCCGAGCCTCACGACGCAAGAACTAGGGGTATATTAAACTCGAGACCTGTTACGATGCGGAAACAAGAACCATAATGGGGTGAACGCCACAAGGAATGTTCAGATCCTTGTTAAGTTCAATTTGGTGAACGCCACAAAGATGTGATAATCTTTGATAAGTTCGAAAGTTCATTCAAGAACAATATTTGGGAGAGAAATAACTCAACAAAATTTTTATTCATCAAAAGTCTTTTTGTTACAATGAAAGAGAATGAATATAAATAAGTGAAATAAACCTAGCCGCTAATTGGGCTCAAAATAGACTCCTAATTGACCAAAAATACTAAAATAGGAAAAGGAAATAAAATATACGAAAATGGAATTAAAAATCCGCATTATTTGCGTTAAACTGGATTTACAGCCGTGACAGCATAACTTACGGCCGTAACTGTACTTCTACTTAAGGATTACGGTCGTGACCAAAATACTTATGGCCGTAACTTTGAAAACCTGGAATTCTTTATTTTGATCCGAGAGTGACTTACGGTCGTGAAAATCTTTGGTTACGGCCGTAACTTTGCTTCTGCATAATTTTTGATTTTCTTGGTTTCCAACTCGATTCTCGGCTTGTCTCTTGGCTTACTCACTTGGTTTAGCCTCGAACCTTGTTCACTCTTGCAATGCTTGATCCGTGAAGCTCTTCGAACATGCTGGAAGCTTTGTTTGGCTTGATTTGTAGTTCTTTCAGTCAAGCCCACTACGATTCGTATCAAATACTAAGGACGTTAGGTAAGTAAACTTCTTATATATTCATCAGGGGTGAATGTTAGTGTGAAACTAATGTGCTTAAGTGCTCGTCTTGCAATTTACTTGCTTTGATGATTATACATGCATGTGTTATTAAGAAAATTGTTCAAGCATGAATGTTATCATTTTGTTGCATCGACACGCAAGCATTGTCATCAAACTTGAAAGGTTAAATGTTTTTAAATGAAAAATAAAAAATGGGTAAAGTGCAAGTTTCTCTTAAAAGATATGTACCTATGTCATTGAAGAAGTGAGTGGAAAATGGGACATGAGAGATCGGGATAACCGATGAAAAATGTTGAATCGCATTGCAGTGGAAAAGTTAATGTTAAACCGTACTGTAGGGGTGAATGTAAATGATTTTAATCGCTTCGCGGTGGAATGAAAGTGAATGTTAAACCACTTTGCGGTGGAATGAATCTGGTTTCAAATAAGGAATTGCCCAGTGTTGTCTGATTGGCTAGAAGATACACTTAGTGAGGTCACAAAAGTAATGAAATGAAATTTTTGAAAGGTTAAAGTGAAATTTTTGGAAGGTGAAAGTTTTTGAAAGGTTAAAGTAAATAGGGATGCATATTTCAAATTATTAAAGCCATTTCATGTCATAAACATGTACCACGTGCACAAAGTTTGCATGCTGAGATTTGTAGCTCATCCCTCCCTTTTTCCTCCCATTCCAGGTGATGAAAGCTAGATGATCCGATGAGAGCATTTGGTGGCAAACTCACATAGTACCCGAGTTCTAAATGTTTAAAGTTTGAACTTAATGTTTTAGTTTTAGTTTTCTTTTGGTTATATTCTTCTTCTTTCTTAAACTGTTTAGCTAAATTTAGTTTCAAATGAGTTAGAATTTTTAGTAGTATTTAGTTTATCTCACATTTCATTAATTGGAACTCATTGACTTCAATTATTTATGTTGATGAGTTGAGGATTGATTTTTGAGTAGTTTGGTGATGTTGAAGTTTTATTTAGAATTGTGGTTGAATGTTGGATGTTGAATGTATTGTGTTTTGATATTTTAAAATTGTTCTTGTGGTTGTGATGTCTAAAAGTTGGCTAAGTCCAATTTATGCGAGAGATTATGCTGAAATTTCTGTAGAATTTTACAAATAAAAAAAATAAAATTTTTGTATTCAAAATGATTTATTTCCACATTTAAAGTAAAGGAAAGTTAAAACTTCTAGGTTTTTTTGTTGTAATGGTTATAGTTTTTCCTTATTTATTATTATTGTACCAATATAGTTGTCTACTAATAGTTAGGGACTAGAATGATCTCTATTGTAAGATTGTCTTGTATATATATGTTTACAAGTGAATGAAGTAAATAAGTTTTTTCTCCCAAATCTATTTAGTATCAGAGCCGGAGGAAAAAAAAACCCAACCCTAGACAAAAAAGAATGCACTGCTTATCGCCACTTAGGACAATGGAGCTTCCCATTTCGGCCGTTGTCGACAACCACGAAGTCGTCAATACCGACAAGATAGAAACAACTCCGACATTGCTTTCTGATCACGACCCAGTTCTTAGCTTCAGAATCGTGACCTCTAAAGATCGCGACTCAAGTTCCCTACTCCAACTTCGTCTATTTCGACCTGCTTCAGCCTAGGTCTGCGTCCATTCCGGTTAGGCTTGGGCAAAACAACCGAAACTAGCGGTTCGGTTCGATTCTAGTTCGGTCCCGATTTGATTTGGTTTTTCAAAATCTTAAATAGTTCTGGTTCTAAAAATCAAGAAACATTCGGTTCTGATTTCGATTCTTGGTTCAGAACCAGAACCGACAGAACAAAATGCAATTTTTTTTTATTTTTTAAAAAATATAAATTAAAAAAAATCATCAAATCTCAATCTTAATGGATGTTATCTGGTCCATTAGTCATTATCAATTACCCATAAGTATTGACTCATTTAACGTTACAATAACTATAACCAAAATAAGTAATAAACAAAAAATCAATGATCATTTTTTTTTTCTTTCACTAGTTTTTGTCGTTCAGCTTCAAGCCTTCATCCATCAAGCCTTCATCCGTCAAGCCTTCAACCTTCAGTTCTTTAAGAATTAACAAATAATAAATCTTCGATCTCCATTTTACAGTGAGTTATTATCTTGTTTTCATGGATTTACTGTACTTGTGCAACTGTTTCCTAAAAAGATGGAGAATTACGAGCTGAAATTGAAATTTTTTTAGAAGGAGCACATACGCTGATGAGGAGATATGTTACTGTCAGGAGGGAGTGAATATTTTGATGTCAAGGACAAATATAATTGTTGTATTCGTATCTTGATCAACGTCGATGATTTTACCGTCTTATAGTTTAGGAAATTGGAACTAGAGCTAAAAGAACCAAACGGTTTTGTTCCAATTCGGTTCTTCTCTTACAAAAAGAACTAACGGTTCTTTTTTCAAAAGAACCATTGGTTCTTGTTTCAAAAGAACCATTGGTTCTTGTTTTCAGTTCGGTTCCCTGGGAACCAGAACTATATGGAACGACGCCCACGCTTAATTCGGGCACCTATTTTCGACTGTGCAAATCTAGAGTTTTTCAAGCTAAGTGTTGCGGTTCTTTCATTATAGTTCAGCTTGATAACTCTCTTTTTTTGGAAAGTGGATGTTTCTTGTATGTTAGAACAGTGAGTTCTGTATAAAACACACCACATCTATTTTTTAGTGATGCACATTGCTGGAAGGAAGAAAACACACATCTCTAATGAGAAATTTATGAGTTAGTGAAAAGATCCTTTCAATTGAGTCAAGGGGGGCGGCCCCTTGTCACATATTACACTGAGATGAATTCTATCTTCTTGGAACTTGATTATCGCAAGCTTCGTACTATCAAGTGCGCTGATGATATTGAGGAGTTAAGGAGATGTTCTATTGAAGAGATAATTTATATGTTTCTTGCTGGACTTGATCATAACTTGGATCAGGTGCATAGTCGTATTTTGGCTGCAACACCTCTTCCAAGCCTAGCAGAAGTTTTTTCTGTGGTCCGCCATGAAGAAAAACGGAAACTTACCATGGGAGCTGCAAGCCACTCTGAGGCTTCAGCACTAGCTGCAAGGGGTTTCCATCCTCGATCACGAGGCCCTAATCAGTCTACTAAGATATGCTCATTCTGCCATTTTAGAGGACATTTTACAAACAAATGTTATAAGATACATGGATACCCAGACTGTTATTCATGTAAGCAAACAGAGAGAAGAGATGAGAGATCTCAGAATGCTCATACATCCGTTGCCTCTACTCACTCATCTGCTGCCTCCCATGTTGATCGATTGTCTCCTGCGGAAGGTATTTTTGGATTGAGGTCCACTTCTATTGTGTTCGACTCTTGGGTTATAGATACTGGAGCTACTGGTCACTTTACTTGTAATCGATCTACACTATTCTTTAACTACTTCACATATTCAGTCTGTCCAAGTAGCTAATGGGACTCCTGTCCAGGGGCTGTAAATATCTCATTCTCAACAACTCTATCTCTATCATCTGTCTTACTTTCACCTACATTCTGTACCACCCTTTTGTCTATTAGTCAAATTACAAAGAGTTTAAATTGTTCTGTAATCTTCTCATCCTCTCATTGTGTTTTTCAGGACAATCAAACAAAGATGACAAAGAAGTTGCAAACAGAGGCTGGTTGTGTTCTTCAAGTAGTTAGTAAATCATCTCCTAAGGATATGATTATTTTGTGGCATTATCGATTAGGCCATCCATCATTTTCATATTTAGAACACTTGTTCCCGAAACTAGGGGTGGGCAAAAAAATCGGAACCGATATGAATGAACCGGAACCGAACCAAAAAAACCAGAAAATATGGTTTTAAAAAAATAAAATAGGAAATCGATTTTGGAACAGAGAATCGATTGGTTCTCAGTTTGGTTCTCGATTATGCTTTTAGAACCGAAAAATCGAAGTTAGAACCAGGTCTTTGATCCTTGTTTATTTTTTTGATGGTTTTAATTGATTGTCCTAAAACTAAAAATTAAAAGAATATGTAATTTTTTTGTGTAAAGTGAAAATGATTAAATTCTTTTTATGAAATTTGTTACGTCTCTACCTCATTGTAACCTTTAACTTCACACTTGGACTGAAATTCTTAGTAAATGAAAATAGAATGAGACTAAGTTATTAATAAGTGAAGATATAAGTGACCACAATGGAGTTAATTAAATATTTAAATACAAATATAAAAAATTAATAATAATGCATTTAAAACACATGATTCATCCCACAAGTTTAGTATACAAATTTATCAATTTGTATGGCTTCTTAACATACTTGAAAAACCTTTTCGACCATTTGTTTCTTATTTTCGTTTATAAATATTTTCCGTTTCATAGAGAATCCTATGCTTACTTCGGGGTGAAAATATTTTCGAAATCCTTGATCTTGGTATATTCAGTAAAAGTTTATTTCAGTTATTGGCTCGCTTCCCTAGGCCTGATATTGCTCAACAAGGCCCCCAAAAATTCATTATTATTGTAGAACCGAATTCGAACCGAAACCGAATGGTTTGGTTCTGGTTTAGTTCTTGAGATTTAATAGAACCAAATGGTTCCATTTTACAAGAACCGAAAAGTATGGTTTGATTCTGGTTCTTGAGATACCCGAACCGAACCACCCGACGCCCACCCCTACCCGAAATTGTTCCAAAATATTTCTAGTACTAGTATGCGATGTGAATAATGTATTTTTGCCAATTTATCATGTACCTTTTAAAGTCAGTTTTTAATAGAAGTTCTGTTCCATTTGCTTGTGTTCATACTGATGTTTGGGGCCCATTTTCTATTCCATTTGCATCAGGTCAAAATTATTTTGTTTCATTTATTGATGACTATACTAGAGTGTGTTGGATATACTTGTTAAAAAATAAAGGTGATGTCGTGCATGTCATTCCTCAATTCTCACAAATAGTCGAGAGACAATTTCATACACAGGTTAAGGTCTTCCACTTTGACAATGGTCGTGAGTTTGTGAACCAAATCCTTGCCGACTTCTTCACAACTCACGGCATTCTCCACCAAGCAATTTGTGCTTATACGCCACAACAAAATGGCATAGCAGAGCATAAGAATCGACACATTCTCGAGGTAGCCAGGGTATTATGTTTTACTAAGCATGCTCCAAAACGTTTCTGGGCTGAAGCAGTGACAACTGTCTTCTTTCTTATTAACTGAATGCTTGCTCGCTTAATTAAGTTCAAACTCCTCTAAGGATGTTGTCACGTTTTCACTCTATTCCCTCTGCCTTAAATATTTGTCCTAAGATTTTTGGTTATGTGTGTTATGTCCACATGCATACTCATTTTAGAGATAAACTCGATCCACATGCATTAAAATGTGTCTTTCTCTCAAAAGGGCTACAAATGCTTTCATCCTCCTACAGGGAAATACTTTATCTCTATGGACGTCGAATTTTGTGAATCTGAGTCTTTTTTCAATAATGATGTTTTATTGGTTCCTCTTCAGGGGGAGATTAGTTGTAAAGAAGAGAAATAAATGTGGTTAGAAGAATAGAAAGTGTGGATTACAGGAGGGAAGGTGGAGTTTGAAGTTGAGAGTGACATATCACCAAGGTTGTTTCAAAAGTACTACACTAGAAGAAACCTAGATACTACTTGTACTCTAGCGCCAGTCACTGAAGATTTTGTTGAACACCCTCAGACTACGATAGTCCTCCTATTGATACTACAGCGCCATCGAACTCTTCTGAGATTGAAAATGAGGTACATTCTCCACATTCTACTTCTTTACCTACTCTTCTTGCTTCTAATCTCAATCTTGCATCTTCAGACACTATTGATACTCAGAATAGGAGATATCCTCTTGGGAACTGTAACCCACCTGATAGGTTGGATCTTTCCAAATATTCTTCCAATGCAATATTTCCCATCTTTGGTTATATCTCTTACCATCGTTTATTTTAGACTAACATGACATTTTTCCTTCAGCTATCTTCCGTGTCTATCCCTAATCTTTTTCAAGAAGCTCTTGGTCAACCTAAGTGGAAATCTACTATGGTAGAAGAAATGAATGCTCTCCAAAAAACTCTACTTGGGATATGGTCTCTTTGCCACTAGGGAAAAAGGCCATAGGGTGCAAATGGGTATACTCATTAAAATACAAGTTAGATGGAACCATGGATAGGTACAAGTCAAGATTGGTTGCCAAAGGTTTCACACAAACTTATGGGATTGATTATTAGGAGACTTTTGCTCCGGTGGCCAAGATGAACACCGTCAGAGTCATATTATCCTTAGCAATCAATTAGGATTGGTCATTGAGACAGTTTGATGTAAAAAATGCTTTCCTTCATGATGATCTGATTGAAGAAGTATACATGGATCCACCACCAGGTTTTACTCCTCCAGAGGATAAGGTGTGTAGATTAAAGAAGGCTCTATATGGATTAAAGCAAACATCAAGGGCATGGTTTGGAAGGTTGAGTTTTTCAATCAAGAAGTATGGTTTTAAACAAGCCTCAGCTGATCATACACGATTTTATAAAAGAAACAGTCACAATATTACCATACTCATTATGTATGTTGATGACATGATTGTTACTGGCAGTAACCCTAGTGAAATTGAAAAACTTCAGATTCTTCTGACGAAGGAGTTTGAAACGAAATACTTGGGTGCTCTAAAGTATTTCCTGGGTATTAAGGTATAAAGATCCGAGCAATGACTTGTTCTTTCTCAATGCAAGTATGTTCTTGATCTTATAGCAGAAACTGGTATGTCAGCTTGGGCTCCTGCATGCACACTTATTGAGGTAAACCATGGTTTATCTATCTACCCCGATCAAATTCCTGCAAATAAAGAGAGATATCAACAATTGGTAGGAAAATTGATATATCTGATTCACACAAGACCTGATTTGTCATATGCGATAAGTGTTGTAAGCCAGTTTATGCATAACCCAAGCAAAAAACACATGAGTGCAGTTACCCAAATTTTAGTGTAATTGAAATCTTCTCCCGACAAGGGCATCTTGTATACTAAAAGTGTAATACCGTTTTTCATTGTTACGTGCATCTTTAAATTCCACGTGACATTTATATTAATGTTATTATAAATTTTAAATTTGATAAATTTTATGTCAATGATTTGAATTATTTTGCAGTGGAAGGGCTTGGACGCCGTCTTGATCAATGTGCCAAATAGAAAGTTCATAAATTGTCCATGTGCAATTTTATGTTTGATTATTAACGTTATTTATTAATCTTGTTATTTTATATTTAATTAAGTTGATAGTGGCCTAAATTGTGTTAAATGGGAATTGGGTAAAGTTTAGTGGCACTTTGAATTTTATTTGAGGGATGTGGACTTAAATTACCTATTTATGAAAGTCGAAGGACTGATTTGCAATTAACAAAGTTTACATTTAAAATCCTAAACCTAACCCTCATTCCTCTCTCTGTCACGCCCGCTCTCTCTCTCGCGATCTCTCACTCTCTGTCTCGGCTCTCTCGATCTCCTACCTCTCTGCCTCTCTCGCCGCTCTTTCACCTCGTACACGCAACCAATGCTACTCATCCCTTCCGCTGGCGATGTCGCCTGCGCCACCACCACCCGGTAACACTCCCCCTTCCCTCGTTCCTTTCCCCGGCAGTGCACACACTCGGCACAAAACATAAAGCACACGCACTACACACACACTCGCACACACATATATGCGTATTGATGTATATATATGTTGAGTGTATGTATATAGGCTAAGATTTTCATATTTTCAGATTTCAAAATAAGTAGATTTCGAAATTTAAATGTTAATTTTGAGATTGAATAATGTTTATATGTGTGTATGTATAGATGTATATATGTGTGTGTTCATGGATGTGCATAAGTTCACTATTGTCTGATTGAAATTTTATGGATTTAATATGCCTTGTTGAGAGGTCAGTTTAAATTGGAATTTTAGCTGAAATTTCAACAGTGAGGTCGTTCACAGTAAGTTTTCAAATGTCGAAAAATGTTTAATTTCATTTTTGAGCTAGAAAGGGGTAAATTTCGAAATTTGGGAAATATGATATAAAGGATTACATTGATTCTCAGACCTGGTAGTGATTCTCCAGAGTTATAAAATTTTGGAATTTAATTGATTTAATTGACAACTGTTTTGAGAGTTTTGTTTTCAGATTTAAAAATGTTGGAAAAATACTTGGTTTAAAATTGAGTTAGTTTAATTGAGTTTATGTTATTCTGGGTAAATTTGAGGACTTCGAATTTATGAAATTAGCTAAGTGCTTAAATTTTTAACTTTTGGATTGAAGTTTGTATTTTGTAGATTTAAGAATTTATTTGGAACTTTAAGTTGGAATTTCAGATTTGGAAACTACTGAAATGGTTTGTTCTGATTAATTTTAGTTAAATCAAGACCTTGATTATAATCTTGCATTCTTATGCATGTTAGGGATTTAGAATGTAATGTTTTGGGAATTGGAAGCATGAAACTCTTTCTTGTTTTATGTGCTTTAATCTAAACGTAAGGTCACACTGTGAATTAAAAGTTATACTTATTAATGAATGTGAACAATTAGGATATTTGGTACATTGACGTCACGGGAATCCGAGACTTTTCCACTTGCAAATCCAGATAACGGTAAATGCTAAGGACGTCAGGTAAGTAAACTTCCCCCTATTTTCATCAAAGTTGAATGTAATGTGAAAGTTATGTGTAAATGACTACCTTGTAATCTACTTGCCTTGATGAATCTCCTTTACGTTATGAAAGTATGTGTTATTGAGAAGAATGTTCAAGCATGCACATTATCATGTCATTGCATCATGAAGCATGCATTGGCATCGAAATTGGGAAGTCAAATGTTTTTAAATGAAAGAAATGTGTCAAGGTGCAAGTTTGTTCAAAAGTTATGTATCCCAAGTTTTTGAAAGAATGAATGGGTGTACTTCTAGTTCATGAAAGTTGCGAGTGGGAAATGGGGCGCGGGGGACCGGCGTACCCGAATTAAGTCGCTTTGCGACGGAATGTTCAACCGTTTACGGTGGACTATTAAACCGCTTTGCGGTGGGAAAGTGAAGTCTCGTTGAACTTCCCACACTCCTCTAACCATGTCAAATTACAAGGTCTAGGGTGAGGTATTAGAGACAATCTCAATTTCTCAACTAATGTCATAATAATAAAATTAGGGAAATTCTCCCTATCAAAAGTCGAACTACACTTCTTATCATCCCCACAAAACATCTAGTTTTGTAATTAGAACCCGGATCACCATCTATCCCTTTATGTAGATTTCAAGAATTTAAGAAAGTTTAAGAATAAGATGATCTAGATATCAATTAGCAAGGAGGAATTTATTTTCTAACTCGAGAACGAACGAATGAAAAGAATTTTCAAGAATGTCATGAATTTAGGAAATTTAAGAAAATGGTTCTTGAATTTTCGAAATTATTGTTTGTCCTTGAATTTTTGAGGTATTTATAAATTTTTGGAATAAATAATAATACAAAAAAGTGAAAAAATAAACAAACGAAAATAAATTGGATGCTAAGTGAACACACGACTTTTGAATATTTTTTATAATTTTTCTGATCGAATACTCAAGAAGAAGATGAACACGAAGAACAAGAAGAAGTTGAAAACAAAGACTCAACAGTTAAAGAAATGACATAACCTTAATTTTCTGGAGCCTAAGTCCAGATACCAACTGATGTGAATCCTTTTGAGAATCACATGGAAACTCGCGAAATGAATTGTAGAAAGCCTGGAAAGTTCCTAATTCGGGTTGGTTTAGACGGTAAAACTACGACCTTAGCCTTACGACACAAGGACCCAAGGTATATTAAATCATAGATTCATCAAGATGTAGAAACAAGAATCATAATGGGGGAACTCCACAAAAGTTGTCCAAGGCTTTGGTAAGTTCAATTTGAACACCACAATGTTTTACACTCTTTGATAACTTCGAAGAAATAAAGGGAGTCCTCACCTTTATTTGTATTGAATCACTCTCAAAAAAATAAAAATCTAAAAAATCTAAGTAACAACGAATGAAAAACCCTTTATAATTATAAGGGACGAAATTGAACCTACTCGCCATTATTGGGCCTAAAACGGATTTAAAACATTAAAAATGTAAAACAAAATTAAAATCTTAAAACCCTAATTCCTAAACAACGAAATGATCGCTTGGTGTAGAAGTGCGATTACTTGGTAGTCCCTGTTCAATCTCGAGTTGTTTAGTACAGCTTTACACGCTTGCACATGTTTTGTTCATAACTTTCTCTCTCGATGTCCGATTGTGATAATTCAAAAGTGCATTGGAAAGATGACTTAAAGGGATACAATTCTTTTAGAATTAGTAGTTTTTCAATTTGATTGTCTTCCATACGAAAACTTGGTCTTAACACCTGACTAAAAATCTAATTTATAATATTTGAGTTTTTTTTTTTTCCTTCTATAATTCTTCTTTGCATCCCAAGTCTTTTTGACTAGAATTCTAGCCTCCAATCTTCTTCTCAAATCATGCTTGACTTGGAGCCTTTGAACACGAAAGCTGAAGTCTTGTTTGGCTTGAATATTTTATCTTCCAATCAAGTCTACTATGATTCTCGTCACGAATTGAGGGCTGTTTATGGACCTATAAATACATATCTTCACAACTAAATAGTGGATCAATTAAAATTAAATTACACAAGAATTTAGAGAGAGAATCGCAATAACTAAACCTAGAAGGCAAAGATTTGTGTTTTCAAAACTGGGAGATTGAGTCTTGGTGCAAGAACTTCCCCTCTTTCTTGATTTAATTCAGAACCTAGTAATTTACTCTATTCCAAGGTTATATCTTCTCTCCAATCATCTTTAACTAATTGTATTGTTTTGACGAACGATGTAAAACTTGTTTGATTATTTAATTTCAATTCTCAAGTTTTGCGATTTATTTGTTATGTATTGAATTTATTTACTCTCTTAATGCATGGATTACTTGATCTCTATTTTATTGATTTATGGATTCTAATTATTTGAGAGGTAGTTAAGAAATTCTAGCAATTCAACAAAAGGGTAGAGATATAGATTTTTTGTTGTTGTGATCATTACATGAATCTTGTAATTGAATGCATCTAATTAAAGCTTATTCTGACCAATATACAGATATGAGGTTGACTTGATTAGGTAGAGCTACTTTGAAATCAAGATAGGTGATTCAGGTATAACTATGAATTCGATCGAATAATATTCTAGGAAGAAAACTTGAGATGAGAAATTGAATATGATTACTATTGTCAAATCGTGAGTTCGGAAGCTATCACCATCGTATTAGGCTACATCTTGATCCTTACGTAATTAATTTGCAAAATATTTTAATAATTTCTTGTTTTTGATTCTATGGTTGAGTAAACAAAAACAAATATGTGTGTTTTTCAATGGTATTAGGTCCTGATTAATTGAAACAATTATTTGAATAAAACAATCTTCATAAGAATAATATTCGCACTCTTCGTGTCCACTTACTACATGTTTGCGATATTATGCACTTGCAATTAATTTTTACAACAAGTTTTGTTGGCACATTTTCAGAATACTATTTTTTATTCGCAATATTCACTCACAACGTAGCGATCTAGAGCCTCCAGATCCCAAGATGAAACATACTTTTAGAAGAAGATGCAAGGAACACACTTGATTAAGACAATATCCTATGGTTGAAGAACAAGCTTGCATAGCTATGGAGCAAGAAGCTACCAGAGCAGTTGCTTGGCAGTTCAAATAGCAAACATACATATTCAGCTTGTAACAATCCAGAAACTTCATACCTTGTTGATTTATTTAGAAAGTTGGATTCAAGTATTTTCTTAGAAAAATAGCCAATCACACGTTTTGTACGATGAGATAGTATAGAATTCATGGGAAAAGTGAAGAAATTGGCATTACTTGTAATTTTGGAGACTAAATTGGCATAAAAGAAAGTTATATATGATGTTTGAACTCAATTGGATTGAATTTCATAGTTGATGACTAAGTTGGAAATTTTAGAAACTCCTATTAATGAAAGTTTTTCCATTATGATGAACATGACTTTGGGATCATTTTGTGAAATATGTCACTATCTTTAACCATTGCATGTTATACCATTTTATAGTTCATGATGAGATCTAAGTATTTATATCAAGTTTGACCATAATAGAGGTCAAAAAGTACTTCAAAAATCGAGCCAAAATTGCATGTAAGAAGTAGTTGGAATGCTTAGATTCATCAAAATTTCCTAGCTATAATTATGTGGTTGAGTAGCCATGTTTGAGAGGATCGTACGAACAAAATGGATAAATCAGAAGATGAGGAGTTGCCGCGCAAAGAAAACACAAGGACCAACTTGAATCACATTGGAAAGCTGAAAATTGCGCCAAGTAGTTTAACCACGCGATCACGCCATGTGCGAATTTTGTATACAGATCAAAAAAGGGCGCGTCCATGTGATCGCACATGATTTCGCCACGCGATCACACGGGTCTTCCGCTAGGTCATCTGTGGGCCGTTTTGCGTGGGTTTTGACAGAATTATTCTTTTTTCAATGAAGTTTTCACCCTAACCTATATAAACAACTATGGGGGCACAATTTTGGGACTTTTGCTCAGCCAACGAAGATTTTGGAATTTTACATCAATTTCTAGGAGATTCAATCAAGGCAAAACGCTTGGAGATTAGAAGATTAACACTGGAACTCAACTCTCGGTGAAAGATTTCTTTTCTTGTTGTTGATTTTATAAACTCCATCATGTTTAATTATTATTTTTATTGCAATTATTATTTCTTTGTGATGTGTAACTAAACCTATAAGTTGGGATGAACGATGTAGCCTAACTTTATTTTATTAATTCCAAACTTCGAATTTTGTGTATATGTTGCATGTGTTGATTTATTATTGTGTTTAATGCATGAATTAATTGTCCAATAATTTATTAAATAATGATTTATTTTCATAATCCGAGAGGTGAGTTAATAACTTAGATCAAGGTAATAAATTTGACAATTTCAACAAAAAGATAGAGATATGAATTTATGGTCGCATGTGATCAATATTGAATTATTGTGTATATTGCATCTAGATAAGGAATATTAGGATCCTCTGTATGGATGGTTGACTTATTTAGGTATAATTGATTTAAACTCAAGAGAGGAATTTCAATTTACATTAGTGAATTTGATCAAACACATTTATCGAAATAAAACTTGAGGAATGGAATTAATATTACTTGCTATGGTGAAATCGTGAGTCCCAACACTTTACAATCACTTGAGAAAACAACTCGACATTCTAGATTCTTTTAATTCTACATATATTTCTTAATCTAGTTTAAAACACCAAACACATTCGTCTGTTGAAATAAGGATATGAACTAAAACATTTCGGTACTTTATAGAAATTTTCGTGGGACTTAATCTGGTCTTGTTTGTCCACTTTATTACTTTTCACGATCCGTAAATTTGCAGGTATATTTTGCGTTGCAAAATAAAGTGAACAAGTTTTTGACGCCGTTTTCGAGGATTATTTTTATATTAATATCTGTAACACTTAGTTCTTTCTTTACTTTGAACATTTAGTTAGTTTTATTTATTCTATGTTAAGAAGATCTAAATCTTGTGATTTGGTTCCTTTTGATATAGAAATCGAACTAACTTTTTTACAAGGACGCAGACAACAGTTGGTAGCAACTCAACAAGCAGATCAAAATGTGGTAGAAGATAGAATTCAAATTAATTAGGCAAATCAGAATAATCTGCCAGTAGCTGTTACTGAATAGCAACCAAATCATGGAGGATGCACTTTGAGAGACTATATGATTCTTCCTGTGGGGAACATTGGAAGCTACATAGTACCTCATGCCATACCAGCCAATAATTATGAGATCAAGACTTCATTGATCTCCTCGATCCAAAATTCGACTGTGCTTCATGGGTTTCCATCTGAAGACCCACATGTAGAGGTGGCAATGGGCCGAGCCGACCCGGCTCGGCCCATAGCTCGGGTTGCTCGGCTCGTCAAACGGACGAGTCGAGCAACGAGCTGAGCCTGAGCTCGGCTCGTTTGACCCGTGCCGAGCTCGGCTCGTTTGACCCGTGCCGAGCTCGGCTCGTTGAGCTCGGTTTTTATTTTTATTATTATTTTTTTTAAACGGTAAACCATAAACCCCTCTACCGCCTTTTTTTTTTTTTAAACCCCTCTACCGTCTTACGTTGATTTAATCGACAATCGAGTCGATAGTTAAAATATTTAAAATCTTGAATATAAAATTTAATATTATTGAAATAAATTCTTAATTAGTTATACACTTATAAGTTATCAATATAAGTAATAAGTTATGTACTAAATAAATGATTAATAACTTAATTTTTTTTCTGTTATTTTGACGAGCCGGCGAGCGGCTCGGCTCGGCTCGCCGGCTCGTCAAAGCTCGTTGGCATGAGCCGTTCGTTTAACCACGAGCCCAGCTTGGCTCGACTCGTGGTTCGACAACGGTGATTGGCTCGTGGTTGAGCTCGTGATCTTGACGAGCCGAGCCGCCCTCGGCTTGTGTTTTCGCGAGCCGAGCCAAAGAGACAACGAGCGGCTCGGCCCGTTTGCCACATCTACCCACATGCACATCTTCTGACTTTTCAAGAAATATGCGATATGCAGCGCATGAATGGAGTTCCAGTTAATGCCATGAAATTGAAGTTGTTCTCATTCTCACTGGTTGACAAAGCAAAAGCTTGCTTCTACTCCTTGCCGCATGTCAAAACTTAAGCGTGTGAATATTTCTACTTGGGAAATTCTCAGCCAGAAGTTTGTAGGAAAATTCTTCCCACCTGGCCGCATGTCAAAACTTAAGCGTGTGAAATCCTATAATTCTGTCAACGGCTAGGGGAATCTATTTTTGAGGCTTGGGAAAGGTTCAATCAGCTTATTCGATAGTGTCCAACTCATGGAATAACAAACTGGATGTTGGTGCAAATAACCAGAATGTCCAACGCCCGCCATGTTTTCAAAAACAATAACATCAACAACAGGTCAAAAAGACTTCCAATGAAGACTTGATATTCCATTTGTTGCAAAATCAACAAGCTGAGATCAAGGAGTTAAAAATTCAACTGGGATAGTTAGCAATTAACAGATTAAAAAGACAACAAGAAAAATTGTCTAGTAATACTGAAACAAATCCCAGAGAATAAGTACATGAAATAATAACCAGGAGTAGGGTCCAGTTACCAGAAATCAATGTTAAAAGGATAGATAAATAAGAAATTTTGGCAGAGGCAGCTGAAGAGGAGGAAGATCAAATCGAAGAAGTAAGTCAACTAGAAAAATGAGCAAGTTCAGACAATCATATGAAGAAGGCTCCTACACCAATCAAAGCATATGTGCCTCCCATCCCATACCCACAGATATTGAGGAAACATAAGCTTGACCTGTAGTTTTCTAAATTCATCGAAAAAATCAAGCAATTGCACATCAACATTCCTTTTGCAAAAGCTTTGACTCAAATTCCTAGCTATGTAAACTTCATGAAAGAAATCCTCACAAACAGAAGGAAGTTAGATGAGCATGAGATAATGATGCTTACTGAGGAACGCAGTGCAATAATTCAGAAAAAATTGCCTCCCAAATTGAAAGATCCAGGGAGTTTCACAATCCCTTGCACTACTGGTTCTATTGATCTTGAATTTGCATTATGTGAATTAGGTTTAATATTAATTTGACGTGTTTGTCTATTTTTAGGAAGCTCAGGATTGGAGAAGCAAAAGCAACTACAATTTCCTTGCAGTTGGCTGATCGTTCGATAAAATATCCTTGGGGTCTCCTTGAAGATATTTTGATAAGAGGAAAAATTTATCTACCTTCAGATTTTGTCATTGTCATTTTGGATATGGAGGAAGACAAGACAGCCCCACTAATTTTGGTACGACCCTTCTTGAGAACAGGAAAAGTACTCATATTTGTTCACGAAGGAACATTGGTACTTCGCATGGATGAGGAGAAGATCACCTTTAATATCTTTAAATCAATGAAGTATCCTTCATCTTCGAATACTTGCTTCAAGGTTGATCTTGTGCAAAAACCAATGCAAAGTTTATATGATGAAGAGTATCTAAGAGACCCATTGGAGGCATGTATTGCTAAATTAGAGTCTACAAAATCAGATAGATAAAGGGTAGCTGAAATGGCATGTGAGTTAGAAACTTCACCAAAGTTAACACTCAGAGGAGGTCTTTATTTTGGGCCATTGGGTGAAAATATAAAAAAATCTTTACCATCATGTGAGAAGCCTCCCACTTTGGAGTTTAAACCTCTACCAGCACATCTGCATTATGCTGTTTTGAGGGAGTCATCTACTTTGCCCATTATCATCTCAAGAGGTTGTTGCATGTGGTGAAGGAACATAAGACTGCAATTGGGTGGACTATTGTAAACATCGAGGGTATTAGTCCAGCAATTTACATGCCTAAAATTTTGATTGAAGATGAATCCAAGCCATCAATTTAAGGACAGTGTAGACTAAATCCTACATTGAAAGAAATGGTCAAAAAATAAATTTTGAAACTACTTGATGCTGGTATCATATATCCAATTTGAGACAGTGCATGGGTTAGTCTAGTTCATGTAGTGCCAAAGAAATGGGGTATGCCAGTAGTGGAGATTGAAAACAATGAGCTAATCCCTACAAGGACAGTAACATGATGGAGAGTATGCATTGATTACAGGAAACTGAATGCTGCAACTAGGAAAGATCATTTCCCCCTACCATTCATCGATCAAATGTTGGAGAAGCTAGCAGGTCACTTGCATTATTATTTTCTGGATGGATATTCAGGACACAATCGAGACTTGTGTATGGAGTTTGAAGGGGAAAAATTCTTACCGAAGCTTGCTGTGTGCGTGAGGAAAAAAATTGGGGAGGAAAGGGATGATATACAAGCTGTTGAAAACTGAACAAATAATGTAATGTGAGATTTTCAAGAGACGTTTTGGAGATTTGAAATTGAATAGGCTATAGTTACACCTATGGAGTTATTGTCTGAATTGCTGAGATACTACTTTTGTAGAATATTGGATTAAAATAAAGATATGAGTTTAAAAATAAAATAATGATTTTAGACATAATTTTTAAAATTGCAACTAGGACATAAAAATTTAAAATGAATTTAAATTTTCGTCACATAATCTTAAAATAATAATATAGCTAGATGAACACGTATTTCTTAGCAATTGGATGAATTCGTAGCGACACGTATTAATAAATTTAACTTTAATTATAATAAAATTCTCAGTCACTACATTAAAAATCTAAGATAATAAGTTTGATCAATCCTCTTAGGTATGATACACAAACTTAAAGCCTACTATATTACTTATGCTATCCGTACACTTGCGGTACGAAACTAACGCAACAAGTTTTGGTGTCTTTGTCGAGATTGTAGTTTATATTTAATTTCAGATAATTTTCACTAATTCGGTATTTTTGTTGCTTTATTATATTTCTTTTTTAGTTCTAGTTCATACTTCTTTTGGGCCCTCTCAGGTTTGTGTATGCGAAGTTCGAGATAAGGTGATCCTTGCATAAGCTGCTCTGGAAATTGAACGTAATCTTCTTTGTAAATTAAGAGAAGCAAAATAAGAATAAAAACATCAAAAATAGCAAGAAATGGCAGACATTCAAGAGAATCAACTAGTGCAAGGGGATGATGAGGGGAATATGCTTGTCAAAGACTTTGACTCCAAAAATTTCCAATTTTTTGAAGATGTGTCAGCACTTTAAATATCAAGAAATATTTTAAATATCAAGAAATATCATATCATGCCATTGGAATTCATCTATTTCCACACACTCTGTGAGATAGAGCGTTAGAATGGTTGGATTCTGTAGCGACAGAGAATTTTAAATCATATTAAAAATTTAATATATTAAAAATGTCGCTACGATTTTACCTATTCTAATGAAAACGTGTTTGTCTAGCCACAATATTATGAAAAATTTACATTCATTTAAAATCTTTAAATCCATTTTGTGATTTTAAATTTGTCCAAAATCATTATCTCATTTTTAAACCCAAATCTTTATTTTAATCCAATATCCAAATTTCTGATTTTGATATTATTATTATTAAATTCTCAATCTGTACAAAAATTATTTCCCAGCCAATTCATATTCCAAAACTCCAAAAATTGTCCCTCATTCATAGGGGTGAACGCGGTCCGGTTTGGACGGTTTTTGACATATTTTCAAACCAAACCATTTCAAGCGGTTTGGCATTTTCTCAAACCAAACCAAACCATTTCATTTTACAAACCAAACCAAACCAAACCATTTTTTGCGGTTTGGTTCGGTTTTAATCCGCGATTTTTACCTATCGACATAATATAATATATTTTAGACGTTAAATTAACTCATATATTTTAATATAAAGATAAAATAAGTTAATATATAAGCAAATACGAGAATTAATAATGTTAGATGTTAAATTCATTCGAATTTGTTTTCAATTCAAAATAAATACATGAAGTTAAAAAACAATTGTAAATTTGTAATTGCATTGTATTTGTTCCCTAACTTCTTTCCGAACAAACATAATAGCTCATCGTCATCAAAAATCTTAGAAAAATCACTAGTCTAAGACATACCATAACTAGTCATTCTTTTTTGCTTTTTATTTGAAACCATATACGCATAAATGTGTGATATGATTTGATAAAGTACTAGTCCCGCAATTATTAGTATGATGCTTATACAATTTTTCACAGTAATTATATTTTTTCTTGGCTCTCTTCTTGCTAGCTTATCTTTGTTGTCCAGATTCTGAAATTTAGCAAGGAGTAAATTCTAAGAAAATAAATAAAATAATCGAATGATATTGCTTGCAAAGAAACTTAAACAAGTGATATTCAAATTCTTACCTTGATTCGAACCTTCTGATATAGATCGAAACATCTTCCATGACTCTCTAAAATAAAATCAAATGTAGGAAAAAATTGAAAGTACACCTGTCACCTCTGTCTATTGTTATAAGAATCTAATTGATATTAGTGAAGAGGAACTTGGAAGTTGGAAGGAAACAAGGAAGACGAATGAAAACAAAAAGTTACCGATTGAATTAAGAAGTGGGAACGTTTTTTTGTTTGAATCTCTATTAAATGAGCTTTTGAGGTTGGAGTATGTGATTTAAGGATGGTGTGTGTTATATGTTAATGGGGTTTTAGGATTTGAGTATGTTGTTAAAATGTGGTATGAGTTAAAGGTTAATCAGATTTTGTGGTTGGACATTAGACAATAACTTTTTTTAAAAAGAAAAAAGACAAGAACTTTTATTCATTAGATAAATTTGAAAATTTTTGGGAAAAAACTCTAAATTTAAATAATAACCAAACCATTTTGAAACGGTTTGGTTTGGTTTGGTTTGAAAATATTGGCGGGTCCACGTGGAACCGAACCAACGGTTTAAAACCAAACGGTTTCGATTTGGTTTGCGGTTTGACGGTTTTTTTGTGCAGCCCTACTCATTCATTCCGTCATTCAATTTTAACGTTACAATACCTAACTCCAAACCAGCCTATACAATTCATCTCCTTTCACCCCCCACATTCGTCCCTTATACTCTTCCCTCTCCCGGTCACTCTAGTTGGGTAAGAAACTCTCTTCACACACTACAGTCGAGACCACCACAATAGGTTTCCTTCAACATCACACCAACAACACCGTAACCCCCATAGCTGACCCAAATTACACCATCATTGGCATCAAACCAAAACAAACTGCAATCCACACAATCCACCATCAGTACACCATAGCGTCAGCACACCACCGTCGAATCACCAACCATACGCCACCCAAAAAATGCCCACTGTCCAACTCCAAATCGACACCCAAGATCAAACCAAAATTACCAAAAAACCAAGAAAATAAGTTAACCCAAGATTCCTACCTTGACCACCGGACTATAC
Organism: Ligustrum vulgare; assembly: GCA_963555705.1. Taxonomy (NCBI): domain Eukaryota; kingdom Viridiplantae; phylum Streptophyta; class Magnoliopsida; order Lamiales; family Oleaceae; genus Ligustrum; species Ligustrum vulgare. The sequence continues at coordinate 30,386,946 of OY743173.1, forward strand.
GCCGTAAAACCACCCAAACGAGCCTCAGATTCCCATCACAAAACCACTCAAATTATGTTCCTTCCATTACCGTCTCCATTTTTTTCACGCACCCACGCACTCTCCCCGTCGTCGCCAAGTGTTGGTGGCGCTATCGATGGCCACTTAACCGGTGGGCTGGGATCGAACAGGGGCTTCGCCTCCTGTCTCGCAATCTCCTTTCTCAATTGAAAACTAAGAGAGAGAGAGATAGAGATTTGTTATTTTAAAAGTTTGATTTTTATAAATTGTTCATCTAGTCCCCAAGTTTTAAAAGTTGTAATTTTAGCCCCTACAGTGTTTTAAAATGTTTTAAGTTCAGCCCTTAGTTTTAAAATCCATTATTTCAGTCCCTGAATATTTTAAGCAGTGTTTAACTTTTAGTCCCTGAACTTTTTTGAAAAATAAATTAGTCAGCCCTTTTATTTCTAAAAAATTTACTTAAGTCCCAAGTCTTCAAAATTCAATTATGTTAAAATGTCAAATTAGTCCCTAATCTTATATTTTATTTTAAACACTCAATTTTCCAAAATTCGCAATTTGAGATTTATTTTCTTTGGCTAGATGACGTGATTGGACATGTTGCCTCTGTTCGGAGGCTTGCACAGTAAAAAAACCAGGTTTTTTTGGTTTTTGCGCGAATTTCGAGACGGTTGGATGGTTAAAAATTAGAGAAAGAAAAGATGTGTGGTTAAAAAGTTACATTGAAAATTGTGTAGTTTAAAATTTGGTTTATAAACCAAATCTATGAAAGATCCGAATGGAGGCTTAGAGACTTGAAGTTTTTCCCGCTCGAATCAAGCTCATTAAGTGTTGAGGTAGACTCATTCTTATTAATTGATTTAACTATGAAATGCACGTAAATATGTGATTATTCAGATGTTGATATGAATTGAGATGAGACAAGACGAGACGAAGTTATATTCATGAAATTGAACTAAGAAGTTATGATGTTATATGCGCTACAATATACATGCATTATTTGCATGTTGAGATGAGACGATGCTACTTTTACGCACTTATATGTATATATGATATAATGTTATGCCAAGAAATGTTTAGCATGATTTGCATGTTTGTATGTACCTTCATAGTATGAATTAATTACTTTCTAATGAGAGTACAGAGTATTTCATTGAAATAATCACCCCGTTATTAACAATTTTTGCAAACTTTGGAGACAGTGGTGAATGATGGATAAGGGTGGAAAAAGGATAAATAAATGAGTTGTTATAAAGTTCAACTTTGCAATTTTACGTTTTTACCAAGTGTTGAAGAATTTTGAATTTTTTTTTTCCGTTGGAGGTTTCGAATAAAATTATGGGAGTTTAAACTTAAGTTATTGCTGCTAAAGTGCTTATTTTAAAGTGTTAATTTTAAAGGATGACATGGTGTTCTAGGTTTACGGAACTCAGGGCTTTACAGCATTGTATCAGAGTGCGTCTACATTTCTATAGACTTGCAAATTTTTCAAAAAATGGATTTTCCAAGATTATTTTATTAATGAAATTGTCACTGTCATCATTCCTTCGGTCAACTCCGAAGGTAAAGAAGTTTATTGTTATTGTTATTATTATTTCGAACATTAGTTTGAATATTTTATGAGATTTAGACGAAGGAAGGAAGAAATTATATCTAAGTAGAAAGGAAAACGAGTTCGAGCATAATGAGAAATAAATAAATGAAGTATAATTTAAGAAATATTTTCAAAATAATTTTTGTCCTCGAATTTATAAGATGGTGTTATGGAACCCTAAACTGGACTTTGCATAATTTTTATTATATTTAGATATGGCACCATTCACGAGAAGTCAACTGAGAGAACTAGACCTTGTATTTTCGGCCTACTTGTCTTTTAGAGCCGCGCTACATGCTAGGACGACAGACACAAAGTCAATCAACCACCTTTTATCGACATTTTTGATAGATCAACGAGATCAAACAACAGAGTTTTGAAACGATGTAAAAAGACATTTCGGTGAAAACGTAAGTTTTCAGACAATGTGTTAAGAGTTTTTGATGCGTTGGAACCACTACCGAGCCCTTGCTCCACCATTAGCGTTGGAAATAATCATTATTTCTGACTACAAAGATGAGTTATCGGAGTTCGAGCTACTAGTGATATCTGACGTTGAGTCGGCATTTATGATTATACCCCTCGCTCACCAGGGTACTGACCATGGTTGACTTTTGTTTCACCTCCACCTGCACTACCATTTGGTGGAAATGGTTGGTTTGACGAGTAAAGTGAATTGGTAGTAGTTAGTTTTAGTATTTCCATTCTAGTTGTATCTTTTGATTCATTGTATCCTCATTTGAAGGACTTCTAAGTTATTAATAAAGATATTTGCTTTTATATTGGAGTTGAGTACATAAACGTGATGTCTGGTCCATGCATTTTTTTTACTCGAGAAGTTAAAAATATATTTTGAATCTCTTTTATGGAAATGTCTTGGCGCGGAAATAGAAGTGCAATAGAATAGGCTACCCCAGAACAAGGCTCGACTGCCCAGTCCACTATTATTAAGGATCTGCTCCAGGCCGTATAAGACATGCAGCAGGCCCCCAGCAGTTCCCATAGTGCTGACAAGTGTTTGGGTCATACATGCACAGCGAAAATTAAGAGACTCGAAACAATAAGCCCAGATCAACCTTGCAGTTAGATAGAATCTGTGATTAGAATTGTACCTTTGATGACATTTGTGGATCTAAAATCTGGCGTAGGATGTAGGAATTTTGTCACCACAGCCGTCCAATTGTACAGCCTCTGATAGTAATCCACACATCAAGCTAGGATCACAAAGAGGTTGTGCTAGCAACCCAAGACGAATTAGAACCCAATTATCTTGCAACTAATCGAGTACTTTTAAGTTTATGCTAGACCTAATTAGGGTAGAGATAATGGACTGGACACTATTCCAACATTCTCCTACTTGTACACGATCCAATTCTAGATGCTTAAGTCTTACTTTTGTGTGTGACCCATTAGGTTCCATTCACGATGGCAACGTTATGCTATTATTATTTCAATTTGATTGAAATAAGATGAATTGAAATCCCTATTTCTAATTCATCCTCGATTCACCAAGATTGATTAATTAACGTCGCAGTCCAAGATTGACGTCTAGCAATGTATCAAGGCAATTCATGTGAAGGAAAATGTCACGTGGTTATGACAAAACCCGTTTATGTGGGTTATAACCCAATTGGTTAAGAGATATGGATAGCATCAATCTCATTTCAACCAATTATGTTATTCACCCCTTCTCTTAGTTTATCTTATTACGATTGAAAACACATTTTCAACTCATAACTTCACCCCAACCGAGGACTTTACATCAACTTAAGTGGGCAAAATACACGTTATGATCTCCTATTACTCAGGAGTTATGAATCTTCATGTTGGACATACACAACCTTCATATAATTCTCACTATACCCGTATGACGTCATTCTAATGACTCCCTCTCAAGATCCAACATCAACGCTTACCAAAGCATAGAAATTCTCATAAAAGATTCTATGATTCCCTCAAGTCAAAGGACTAAATCCACAACCATGCATTAGAGATTCATCAGTGACACTTGGATATTTATCTATGTGGAATCTCTAGGTGGGTCATCCAATGCTTTGTTCATCTAACAATGCATCCAAGTATTCATTCGAATGTCCCTCTACATTCTAGCTTTTAAGATAAGCTACTTTATTCATAAGAAAGAAATGTAAAACATGCTTATCTAACTGCAACAACAATATCCGTGTCTTGTTGTTACTTCGACTAGGGACAATTTTAGAATAAGTTATTAATGACAACTATCTCATAGTCACAACACCTTGTGACTCACAAGTTATTTAAACTTATTCTGCGGACTCTATTATTTAAATAATGAGTTAAACTGAATGTAATAATAGATCTGTCTTTATTGAAACAATGATAATATGTGTTATGCTATCTTAACGATTGGATTTAGAACATAAAATTGACATACTCCCACTAGATCCAATAACTCTTATGTCCCTTGAGTTTATATGACAATCACATTCTTGCTGGTATAGTGGTTTTATAGGTGGATCTCTAATATGTGACTCTTCACATATTCAACCTTTTCAAGGTATTAATGGGCATAAATTCTGTTTTTCTACAATCTTTGAATGAGACAGTAGTTCCTCAATACATTCTCATATCATCGATGAGACCCAATTCCTATGCTTGCGCGATACCTCTATTGTTGTCACAATACTCATTACTGGAGCTACAATGCTAGGAACTATAGTTCACTAATGCAGTTAACGATTGAGATTGCTTCACAAACACCTATGTATTTGGTCTTTGTTGCATAGTTAGCGGTCTTCCTTGTTTGAACCATTTCAAATTGACCACACCACTACTATGAGTTAATTTACAATCAAACTGAACATCCCTTCATCCTTTATCTTAATAAAGGATGGTATCTCTATACCCAAAGACTGTTAGTCTACAATTCTCCTCATGTCTATCATATTCTTAGTGCTTCACAAGTACACAAGATTACCAAAAGTATCGTTCATAGTGTCGCGTTCAAGAAGATCTTATTGTCAAATAATCAAGTATCTTCTCTACATCATTCTCTCTCAATATGTTTTCTAAACACTATTTTGAGAAGATTAATCCCATGAATCTCGGGATCGAATCCTATACTGGATTATTTTATGCTAACCACATTAGCATTACATTTATATACGTGGATTGAATACGATTTTGACATCCATTTTTTTAAATTCCATAATCACACAGAGTATGTTTCTACCGCATGAAAAATCCAAATTGATTCAGAGTGAATGCATTTACAGCCTATGGGTCTTGCCTATTTTAGGCGGATCAAACAAGTTCCAAAACTTGTTTTCATTTTGGATTCCATAGCTTCCTGCCATTTCATGTAGTCAACATTTGACTTAGCTTATATGTAAATATAGGCTAATTGTCCTCGATAACTAATACAATATTAGCAATCAAGGATGTGCAACTCAATAGAGTACACATGATCCTAATATCTTTACATGGAACTAGTGCGTTCTCAGTCGTCACCACGTCCTGAGTGGCAATCGTGTCCCAAGTATCGATCTGTGCATCATCTAATGCAAGCACATATTCTAGCCGATTTAATTGGTTAAGCATATATGTGTAATCATGAACTCTTTCATGTTATACTTTTACTCTCACTGTCTTCTCTTTAATGAACTATTTCTTCAAGATATTGACAAAATTTGAGATAGGCTTTCTTTCTCGATAGGAATGTAAAAATTATATCCAACCATCTTTTTGATATCCCACAAATATGTATTTGTACTAAGGCTCTACTTATCCAAACTTAATATACTTCTGATAAATATTAAGGTCTCAAATCTTAACGCGAGGAAGATTTGACAACTGAAATCCATATCTTATATGGACCAACTGATTCTTGTGGAACACGACTAAGTTTGTACCATAAAGTGTTCAGTGCAAAGCTCCTAAATGATTTTGGAGGTTTTACATGGCATCATCAATGATTGCATCAATTAAAATATTTCTCCTTTCAAATACGAAATTAAGCAGAGGCGTATGCGAAAGATTTATCTATGCGAAAATTATGTTCTCATAACATAATCTTGAAGTCAGTCACTTTTAAATATTTTTCACTTTGATCAAATCTAATTGCTTAAAATATTTTTCTCATTTTGAGCTTCATATTCATATATGTATTATTTGAACTTTTCGAACTCCAAGATTTAAATTTCATTATAAACTAGTTTTATCACCCGTACGATGCACGGGATTTCTGTCCATGATAATAATCTCGATAAGTATTTTAAAATTTTAATACTTATACATAATTAACAGAAAAAATACAAAATGCATAAAATATTATTATATTACACTAACTATCTAATATTTTACAAACAATATAACTAATTCATTTAATAGTACCGTTAATAATAAAAAAGTCATGGTAACTATAATCAAAATATTCAAATAACAATAACTATATATTATAACTGCTTTGTTTCGCGTGTCTTTGAAATTCTTTAAAGCCCATGTTTGGTACCCATTATTCAAAATCTCATTTTTTATATTCCCGTAATCAAAACTACAACCAAACAAATCCATCAGCCCAATCAAAACCAACAGCCCAATATAGTCAGCTCCAACAAAACCCCAATAACAATAGCTTCCCAATAATGACATCACATTAGATATCAGATTAATTCAACCGCAAGAAATGAAGATATCACGTTAGTGAAATACCATTTTCTCTGGCATTTCCTTGCCATCTTTAGAATAGAATTCTCTAATATCCACCACAACCTTCCCATTCCAGTTTCTCACCGACACTTTTCGATTCTTGGAAAGCTCGCAAACAACTATATTGTCAGACTTACTAGAACTGTAAATATAATATATGAATTAAGTGTTGTGAAAAATAAAAAACTAAACAATCTGATTTTCAACATTGTTAAGAAAATTATGTAATCAATAAACATGTAGTACAACACTAAATGTATATAGAATACTACAAAGAACATATTTTTTACTACTAGATGAGTAGTTATAAATTAATTTTCAAGGCAGAAATTCTATAATTTACTTAAAGAAGCTACCTTGAAATTTCATCTCAAGAAATATATAAAAACACAATATTCCCAAAATTATGACAATAAATTGAAAGAAAATTACATGACTACCAATATATAAATAGTAGAAGCTTCATTGTTCTCTCTGAATTCTGCAACCTTGATGTGATCCAGACCACGAATACAAGCCCGCACAAAGATCCGTTGAAGATCAAAGGAGGACCGATGACTCGATTGCAAACAAAGAGGGCCAATGAAGCAATAGACAAGTTAGTTCAAGAAACAATGGCCAAAACAATGTTCGTGTCATCAAAAGAAGCAAGTTCCATGTTGGGACCGAGCCAAAACGACGAGTGGATCAGCCTCATTCAAGCCGCCGAAGAAAATTATGAAATTTCAAGAATTACGGCCGTAACATATATCCCTCACGGCCGTAACCAACCTACTGCTGAAAACTGAATTTTTGAAGAAAAGGATTTACGGCCGTAAGAAGCTTTTATCACGGCCGTAACGCAGCCTCGGGTCAAAAACAAGAATTTCAGAATTGAGACTTACTGCCGTAAATAAAGTCTCACGGCCGTAATGGTGAAACAGAAAGAGTCTTACGGCCGTAAAGGGAATTGTCACGGCCGTAACTCACCATACGCGTAATTTAGGGTTTTAATTATTTCCTTATTTTTAGTTATTTGTTTCCTAGTTTAATTAAAACTCTTAACCTAGATTTTGACCCTATTTATAGGGATGTAATTTTCATTATTCAATATACAACTTTGATAATATTATTGAGAGGCAATTTGCTTTCAACCTTTATTCTTTATTGAATAAAATCCGAACTTGCAAGAAATTCTTGTTTGTTCAAATCCTGGGTGAGATTTATTTTCATTGTGATCAAGAGGTCAGCATATCTATTGATTGTGTTGGTTGCTTGGTACAATTAATTTGAATTAATCTCGAAATCGTGATTCTTTGGCGTTCTTGGGTCGATTCCAATAATTTGTGGGTTGCGTAGCTACAATTGCTACGTGGTTTGCATCATCTGGTATCAGAGCTTAGGCTCCAAAAATCAAGGTTATATCTTTGTTTTGTTTCTTGAGTTCCTCAATTTTGTTCTTCGTGTTCTTCAAGTTCTTGAGTCTTCAATCCAAAAAAGTGTCACAAAAAATTCAAAAGTTGTTATTTCCTTCGTTTGTTATCCAAATTAAATTTCGTTTGTTTCGTTTTTCTCGTAGTTAAATTTTCGAGAAAAAAAAACGAAAATTCCAAGTCCAAGAAAAAAAAAATAACTATTATTTGATTTCAAGAAGTATCTTCTTGACTCAATCTTAGTTTCCATAAAAAGTGTCAAGTCCCTTATAGAGTCAAATTCAATTCTCTAAAGGTCTTCTTTGAATTTTCCAACAAATTCATTAATTTTCACTCATATTCGATTTGAATCAATCGGGTTTAAACTTGTTTGAGTTTGGATTCGTTCTTTGAAGCAATTGGGATGAAAGCCATTGAGTGGAAAAAGGCAGAGAGGTGAGATCAATAGAGGGAAAAAGCCAAATTTGAGTGATACACGAGCGAAATACACGTGAGGCATATAATATTTAGTTTTAGGATGTCTGAACAATCTTCTACTACAAAAAACAACGATCGAGCCAACATGACGGAGGAGATGGTACAATGGTTTGAGTGGTTGTTTGGGGATGTGTTAGGTAGGTTAGAAAGGCTTGAGCAACCTCGGGAAGTGCCTAATGCCCGCAGGCAAGGTGGGCGAGGTCGTAGAGTAGAGGGGGTTGATGAGAATGAAGAAGGTAGTGATTTTGACGATGGGGCAATTGTGGATAGAGTAGTTAGGCATGGAAGAAGGGATAGAGATCTTGGTGGCGATAGAATGGATGGTAGTATGAGCAACATCAAAATGACAATTCCGTCATTCAAGGGTAGGAGTGATCCGGAAGCATACCTAGAATGGGAAAAGAAGATGGAATTAATTTTCAATTGCTACACTTATTCGGAAGAGAAAAAGGTTAAGGTAGCTGTACTTGAATTCTCCGATTATGCTATTACTTGGTGGGATCAATTGGTGACTTCTAGGAGGAGGAATCGCGAGAGACCCATTAGTACTTGGGATGAATTAAAAGCTATCATGAGAAAGAGGTTCGTTCCTAGTCATTACCATCGGGAGCTTCATCAAAAATTACAAAGTCTATACCAAGGATCAAAGAGTGTGGAGGATTATCATAAGGAGATGGAGATGTTGATGATTAGAGCTAATGTAGATGAGGATAGGGAGGCTATGATGGCTCGATTTTTGAATGGGTTGAATAGGGATGTAGCTAATGTGGTTGAACTGCAACATTATTTGGAGATGGAAGATATGTTGCACATGGCTATAAAGGTGGAGAAGCAATTAAAGAAAAAGGGAACAGCAAGGTATCAATCTGGTTCTAATTCTTCTTGGAAGCCGAAGTGGGAAAGTAAAGTAGATGGGACTGTTTCTAAAGGAAAGTTTGAAGCACCAAAAGGGAAGTTTGAGGCACCAAAAGGGAAGGAGGAACAAGCTAGTAAATTCGTACCTAAAGGGGAACCTCAACCATCTAGGAGTAGAGACATTCAATGCTTCAAATGTTTGGGGAGAGGACATGTGGCATCTCAATGTCCTAATAGGCGAGTGATACTTGTGCGGAAGGATGGAGCCATGGAGAGTGATAGTGAGGAAGAGGATTATAGCGATATGTCGGCGTTGGAGGAAATATGTGATGATGAGGATGTGTTATCCGGGGAGCATGGCGAGTTATTAGTGGCAAGGAGAGCTCTTAGTGCTCAAATCAATACGGATGATTTGGAACAACAACGGGAGAACATATTCCATACACGATGTCGCATTAATAACAAGGTATGTAGTATGATTATTGATGGTGGTAGTTGCACTAACGTCGCTAGTACTACACTTGTTGAAAAATTAGGATTACCTTTATTAAAACATCCTAAACCTTATAGGCTTCAATGGTTAAATGATAGTGGAGAAATTAAGGTGAATAGGAGGGTGTTGGTGAGTTTTTCTATTGGTAGCTACGTGGATGATGTTATGTGTGATGTGGTTCCTATGCATGCCGGGCACATTTTGTTGGGTAGACCTTGGCAATATGATAGGAAGGTAATGCATGATGGGTATAAAAATAGGTATAGCTTTACCAAAGGGGGAAAAACCATTACACTTGCACCATTGACGCCGTCACAAGTGTATGAAGATCAAATAAAATTGAAAAATGATGAAGAAAAAAGAGTGAAGGAAAATGAGAGAAAGAGAGTTGAGGTCACGACCTCAGAAAAAGGAGAGGAAAAGAGAGTTGGAACCAACCTACTGCTGAAAACTGAATTTTTGAAGAAAAGGATTTACGGCCGTAAGAAGCTTTTATCACGGCCGTAACGCAGCCTCGGGTCAAAAACAAGAATTTTAGAATTGAGACTTACGGCCGTAAATAAAGTCTCACGGCCGTAATGGTGAAACAGAAAGAGTCTTACGGCCGTAAGGGGAATTGTCACGGCCGTAACTCACCATACGCGTAATTTAGGGTTTTAATTATTTCCTTATTTTTAGTTATTTGTTTCCTAGTTTAATTAAAACTCTTAACCTAGATTTTGACCCTATTTATAGGGATGTAATTTTCATTATTCAATACACAACTTTGATAATATTATTGAGAGGCAATTTGCTTTCAACCTTTATTCTTTATTGAATAAAATCCGAACTTGCAAGAAATTCTTGTTTGTTCAAATCTTGGGTGAGATTTATTTTCATTGTGATCAAGAGGTCAGCATATCTATTGATTGTATTGGTTGCTTGGTTCAATTAATTTGGATCAATCTCGAAATCGTGATTCTTTGGTGTTCTTGGGTCGATTCCAATAATTTGTGAGTTGCGTAGCTACAATTGCTACGTGGTTTGCATCAAACCTCATTTTCTTCTTCATCTTCTATTTCCTCTATTACCTCAACATCTACCTCTACATTGAAGTCAGAAGAAGAATCAGATTCAGAGGAAGCATCCTTGTTACCATGTTCAAGCCTATAAATCTCCTTTTGATCATTTTCTTTTTGCCTCTTTTATTCTCAGTTGCAAGAAATAAAGAAAAAAATAAACTCAAAGTACAAAAGTTGTAAAACTCATTAAAGAATAAAGTGTCTATACAATTGCATATATTCTAGGATACCAAAGTTTCAGCCTCTTTTTAAGTTTAAAGCATTTTTAAGTCCAATGGATTCAATGGATAATGGGTTAGCTAAATAAGGTCAATTGACAATACAAATGTTCAGGGTTTAAATGAGAAGAGCGAAGTTTAGGAAGACCAACTTTCTCAAGTTCTTCCCATTTTCTAGGCCTCATGGAGAATTTGGTAGAAATCAAGCAAGATTATTGTCATTAGTGATTTTTAAAATGATTAGAGGTTGATTCTTTAAAGCAAGTTACAGGGATATGATCGAACAATGTGGTGGAGACTATGAACCACTTGGAACATGGTAACCTAGAAAAATGCTAAATGTGCAACATACATGTGAATCATAAACATTCATCCATGTGAAAATCTGTAGAGACCTAGTCTTAGAAACTCAAAACTCTTTCTTTAGCAAAAAACACAAAAATATTGTCCTAACTGTATTTTCACACTAAAAACTAGTATATCTTCAATTCTTAATCTGATCAGCAATTGTTTTTAATCTCCATTGGAGTTTTTTGTGCTCTAGATACCACTTCAATCTTTAGTGTATAACTATGGCAGACATTTTTACAACATGTACACGAATGATTAAGAAATAACAATTTTGTACATCATCTTTCCCGTTGTACATAAACAGATGTCATATTATATAGGTTATCACATGTCATAATACAAAATAATGAGTTATCATGAGTCTGTTTGGTGAGATGGATACAAAACAAAAGACGTTAAAGAACCTCAAATTTACTACATAGCCTCATTGAAATCCCAAGCAACTTAAAACAATGAGCTACTAAAGAAAAAATGGAGCATTACCATCAACAACATAAAAATTGGAAATAAGGCAATGTTTTCTTCTGAATCAGTCATGAGAATGCTCAATCCATAAGCTACAAACAGAAACTACACCTGTAAAATGAAATTTGGATGCATTCATTAAATGATAAGACTAATTCTTTTAGCAGGTTGGAGTAATTTATCATCGAGCAAAAATAGAAAGCCATCAAAGAGTACTATTAACCATTTAACAATTATTTTAAATATTTATTGTGACTTAATAATTATTCAAAAATTGATCTATTTGCAAACTGCTTGATATATTACGATTTGCTATAGTATAATTCTTGTAATTCTAAAAGAAAATCTCAACATGCACTGTAATGAAATAGACAAACACACCGACTTGTAGTCGACATAATAGATAGCAAGTTAAAATCCCAAATTCTTACACATTGTAATGACAACCATAGAATCACACTTCCATAAGAAGCCAACATAGGGTCTACAATCTACAGCAAATATTCAAACCTAGTATGAGTTCATAATAAAAATCTCATTCACTTTTAATTACAACAAAAATATGAAATATGCGCCTTAACATAGAGGACTCCATCAATCAGAATGCTGACATTATCCTTAGTAAAAGTATGAAATACACCAACAAAAATATGAACTACCCCTTTCTCCAAATCTTCTGCTCATATCCCAATTAATCCACATCAAACTTAATTAACTGAAGTCAGGCAACTACAAACTGCCAAAATACTGAAGTCAACTATTTTAAAAAAGTCCTATACCTGGTTTCTTCCATAAGATTAACATGGTTTTTTTTTCAAGGGGCAATTGATTCCTTTGCATAAGCTAATATATAGTTCCATTTTAAGCCTCAGCTTTTAAAAATACACATACTGTAACCGTAAAGTGAAAATTAAAATTTGTGAGGCACAGGGGGGATAACAACGTTTGTGCTGGAGCGGTTGCAGATTTTGGGGATGGGCTTGGTGCTTCAATAGTGGAAGCAGGAGATGGATATCAGCCTCAAGAACCTTTAAGGAATCCAAATAAGAACTCTTCCTCAGCTACTGATAATACTTCATCTCCATCTCCATCTCCATCTCCATCTCCGCTCCTTCTATAGTTCCTTCTTTTCCTCTATATATTTTGTGTTTCTTTCAAGAAATTGCCTTTTTTCCTCAACAGAAAAAGCTAAAAGACACAGAAAGAGCACTTTCTCTGCAAGGGGCAATGTCCCAACCATGCAAGAAATTATAGAATAAACAAAACATAAGACTTGGTGAAACTTGGTACTGAAAAATCAATGTAAAGAATAGGGTGGATAATTTATATCAGATATCTGAAGAGGCTATTAATGTTTTCCCAAAATAGAGCCCCAAGAATCTGCAGTACAAAAACCAGAAAAAATTAGAAAACAACCCAAGAACTGAACTAATCTTACTTTCCAGTCCCTCAGCGGTTCAATAACCTTAAACTAAAAACCCAACAAATAACCACAGAAGGTACAATCCTGAAGATCAGTGGCAGGTCATTGTGTAGTGTGTCACAAAATCAACATTCTCAAGCTTCAAACCGTTCGAAATAGATGCCACCGTATTAGAAACATATAACCCAGTATACAAAAAATTAATCAATGAAACATATGGTTAGTATACTAAAAATAAAGATCAGTGGCAGGTCATCGTCTGGCAGCAAAAGACAATTGAATGCAGTTGAGAAGACATTTCTTAATGGTTGAAAAAACAGTCTTTAGAACGTGGATAAAAGTTTATAGTACAATACTCCACTAAAATCAATCCAAACAGTGAAGAATAAAAATGATTTACCAGAACTCTAAATAGTGAATTGATAAATGCATTGGTGCAGACACTCATAGAGTGCATAACTGGTACTCTTCCATGAAGATGGCAGAAAATACTTTTAGGAGTTAAAAGACTTTGTAGGCTACATCAGCAGAAGTTCAAAATAAAGGTATGTATGCATCCACAGGGCACATGGAAGGAGTGAGAAAGAAGTAAATGAAGTTGTTGCTATTTATCTGAGTTTGAGTTTTGAAGCTGTGCAGGTACTTCTGGACCAATTTTCTTGAGATAGGCATAAAGAGTGAGCAAGCAATGTAAACAAAGGAAGAGGGAATCCACGTCTCGATGGTGTCTTGGTCATACCAGAACTAGCTGAGTTGCCAGTCCTCAGTCACCAAGGTCACCTCTCCTTCCAGCTGAGCCTTCACCACCGCGAGGTTCCGTTCAACCAGGAACTCTTTGAGTGCTTCAATGCTTCAGAGCTGAGCATCGTAGTATCATCGTTGTCTAAGCCGCCAGTCCTCCGCCACCAGGGTCACCTCCCTATCCGTCGGAGCCTTCGCCACCTCGTGGTTCTGTTCAGCCAGTAACTCTTTGAGTGCTCGCAGTGCTTGAGAGCTAAGCATCGGATTATCATCGCTGTTTGAGCCGCCAGTCCTTTGCCACTAGGGTCACCTCCCCCTCCGGTAGATCCTTCACCACCACACTGTTCTGTTCAGTTAGAAATCCTCTGAGGCGTCTATTTGATGGCAGATGATGTTCAGAGGCGGGAATTGTAAAACGAACCAAGATATAAAATGTAAAATGAAGTTTAGGGTACTGAGAGCATTTCCATTAGACTAGCCAAATTTGGCTAGCCACATAAGCTAAAAAGTTGATGTTAAATGACAAATCATCATGTTAAATTTAACTACTATTATTTGCTACAATGGATGTTTTAAATTTCTTGTTAAATTTATTGTACAAACATTATTTTATTGTCAAAGTTTGAGAGAGAGAGAGAGAATTGTAGGAGGAAGAGAGTGAGGAGAGAGAAAGGCAGAGGAGTGGAAAGAAAGAGGAGAGAGAGAAGAGAGAAGGTTGCCATGTCATCAGTTAGTTTTATTGTTATCTGTAGCAAATGTTTTAACTTTTGTTAAAAAAGATTCTTTTAACTTCATTTTTAACATATCCAATGCAACCATTTTTTTTAACTTCTTACTAACATCTACTACTAAAATGTGTTTTAACATCTCTACTGGAGATGCTCTGAGTCTCTATTGCTAATTAACAGCTATCTGCTATGGCATTAAATGCCATCTGATATTAAATGCTCCTTTCAAATTTTGCACTGATGTGGGAGCCAAAACCAAGGCTGGAATTTTTCTTACTAATTTTTTTAGTAATTTTATGATGCCTAGGCAAGAATAGAGATGACAATGGGTCGGGTATGGGTCGAATTTGTCAAACTCATACACTACTCACTAAATATTTACAACATCCATACCCTACCCATATACCCATTTAAGAATGACGGGTCGAGTGCGGATCGGAGGCGGGTATGCTTTTATACCCATTTGAAACCCATTACTATTTATTTATTTATTTTTATTATTTTTCTTAGGACTATAAATATGTTACAGGTTAGAAGTGATCCAGATTAACTTGAATCACTTAAATGTTGAGCTTTACTTGAATTTGGTTTTTAAAAAATTTGTTCTAGGTTGAAACTAAAAAAGCTTGAACAATTTTTTAGACATTAACAAAGTCAATAGTTTAAACATATTAAATTTTAGATATTAACAATGTCAATAGATATTTGAGTTCTATTATTTATTAATTTTTTTTTACACAATCACTTTTGTTTTAAATTCTATAATTTTTTAAGGAAATTAATGTGTAGCGATCAAGAATTTTTATGCAATTGATAATTATTTTAATATTTAGAAAATCGTGTCGCTACTATCTCACCATTATTTTGAAGTTAACGCCGCGACGGATTCGTCTAGCCAAAGTCGAGAAATATTGAAGTTGTTCGATTTTAAATTAAATGTCCGAATTTCTAAAATTATATTATTTTAATTATTTATTTAAAGTATTATTTTCAAAATTAGTTTAAGTTCCAATTTTCCTTATTTAAATTATTTTTAAGTCCGAAGTGCATAATTCAATTTCATCTCAAAATTCATTCATTCTCAAATTTATTTTCAGTCCAAAATATATCTGTTTTAAATACATCTCCTAATCGAAGTTAGTCAATTTTTTAAACTATACCTAAACTAATCCTAAGCTAACCCACGTGCAGCCCCCCTCCCTCTCACTTTTACTTTGGCCGAAAGTTGTCTACAATATATCATTTTCAATTCCCAAATTTGCATCAATGACAACTGCAACCACTGTCCATTTCCACATTTATTATTCACCAAACCCAGCACTCCTCACACTGCCTTCAGCCCTCCATCATCACCACACCCCACAACCCTGACTTTTTGGCTGAAAGCCTACACCATGGAAACGGTCATCTGCACAACCAACTCCATAACCAGCAGCCTATTTCATCACACCACCACCATAGAACCCCTTTACAGAATTTGATACCTGCAGCAACCCCAACATCATCAGCATCCACCAACCCAAAACTGCCTCTGCCCAATTTCCTCAACTCCAAACTCAACCATCACAACCAATTCTGATAGCCGGCAATCATCAGTCCAACCACCAGCCACGGTACCTACCTCCATGTTCAATCACATTATCACTGCCAAACCAGTTCACTGTCATGCCTTCGCAGCTATCTCTGTTGCCAATCGAATCAATTTCACAACCATTGTCCTAATGCGAGATTTCAACCACAATTTATATCAATCCAAATCAAAATTTTCAACTAAACTTCAATATCCAATCTGCAAATCAAGTCAGCCTCTTCTCAGATTCCTCCATTTCAGCTACCAAACCAACCCTGCCTTTCACCACCAAAACTACCAAGCTGAACCAGAATCACCACCGGCTGCACCATTCCAAACCATCAATTTCACCACTGCGCAACCCCTTTTCATCATCACCATCACCGCACCCACAACCCGGTAGCAAACCCAAACCCAAAAGAAAACCACAAACTTAGAAGCTTAATCCCTTACCTCGACCGCCGGAAAATCGCTACCTAAAGCCGCGGTTTTCACCTCGGATTCCAGCCCTAACTTCGCACTCAAAATTAGCAACAAATCCTTCAAACCGGAACCACTCTCTTGCCGTCGTCCACCGCAACCTTCCGGCGATGTTGCGCCGGCGCATCGCCGACTGTAGATCGGTGAATCAGATTTTTCCCAGCCTTCGTTGCTTCACCTTGGTCCGATTTCAGTGAGAGTGAGAGAGTGTTGAGAGAGAAAGGGTTAAGATCTGATAATATGATTTTTGATTTTAATATTTTATTTTCGAAAATTACACCCTAAGCCCTAAGCTTTGCAAAATGTTTATTTCAGTCCTTTCAGCTTTAAACTTATTATTTCAGTTCCCTTAAGTTTTAAAATGATAATTTCAGCCCTAAACTTCTAAAGTTATTATTTTAACCCCTAAGTATCGAGACCATTTTATTTCAGTCCCTGCTGAATTACTTTATTTTGATTTTAAGCCCAAGTTTTAAAAGATTTACATTTTAGTCCCTCAACTTTCAAAGTATTCCTTTCAGTCCCTCAACCATCAAAAGTATTCATTTCAGTCCCTCAACTTTCAAAAACATCAATTTCAGTCCTCCAGTTATAAATTATCATTTTCAAACTATAAATTCTAAAGGCTAAATTATGGGCTCGACGAAGCGTACGGAGAATTTAAAGAATGGAGATCGTTTCCTGCTCAACTTTGCACTCGCCGGATTTGAGGTAGACTCGCACCTATTAATTTATTTAAATTATAATTGCATATGAATGTTATGTGATTTGTGAAAAGTTATGTTTATGAAAGGAAATGAAAATGTATTTTTCATAGAAAGAACAATTGGTAGACTCGCCCCTATTAATTGATTTAAATTATGATTGCATGAGAATGTTATGTGACTTATGAAAGTCATTTTTATGAAAAGAAATGAGAATGTTATGTGACTTATGAAAGTCGTTTTTATAAAAAGAAAACTTGGGAAGTCCAATGAGTAGAGGGCCGTATCCCATGAGGAACGGGAATGCTACAAAAAGTGGAAAGACCATGAGTATGTTTTTAAAGAGTATGAAAAGAAATGAGAATGTGTTTCCTTTGTGGAAAAGATTATGAGTAGACGGTCGTATCCTTTGAGGAACGGGAACGCTACAAAAGTAGAAAGTTTATGAGTAGACGGCCGTATCCCTTGAGGAACGGGAACGCTACAAAAGTAGAAAGATTATGAGTAGACGGCCGTATCCCTTGAGGAACGGGAACGCTACAAAAGTAGAAAGTTTATGAGTAGACGGCCGTATCCCTTGAGGAACGGGAACGCTACAAAAGTAGAAAGATTATGAGTAGACGGCCGTATCCCTTGAGGAACGGGAACGCTACAAAAGTAGAAAGTTTATGAGTAGACGGCCGTATCCCTTGAGGAACGGGAACGCTACAAAAGTAGAAAGATTATGAGTAGACGGCCGTATCCCTTGAGGAACGGGAACGCTACAAAAGTAGAAAGATTATGAGATTTTGACTCGGAGAAGGCCCCAGCGAGGGAGCCGGGTCGTTACAGAATGAGTATGCGGGCAAGATTGGGACAAGGCCCTTGAGGGAGCCCAATCCGCTACCCCATACAATGTTTTTAAAGAGTATATGGTTTATGAAAAGAAGAGACTACCCACATCTTATGTTTCTAAAGAGCATGCATTTATGTGATCAATTATATTGTAGATTAATTAATTGGCGATGAGTCTACTGAGTATTTCTATGAAATGCTCATGTCTATTTTTAACAGTTTTGCAGATTTCGGAGACGGTGGCAAGCGATGAATGATGGTGGCAATAAACGTTAAACGGTTGAAAGTATTATTTCCGTATTTCAAAACATTGAATAATTTGAGGAGTTCAGTTTATGAGAAATTATGACAGTGTCAACTGCTTTACAATATTAATGGTTCGATTTACTATTTCAAATGGTTTCATAAATGTTTACAATTTTATCGACCATTACAGTTTATTCAATGTTGCCAAAAAATGAATTTAAATTATTTCTTCCGCAAAAATATTAATTGAAAAGTTAGATCAGAAGATTTAAGTGGTGAACCGGGTATACGGAACTCGGGGCGCTACATAATGGGTATGCGTGTTGGGTATGGGTATTGTAGTAAACCCACACCCGACCCATACCCTTGTCGAGTTTTAAAGTTTACCTCCATACCCTACCCATGAACCCATTTAGTCGGGTAATCCCCGTCCATTTATGTCGGGTCTCCAACGGGTATCGGGTCCGTGGGTATTATTGTCATCCCAATGCAGGAAATCAAAGGAGAGAATTCTTGGAGGGAAAATTTTTGACTACTATTCACCTTTTATATAGTATAAGAATAAGAATAAGAAGATATAAGATAACAATGACTATCAAGGTTATGTAATGATTAAAGACTACTCTGACATATGCCCACTTACATCCGAATGTAACAGGCTCAGTGGATCGACCGTCCTACTTTTCCTTTTTCCTAGAAAAACTTAATTGTCAATTCCAAGGTGAGATATATATATATATATATATATATATATATTAATTGAATTAGTCAAGTGTTAGATTTTAGTAAGGGTGGACAAAAATCGAAAACCGAAATCAAAATCGATAAAAAATTTTTTTTTTTGAATTTTTCATTGAAATATATGGCAAAATATATTTATGTTCATGCTTTAATGTGTAGACAGTGAGTCAGATGAGTATAAATTTACTCACAATTTTTTCATTTGAGAAATGTTGTTTAGATTGGTAGTATTTTAATTAGAAATTCATGACTCACAATATTATCCAAGTAGAACCATACTTTAATGTATAAACACTTAGACAGTGTATGAAATGTTGTCTGTTTGATACACTAATATTATGAAGTTTAGTAATTTACTTTTAAGTCATTTAATACATTATTATAGTATTATTATTTTGTGAAATTTAATTTTAATGAAATTCAAATGTTTTTGCTTCCTTGACGTGATTTCCTTTTCAAATAAGAATGGTTTTAGAGTAGAAAAAAGATTTTAAGTATCAAGATTCTGATATTCACATTCGTGGTAATACATGATTTTGGACTTTAATTTTAATTGGAAGCTTTATTTGGTTGTATTTACCTTTAATTTTTGCAAACAATTAGATTTTTTTTTTTTGTATTTGCATCAAATTTAATTTTTTTAATTGGAACCGAACAAAAACCGAAAAATAATTGAAAATCGAACCGAAATCGAAACCGTTCGGTTCTTGTCTTTGAAGGAACCGAACCGAAAGTTTTGGTTCGGTTTCGGTTCCTTTAATAACCGAACCGAAACGGTAAACTTCCAACCCTAGATTTTAGTGTGACTTCTTCCATACCTTATCAACATTTAGAATGTCTATTTGTTATTTACCTGACCTCCACAGTATCCCATCAAAGTTAAAAAATAATCATTATTATTAATTAAAGAGGGATCACTTCATTTCCAAACATGAAATGGAAGTGTCATTTTTCATAAGAACCGTGATTAACAATTGTCTAATTTAAAACTGAATGAGAATGCAAAGGTAGGTGATAACTTCTTAAGTTGCTCAAGCAACATTTGGTTTGTTACCTACAAATAGGTATATCACCCTTTTTAACAATTATTTTACTTTTAGCCATTATATGGTATCGGTATCTAATACTTGATTGGCTAAGTTGATTATTTGACCTCTATCAAATAGAAAACTGAAGTAGAAAATTCACTAAACTTTTCACTTATTCAATTTGGTTAAGGAAGCCTTACAATTATTAATTTAATATTCTATCATTGGCATGTTCGAGAAAAGTATTCTTGATCATATCATGTTGGAGCTCAGTTCTCAAAGGACAACGCCAATTCAAGGTTTTTAGTCCAATGAACTTGCTCAGTATCAATTA
This sequence comes from Ligustrum vulgare, assembly GCA_963555705.1. Taxonomy (NCBI): domain Eukaryota; kingdom Viridiplantae; phylum Streptophyta; class Magnoliopsida; order Lamiales; family Oleaceae; genus Ligustrum; species Ligustrum vulgare. Next base: position 30,407,387 of record OY743173.1, read on the forward strand.
TACTATATAAGTTCAAGTAATAACTTAAATTTTAAAACTCATACAACAACATTAATAAATTGAAATAGAATCATGTAAGGTCTTTTATTAAATCGATTACTCCTACTGTTTTACTTGAATTAATGACCCTCAACATTAATCTCATGGAATCCTGTTAGATTCACAGTGGGCTAGGACCCCTTTTGTCATATTAGAACCTTGAATAACTCAATAAGCCCTAATAAAACATCTAGGTAGATACTCCTATCAATCACATCTCCATATGACTCCTAGTTCATCAAGCGGACAACTCTTTGTCACATGCATCTTATGTGTTTACTTGATTTCGCCTCCAAAATCTCATCTCCTTGAGTGACTCAACAAAATATAGATTTCAGTTAAATTCCACTCGTGGTTCAGAAACATCTTTTGTTTCATAGTGATAAACACACCTTCCCACTCGGAGCCTTGAATCACTCAACAAGCCAACATTAAGGGGGGATTCTGTTTTATTCACTATAACAATAGAAGACTCTTTATATTAGCCAATTAATACGAATTTAATAAATTTCTTCCAAAAATTATATCCCTTTTGATTTACTAAATAAATGATGTGATTTTTGTTAAGTCCGACCAGAAGTATCTAATATTTTATAATAAATACATATCTACTAGCAACTAGCCTTGAGTGACTCAACAAGCTACCATTGATAGCAAACTCTAGTTTTTCATTATAACAATGGAAAGTATAGGACTTAATATAATATTAGTGAGGGATTTGGTCTCACCATTCCTATGTATATTAACTAACATCAACAATGCAATAAATCATACATATAATATTAATGTGGATGATTACGGATGGTATCTATCTAGTCTTCTCGAGCCATGATGAAGACTAGTTGGTCAGATCCTAAGGGAAATGGCATTCGATCATTGAAAGCTAAATGAAATAATCTACATCTGCTGCTGCAACCTGTATCATATACTAGTTGGCATGCAGGCATGTATCAAATGGACGCGCAGACCCATATCTACAAACTAGAGCTCGCAGGCCCAACCAACAAAAAGAGAAAAAATTAACCATACATCAAACCAATCACATGGGTCGAGTCCATAACCATCAAATAAATACACATTCATCACATAAATGTATAATAATATAATATCTAATATTATATAAACAAGTTTCAAGATTCTAGCCATCTAGATCGTCTAAACTAATTAGATAAAACGGATCGGAACAATAATTAATCAAATTAATTAAAGCATGTCTTATTCAATTAAAATCATATTTTAATCAAATGTCAAATTAGAGTATAACTCTAATTGCAAAAGTGAAAATTTGAATTAACATCTTAATTTATGATAAAACTCCTGAAATAAAATAAAATTCAATTAGTAATTAATTAATCACCTACTTTACTTAACGGATTTATCTAATTAAAATGAAATTTTAACCAAATACCAACTTAGAGTCTAACTCCAATTTCAAGGAATTTAGTACAAAATTTTTGAACCAAGTCATTCCATGTAGTTATACTTGCAACGGGACGAGAATTGAGGCAATCAACTGCTTTGTCCCGTAAAGTATATGGAAATAACTTGAGCCTGATTGCATCATCTGACACACCATGGTATTTGAAGTATTAACACATGTCCAAAAATTTTGAGAAGTGTATGTGGGTTTTCGTCAGGTCTTCCATTGAATTGTTGCTCATTTTGGAACATGTTTATGACATTAATTTTCAATTGAAAGTTACCCAACCCAAAAGAGGGACAGACAATATTGGATTGATTTTGAACCACCTAAGGCGTCTTAAAGTCATCAACCAGCATGCCATCCTCATCCACAAGCTCAACATCTGGCAACCTTGGATTGTTATTTGCCATATCTTTCTTTTTTGATTTTTTGATTTATCTAATTCTTTTGATCATCCACAAGCTCAACCTCTGGCAACCTTGGATTGTTATTTGCCATATCTTTCTTTTCTTTTCTTTTTTTTTTTTTTTTTTTGATTTTTTGATTTATCTAATTCTTTTGATTCTCTTAATCTATGGTGTAAGTACGTTCTATTTCAGGGTAAACTTCGAAAAAATTCCCATGTTTCAAACATAGCATACACAATTATGATGAAACAAAAGAACTAGTGACTAATCTAAAGCTAAAAATTATTAAAAACTACAAAAATAAACTAACTAAACTAATAAAGCAGTAAAAAGTTGGAATTAGTGAACGTAACCTAAAACTAAATTTAAACTACAATTTCCGGCAATGGGGCCAAAAAACTTGTCGCTAATCGCAAGTGTACGGATCGCAGAAGTAATAAAGTGGACTTTTGAGTCCAAATATCATACCCACAGGGATTGGAGTAAACTATATTTTAGATTAGATCCCTTAACTGGTACAAAGAAATTCAATTGAGAGATTGTTAGAATAAATCTAAACTAATTTTAAACTAAGAAAATGATCAAGAATTGATTTTTATAAAATAAGTGAAAGCAAACGTGTTGAAAATTGAGAATTCACTTTATCTATCATCTATATTTTGACTTAATTGTTTAGCTACAACTCATGGGGTTTTGAAAATTCGTGTTTCTAATGTTACTTAAGTCTTCTCTCGAGATGCATTAAATTTTTTTTCTAAAATGTGACCCGACTATATCTCTATGAAGAATTGAATACTAGAAAAACATTTTAGTTTTGTGAACACTTTTTAAGGATAATACAAGGCATGAGTTGTATATCTCTATCTATCGGACCTTGTGATAATTAATATTTATAATGTTCTCCTACTCTCTCGTTATAAGAAAACGCCACAATAGTTATACAAAAGTTCGTCATAAATTTGTATAAGATTAAAAACACAATTTAATTACTCAGACACATGGATTATATAATTTAAACAAAAGTCAAAACATAAATTCAACAAATTAAAGCTTGATCACAATTCCAACACTAAATGTTTAGCCTAGATACATGAATGAAAATAAATTACAAGATAAATAAAAAGTGGTCACACCGTTTATCTTCTTATTCTTGTATCTTCAATCTTGTTTTTGGCTTCACGTGGACCCCTCGACAATTGAACAGCAATTTGGCATGAAAACTCACAATTTGGAACCCCTAATTCGTGCAAGACAACATATATATATATATATATAAGTTTAGATAAAACCTAAGGGATTTAGGGTGAAAACTGTTGAATTCCACGTAAAAAGCCCAACAGTCGGCCCAGTCTAAATAGCTCGTGGCTGCGTAATTGAAATTTCTGTGGCCGTGCAGTTAAGCAATTCCCGAATGTGTTGATTTCACTTGTAGTTGGGCAACCACACAGTAGAGTCAACGTGAGGTCGGGTGGTTTACTGGGTAATGTCCAATTTCACTTTTCATTCTTGTTTAAATTGGTCATCCTTCTTTATTTGCATCCAAGTCCTCCAACTTCCAACTGTGGCAATTTGGTCCCTATACTTTTTATTTCTTCTCTTTTCTTCCTTATTCTCCTTAATTGACTATTTGCACTTCTTCATGTCTACAATTTAGCTCCATAACTCATCAAATTCTTCCAAAGTTGTTTCATTTTCATCATTTCCTCAACTTTGGGTTGTTTTCAGAAATATAAACAAATATGAACCAAATGAATAGTGAATATTTTTAAACGAACATATAAAATCCTATTTTTGGCACATAAATAAGTGTATAAAATAAACTTATCAATAAACATATGACATAAATTATTTTAGTCATTTTATGAAAGTATTTTAGGAGGAAAAATAAAAAATGACGATTATTTTGCTTTAATATATAATATATATTTCATGCTATAAATTAAACATGTCCGTGTATTGATTGCCTTGGTTAATAATATCAATAAGCAAAGTGGAATTTGTATGAATGAAAGAGACAACTAATCAAATGGACTAATGCCCATGTGCCCATGATGGTTAACTTAAAAACTTTGTACGTTAAATCACGCGTGCATATCCCAGTCTAATCATCTTCGGCGACTTTACAACTCTGACCATTTATTAATTCTCTATTAGTAATAATTAGCTACCTTTTCATCATTAATTATCTATTAGTAGAATATAAACCAGATTTTGAGAAAAAATGAAATATCAACGTCACAAAAGTTTAATAGGACTTGATTATTATTAAATGAGTGCACAAATTCGTGCTCGTTAGAAAGTTTAGAATAAGGAATAATTTCACCCTATACTATCTTTTTGGATCAATTGCACAAATCAAAATGGAAAAATGCGTTCCTTTCTCTCCCCGACCACTTCCTCAATAACTGTTCGTCTTCAACCACCTTTCACTGCCGATCCACACCGTTCCACCTCCTCCACCATTCAAACACCATCGCCGACAATGGATGCCTTCCGACGCTGACCATGGACGTCGACCGTGGACGCCTCCTCAAATTCTCTGTTATATAAATTCTCTCTTTCAAGTTTTTTACTTATAAGAGAATTGATGACCACTAGAAAGTGCATGAAAACTGTCTGATGTTATTATTGAGACAAAATATTATAAAAATTACGTAAAAGTATCATGGTGTGATATCAAATTTTCGCCCTAAGTATCATAAAAATTTGAAAAAGTTTCGTGTTATGATACTAAAAATTTGAAAGTATCATATTGTGATACTTAAAAGATACTTTTAAAGTATCACAACATAAAACTTGTGATAAAATAGTATTTTTTCAAAAAAAAAAAAAAATGAAGTATTTTTCAGTTATTGTTTAAAATGAAGTAAGTTTCAATTATGATACCAAAAGTTTTGTATTTGTGCAAACTCCCCCCTTAGAATAATGTGTCAAAAAGGTAGCCACAATTTTCATGCAATATTCCATATATATAGGTAGGTTAAAATCTTGTCAAATTCGGAAAATTCTAGTAGAATTCATGTTGTGAAAAGAAACAATTTCTGGTAGGGGTGGACAAAAAAACCGGAACCGAACCGAAAAAACCGAAATATTTCGGTTCTTGAAAAAAAAATTCAAAACCAAAACCGAAACCGATTTTTTTTAAAAAAAAACCGAAATCGATCGGTTCTTAAAATCAAAACCGAAAACCGAAATCAAAACCGTTAAAAATATTTTTTTTTGGAATTTTTCATTGAATTATACAGCAAAATATATTTATGTTCATGCTTTAATGTGTAGACAGTGGGTCAGAGGAGTATAAATTTACTCACAATTTTTTCATTTGAGAAATGTTGTTTAGATTAGTAGTATTTTAATTAGAAATCCATGACTCACAATATTATCCAAGTAGAACCACACTTTAATGTATAGACACTTAGACAGTGTATTAAATGTTGTCTGTTTGATACACTATTATTATGGAATTTAGTAATTTAACTTTAAGTCATTTCGTACACTATTATAGTATTATTATTCTGTGGAATTTACTTTTTATGAGATTCAAATGTTCTTGCTTCCTCGACGTGATTTCCTTTTCAAATAAGAATGATTTTAGAGTAGAAAAAAGATTTTAACTATCAAGATTCTGAGAATCACATTCGTGGTAATACATGAATTTTGACTTTAATTTTAATTGGAAGCATTATTTGGTTGTATTTACCTTTAATTTTTGCAAACAATTAAATTCTTTTTGTATTTGCATCAAATTTAATTTTTTTAATTGGAATCGAACAAAAACCGAAAAATAACCGAAAATCGAACCGAAATCGAAACCGAAACCGTTCGGTTCTTGTCTTTGAAGGAACCAAACCGAAAGTTTCGGTTCAATTTCGGTTCCTTTAATAACAGAACCGAACCGATAAACGCCCAGCCCTAATTTCTGGCCCGACGAATTACAAGTGATTGCTTAGTAAAAACCAAGGTGATCACTTGGTTCAACCATTTACGTTTTGTTGTAAATTTTTGTCACCAGGTGATCACTTGCCTTTTAAGGGGTGCGATCGCTTGGTTATTTTTTCTTTGATTTTTGAACTTTGATTTCCTATAAGGATGAAGTTGGTCCTTGGCGGCTTGGTCTTTATTGCGTGTTGATCCTTTTGTCTTCTAATTTATAAAATTGAGTAACTTAACTGCTGGATTCCTTCAATTGAGTCATCTGTCTCTTGAATTCTTCAATTAAGTGCTTGAATTTCTGACTTTCTCCAATTTATATTCGATTTGATTCTCGATTGGCTTCATCAACTCCTTTATTGTACATTTAAGTCTAAATTACCCTCCAATTAGTCCTTATTTGCCTACATTTCTTTCGAATTTGGGATAAAAACTGAATTAAATGCAAATAACAACTAAATAAACGGAATTTATTCTTAAAAGACAATTTAATTCCCTGGTTTTAACATCTAAATAAGTGTACAAAATACACTTATCAAACTCTTCAAAACTAGAACAATTGCTGTCCTCGAACAAAAAAAAAAAAAAAAAAACTAAACTAAAACTACAAAACATAACTCAAAAACACTATTGAGTAAATTGTTAACTTACTATATTCCTCAAATTTGAATAAAAAATACACTCAGAAAAGAATTCTAAACAACACAATAAAATTATTTCTACTTTTCGATGCTCAACTTTTCATGTTGTGTGTGAATAGTCAATCTCAATCTCAATCCCAATCCCATACGCATACTCATTTGAAAATATATCTAACATAGTGTGTCTTATAACGTGCAAACTTGGATCCCGTGTGATCAAACAGTTATTTTCTTTTTTGTTTCTTTTTCTTGTATTTCTAATGTATGATCACTTTTTATACTTTTCTCTCCAATCTCAAGGTCACCTCTAGTTATGTGGTTTCTAAATATCAGTAAATTGCATTTTTTCACACAAAATAGTAAGAATCAGATAAAGTTTGCACAAATAGTTCAATAGTAACCAGTTTACAATTTGATACCTTCTAACACCAAAGTTCTATCCTCAAAGTTTTTACCAAGCACTTTATTATACACATATAATTTTTTCCATTCATCTTTTGTACAATACTTGTCACATCAAGATTTCCAAGTCAAATGACTTTAGGGCACTATGTTCAAAGAACCCATTAAGACTTAATTACTCGAGTCACCAAGGCTTAGATAAGGAAAAGATGTTATTTTGTCTTATGTGCAAGTCCTCTCCCTTTTAAGCTTTCCAAGTTACCTATGTAGCGAATTTCAGGTTGATAACTCCAAATTCGAATGAAATTAGGGTACAAGGTTCAAAGAACCCTTTGAAAAATTAGTTGCTCGAGTCAACAATGTTATGAAGAGAAGAATAAGACTATTTTTTATGTAGCTAGTTATGGCTTATAGAGAAGAATAAGACTTTTTTTTTATGTAGCTAGTTCTGGCTTATACTTGTTAACTGAAACCCCATCAACCAAATGTATATTTTTGGAACTCCAGACCATCAAACGTTTATGCCTACCTATACTAATATTTCAACCTCCAAACTATTCTTGAGCAAGTTTGTTTCGATTTAAAGGTCAAGATCCATATACTTAATGTTAGGAATCATAGAGTCAATGTTGCGTTTGATTACATAACAAAACATCAAGTTTAAGTATTGTCCAGTATTCTAACTAAAGCAAAATTTTAAATTCGAATACATCATAGGCACCAAGTAAGTCAACAAAATCGAAAGTTTTTTACCCAAGAATCATATGAATGCACACATAATTAGATAATGGACTTACAAGACAATTTACATTCTCAGAAGTATGAAATAGCAGTTATGCAGACCAGAAATGAAGTTAAATCAATGATGTACACCCGAATTTCCACCCCAAACTTTGAACAATAAATTGCACCCAACGTATGTGTAATACCGCATTTCGATTTACATGCTTTCTTGATTTTCACGTAAAGTTTATATTAATATCATTATAAATGATTTAACTAATATTATTATTATTATGGTTTTATTTGAATATTTGCAGTTGAAGGATTTGGACGCCGTCTCGATCAATGTACCGATTAGAAAATTTATAAATTGTTTACATGCAATTTTATGTGATTATTTGTTCTATTGCCTAAGCATGCTATTTTCTATTTTATCGTGTTAGATCGAATGTTGGGGGAAACTTTAGTGACAATTGGGGAATAAATAGAACTTATGGATTTAATTATGCAAAAGAGGGGAATTGAGGGACCAACTTGCAATTTTCGAAAGATTAAAGACTTAATATTAACCTAACCCTCACTCCTCTCTCTCTCACACCGCTCCCATCTCGCTCTCTTAGTCTCTCACGCTCGCTCCGGCTCTCTCCCTCTCTCGACCTCGCTCTCCCTCTCTTGGTCTCTCCTTCCTCGCGGGCCGCGACCACCATCACCGGACCCACCTACCAGTAAGCAGCCCCGCCTTCCCCTTCCCCTCTCACACGCACACACACACACGAAACCACACACACACACACGGGTTCACACACTTCCACATACACACACACATACATACATATTTCGATATACACATGCATATATATATAGATTCTATGTAAATAACGTATGTATGTACCTTATATATACAAATTTAGATTTTTATATGTTAATTTTAGATTTTTAATTTTGTTTAATTTTCGAATTTTACCATGAATTAAGGGTTTAATGATGTTTATGTGTGTGAGTATTGATGTATGGGAATGTGTATATTATTATATATGTATAGGTGTATATCAATTTCATGTATATAGATATATATACATTAGTAAATTTCAGATTTTGGTATACATATGTAATTTCGGATTTCAAAGTTGGATTAAAGTTCATATGCTACTTGTTGATTTCGAAATTTGGGGCTTATGATGACAGTATATATATATATATATATATATATATCATGTATGTGAAGATTTTTTTCAGATTGGGTATTAATTAATTTCGAATTTCATGATGTTGAAATTAGCGTTGGACTAATGTAAATATGTGTGTGTATAGTTTATATAATTTTAAACTGGAATTTTATAGGTTTAGTTAAAGTTTTAGATTTTGAGTTTGTTTAGATTTTTGAATCTTAAATTATTAATTTGAGAATTTTATTTGGATACTGGATTAGTATGTTTCAGATTTTCGAAAATTATAAAAAAAATTATAGCTTTGTTAATTATTTGGTTAGAGTTTGAAGTATAATGATAATTTTCAAATTTAGAATTTTTGAAAAATACTTCGTTTAATTTTGAGTTCGTTTTAATTGAGTTTCTACTAGTTTGGGTAAATTGAGAATTTCGGATTTCCGAACGGTTAGGGTTGTAATTTCAGTTAGTTTAATTGAAATTTTTGAATGTTGAGTTAATTTGAGATTTTCAAATTTATTAATATTTAGAATATTAATTGAATAATTTGGTAAAGTTCAGTTCTATAATTCTTAATTTGAGTTTGAATTAATAGATAAGAAAAGCTTTCTAAAGTACATTGAAATTGACATCTTATTTCGAATATGGTGTTGTGTGTTGGACCTAGCGTAAGGTCACGTTTGGAATTAAATTGTGAATGAAATAGAAGTCTTAACCTTGCTTAGAGTTTAAAATGTGATTTTGAACTAAAAGTATATTTTATTAAATGAATGGGTACAACTAGGATTTTGGTACATTAACGTCACGGGCATCCGATGTTCCTCCACTTGCAAATTCAAATAACGGTAAATACTATGGATGTCAAGTAAGTAAACTTCCCCTATTTTCATGAAAGTAGAAGGTTAATGTGAAATTAACGTGCGTAAGTGATTTCGTGTTAATTACTTAATGTTGATGTATTTGATTTACGATATGCAAGTATGTGTATTTAAGGAAATGTTCAAGCATGCACGTTATCATGTCATTGCATCCTGATGCATGCATTGGCATCGAAATGGGGAAGTCAAATGTTTTAATGAAATGAATGTGTCAAAGTGCAAATTTTGTTCAAAAGTTATGTATCCCAAGTTTTTAAGAAAGAATGGGTGTACTTCTTTCTAGTTCATGAAAGATGCGAGTGGGAAATGGGGCGCGGGGGACCGGCGTACCCGAATGTAATGAGCCGCATTGCGGTGGAATGAAGTGAATGAGCCGCTTTGCGGTGGAATAAAGTGAATGAGCCGCTTTGCGGTGGAATGAATGTTAACCGCTTTGCGGTGGAAATGTGAATGTTAATCTGGTTCCAAATAAGAATTGCCCACTGTTATCTGATTGACTAGAAGATACACCAAGTGAGCTCACGATGGAAATGAAGTGAAAGTTTTGAAATGTTAAGTGAAAGTTTGAAAAGTTTGAAAGTTTTGGAAAGTAAAGTAAATGGGGATACATATATGAAATTTTTAAAGCATTCATGTCATAAGCATGCATTACATGCATAAAGTTTACTTACTGAGCTTAAAGCTCACCCCAATCCCTCCCCCAACATTTCAGGTGATAAATGTTAGATGATCCGAGGAGAGCATTTGATAGCAGACTCAGGCTACACCGCTTCAAGTTTTTTTTTAAAAAAAAAAGTTAAATTTGAAGTTAATTAAGTTAATAATTAATTATTTCTTAATTCATTCATTTTATTTTGATAATTTTTTGGTTGAAATTAGTTTAAATTAGTTATGAGATTTCTAATATTGGTTATATTATCACTTATTGCATTTAATTGAAGCTTATTGATATAAAATGTTGTGTTGAGGAGTTTGAGGATTTAATTTGAAATAGTGTGGTGATGTGGGAGTTTGAAGTAGAATTGGGGTTTTATGTTGAATATTGGATTTTTATTTGAGTTGAGTTTTATGTTGTAAAATTGTTTTGATGTCCCTCTACAGGTTGGTTAAGTCCACTTTATAGAGGAGACTCTGCCGAAATTTTGTAAGAATTTTATAAGAGAAGTTTAAATGTTTTAAACGATTATTTCCGCATTTAATGTGAATGGAAGTTAATACGCCTAGGTTTTAGATTAAAAACTTGGGGTGTTACATTTTTGGTATCAGAGATAAGAGTTTTAAAAGCGATTCTATAGACTTTTAAAATTTATTTGAAAATGGTTCGGGTACTGAGTCACGCCTCAAGTGCTTCTCCCTCGATCATCTGGTAAGTTAAATTTATGTTCAAGTTAGTAAATGCGTGGTAATGTTTCCAATATTGTAAATTTTTGCATGTTAATATGTAATGTTGTAAAGTTAAAGGTTAAGAATGTTATTAGTGAATATGACATGTATACCTTGATTATGTAAATGAGAATATGAGATGGTAATGATTATTATAAAAAAATTGGACAATGTTTATAAGTTCCTTATGTGAAAGATATGAAGTGAATGCGAATAGTGCTTTGAGTCATGGAGACTATATCGACACGAATGTATATTATATCCAAGTCGGAAGTTGAGAAGTCATCGAACTTAGTATTGAGCACTTATCATGTTTAATCTCGGGACTACCCACTCATTTGATAGTCTCAGAATCATAGGAAAATTTGATTTACCCATCTCGGTAACTGGAGATCGAGTTTTGCTTGCCAACACATTTTGGAGAACTTTTGAACTCAAGATATGCGTTAAACGATTTTCCGATCGTGGTAAATGGGAAGGAGTAGATGATAAATCTCATAACATCGAATATCCACGATCTTGATATTGTACTAGGAATGGAATGATTATTTCGGTATAAAACTTCAAACAGTGGCTACGTTAAGGTGGTATTTGAACATTCAAATGAAACCCTTTTCACTTTGTTGAGGTAAAGGTAGAACTTTTCATATCGATATTATCAGTGATGAAGGCTCGTCAATTGATGAATAAGAGTTATTAGGCCTACCTGGTTGCAATAATTGGAATGTCAAAGGTGAATACTTCTCTCGAACAAATTTCATTTATTCGAGAATGACTAAAGATGTTCTCAGAAGATCTTTGTGATTTACAGCCTAAAAGAGAGATTGAATTCGTCATCGATTAAGTGCGCAACTCTAGTATCCAAGGTATAATATCGGATGGCTCCTTCGTAACTTAAAGGAGCTCAAAGTGCAGCTATAGAATCTCATGGACAAAGGTTTTGTTCGACCTAGCTTTTTGCCATGGGGTGCTCATGTGCTATACATGAGAAGAAATATGGTTTTATGAGACTTTGCATAAACTGCAGAGAATTGAACAAGGTGACAATTAAGAATAAATATCAATTGCCAAGAATTGACGACCTGTTTGATCAGCTTCAGGGTATTTTTCTAAGATGGATCTGCGATCTGGTTACCATCAATTGAGGATCAAGGAAGAGGACATTCCAAAGATAGTTCCTCGTACTAGATATGGGCATTATGAGTTATTGGTGATACTGTTCGAGTCAACAAATGCTCCTACGGCATTTAAGAACTTAATGCATTGGATCTTTAAAGAATATCTGGATCAATTTGTTACCGTTTTCATTGATGACATAGTGATATATTCAAGGTCCGGGTAAGAACATGAAAGTGTTTTGAGAATCGTGCTTCAGAAGCTTAGAGAAGAGAAATTATTTGCTAAGTTAAAGAAGTGTGAGTTTTGGCTGGATAGAATGTTATTCTAGGGGCATATTGTATCAAGGAAGGTATTAAGGTTGATCGAGTAAAAATTGAGGCAGTTCAAAGTTGGCCAACACCCTCTAATGTTAAGGATGTCCGCAATTTCCCTGGGTTAGCGAGTTACTATCGAAGATTTGTGGAAAGATTTTTCCAATATTGCCTCACCGTTGACTAGAAATGATACAAAATTTCAATGGAGCTCAGATTGAGCAGTGCTTTGAAGAGTGATAGACACGGTGGACAACTGTGATAATCCTTACAATTCCACAGGGTAATGAAGGGTTCGTCATTTACAGAAATGCTTAATTGAGAAGGGCTCGGTTGTGTTCTTATGCAATAAGACAAGATGATGACCTACGCTTCTAGGCAACTGAGGGAGTAAAGAATTGTAAAATTTAAGATTTATTGAGATTGAGAGATTGGTATATATAATATTTTAGTGATTTATTGATGTAGAAATGTTCATGTAATATATATGATGATTATTATACTGTGATCTTAAGGAGATTGATATGATAAAATGTTGAGGTCATTTGGTATGGTGATAAGTGACATGTCACATGATTACCACAAGTTATGGTGAATAGATAGTTAATGAATGTTACGATTGTCCTATGGAAGAATAGTGTGATGATATGTTTGAACTAATTAATCTTATCTTGATCAATGGTTTGTTTATTGCTAAATATGACCTATGGTCCGGAAACTTCATTTTTTTTATGATAAGATAGATGAGATTATTTAAAAACTTTGGTGACTTAGTTGTGATTTCTCATTGTTGGTTGTGCATTAGATGTGAGTAAAGTATATTATCCATATTGAGATCTCCACAGAATATACATAAATTCGGATTGTTTAAATCTAAGATGATCATTAGTGTAACTTTTACTTATTGTGGAGTTGTATCTTTGGGTTAAGTAACCTTGATGAGGAATCCTATATGAATCACAAAAGTCTTATTCATTGGTGATAGGTCCATGATTTATTTATAAAATTCTTGGTTAGAGTATTGTTGTTATGATGATTTTGAAAGCATGGATTTTTAAATTAGTACCTTGGCTTTAGTTTTAAGATGAGTGTATGATGCTGAATAGGATTACAATATATAAGTATAGGCTACAGGATTTAAGTTTGATCCTTCGATTTTAAAAGAAATGTCAGGATGTTTAGAAAGGATTTCGTTTGTAAATCTTTCCAGAAAGATTCTGTCAAAGTTTTAGTATTTCTATTGTATATTTTGGTATGGACGTCAAGTTTCACAAACTCTGGATTATGAAGTCTTATTTTGGTCAATTTTCTTGATTTTCGTTTTAAGAATGTGATCAATCAATATATATATTAAGGTTTAGACGTTGGAATAGATCCTATGAAAGGCTGGAAATAGAAAGTTAGTTAATGGATTAATAAGTGGGATAATGTCGGTTGATGGTCTCCTAGAACAATAACTATCAAACTTCGGTCACGTATGAGGCACTATACAGGAAGAAGTGTAGATCACCAGTTCATTGGGATGAGATAGGAGAAAGAAAACTATTGGGTCTAGAAATAGTACAATAGACAGAAGTAGTTGCTGAAAAGATTCGTCAACAAATGAAAATTGCACAGAGTAGACAGAAAAGCTATGTGGACAGAAGAAGGAAACCTTGGGAAGGAGATATGATCTTTTTGAAGATAGCTCCTATGAAAAGAGTTATGAGATTCGGGAAGAAAGAAAAGTTAAGCCTATGTTTTGTCGGCCCCTTTGGAATTCTTGAAAGGGGTGGGTGACCTATCTTATCGGGTTGCATTGTCACCAGCGCTATCGGGTGTGCACAATGTTTTTCATGCATCAATGTTGAGGAAGTATAGTTCGGATTCCTCCCATAGTCTCAGTTATGAGTCATCAGATCTTTGTGAGGATCTGACTTATGAGGAGTCACTTGTGAAAATCCTAATGAAAGTAAATAAGGAACTTAGAAGAAAGAAGATTACGTTAGTTAAGGTTCTTTGGAGGAATCATGCAGTAGAAGAGGCTACTTGGGAATGCTAAAACGAAATGCGAGCCAAAGTATTCACAACTTTTTTTATAAGTTCTAATTTCGAGGACGAAATTTATTTTAGGAGGTAAGGAATTGTAATACCGCATTTCGATTTACATGCTTTCTTGATTTTCACGTAAAGTTTATATTAATATCATTATAAATGATTTAACTAATATTATTATTATTATGGTTTTATTTGAATATTTGCAGTGGAAGGATTTGGACGCCGTCTCGATCAATGTACCGATTAGAAAATTTATAAATTGTTTACATGCAATTTTATGTGATTATTTGTTCTATTGCCTAAGCATGCTATTTTCTATTTTATCGTGTTAGATCGAATGTTGGGGGAAACTTTAGTGACAATTGGGGAATAAATAGAACTTATGGATTTAATTATGCAAAAGAGGGGAATTGAGGGACCAACTCGCTCCGGCTCTCTCCCTCTCTCGACCTCGCTCTCCCTCTCTTGGTCTCTCCTTCCTCGCGGGCCGCGACCACCATCACCGGACCCACCTACCAGTAAGCAGCCCCGCCTTCCCCTTCCCCTCTCACACGCACACACACACACGAAACCGCACACACACACACACACACGGGTTCACACACTTCCACGCACACACACATACGTATTTCGATATACACATGTATATATATATATATATATAGATTCTATGTAAATAACGTATGTATGTACCTTATATATACAAATTCAGATTTTTATTATGTTAATTTCAGATTTTTAATTTTGTTTAATTTTCGAATTTTACCATGAATTAAGGGTTTAATGATGTTTATGTGTGTGAGTATTGATGTATGGGAATGTGTATATTATTATATATGTATAGGTGTGTATCAATTTCATGTATATAGATATATATACATTAGTAAATTTCAGATTTTGGTATACATATGTAATTTCAGATTTCAAAGTTGGATTAAAGTTCATATGTTACTTGTTGATTTCGAAATTTGGGGCTTATGATGACAGTATATATATATATATATATATATATATATATATATATCATGTATGTGAAGATTTTTTTCAGATTGGGTATTAATTAATTTCGAATTTCATGATGTTGAAATTAGCGTTGGACTAATGTAAATATGTGTGTGTATAGTTTATATAATTTTAAACTGGAATTTTATAGGTTTAGTTAAAGTTTCAGATTTGGAGTTTGTTTAGATTTTTGAATCTTAAATTATTAATTTGAGAATTTTATTTGGAGCCTGGATTAGTATGTTTCAGATTTTCGAAAATTATAAAAAAAAAATTATAGCTTTGTTAATTATTTGGTTAAAGTTTGAAGTATAATGATAATTTTCAAATTTAGAATTTTTGAAAAATACTTCGTTTAATTTTGAGTTCGTTTTAATTGAGTTTCTACTAGTTTGGGTAAATTGAGAATTTCGGATTTCCGAACGGTTAGGGTTGTAATTTCAGTTAGTTTAATTGAAATTTTTGAATGTTGAGTTAATTTGAGATTTTCAAATTTATTAATATTTAGAATATTAATTGAATAATTTGGTAAAGTTAAGTTCTATAATTCTTGTTGACCACAAAATCCGGATGGACCTTGGACCAACACGTCTCAGCTCCTCCCTCTTGAACACGTGGATCTCCTGCGCACTATGACAAATAATCAGTTTGCAAAGGGGGCCGAGGTGGCTCCCGTTTGCACTCCGATGCCTAAGTCAGTACTCATTTTGGGCAAATATATATCGAGTGCGGGAAATATAAATGTGTAGAAGAGAGAAAAGGGAGTGAGAGAAGTATATAGTTAAGAGTGAGAAATTGCTAACCCCCCACTTGGAGACAATTGTGCTTCATTTATAGTGAAACTTCTTGTCTCAGATTTCGACACGTGGCATACTTTACACTTGTCATCACCCTAGCTTATGGATGTGACAATCTTGCTTTTCAACCGTAATCATTGCTACATTTCGTAGGGGACGGGAGCCTGTCACGTCTGGGTAAAGGCAGTGTCCCATCACTGACTCCATCTCTCTCTTCTGGTCAACGCCATAAAGCACCCCGGCTGAGTATAAAGCACATCGGCTGGGTGTTAACCAGGTCGGCTAAAGAGGTTTGCTTGACATACCACCTCGGCATTCATCCCAAGGTGATATTCTAGGCCTTAGCTGTGGGTCAAGGTCCATTGGGCCACTACTGGGCCTTCGCTGGTGGATCACTGTACCTTTCTTTGGGCCCGGATTCAACACTAGTCCCTCAAATCCGAAGGGATCATTCATGGTCGTGTAGGATATACTGGCAACTGGTTCCCATCCTCCTCTCGGATTAGCACTGAGCTAACAGCCTCTTTGGATACAGCCAAATATAGGTAGAGAGGCTCGCTAGATTTTGGTTTTGATAGCAATGGGGGGCGGCCTAAAGAAGCTTTCAGGTCGGCAAATGCCTGCTCGCATTCTGGTGTCCATTGGAATCGCTTTCCCCCCTTCAGGACCTTGAAAAATGGCAAGCATTTGTCAGTGGATTTTGAGACAAACCGGTTCAAGGCCGCGATTCTCCCCGTTAAGCTTTGCACTTCTTTTGGGTTTCGAGGCGACTGCATGTTTAGCAAAGCATTGATTTTGTCCGGATTGGCTTCGATTCCCCTCTTATTCACCATGAATCCGAGAAATTTCTCAGATGCTACCCCGAAAGCACACTTCGCCGGATTGAGTTTCATCCGATATCTTCTCAAAACATCAAATGCTTCTGACAAATGGAGGATATGATCAGCGGCGACCATGCTTTTGACTAACATGTCGTCAACGTACACCTCCATAGTGTTCCCCAATTGTTTCGAGAACATGCGGTTTACCAGCCTCTGATAGGTAGCTCCCGCATTCTTCAAGCCAAATGGCATAGCTCTGTAGCAATAGAGTCCTCTATCTGTGATAAATGAAGTATGCTCTTCATCCGATTCCAACATGGGAATCTGATTGTACCCGAAATATGCATCCATGAAGCTTAGCAACTCGTGTCCCGCAGTAGAGTCGACCAGTTGATCTATCCGGGGCAATGGAAAGCTGTCTTTGGGACATGCCTGGTTCAAGTTAGAAAAATCAATGCACACCCGCAATTTCCCATTGTGTTTTGGTACTAAAACAGGGTTTGATACCCACTTCGGATATCGGGACTCTCTTATGAAGCCATTTTTCAATAGCTTTGCGACC
This sequence comes from Ligustrum vulgare, assembly GCA_963555705.1. Classification (NCBI taxonomy): domain Eukaryota; kingdom Viridiplantae; phylum Streptophyta; class Magnoliopsida; order Lamiales; family Oleaceae; genus Ligustrum; species Ligustrum vulgare. The sequence goes on from OY743173.1 coordinate 30,425,028, forward strand.
TCGTCTTTTAAGGCCGCATACTTGTCCGAACTCATGGGCCTTCTCTTTTTCCTGTACCCAGGGCTTCGGGGATCCAGCTGGAGCCTATGACAGGCCTCCTTAGGATCAATCCCAATCATGTCACCATGCTTCCATGCGAACACATCGAGGTTTTGAAGTAGGAAGTCCTTCAATTGACTCTTGTATTCTGTTGGCGAGTCCAGTCCGATCTGTAATTCTTTGATTGGATCAAGTGGGTCTACGCCGAAGCATTCCAACTTTTCGGCCGGGGTGGGGAAATTGTCACCTGCCATCCTGGGGTCTAGATCTGCTAAATCCTCTTCTAGGGTCATCGTGACATCCTTATCTTCAGATGGCCCTTCACCCAATCTTTCAGGGTCTGGGGCAGCCTCGGCCATAGCTACATCACTGATCATGTTCAGGCTCCAATCCTGAAACTTCCAGATCGCATTTGTGTAACAAGCCTGGGATTCTGTTTGGCTTCCCCTTACAATTGCAACGCCATGCTCCGTGGGGAACTTCATGCAAATGTATTTGGTATGCGTTACAGCCCCCAAGTAAATAAGGCCAGTCCTCCCAATTGAACCGTGGTAGGAGGAGATTTTGTCAACTACCAAAAATTCCATAGGAATTCTGGAGAGGGTCGGTGATTGCCCTACTTCAGTCATAAGTGTTATGGATCCTCTGGGGGTTATGCTGTCCCCCGTGAAACCGTATATTGGATCAGGGACTGGAATGAGTGGGGTGCTGATCCCCATCTTATCAAAAGTTACCCCGTATATCACATTTACCGAGGCACCATCATCCACCATCATTCGTGATAGCCCATTCCGAGCCACCACCACTCTGATAACCAATGCGTCGTTGTGTGGGAAGTGCACTCCAACGGCATCGTCTTGTGTGAATGTGATAGGTTCCGTCCGAGGCATCCCGACAGGATGGGAATGGATATGATAGTTCACGTTGGCAGGCTGCTTGGCTTCTCTTATATACCTCTTTTGGGAGTTGTTTGTGCTCCCACCTGGGTTGGGGCCTCCCAGTATTGTGTCGATTTCACGAATGGGGAGGTCGGCCGCAAACATAGGTGGTTCCCGTGTATCTTTAGCATGTGCCGAGGCGGTATTTTGACCCTTATTCCTGTCTCTTTGACGATTGTCAATCCTTTCTTTGATTGAATTCTTCCACGAAGCTCTCCTATCAGCTCGGTTGAACTTCTGGCCACCAGTTTTCTGGGTTCTCCCTGTGTCTAGGGGAAAATCTCCCCCCCTTCTCCCCTGCGCTTTTTAGTCAGCTAGCGTGTGAATTTCCCTGCAATCCTCCGTTGCATGGCCGTAATATCTGTGATAGGCGCAGTAAGCCCCAATCATGGGCTGTTTTCCACTTCGGCCGCTTTCCGCTCTTCCTTGAGCTGTGGGGGGATTTTAAGAAGGGGTGTTAGAGTGTAAGTGAGGGATAGCTTCCGTGATTTCTGCTGCAAAGCTAGATCCCGTCCCCGGGAATGGACGAGGTGCGCCACCTCGGCTACCACCGATCCTATCCTTGTTTCCTCCCTTTTTGAGGTCCGCTTCATTGGAATATCCAAGGTTGTATCTCCCTTGGGGGTGATTATCTCTGGCCCTAGCCATTTCCTCTGATACAATCTCTTCCTTCATCAGGTCTACCAGGGTATTGTAATCCCTTGGTTTCCTGCTTCGGACATCCCTCTAAAACATGCTGGTCATATCTAGCCCTCCTTTTAGGGCGGAAAACATCTCCGCTTCTGTGATATTTTCGCAGATATGCATTTCTTCAATAAATCTAGCTAGGTAACTTTTCAGAGATTCGTCCCTTCCTTGCCTCAGATCCTGAAGGCGTTGGAGGGGGAGTTGGCTAGGCCTCGAAGAAACAAAAACATTCTTAAAAGCAGTTTTCATATCTCTCCAACTGTGGATGCTGCCCGGAGGGAGTTTTTTATACCATCGTATGGCACTCCCCTCAAGGGTTAAAGCGAAAGCTTTACATTTCAGTGCCGGGGTCGCCCCGGCTATTTCCATGCTGGCGCGGTAATTTAATAGGTGATCATCAGGGTCACCTCGGCCAGAGTATTTTGCTATTTCTGGCATCTCAAAGTCATGGGGGACGGGGCATCTACGGAGGCCCTCTGTGAAGGGACTTACTTCCTCTTCGTCATCCAACTCGTATGACGGTAGCTCACTGTTCTCTTCATGACCGGAATACTCGGGGGTCACGGTATTGGCCATAGGGTGGCGGAGCGTGCTCCTGCCTTTGTGGTGGTGGAACGCGACCGTAGTTTGGCCTTTCATGGCTCTTTAATTCATTACGAGGATTAGTCCGAACTGCTTCGGCTCTTCTTTCTTGCCTATTCCTAGGCTCATGTACTGATTCCATCCTTTCTCCCCCCATACCTTGTTGGTCCCTGTACATTTGATCCTGCGACAAGGCTTCTTCAGCGCGTCGTTCGCGCCTATTTCTAGGCTCTGCGGCATTATGCAGACCTGGGTCCGTTTGTTCCCGTCGTTGTCCCCTGAATAACCCTCCTATTCGGCTGAAAACACTGCCGGATTTTTCGGGAGAAGCCTCCCTGCGTCTAGCTGGGAGTGGGTTTTGTTCCCCATGCGTTTCATGTTCTGGGTCTCTCTCGTAGAAGGGCTCGGATTCCACTTCGGCGTATGCCTGCGGGTCCTGATAATAATAAGATACAGTGGCCGCCTCGGATGGTGAATAATGTGGCTGTGAGTATTGCTGAGGCATCACGGGTTCGTTCATAGCATACCCTCTGGCCATAAAGGCATTCATTGCAGCAGTTTGTTCTATTTGCTGCCTCTGCATCTCCAGCATTTGGGCCGCCATAAGTGTCATGTCTCGCATCATGCGGTGATTTCGGTGCCGGCGAGGTGGATTAGGTTGTGCCACTTCCTCCTTGGCGTTTTCATGGATTTCTTGAGGAACTTCGTCATCGCTGTGTTCGCCACTTCTTCCCCTACGGGGGTTAACATCACCGTCACTTTCATTCATGTTTCAGAAGAGTTTCTGGTCTTAGATTGCTTTTCAAGGATAGATAGACCTTTGTCTCGCTGTTTCAAGCCTTTTTCAAGGTTGTTAAACTTATGTTTCAAAGTTCTTTACCTTTTTCAAGGGTGTTTAAACTTATGTTTCAAAGTTCCTTACATTTTTCAAGGTTACCCAGCTTATCTCTCAAAGCTCCTACCTTTTTCAAGGCCGACCAGCTTATCTTTCAAAGCTCCTACCTTTTTCAAGGCCAACCAGTTTATATTTCAAAGCTCCTACCTTTTTGAAGGCCAACCAGCTTATCTTTCAAAGCTCCTACCTTTTTCAAGGCCAATCAGCTTATCTTTCAAAGCTCCTACCTTTTTCAAGGCCAACCAGCTTATCTTTCAAAGCTCCTTGCAGTTATCCGCTCTATTGTAAGAGGTTATTCGTCCTTTTTCAGGACTACCTTTCTATTTGTGGCTTTTTACCATGTGTTTTCGTGGTTAGCAGTATGGTTTCCCACAGACAGCGCCAAAATGTTGACCACAAAATCCGGATGGACCTTGGACCAACACGTCTCAGCTCCTCCCTCTTGAACACGTGGATCTCCTGCGCACTGTGACAAACAATCAGTTTGCAAAGGGGGCCGAGGTGGCTCCCGTTTGCACTCCGATGCCTAAGTTAGTACTCATTTTGGGCAAATATAAATTGGGTGCGGGAAATATAAATGTGTAGAAGAGAGAAAAGGGAGTGAGAGAAGTATATAGTTAAGAGTGAGAAATTGCTAACCCCCCACTTGGAGAAAATTGTGCTTCATTTATAGTGAAACTTCTTGTCTCAGATTGCGACACGTGGCATACTTTACACTTGTCATCACCCTAGCTTATGGATGTGACAATCTTGCTTTTCAATCGTAATCATTGCTACATTTCGTAGGGGACGGGCGCCTGTCACGTCTGGGTAAAGGCAGTGTCCCATCACTGACTCCATCTCTCTCTTCTGGTCAACGCCATAAAGCACCCCGACTGAGTATAAAGCACATCGGCTGGGTGTTAACCAGGTCGGCTAAAGAGGTTTGCTTGACATACCACCTCGGCATTCATCCCAAGGTGATATTCTAGGTCTTAGCTGTGGGTCAAGGTCCATTGGGCCACTACTGGGCCTTCGCTGGTGGATCACTGTACCTTTCTTTGGGCCCGGATTCAACAATTCTTAATTTGAGTTTGAATTAATAGATAAGAAAAGCTTTCTTAAAGTACATTGAAATTGACATCTTATTTCGAATATGGTGTTGTGTGTTGGACCTAGCGTAAGGTCACGTTTGGAATTAAATTGTGAATGAAATAGAAGTCTTAACCTTGCTTAGAGTTTAAAATGTGATTTTGAACTAAAAGTATATTTTATTAAATGAATGGGTACAACTAGGATTTTGGTACATTAACGTCTCGGGCAGCCGATGTTCCTCCACTTGCAAATTCAAATGACGGTAAATACTAAGGATGTCAAGTAAGTAAACTTCCCCTATTTTCATGAAAGTAGAAGGTTAATGTGAAATTAACGTGCGTAAGTGATTTCGTGTTAATTACTTAATGTTGATGTATTTGATTTACGATATGCAAGTATGTGTATTTAAGGAAATGTTCAAGCATGCACGTTATCATGTCATTGCATCCTTAAGCATGCATTGGCATCGAAATGGGGAAGTCAAATGTTTTAATGAAATGAATGTGTCAAAGTGCAAATTTTATTCAAAAGTTATGTATCCCAAGTTTTTAAGAAAGAATGGGTGTACTTCTTTCTAGTTCATGAAAGATGCGAGTGGGAAATGGGACGCGGGGGACCGGCGTACCCGAATGTAATGAGCCGCATTTCGGTGGAATGAAGTGGATGAGCTGCTTTGCGGTGGAATAAAGTGAATGAGCTGCTTTGCGGTGGAATGAATGTTAACCGCTTTGCGGTGGAAATGTGAATGTTAATCTGGTTCCAAATAAGAATTGCCCACTGTTATCTGATTGACTAGAAGATACACCAAGTGAGCTCACGATGGAAATGAAGTGAAAGTTTTGAAATGTTAAGTGAAAGTTTGAAAAGTTTGAAAGTTTTGGAAAGTAAAGTAAATGGGGATACATATATGAAAATTTTAAATCATTCATGTCATAAGCATGCATTACATGCATAAAGTTTACTTACTGAGTTTTAGCTCACCCCAATCCCTCCCCAACATTTCAGGTGATAAATGTTAGATGACCCGAGGAGAGCATTTGATAGCAGACTCAGGCTACACCGCTTCAAGTTTTTTTTTTAAAAAAAAGTTAAATTTGAAGTTAATTAAGTTAATAATTAATTATTTCTTAATTCATTCATTTTATTTTGATAATTGTTTGGTTGAAATTAGTTTAAATTAGTTATGAGAGTTCTAATATTGGTTATATTATCACTTCACTAGTACAGAAACAGGAATACGCGTCGGTTGGAAAACGGAATACGCGTCGGTTGTAGCGGCGACGTCTATGAAGCAGACGTGCAAAGTCTCGACTTTAGGCTTCGGTTGTAAACCGACGCCCAAAGTCAGTTTTGGGCTTCGGTTGTAAACCGACGCCCAAAGTCAGTTTTGGGCGTCGGTTCTAATTTAGAACCGACGCCTAAAGTAAAAAAAAAAACAAAAAAACAAAAAAATTAACTTTGGGCGTCGGTTCTAAATGTAGAACCGACGCCTAAAGTCTTTTTTTTTTTTTTTTTTTGACTTTAGGCGTCGGTTGTAATATTACAAACGACGCCTAAAGTTTTTTTTTTTTTTTTTTTTTTTTTTTTTTTTTTTTTTTTTTTTTTTTTTTTTTTTTGCGGGGGTAGCATCACATTTCTTTCATCCATTCAGCTGCAATATAGAAATTCAATAATTCAAATATTGCAATTTATCCATCTAATAACTAAAAATCAACAATACAAAATTAAATCAATAACTAGTTGAAACACCCATACATATATACAAACACATCTATAATATAAATACTCATATATATATATATATATATATATATATATATATATATATATATATATATATATATATATATATAAACATATATACATTTATATACATTATATATAATACATATATATACATATTATTTACATACATTATACATGCATAAATATTATCACATATATTTACATACATTATATATATACATAAATAAAAACACACATATATAAAGAGGGAGGTGGGTCTCTTACGAGATGGTGGAGGTGCGCGGCGGTGGTGGAGGTGCAACTCCGGTGATTCGGGGAGAGGAAGAGATAAAGAGCGAGGGGAGGAATGTGGTGATGAACGTTGCCGGGAAATGGAGGAATGGTGGTGGTGGCGGCGGCGGCGTCATAGTGCGGTGGTTCGAGTGAGAGAAAAATAAAGAGAGAGGCGGGAAGAGATCGAGTAGTGAAAAAAATAGAGATGATCTGAGTTTTCTGCGCATAAGTAAATAAAGGAATACGCGTCGGTTCTTTAAGAACCGACGCGGGAAATCGGAGAATGGGCGTCGGTTGTAATATTACAACCGACGCCTAAAGTAAAAAAAAAATAAAATTTTTTTTTTTTTTTTTTTTTTTGACTTTAGGCGTCGGTTGTAATATTACAACCGACGCCTAAAGGCAAAAAAAAAAAATTTTTTTTTTTTTTTTTTTTTTCTAAAGAATACGCGTCGGTTCTTCAAAAACTGACGTGTATCTCCGGTTTTACGCGTCGGTTCTTGAGGAACCGACGCGTATTCTCTAGGTTTAAATTTTAGACGTCGGTTGTAATATTACAACCGACGCCCATTCTTTAATTATATTTACAAAAATGCCACCGTCCTTTTATAGGCGTCGGTTTTACTAAAAATCGACGTATATTCCTCATTTTTTTGGTGATTTTTGTACTAGTGCTTATTGCATTTAATTGAAGCTTATTGATATAAAATGTTGTGTTGAGGAGTTTGAGGATTGAATTTGAAATAGTGTGGTGATGTGGGAGTTTGAAGTAGAATTGGGGTTTTATGTTGAATATTGAATTTTTATTTGAGTTGAGTTTTATGTTGTAAAATGGTTTTGATGTCCCTCTACAGGTTGGTTAAGTCCACTTTATAGAGGAGACTCTGCCGAAATTTTGTAAGAATTTTATAAGAGAAGTTTAAATGTTTTAAACGATTATTTTCGCATTTAATGTGAATGGAAGTTAACACGCCTAGGTTTTAGATTTTAAACTTGGGGTGTTACAGCATGCCAAATAGATCAAAAGAAATAAAGAAAATACAAATAAAAAGAATCAAGTACTTCCCGAGTAAAGGTCTGGCTTCTAAGGCTGAGACGGTCCTGTTGGCGAATGTGGTGGGGCCCATGCACTCCTATCCTCCAAGGCTCCTATCCTAGCTAAGATTCGCAATAATTGGGAGTTATCTCGTTCAAAGAGTACTTAATCGTATACAGGTCATTGGCCATATCATTTTATATCTCATCCCATCTCGTCGATCTGTCCTTACTGGACTATATGGGTCTGACGTAGTCACGTAGTGCCCATTATAACACCCAGGTCAGGAAAGTTTAAAAGATTTGATAGGTACTACTCATACCAACAAAGTGCACCTTTTTTCCGGAAGTCCATCGTTAGAAACTTCACAGTTAGGCGTGCTTGGCTTGAAGCAATTCTATGATGGGTAACCTCCTGGGAAGTTTTCTCGGGGAGCGTGTGAGTAAGGACAAAACTTGCTGAAAAGATCCAATGTTAGTATAGTGGGGACAGTACGTCGTCATCTAACGGTCGGTACAGCCCCTTAAGTGGGACCCAAGTCGTTACAAATAGTATTAGAGTCGGCTGCCATCCGAAAATCGGGAACTAAGTGCTATGCGGGCCAAAGTGCTACGTCATAGGACGGGAGCCACCTTTTGAACCCGTAGGAGTCACCTCTAGAATCCCAACGCTTAGCAACGGATCCTCGAATGGTTTAAGCCCGACGAGGACGTAACGAGTCTAACGAGGGGTAATTGTAACTCCCAGGCTAGGAAAGCTTAAAAGATTTGATAGGTACTACTTATACCAACCCTTGTACACCTTCTTTTTCGGTAGTCCATCATTAGAAACTCCACAGTTAAGCGTGCTTGGCTTGGAGCAATTCTATAATGGGTGACCTCCTAGAAATTTTTCTCGGGGAACGTGTGAGTGAGGAAAAAGCTTGATGAAAAGATCCAATGTACGTCGTCAATCTAACGATCGGGACAACCCATTTAAGTGGGACCCGGGTTGTTACACCCATTGTCCTGTCGATCACTGACATCTCTGCTAAAACCTATCTTAGATTCTAATAATTCCCTGAAGGTGCTTGTTTAGGTGCTAGCCTTGAGGTGCTGTGATAAGTGTATTTTATACACTTATTTCTATCCTAAAAGTAGGATTTTTATTGTTTGTTAAAGAATATTTGATATTTATTTTGTTTGTATTTGTTTATATTTCAGAAATAACCCAAAGACAAGAAAACAATGAAATTGAAGCCAAAATCGAGAAATTGGATGTTAAAAATGTCAAAGTATGCAAGTCAAGAGTTGATGCAGTTAATCAAATGGCAAACTGGTTGAAAAATGGAAGAAGAAATCAAATTTGGGAGAAATCAAAAGTTCAGGGGCCAAATTGCAACAATCAAAAGTTGGAAGACTTGCTGTGCAATTAAAAGATAGGGTCCAATTTATAACATTTAAAAGATGAAAATTGCAGTTCAGAATAGAACCGTGCGGTTGCACGGTGTTATAACCGTGTGGTCGCATGAACTGAAAAATTCGCGACTGAAGATAACCTGCAGAGTCGTGCGGCCGCAACATTTTGAACCGTGAGGTCGTACGGTTGTCCAACTGGGCCGCAGTAGGGCTTTTTACGCAGAATTCAGCATTCTTTCCCCCCAAGTAACCTAATTCTCGTGAAAATCTATAAATACAAGACCTTTGGCACGAAATTAGGGGTTCCCAATCTTCATAATTCATGCCAAAACGCTGTCTAATTGTTGGAGGATTCATAGGAGGCCAAATCCAAGATTGAAGAACAAGGATCAAGGAGATGAATAGGGTGAATTTTTTCATACTTCTTGTGATTTATTTTCGACATGTATTTAGGCTAGGTTTTCATTTTTAGAATTGTGATGAAGCTTTAATTTATTGATTCCATGTTTTGACTTACATTTATATTATGCAATTTATGAGATTGATGCAATTAATTTTGTTTTTATTCTCATCTATGATTGTGGACGCATAATTATTAATGTTTGTGATAGAGTTCTATGTTCCTAAGAGTAGGAATCTATTAGCCCTTTATTAATTGTCGCGAAGTCCGATAGGGGATAGAAATATACCCCTATGCTTCGTGTTATCCTAAAAAGTGTTCATAATTCGTTAATACTTTTCTACATGTTTGGATTGATCATAGAAATATAGGCTCGTCTCTTGTAGGAAAATGTGTTTATGCATCGCTCGAAAGGGGACATAAATAAATATAGGAACACGAATTTTCAATACTCATACCTTGTTATTAAATGTTTAAGTCTAATATATGGTTGATATGATTAATGTGGATTCATAATTCTAACATATTCATCTCATCGTTTTAACAAATCAAATTTTCTTATTTTCTTTAGTTTAATTTTTAATTTTTTTTAAAATCAAAATTCCCAAATGCAAAGCCTTTCTCGTTCCGGTTAAGGTTCACAGTCTAAAATACAATTTAAAACAATCTCTGTGGGATTGATACTTGAACTCACGTCCACTTTATTACTTGCGCGATCTGTGCACTTACGGTTTAGCGAACATGCTGCTTCTCTTGCTTGTGTTGCTAGTGGTGCCCGGGGTTTCTGCGGTCTCGTAAAAGCCCTTGTCTTTCTGTTAATAGTGGGCTCTAGTGGCTCAGCCCCCTTATGTGGTAGCAAATGTGCCCCCTCAGCTATGCGAATGGCACTAATAAGATAGGGGAGCATCACATGTCTAGTAGTATAGAGCTAAGACGAAAGACCACAAATGAAGTCAGAAAATGGTCCCCAGTTCAATCTTACGAACCCTCGCAAAATGGTGTAGAAGTCAAGCCCTATCTTTATTAAATTTAGACATGTGCAAGATGTGGTCGACATTGTGATAGATAAAGATGTGGAGCATCCTCAGGATATCAATCAACTCCCCATGCTCAAGTCAACTAGGATTCTCTAACTTTGCATTCGATCTGCCGTGGAGAGAACTTGATCCATCTGCCCCAAACCAAAGTCTTAACTAATAGTGGATAGGACCAGTAGGGTGTGCCCACTAGTTTGTGCCATCCTGCTATCTCAAGCAAGTGTAACAACTCCATGTCCGGGAAATTTGAATTTGAGGGGTGATTTTGGGGGAGAGGGTTGTAGCGACAAAGAATTTTTACGCAATTATAATTATTTTAATATTTAGAAAATCGTGTAGCTACTATCTCACCTATTATTTTGAAGTTAATGCCGCGACGTGATTCGTCTAGCCAAGTCGAGAAAATATCAAGATTTGTTCGATGTTAAATTAAAATTCAGAATTTCTAAAAATTATATTATTATAATTAATTATTTATTCAAGGTATTATTTTAAATCATTTTAATTTCCATTTTCTTATTTAAATTATTTCAAGTCCAAATACGAAATTTATTTTATCTCAAATTTATTTTTCAGTCCAAAATATATCTATTTTAAATACGTTCTTGATCGAAGTTAGTCAAATTTTAATTAATTATCTTAAATTAAACATTAGCCTAATTATCCTATAGCCGAAAGCATATTCCCTTAATCATGTTTCCTTTCTTTCTCTTTTTCTTTAAAACATCATCATTATCATCACCCAAGCTCCACTCCACCATGAGCCTGCACCCACAACAGCCATTTCAACGGTCATCTGCAATTTCCAGCCTCTGCACTCATCATCCCATGTGCAGTTTTCCCTTTACAGCAAATGTCTCTCTTTATACCTCACCATTTCACCATTTCATCATTTTGATATGCCATCAGCATTTCAATCAGCTCAACTCCATCGAAATCAGCTCCAACACTGCCTTCAGCCCTCCTTCATCACCATCACAGCCTCAACCAAGAATGGAGCAATCCACCACCATTTCCATTCATCACCATTTTGCAGCACTTTCATCACCAACTGAAATACTATCAACCAACAATCCTCAATCCAGCACTGCCTTGTCACGGTCACCATCCACCCAGACTGCCTCTGCTCAATTTGAGCTCTAAAACACCCTTCACCATCGAAACCCAGCCATGGCTCTGCAGCCATTTTAGCTGCCTCATTCCAGCAAGCATCCAAAACTCGACCAACGAACCAGCGCCGGCAACCAGCCACCAAATCAGTCATTGCCTCAACCATGTTCAACCAAGCAGCCACCTGCACCAAGCTCCATCTCCATCCCAGCCGAGTGCAACCACAGTCCACCCACACTGCCTCACCTCAACACCATCACCCACCAACGCTGCCATTATCAAAGCCACCGCCCCACTGTCACTTCACTACACCAGCTAGCCACTACTACAACCAAACCTCACCTCAATCGCCGCTCCCTTCACCTCCACTTTCCGCGGTTTTTCCCAAATTTGAGCCTCGATAAATCTCTGATTCAAACCTATACTCGCATCAAAACTTTAACACAACCAGGACCCTCTTGAACCATCACTTTACGCCACCCTTCCCGGCGTTTCACCGGCCAATCACCGGCTTTTATGCCGGATTTGAGTGAGGAACTTCGCACAAGTCGCAGCTCAGTTTTTCTTTCTTTCTGGATCGTGAGTTAGAGAGAGAGTGGTGAGTGAGAGAATGGTAAGAGAGAGAGAGGAAAGATCTGATATATTAATTTTCAGAAATTTGCAATTTGGTCCCTGGGTTTTAAAGTTATTTCAAATCAGTCCCTAAGTTTTAAAATCTATCGTTTCAGTCTCCAAGTTTTAAAATGAGTTTTAATCAGCCATTTCATTTTTAAAAAATATATTATTTCAGCCCTATAGTAATATTCGTTTTAAGTTTCAACTCAAGTTTCAAAGATATTCATTTTAGTCCTTCAACTATCAAAAGTATTCATTTTAGTCCCTCAACTTTCAAAACATCAATTTAAGTCCTCAAAGTATAAATTATTATTTTCAAACTATAAATTTCTAAAGGATGAATTACGGGCTAGACGAAGCGTACGGAGGATTTAAAGAATGGAAGTCATTTCCCGCTCAACTTTGCACTCGTCAAGTTTAAGGTAGACTCGCCCCTATTAATTGATATAAATTATGATTGCATGTGAATGTCATGTGACCTATGAAGGTCATTTTTATGAAAAGAAATAAGAATGTATTTCTTCGGAAATAATGGTTGAATGTTATGTGACTTGTGAAAAGTCATTTTTATGAAAATGAGCCTATATTCCCTCGTCAGGAATAATGATGATATGATTATGATATGAGTATGCGGGCAAGATTGGGAAAAGGCCCCGTTGAGGGAGCCCAATCCGCTACAATGTATGCGGGCAAGATTGGGAAAAGGCCCCTTGAGGGAGCCCAATCCGCTACAAGAAATGATGATGTTATGCATAACTTACGTGCCTCATGAGCACGAGAGACGAGAATACCAACATCCGATTTTCTAAAGAGCCTATGATTTTCAAAATAAGCCTATGAATTTGAAAAACCATGAGTATGCGGGCAAGATTGGGAAAAGGCCCCTTGAGGGAGCCCAATCCGCTACCCACATCCATGTTTAAAGAGTATATGATTTTTTAGAAAGAAGAGAATACAACCACCCGTTTTTTTTAAAGAGCATGCATTTATGTGTTCAATTATATTGTAGATTAATTAATTGGCGATGAGTCTACTGAGTATTTCTATGAAATGCTCATGTCTATTATTAACAATTTTGCAGATTTCGGAGACGGTGGCAAGCGATGAATGATGGTGGCAATAATCGTTAAACGGATGAAAGTTTGACTTTAATGATTTCCGTATTTTCCAAACATCGAATAATTTTGAGAACTTCAGCTATTTGAGAAATTATGACATTGTCAATTTCTTTACAATATTAATGGTTCGATTTACTATTTCATATGGTTTCATAAATGTTTACAATTTTATCGACCATTACAGTTTATTCAATGTCGCCAAAAAAAAATGAATTTCAATTATTTATTCCGCAAAAAATATTAATTGAAAAGTTAGATCAGACGATTTAAGTGGTGAACTGGGTATACGGAACTCGGGGCGCTACAAGGGTTGTGTGTGAGAATGAAATTTTGAAAACGCCAAGTCTCAGTTTAGACTAAAAAAAGAGGCCCAAAGTAATCCGCTTTTTTGCTAGAGACTAGCAAAAAATCTAGTTGGGGAGTGTGACTATTCTCCAATTTTACTTATTTTAGATAGGTAAATAAATGAAAAATGCAATTTTGGGATATAAATTAAGTTATTCAGAGTAAAAAAAAAATTATTATAAAAGACCCCATTATAATTCTTATACTCTAAATTGATTTTATTTGCTAATAATTTCATTTATTTAATTGTAGGGATATATTGAAAAATTCTTAAGCTGAATTTGAATTTCTACCTAAAAGTCCCAATCCTAATTCGATTAAAAAAACCCGAGAACTTCACATTTTTTGCCCAACAACACTCACCAGCTGAGCCTCACCTCTTCAGCATTGACGCAACCCTTTCATAGCAGCATCATCTCTCTCCAACACTTCTTCTACATCCCTCTCACTTGTCTAGCCGAACTTAACTTAGCCAACCTCCACTCAGCCCCAAACAAAGCACATCCTCAGCACTCATAGTAGCCCCTTCTCCACCGTGAAACACACCAACAGCCGCACCAACCCACACACAGCAATCCCACTACACAACCGCCAGCAACCTCTTCACTTCACAAAACTCACCAGCCGCACACTCTTCTCCCTTCACCGAAACCTGCAACTTCATCTTCCCTAGTCCTCAAAGCCGCTACAAAAACCAGCCTCCACGTCAAATCCCTCTCGGTCTTCTCCTCCACCAGAAAACACACATAGGCCCAACACTCCAGCCATCAGCCTCACTTCTTCCTCACTCTAGCTTCTCATACCTCCAGCCAACATCCCCTCGGCCATCCCCAATTCTCACATTTCACTCCACAGCCGCGGCAAATTGAGGAGAGGATGCAAAGTGTTTTTTCGGGTGATTCGTTCTAGTTTCGATTCATACTTTGCTTAGAATTTTTATTATTTTAGTTATTAGTTTACATAATTAAGATTTTCAATGTTAGTTAAGTTTAAGGTATATTTTGGTTATTGAATTTTAATTTTCAAACTGAAATTTCATTTTTTAGTAATGGTTATTGTTTGTTTAAATTTGATTTCGGTTAATTCAATTATGGTTGGCTAAATTATATTTGAGAGGAGTTATTTTTAGCTTCAATGGATAGATATTAAATTCTTATGGATGAATTATTGTTATTGATAAGGTTAACAAATTGTTTTAAATTTTCAGATTATTTTACTTGGATTAATGTCTTTGATGTGGTGTGAATATGCACACAACATGTTTGACAAAATGCCGTAGAATAAATTGATTAATTTTCTTACTAATATGTCTACATCTTACCAGTTTTAAGAAATTCATACTAATCTTATTTGCAAAGTCCAATTGATAGCGAGAGAATAACTCAACTCAAATTTCTCTTTCATTGCAATTTAATTATATCTTCTTTTTACTCATTTAAGTAAAATTGAAATCAATGGTTAGATTTGAATTTGGAAAATATTATTATACCATTAAAATCCTTAGGAATAATGACCATGAATTACTGCTAGGCTAAAACTCAACCTCTTTATACTTGGAGAGTAGATTTTCCATCGAATCAGATAGACCTTTGTTACTGAGCGCAGACTCGACCTCAATTTTCCAGGAAATAGTTTGAGACAAGAATTAAATGATAGCAATTGTTGGGCAACCTCAATTTTTTTCTGTGAATATGCATGCCACGCCACTTTTTGGTGCACTCCTTGTACATCTTTGAGCTCTCATATGCATACGACATAAATCTGTCAATCTCATTAAGTTGCCTTAGGCTCTTTTCATCTGCTGCCTTTAAATCAAAATCCAACTTATTTACAGTCCAAAGAGCCTTGTGCTCCAACTCAAATGATAGATGACATGTTTTCCCAAATACAAGGTGATGTGGAGACATCCCTATGGGTATTTTAAACATTGTTCAATATGCCCATAAAGCATCATCTAGCAGTTACTTCCAAGATTCTTTTGAGCTCTCGGTTTAAAATTTTCACTTGCCCACTAGTTTGGGGATGTTACAGAGTGGAAATTCTTTGTTTTACTCCATACTTTTCCAAAAGTTGTTATAATTTCCTACTGCAATAATACATTTTTTTTAGAAATTCTATCATCACTCTTCCATCATTTGTAAGCAATGAAACTGTTTCCACCCATTTGGACACATAATCAACTGCTACCATAATATATTGATTATAGTGAGACAAAATGAACAGACCCATGAAATCCATACCCATTTGCGTCATGAGATGTTACCTATACGTTGGTATATATCACACTTCTTCACAAATATGTAGGCATCCTTGAACAGAGAAGGCCAATAGAAACTTGACCGTCAGATCTTTGCAGTTGTGTTTGAAGTTGTTGCATGTTCATCTACCATACGTGTATGGATCGTACAAGTGACGAAGACTCTTTGTATCGTACCCACTAGGAATGAGATACATTATTAATCTAAATTACTAACCTTAACCGAAACTAGAAAACTATCAATTGGGTTTTTGGATTAAAACTAAACTAACAATTGAAAATAGAATTCAATTAAAAGCAAACAATTCTAAAGAACTAAGTTAATGAGAGAAATATGCTAGAATCGAGAATCCAATTTTATTTCCATCTTTCATATCTTGATTTATGTCTAACAACAATTCATGGAATTATAAAATCAATGTTCCTAATTTGTTTAAAATCATATTTTGAGCAGTGTTTGAAACATATTTCTATATGTGACCCACATATATTTCTGTGATTGATGTGAACACATAGAAAAGTATTAATGTTTTATGAACAATTAAAGATAACATAAAGTATAGAGGTATATTTCTATAATCTATCAGACTTTATGGAAATTAAGACAAGTCTAATGAATTCATAATTTTTCAAACTTAAGAACACGTTACAAAATCATACAATCATTGGTCAACTAATTGCATAAACATGAAATATAGAATTAATTGCTTAAACCCATTATTTGCATTATGTTAAACAAGAATCAAAACTTGAGATCTAAAAAATAAAAGCTTCATCAAGATCCTAATATAGAGTAAAATATCCTAGAAATATAATTGAAGATAAATAACAAGAAGACTTCTTGGAATTCATCACCCATGATGTAGAAATCATTCTTCTTGTTGGATAATTCTTCAATCTTGCACATTGTACCAATTGGTTCCCTCAAGAATTTGGTAAATATTATGTGTAATAATGTGGTAGAGGAACCCTAATCTCATTCATTATACCCCATATATATAGGCAAGGAGGAAATCTAGTTCAATTGGGAAAGAAATTAATCAGAACAGGATTTTAAGGAGGAAAAATCTCACCAGATAAACAACCCATGCAACAGCATGGTTGGCGTAGGTGCCTCACGTGAAAGGAGTGAAACGGTTCTGCTTTTGTAACAGGAAACCTCGCGATCACACTATAAATAGAGTGTGATCACATGGCTTTAATTTTTCTGTGTTTTTGCAAAGTTTTTTCGTACAAATTGGTCCTTCCCCTAATTTAGAAGAAGCCCTTCGTTAGTTGAGTCATTCAATTGAGCCCCTGAACTTTTTAATTTCTTCAATTTCTCTTCCATATCTCAATTCTTCAATTGAGTCCTTGAACTTTCAACTCCTTCCAATTTTAGCTCTAATTAGCTTCACGGTTAACCTTATCAACTTCCAATGTGTATGATTCAACTCGAATTTCCTTCCAATTGACCTTTATTCGCTTAATTCTTTCATTCTCATGACTTTAGGATAAAAATGAAGTAATAACGAATAATAAAAAAATTAGTAGAATTTATTCTTCAATGAAAATATAATATCCTATTTTTAGTATATAAATAAGTGTATAAAATACACTTATCAAGAGCTAGAAAATCACCACCATATGCAGCTGAATAACATTGCTCTAATATTCTTGGAGCTTCATCCTCAGGTATGCACTTCCTAATTGTCTGATCTGGATCTCGTTTTAGCGAATAGGACCTTCCCATAAAGAATATTTCAAGTCAGAGAAAACTTTCGTCTTATGGTGACTTAAGTATTTGGGGGAAATGATGGATTTGGCCAAGTAATTCACATTGTCGGCATAACATGAAACATCCTCTACTGCAAATAGCTGCTCATCAAGAAAAACCTCATGGATATCTACTAAGATCTGTCTCCTTTTCTTGTTCAAATCAAGATAGATGATCTGCTACAACATCATAACTTGAAAAGGAAATTGAATTGGAAACTGAAAAACTAAAGAAAAGAGGTGGACAATTTCACATGGTGAATGATATGTCTCAATATAAGCTCGATGAGGATCATGATTGCCAAAACAGTATGAGTAGAGTAGTAATGGTAGTAAAAGGGAGGGTAATTGTAGATCCAAGTCTAGGACAACTAGTAAGAAATGATATGATTGTCATAAAATTGGTCACTTTATAAAATAATTTTATAAAGAGAAGCATGAGCAGATAGAGGAAGAGATGGATAAGGCGAATGTGGTGTTTGTTTCTAATTTAGACATGATTGAGGATTATATGTTATTAAATTTGTGGAATCCATTAAATTAAATTTGAATGTGGAATCTCATAAGCATGAATGGATACTTGATTTGGTGCATCTTCTCATGTTACATCACATAAAAATTTGCTCAACAACTTGCATGCTGTTATAAATACTTTACCTAATTAACTTTACCTAATTATACCTAATTTATATTATTTATTTATAGGTATGAATGAATTATTATGCCCCTATTGAATTCTATAAATAGGGGCCTAAGTTTTTTAAATGAACACACCATTCTTAATGAGAATTCTCCTCCCATTCTCTCCATCTCTCTATTTCTTGTTCTTAAATTTTGGTAGTTTCACAACAAGTTATCAGTACAAGTCTCTAGCCTATTGAGTAATATGACGGGAGTATGCTCTACAGTTGCATCTAAATGATGAACCTCCGTATTAAAAACCAGATTATTATTAATCAACATTTCATTATTATTAATCAACATTTCATAAATGCTCTACGTCTGCGCGTGTCGATGGAAGACGCACCGATGCACATGCACAGACGTCGACGACGCATGTGGAGGTGCGTGCAGGGCCACGACAGTGTCAAAGGGAAGTTTGTTCGTCTCGATGTTTTGGGTTTTTCTATAGTTTTACTTTTCTGTTTGGTACAATTGTGGACATTTTTCAGCGGTCGAACTTGGCGGTTCTATAAAACTATTTTTGAAGCACTTCTGATGGGATTTTGCACTTCAGACGAAAACTAAGTTTGTTCTAAATTGAATTTCAAACCTACTAACTGTTTTGATTTATCCATATGAAAAATATATTAAAATATGGACAATTTTGCCCTTGGTAATACATAAAAGTATGTGATCAATAAGATAAATTAAAGAGTTTAAACAAGGTACAAGTAATATAATTATTGTCATACCGTGATGGATTGAATTATTATGGACTGGATTTATACCTTGACTGGATATGACCCATTATGGTAACAGATTGGAGTATTATGAATACCTTGACTGGATTTGGAGATATGAATCGCTCACTTATGAAAAGTAATTATTTCATTATGTTGACACCGCCTATATGATTGGACTATCGATTAAATATATGGAATAATTTACATATATTCATATTTTATCTATTATTCCAAAACACCTCAAATGTTGGTTAATTCTAACATATTGGAGGTTGTTGTCAATATTTATACGTGGTGGTATAACCCAGTATTATTATTGTTAACATAAATACGATATTATTGTTAGTTGATATTTCATTGAACGGTACCATAAGTTATCATTACCAAAAAGTTGTTGGATGTTGATAAAAATATTTTATCAAATAATACCAAAAGTTACCATTATCTGTATTGAAAAGATAGATAAAAATGAATTATCCTAAAAGAAAAATGTGATGTATGATAAGATAATATCACATGATAGCACGGACATGGCAAATGTTAAAATAATCTCATCGGTATTATGAGATGAAAATTAGATGATTGGAATAAAAAGATTCGATAAATATTATAAAAAGTTCTTGCATAAGCACTTATGTACTCCAGAAGAAGTAAAATTCATCATCTAAACATGCTGAAGGGATATTATTATAGCTCTTGAAAAAGCACAAAAGAGTTATATTGAAACATGTCAAGAAAGGGGATTCATGTAAAATACACAAAAAGAAAATGGAGAAACATTTATAAAATTCTCAAAAAGTGGAGATGTGTTTCAAGTGTAAGAATACTCCATGCTCTACCACCCCTAATCTATTCTGAGGTTTACAAGGTTAAGTTTACATTAACCGAACTCCATTTTCATTTGATTCCCCTTCTTTGCGACCAATCTATCTTAACTCCTACTGGATCTTGTATTGGAATATATGACTGCAGCTTATCCAACAGTTACTCGATAGTAGGAGCAGAAATAAGGATTCTCCTAGAAAATGGAGAGATGAATCCTTGTTCCATAGCAAAATCAAGAAATGTTAGCAAACCATCAAAGAAATTGTTAACATTTAAAATCCCAATAGGCTTGATATGGAGATCCAATTGAGCCCATGAGGTAATATTAAAGATTTCTTCTAAAGAAACAAAACCTCCGGGCAGGGCTATCAAGGCATTAGAACCATATAACATGCAAGTTGTAAGTTCATGGATAGATAATGTTTGTACTTCATGCCCTCGTGTTTTGCCTGCAATATCTACCAAAGGAACATGTATAACGCCTATCACTTTTACTCGCTCTGTTTGAGCAGATTGGGAACACAATCCATCAATATAGTGCTACCTTTCTCTCCCAACTTCTTTTCTAGATCCACTACTACTTCTAGATACCCAAAACCTTTCCCTATTTTTGATCCACAAAATACACAGATAGTTTTGATCTGTCGAAGTTTTGGTCCTTCCATCTTTGAGAGTATAAGAAAGAAACAACTTACGAGACAATAATATTTTGGGATGCATGAAACTGTGAAAATATTTGACTTTTTAAAACTAAAAAACTTTACTATTTATTACTCGTCTTTTAAAAAAGTGAAAATTTACTTTTGACTAAATCACACTACTTTTGATAAAGCTCACCTTTCGGGGATTTTTCAATCACACTTTATCAATATTCGAGAAAGGAAACATAAAAATATGTGCAAATATATACACACAATATATTGATTTACCTTGTATCAATATTAAATAGCCAAAACATCATTGTTTATAACAGACTGGAAAATAGGATCTTTTCTTGTTATATTCTTGAGACTATAACAGTTTTTATCAACGTTGAATTGAGCCCATGGAGAAAGGAGCTCACGCTACAAATATCCACAAGGGTGCGTCTCAAGAGTCAATCGAATATCATCCAATGACTCCTTACTCAGTCCACCCTTAATGAAATTAATTTTATCATCTCGATTTCTAGACGAATATCCTATTGATTTACAATGGGTATCACATGTCCATCGAGGACATTTGTGACAACTGTTTAATCTTTTTATTCTTCACTTCTTTGCAAAAGTACTCTTACCTAAGCCAGGCATGTGCTTAGAAAATAAATCTAGTAATTCACCAAACAATCGGACTTTTACTTCGATCAACCAATGAACATCTTCTGGGAAACCTTGATCCATCAGCAGCCTCAATCTTTCAAGTCGAACTCGGTAAATCTTTTTCAAAACATTTACCGGAAGATTAGAATAATATTTACGAATATTTGATAATATGGCATCCATTTTTTATGGATCTAATTTTCTTCCCAAACGCGTAAAGAGAAGTGGGTCCACGAAACATTTATTCCACCAAGAAATAAGGAATAAAACATTGAAAAGATAGGAACAAGGAGATAATGCGCCATTACCTTTTTTTGATATGATAAAAGGAAAATGAAAGATTTGGAGACAAGAATTATTTTCTTGGGATATCGTACAGACCTTTCTTGATGTAATAAATCAAGGTATAGTGATTTCTACTATACAGAAATACGTACAAGTAAAATGAATATTATATTGAACCAGAAGTTCATACATATGTACAAGTGAAATAAATATCTTGATGAACCAGGAGTTCTATAATTTAGCATGATCGGTTGGATCATCCCAATTTAATAATGAGATTTATTAAGAATGTAAAATGTCATTCATCGAAGAACCAGAAGATTGTTCAAGTTAACAAGTTATCATTGTTGCTTATTCTCAAAAGCAAATTGATTATCTCACTAAGAAAATGAATTACTGATTATTTGCTCAAGTAAAGATATTACGAGCAAAGTGATAAATGCTAGCATGAATACATCTCAAAATTATTAATGATTTTACAAATTAGTTGAGATAATAGAATATTGTATTGCTAATGGTTTAGGAGATTAAAAGCCTCCAATTATTTGCTATGAGAACAATTTGAATATAAACATTTCTCATGTAGCAATATTCTACATACAAACATGTCAATACAATGAAACAAAACTTGTGAAACTTTATGATTTCTAAGAAGTGCGATATATATATACACTCCAACGAAACACATTTAGATATATGATTGTGATTATATCACCAATTATTAATGACATGTGTTGCGGCATTTTTTTTTCGATTAATATAATACAAGATTTTTATGGGGAAATTAAATAATAATAACACGCTTGCAGCGTGATCAAACCTGAAGTGTAATTATGCTTGAAGCATAATGGCAATTGATTCCAAAAACAAATATCTATTGAATAATTGAGATGATCCCTTTGAGGCATTTACTCATGGTGAGTAAAAGGGATATAGTTAAATGATAAGAGATTTAGGACTAATGATAAAAATATAAAGAGATATCTATATGTTAAGTCTATATTGAGATTAAATGGAATCGATAAATAAGTCGACTCCACACACAACTCTCTCGTGAAATGAGGTTGATGAAATTATGATACATTAGCCAAATATAAAAATCCTAATGTAGGGATTATTGTTATAGGACCTGAAATCCAAACACTTAAATGTGTAAAGCCAGTAATTATTTGTACAAATGAAAAATATTACACAGTTGTAAAAGACGACTTGTTGTGGGCGAAATTTTTCAAAGAACTAGCATGAAATATGGTAGATGAGACTATAATCTAGATCACTAGTTTGAGCTCTTTGATATACCAATGAGTGAGATCAAAATGTGTGATTCTCATCTCGGTACTTTAGAAGTATTCTTTGATGCACCAGTTGATCGCGGTACGTTGGGATTTCAAGCAAAATGATTATAGATTATATGTCTAAGTTGATATCTATTTCAATGATTGATTATAGTCCTGTAAATTAGAAATTGTAGTTTATAAAGTGCAAGAACATACATGTATAAATCATTGAAAGATTCAATTTGCTCAGAATAGTATTATCATTATAAAATGAAATGTGATTCTTATATATATAAAATAAAATCACATGAAGAACGATACAAATGACCCCATAATATAATATGTTGAAAATGAAATTGGAGTGTATTGTTATTATATTTGAATATTTGAGCATGCAATTGATTTTCAATATTCAAATTTATATTATACACCGAAAATGAATATTTAATTATTCACCAGAAGTGAATTCGAAATTAAATATTTAATTATTCACCAGAAGTGAATTCTAGATTTTGATAGTTTCACCAGAAGTGAATCAATTCTAGATTTGAGTAATGTATTTGGTCAATTAGTGATATATTGCTTGATATAGCATGTTCAATAAATCATAAATTAGCTATGATATCATAAATGAGTAATAAACTATTTATACAAAGCTCATCATAAATTATATGTTTGATGAAAGGATTTGAGATTGCATCAATATACTTGTGATATTCCCATGAGGGGAACTAATACGCGCTGCACTCTTTTTCCCTTAACTGAGGTTTTTTCCCTACAGTTCCTAGCAGGGTTTTTAATGAGGCAGCAATTATGGCGTATCAATGAGAATAATATACTTTTTTTCCTTTCGCTAAGGTTTTGTCCCACTGAGTTTTTCTGGAAAGGTTTTTGAGACATTATCACAGCTATCTGTGAGTTATAATTCAACAACAAACTCTCTCTTTAAATTGTGCTAGAATGATATCAACAAATGAAGTAAATCATAGACATCTTATGAAGAATGTTATGATATGAACAAATGAAGAAAATCATAGACATCTTATGAAGAATGTTATGATATCGACTACACACAAGGAGATTTTCATATATACATATTCTAGACAAAAGATGATATCATTATTCAAGAAGTTCATGAATACTCAATTGCACACTTCAGGGGGAGAATCATCCTGTACTCTTTTTCCTTCGTCCAGGTTTTGTCCTACTAGATTTTACTGACAAGGTTTTGACGAGGTAGCACTTCAGCACAACATTAGACTCAATGATTCAAGATGGCCAACATCAGGGGAATCAACTGTACTCTTTTTCATTCGCTCAAGTTTTATCCCACTGGGTTTTCTTAGCAAGATTTTAACGAGGCAATAATTGAGCAATAAGTCATTCAAGGGGGAGTGTTATAAATACTTTACCTAATTATACCTAATTTATATTATTAATTTATAGGTATGAATGACTTATTATGCCCCTATTGAATTCTATAAATAAGGGCCTAAGTTTTGTAAATGAACACACCATTCTTAATTAGAATTCTCCTCCCATTCTCTCCATCTATATTTCTTGTTCTTAAATTTTGGTAGTTTCACAACACATGCATATGATTTTAATCACATTTTTTTTGTGTAATGATATTACATGAAAAGTTGTTAGGATAAGTGATATTTCTAGTAAATTTGATATGGTCGTGTGCTTACTTGGAGATAAGCTAGATATATTCCAAATATGAATAGGATTTGATATCAATGGGTTAATTTGAAGAGATATGGATAACATGTAGGATTGAGAATCTGATGATGAAAATGGTTAAGGGTGTTTGTGTAACATATAAAGGAGTTAAAGAAATTGTTTATATGTTATCACTACTAATTTAATTAGAAGTGTTGATTCATCTATTTCTTTTAGCAAATTAAATGACATCCACAAGTTGCACACTACGTGTGCACATATGAATAATAAGGGGCTTAAGCTTCAGGTGATGAAGTTTCTTTTATTAGAGACCATGAGTCTAATGTACCTTTCTATAATAAATATTTAACGACCCGAAAAATTATGATGTCATTTATTCTCCATTATGATGTAATAAGTTATTTTTAGAATTTATTTAATTTTAAAAATAAAAATGGGATTTAAAGAAAGAGTAACGGAAGTTTTAATAAAATTGAAAAGTTACAAAAAATGTGTTTAAACGCCTCTCTTTAGGAGGCTCGTTTGATCACTTCTGACCTCCGTTGAATGTATGTAAGATATGCATGAATAAGCTCTCAAAATGATCTTCGTGAATATGTAATATCGCTTTCTAAGTTCAATCAATTGATAGTCACTGGTGAATTTTTAAAGTTAGTACTTTACCGAAATGTTAAGAAAACTAGTTTTAAGTGACTTACTTTAGGAAGCCATAACTTCCTTCTTGGTTAACCATTTCAAGTCTGGTAAAGTACGCATGCAAGTGAGTAGTGAGTAACTTGAAATGGTACTAAGAACACTGATTTCAACTTCATATACTATTTTGAATTTAAGCTCAAACATTGCTCCCTAAAACTGGAATCTTTGAAGGAAGCATGAATGATGTGGCACCTAGACCCAACACAGTTGCCTCCTAGCTTCAAATACTCACCCAATCAGTCCCTTACACCTCCTACTTGTATGTTCAATGCACTCCACTTTGCACTCCTCCTCCTACTTGAATAGTTAACATCTCCTTTTCATCTCTCCATTATCTTCTTTCATTTATTGTATCCAATATTCCCTGTAAATACCCAAGTTTTGAAATAAGTTCTCACACTTAAAGATCAAGATAAAATCGAGAAAAGTATAGCTTCCTCCACCCATAACCCTAGGTAAGAAATTCATGCCAAAATTATGTTTTAAATCCATTCAGTTTATTTTTTTCATTGGGAAAGATGTTTTATCAAAGACACTTATTGAAGCTTATGATTTTAGATCAAAGAGATCCAAAAAATGAAGTTTCAAATTCAGAAAATACACTTGGTGTCGACACCTACTGGTTTTGTGTCGACACCAACAGGACAGCACAGCAGCCTGACTCCATTCAGCCATAACATTTGTTTTACAACTCCAATTTATAATCCGTAAAGTCCATTAAACTCCAGATTCGATGAGATTTCCAACAATGTATTATATAACTCGTGGAGGTTTATATGCTATAAGTTATTTATTTCTCCACATACTACGTGTGAAGTAAGTCGAAGGACTTCCATTTCAAGAAAGGGAAAAAAAAAATCTGTTCTAGTAGCCGTTCATGGATCTATTCATCCATTAAACTATGAGTGGGATATGTTTACATATTATATAGTTTTATCAATAAGTGGGTCAAATGTGTTTACTTGAATCATTAGATTAATGAAGTAAGATATGTTTATTTGAAACATTTGATTAATATGGTTAATTAAGTTATTTGATTAATGAAGTGAGTATTCAATGCACCATGTATATGTTGGATAATGTTATAGCATGTTTCCAATAAAATGTCATTTGGTTGATCAAGATTCATAAAGAAGATTTTTTGCATAAAAGTTATAGATTTGAACACTAGCCCCCTTGGTACTCAATTTAGGATATCAATGCTGATCTTGAGGGCCTTAAGTCCCAAGGTACCTATGAATCACTTCTAGAGATCTAGTAGCCTTGTTGGAGTCGAATAAGGTGAAAGATGATAGGGATGTAAAAGTCCTAAAGGATGAAATAGTCTTATGTAATCTCATGGATATTGATGTGTGTCAGAGGGCCTTGCGGCTCCAAGGTACCAACGAACGACTTATGGAGATCTAGTAGCCATGTTGGAGTCAAATAACGTTTAAGATGACAGGAATGTAAAAACCCAAGAAGATGAAATAGTCATATTAATCTGATATGTTATGGCCATTTTATCATTATAATGTTTATGAGAATGTTATGACCATTTTATCGATATCCGGTTTATGAAAATGATAAGCGCTTTGGGGTTAGATGAGATAATCTATAATTGGGGCCATAAAAATAAATTTTTTGAAAAGAAGCATATGCATCAATTACTCATCTTGTTGAAATAGTTAATCTATGATGTGAGTTTTATATGGCTTAGTTGATTAATGAGATAAATTGAATATTACATTTGAGTTATTTGCGACGCATACTTAATATATATTTGAATAGCACGTGGATACTTGTCACAATGTGATAAAAGCGTAGTTTACTTAAGTTAAATAAATGTGACGTCATGATATTTTTAAGACACATGGCTCATCTTGTTGAAAGGATTTATTACTAGCATATTACAAG
Source organism: Ligustrum vulgare (assembly GCA_963555705.1). Lineage (NCBI taxonomy): Eukaryota > Viridiplantae > Streptophyta > Magnoliopsida > Lamiales > Oleaceae > Ligustrum > Ligustrum vulgare. The sequence continues at coordinate 30,451,701 of OY743173.1, forward strand.
CATCTCATGCACATTAGAATACGGTTGCTCCAATGTACGTCACTCGTGATCTTGATATGTTATCATATACCTGGAGCTTCCTGATGATCTTGAGACATAGCGGTATATTGATGGGTAAATCAGTGAGATTTTAGGTGGAATGTGTATAATCGAAGTTATTGGTTGTGGAAAACTATGAAATGTTATATGTTGAGAGTTTGGGGTACAAGAAGAGCGCCGTAGGGGACCTATCATATCATGCATTGCAATATAGTATGCAGTTATCAATATTGAAAATTATCTATGACGTATGAGTCATCGGTAAAAAGATACCTACGGAATGTCTCAATTATAACTAGTTATTACGATACGGATATGTTATTAAGTAGCCAGTGACATGGTATCTACAACACCTTACGATCTTGATCTGTCAATTATTTTCGACAGATGAATGATCGACCCATATATTTAACTGTATTACTTTGACTGGCATAGTGTAAATTATACATACATTTGCATTGGTCTTGAGTGTGCGAGGTAGACTACTATGTCATGCATTGAAGTATAGTATACTGTTATCAATATGAGAAAATATCTGTAACATACGGGCCATCGATGATACGATATCTGCGGGATATCTCAATTATAATTAGCTATTACAATACGGATATTTTTTTGAGAAATCGGTGATACTATGCCCATAACACATCATGATCATTATATGTTGATTATTTGGATATACGGATATTCAACCCATATATCGAGTTTGTTAATTTTATATTATTGGCATTTCCTATTTTTTCACAAATGTGTAATTTAAGAAAACTTAATTTATTTACTAAATACGTGTATTTAGTAATTTATTAAGTTTAATTAAATTATGCAAATATTTTTTGAAGTAACATATATCTTTTATTTTCGGAAGATAATGATCAAGAAATATTAGGATGATAACCTCGAAAATCTTGATCTCGATATCTTGTGATTTTGGTAAATTTCTTGATGATATATTTTTGTGATTATTCTTGGCACTCAAACTTATCTTTAGATATGGTAAGTTCTTCTTGATATGGTCGAGAATATTTCAATCTTATATTTGTATATGTTAAAATCATCATCTTGATAAGGGTCGAGCTTATTCACGCTTATCTACACATGGTAAGATTATTTGGTCGATAATCTTGGTTGTGAAAATTCTTGATAAGGCCGAAAATATGGTGCTAATATTTGGTATCCTATTTTATGGTAAGATCTTTCATTATTTATCTATATCCTAGTTTATAGTAAGATTTATTCAGGAATAATTATCTCACCTTTCTCTAATTATCTCTACTGTATTTTGCAGTTATTAGAGATCTTGTGTAATAAGGAAACTTGGAAGTCAAGTAACTTAGTTGCATTTAAATAGGAGAAAACTGGGACATTTTTCTCAAGACGTGTAGAATCATAAAATTCGTGTGGTGCTTCAAAAATACACGTCCACTTCATTTAGAAGTCAAGAAGCCAATTTTTTGTGTGGTGCAAGAACATTAAAGGCTTCAATTGTATTGTGATTTTGGTACTCCGGGAGGAGGATACAATCACTTAGAGAAGGAAGGAATTTCAGCGAAAGATAAAACGGGAGGTTTGGATCGTGTTCGAACGGGAGTTCGAGGTTGCTGAAAAAGTGTTGCAGATTCAAAGAAAACTACTGAAGAGTGGTGGGACGCCGCTCACATTACATGCCATAGAAGGATCGGGGAGTGATCTATTTCTTCGATGTTTGATAAGTCTATGCGTAGATTTATCTTGTAGTTTAGATTGATCTGTATAAACTCATTCCTTATATAGTGATTGATTTTTGTCCGCATGATGCGGGTCGTGGGTTTTCCCTTTTAGGATTTTTCCCACGTTAAACTCAAATTATTGTGTTCTTGTCCATTTACAATTCTGCACAATTTATTCCGTTCATTTACCTTTTACTACCCAGACGAATCTGCATCAACAAGATTCATCTGGTATTACACTAAAACAGATCTTAACGATTTACTGTTAATTGGTTACTGTCTAGACTTATCTGTGACTGTCTGTTGATAAAATTTAGACAACTTTAAATTTTCAGAGTTGTATATCTTTGACTATCTCATTCCAAATGATACATATATACATTGAAATGGTCTTAAGTATATGAGGTTGAGTTGTATATACCAATGTGCAATAACAAATGTGCACCATATTCTACTCACTAGGCACGCGTGTGCTCATCCTAGGAATCTTAACTTCTCAGGTAGCTATTTACATGGATCTTCAGATAGCTTGATAGAGAGTGCTGGGCTAGGTGACGACCTGTAAGTTGTGGACACAACACTGAATAAGAATTATGGTTTTTGAATTGTCACATTTTATTGAACTCGCTATTTTATTATTATCTAAAATGTTTTAAAGAAACTTTTTAAAGGAACGTATTTTGTTTTAATGAATTTTAAAATTATTTTGAAAATTCAGTTATCTAACGTCATTTTTGTCACTGGCTTAAAATATTCAAGTGATTTTGGGGTCGTCACAAGAGTGGTATCAGATCTCTAGTCTTGAAAAAATCTTGAAAAATTTGGTGCATTACAAAATATGTTTCTAATGTGGACTATATATCTTATATGAATTTATGTGATCATTGTGTTTTTGATAAGTATCATAAAGGCATATTTGGAAAGGATTGTATGTCTAATATGCTTTTATGTAATCATCGTGTGCTTGGTAAGCAATGGCAAGTTTCTTTTTTTTTCCAAGTATTTATGATATGACTTCATGATATAATATTGCAAGGTAAATATGTTGATCATTATGGGCAAACGTTTGGCTGTGGTGTCACCTCTCTTGAGAATGGGGGGAAATGTTGAACATATTGCTAGAAAATGTGTTCTAGAATATTCTGAAAGGATTAATGATTATAGATTATGTGTTAGAAACCAAAGTGGTGATAAAATCGTGGAGTGGATAGATAAACGGTTAATAAGGCTAATATGTCATGTTTAGGAAATGGTTTTAGGTGCAATTGAGAGAAAAACAGTGAGGTAGTGCTAGTTATCAGTTGCAAGTGGAGTCAGAGAGAGAGAGAGAAAGAGTACTCTTTTCGGGCCTGAGGCACCTCAAGTGATGTGGAACTCAAAAAATCAGCAACCTAGAGTAAAAGATAGTGGGGGAGATACCAGTAGGAGAACACCCATTATATAGCCTACTCTTGTCTTGAGTAGTAATTGACTAGATGTTGAGTAGGAGGTTATGTAAAGTAAACAATTGATAAAGTGGATGGAGCAATGGTAAGACATGAGTTCTTTTTTTATGAATAAAAAAGAGGGCACCACTAGGAATGAACATTTTAGATTACTAGATAAATGGGTATACACATATAAGGAGGTGTTGATTGTAATGGAAAAACTTTTATTAGTTGTTAAGTACATTATTATTATGGTCATGCTTGCATTGGTTGCATTTTTTGATAGGTAACTTGAACTTGATGTGAAAATACATTTTCTTATTTAATAAAAAAAATTATATTTCATCACCAAGGTTTTTAGAGATAATCAAAAAAAACCATGTGTGTTTTTTGTCTTAAAAGATTCTTGTATTCCTTAAATAGTTGCGATTCTTGTATTCCTTAAATAATTGCTTTGATTGTAAGAATAATTTGATTTTTTTTCCTTATTATTGGCTTTTAAAGAAATAAGTTTGATCATTGCTTCTGTATCATCATACTGAGATAAACGTGACTTTGTGCTCTTATTATTATATATTGATGATATTCCTCTTGATTGGTTCTTTGACGATGCTTAAAAATAAGAAGAAATGGATATGTTGGATTTGAGAGTCTTGTGATATGGATTTTATGTTTATGTGTTATTTATAATGTGGTATTGTGAGGATTTATTGATGTATGTTATGCTAGGGATATTGGTAATAGGATGTTTACTTCATTCTATGCGTTTCACTTTGTATAATGATTATATGAGTTGCAAATTATGGATGACACACTTGGTTTTACTATCCATGACCGAGCCTGAGTATATTGGAACCATAGAAGTCATTAAAGGATCTTTGTAGTTTAATATTTTTCTATATAAACTTTGTGTTTTTGTTGGTGATGTGATTTGTATATTTTGATAGTTAGCATGTTAAACATTTTATAAAAAAATCCAGTTTTCACGGCTACACTATACATATAGATGATTTGATGTATTTTATTTAAGATGTGTCATAGGGTGAATTAAAGCTTGAATAGTTGTGGTTTTCAATTATTCCCTCGTATATGGGTACTAATGTCATAACTTGATAAAGTCAAATAGTTGTTTGGATCTCTTGAATATTGGTAAAGATAGTGAAGTCTAATTTTGATGGATTCTACTTTAAGTTATGACTAATTTCATTTACTTTTATTTGTAGGTACGAGCTTGATATTATAGGACGAGTACAAGAAGATATATTTGTCTTGTACGAAGGTTCTTAAAATTAAGGTGAAGGTTTATAGGGTCTTGTGCCAAACAACCTCTGGAGGGCTATGATAAGAAAAGTAAGACCTCAAAATGGTGATGTGTGTGCAACCAAAGAAAATTGAGTAATGTTGGAGATCCAAGGTGGAGAATTGATGGAAAGTATGTCTCACCAATATTGATGTACATGTGAAGACATACTTGTCACTTTAGGTAAGTTGGTTGTGTTCAATTAGTTTAGAAAATGTGCCTTGAATTGTGTTTCTAATTAGTCAATTAGGTCCATTGACCTTGATCTATTATGGTTATTAACTTGGTTAGTTACTAGGCTCCTTTAAATTAGTCACTTGGCCATTAGTGGTATGTACGCTTAATCACTCTACACACAATACAAAGTGGTGCCTCTCTAGTAGCCAGATTTGGAGGAGAGGTTTTGATTATTGATTCAAGTGGCCCGTTATTTCGATTCTCTTTTGGAAGGTTGTACAATGTACTAGAGGCAACTACATTGAGCCCAAATAAGGTGTTGCAATTAAAATAAAAACTGTTAAATTCTTGATGGTTGAAAACTAGTTTTTTGGTTTGGATGATTTCTTAACAGAATTGACGAGCTTATCCCACTTTCTCACTAGTTTATCATTGTATTTGTTGAAGGTTTAGAACCATTATATCTACACCTCTGTTCTATAAAGTGTGTAATTTGATTTATAAATCAAATTATAATCTACATAATTTTTCAAATTACTTTTTAACCCTACATCTTTTCTCTCTCTACTTTTCAACCACACACCTTACCTCGAAAACATAAAAAAAACCCAATTTATAATCACTTTGAGTTGACGAACAGTGGCTACATCTTAAAAATATAATGCAAAAAAGTGTTAGAAATTTTGTAAAATCATTTCTCGAGATAGAGTAACTCTTACTTTGTTTGACAACATTTTATTTATAAATCTTGCTTAATTTAGCTACGTTATAGCATCTCATTGAATTATTTTTTTTTAAAAATCAACATTTTTGACTATTCAAAGATTTTCGCTCACAACTTTATACTTTTCAAAAAAATTGAATCAACAAAATATTTTCAGGTCATTATTTGTAAATAATATTTATTTATAAACAATCGTTTATAAAATGGATTGCCAAAGACACTATTGAGCATTGTATTGGCATCAATTACTCACCATTCCTCTTATTCCAATGGCTTACCAGACCCACGATGTATATTTTACAAACTTCAGTAATGTTTTAGCCTCAGTTTCGCAAACTTGTTTGAAAACAAGTTTTTTACAACAAAATTTTAGCGACCATTTTTTAATTTTACACATTTTCTCTCTTCACTTTTCAACCAATTATTTTACCTTGAAAACATAAAAAAAAACTTTTTAAGCACAAAATTCACAAAATTTTTAACAAACAGGGCATTCTTGTATAAAATCTGGAACACCTAAATAATTATTTATAGTTCAATATTGTAATGCAAAATCATATAAATGATTATTAATTTAAAACAACCAATAAAATTTAAAGTGCAGAAAATAAAGAACAGAAAACTGGAGACTTTATACCAGAAGCCCTATAGGTTCAGTAACCATTTTCAATACCTAAACCTCTGTTGAGAATCCACAAAAGGGGACAATTCTCATAGTACTAGAATCACAAAAAACCAAGGTATAATAATGTTTCAGGCTGGTTAAGCCATACATGCTTATACTTCAACAAACCTTAAAGTTATTCTTAACATAGTACAAGAAGCAACCTAATCTATACACTTTCTATATCATAAAGATCATATAACACCAAATTCTTTATTTTACTTAAAGTAAGAATCATAACAGAACAAGATGAAGTAGAAGAGGTGAACTAGTAGACCGAAAAATAAGTCACAAGAGTTGGAGATGAAATAAATATGCACCAAATGAAGAATCATGAATCCAACACTTGAATATAGCAATCCAACTCATGCAGCAAAATTTTTATATGAATGGAAAGAACATCGAAAATGGAGACACGGTAGAGGCTCAAATGCGGTTCGAAATCGCTGTCCTAAAGGTACATTTGCCCCCACTTGATGGAAATGCTTAGGCCCTGTTCTCTTTGCGGTTTTGAGGTGTTATTCTATTTTATTTTCGAAAATACTAAAAACGTGTTCACTTTATCATTTTCCAAAACGCATTTTGGAAAAAAAAAATTATACACAAAACGCCCAAAACCTCGTTTTGGGCGTTTTAATTGTATTTCAACAAAAAATATTCAAAACGCGAAAAACGCGTTTTGAAATTTTTTTTTCTTTTGAATTATCCTAACTTGGAACTAAGCCTAAAATAAAGTTTTATTGAATTCAATATCAACATTACAAAAAAAATGAAGTGGGAATTCATGTTATATTTCAAAAAATACCTTGATAAATGGACTCTGGTGGCTTTGAAAGAACTTGAATTTTCTGGATTTTAATAGAACTAGAGCTTCCTCAAATCCCGAACCTGACCAAGCTGTGTTAATATAGACTCTTAGATCTCACATTAGTGTTGATAAATGCCTAAAAGTGTGCTTGAGATAGTGATTTATTAAGGATATTTGTCAATATATTAAGCTTATTGTGTGATCTTTATATTATTGTTATTGAACAAATATTATTTTAACGAATTACTTTATTTTGTGTTTTTAGGCCCAAGTCAACCAACACAGACCAATTTGTTGTATTCCTTCAATAAAACTACTGCTCTTTTGAATGAGCTTGCTGGAATGGAAGAGACAGCCAAGTAGGTTTCATAATCATACTCCAAATCCCCATATATAATTATCAAAACCCAAGCCCAAGTGGGGGAATCCTTGAACTTAACCATTTGCCGATTTTCGGTGGGCTTTTCTATTGGAGAAGAGGGCAGCCAACATTGGATTAGAAAATTGGACTTGAAGGAGCAAAATCAAGTCCATTTAATTTATTTCTTTAACAAAATCTACTGCCTAATGTTGCCGTAAGAGAGCCAAGTTGACAGAAGTTTCATAATCATATTTCAAGCCCATAATATGATGGATTCAATCAACTAGAATAAAAGGCCCAGTTGGTGGAATTATTAAAAAAAAAAACTACTGCCGTCTCTCGAGAGAAGATTGTTGGGGATTAAAGGGAAAAACTACTACCGCTAGACAACAGGGGGAGCAACCGACTTTGGGTTCCAGAATCAGCACTTTGAAGGCAAGAAAATGACTCGTTTCGAAAGAGAAAAAGAGGGAGAAATGGACTACAAATCCGGCTAAACAACAAGCAAGGCTAAGGATGATCTTTCATGTCTAAGTTCCTCTTATTTTATCTTTGATTCATCTATTTTTTGACTAGTTTTACATTTGTTTGGATTGAACTCATTATTATTCGCTAGTCTCTTATTATCCAATGATTAATTACATTTGTCTTGTTTCATATAAATTTAGTTATGCTTTCTTTATGTGATTAGAGTTAAATTGGAATTGTTATTGGTGGATTTATTTTATAGGTTTATCGTTCACTGCAATATTGTCTCGTGATATATTGTCGATTTTTTATAACTTGTAAGATAGGTTAGATCATGATTTAAAATAAACGAGTTTTCACCAATCAAATATCATTGTGTTTTTATGGTCGTCAATTAAATATCTTCCGGTTGTATGTTTGGGATGTGAAATATGCAATTGAGTTATAAAAATGAATCAAAGTAAGAAAGTAGTGGAAACAGACTTGAAAGTGATTCCCGATGCCTTGTCAATTTTATAATTCTAAAACCACTTTTATCACTAGTCTATTAATTTAATTTTTGTTTATTTTATTATTAATTATTGTCAAGTGCTTTCGTTCATTAATTCTTATTGTTTGATAGTTCTTCGTGGGATCGACACCTCAATCTATATTGCAATAACCGCAGGTATATTTTGAGCGTAATCAAAATTTGGCGCCGTTGCCGGGGAAGCGTCATAAGTACAAGAAGGTTTAGCGATCCAATCATAAGGTGGTAACTTCGTTCCTTTTATTTTTCTTTGGTGCAAATTTATTTTAATTCATTTCATTTTAATTTCCCATTTATTCTTCATTTTTTTTAATCACTTTTTTTTTTTTTTAAAAAAAAGATTTCATGGTGAATGCCTAGGTATAAGGAAAGATATAGAGATAAATTTGGAAGATTTGCAAAGAGACCTAAATCACCTGAAGCTAATTTTTCATTTAAAGCATTAACTACCACTTTGTTGTCGGACTCATTTAAAGGTAGCAACATGAATCTTGAAGGAGCAATGGAGGAGAACGTTGTAAAATCCTTGAAGGATTATTTACATCCTACTCGTACAGCCACCCCATCATGTATTATGTTTCCAGTAAATACACCACATCTAGATTTCAAACCGGGAATGATCCAGTTATTACCTACCTTCCATGGATTGGATAGTGAAAATCCTTATGTGCATGTTAGGGAATTTGAAGAGGTAGTAGCTACTTTTCATAGCCGACCTGAAGTAGCAGATTCTGTTAAATTGAAGTTTTTCCCGTTCTTTTTAAAAGACAAGGCAAAAAGTTGGTTATACTCCTTAAGGCCTAGATCTATTGGAAATTGGGGGGAGATGACCCAAGCATTCTTCAATAAATACTTCCCACATCATAAGACCAATGGGTTGAAAAGACAAATTTCCTCATTTTCTCAGAAGGACAGTGAAACATTATACCAATCTTGGGATAGATTTAAGGAATTGTTAAATTTGTGTCCTCACCATGGGTATGAAAATTGGCGTCTAGTAAGTTATTTTTATGAGGGGCTCACAATAAGAGAGAGAGGCAATTCATTGAAATGATGTGTAATGGAGAGTTCCTTCACAGGGATCCAGAAGAAGCTATGGAATACCTAAATGACTTGGCTGAAAAAGCACATACATGGACTGGGCCAAGTGCTACTGATAGCACAAATAGAACTAGTGGAATTTATCATCTGAGGGAGGAAGATAACCTTAAGGCCCAGGTAGCAATCTTAGTAAGAGAATTAGAGGCCTTGAAAACCAAAGATATTAGAGACACCCAAACTGTTGCTCGGGTTGAATCACATGGTAATTGTTTTGTGTGTGGAGAGGTAAACCACTTAGCTCAAGAATGTCCTACTTTGAGTGAGATGCAAGGGGTGTATGAAGAGCAATGTAATGCCTTAGGAATGTATAACAAGACCTACTCGCCCTATTCTGAAAGCTATAATCCAGGCTGGAAACATCATCCAAATTTCAGTTGGAAGTGAGATTCCAACCAACCTGCTCAATCCAGTAATCAGTGGAAGGCCGAACAACCCAGATCTTATCATGTTCCTCAATATAATGTACCACCAAATAGGAATTCCCTAGAGGACACATTGCATGCATTTATGGAGGCACAAAATAAGACCAATCAAAAATTTGAAACTGTGCTCTCACAGGTGGTAGAGGAGAACAAAGAAATTAAAAGTCAAATTACTAAATTAACTAGTTCTTTAACAGTGCAGGAAAAAGGGAAATTTCCATCGCAACCTCAATCCAATCAAAAAGGTCAGTACATGATACAAACATCTACTTCTAGTACACAAAATCTCAAGGAAGTCAATGCCATCACTACTCGAAGTGGTAAGATTTTAGAAGAACCTACTCCACCAAGTGGTAAGGAAAAAGTTCCTGAAGAAGAAGGTGAGCAAAGAAATAAGGTTCCTGAAGAAGAAGGTGAGCAAAGAAATAAGGTTCCAGTACCTTTTCCTGAAGCTCTTCGTCTTGCTGGAAAGAATATGGAAATACAAGGTGAGATCTTAGAAAATTTGAAAAAAGTAGAGATTAACCTTCCTTCATTGCATGTGATTCAACAGATACCAGCTTATGCTAAAGTAATCAAGGATTTATACACAATGAAGAGAAAGCACAATGTTAAGAAGACTGCATTCTTAACAGAACAGGTAAGTTCAGTGATTGAACAGAAGACTCCACCAAAATACAAAGACCCAAGGTGCCCTACTATACCATGCCATATTGGGACATGCAAGATTGGTCAAGCTTTGTTAGATTTGGGAGCGAGCGTACTCTATCTACTTGCAATTAGGGCTTGGAGAAATTAAACCCACATCTGTGGTTCTATAGTTGGCTAATCGTTCAATCAGAAGACCAAGGGGAATAATAGAAGATGTTTGGCTTCAAATTGATAAATTTTATTACCCTGTTGATTTTTTGGTTTTAGATACACATTCTACTGTTGATATGGACTCTAAGATTCCATTGATTTTAGGTAGACCTTTCCTTGCTACATCTAATGCTCTTATAAATTGCAGGAACGGTCTGATAAAGTTGTCATTTGGGAATATGACTATGGAGTTGAATATTTTTCATGTTGGAAAACAACCCAGAGAAGAGGATGAATGCTATCATACTTACATGATAGACACACTCATACCACAAGATATGCATCAAAGGGATAAATCTGACTCTATAGAATATCTCCTTAATGATTCTGATTTTGAAAACTTGCTTTATTCTGATAACACTGTTAATGTTTCTTCTGTTTCTGATACACAGGACAAAAGATCAAGATTTTGGCAGCCATGCTTTGAGGAGTTTCCGCGAGAAAAGCAGGATTTGAAGTCATCTATTGTAGAAATTCCTAATGTCAATCTAGCTCCACTGCCCAAAGGACTCAAACATGCATTCTTGGGATCAGGTGATACCTTTCTGATGTGATCCGATATGGGGATCACCAAGAACACGCGGAATTAAATGCCGGAAAGCTCTAAAATCCAATTAGTAGACGATAGCAATGTAACCCCGACCTCACGACGCAAGAACTATGGGAATATTAAACCCAAAACCCGTTACGATGCGGAGATAAGAACCACAAAGGGGAAACGCCACAAATGTTGTCAAATCCTTTGATAAGTTCGAATTTGTTCAACGAGAACAAGAAGAAAATTAAGGGAATATCTCACCTTCAATATCATTAATCTCAAGAAGAAAAGTTGTGTTTTACAATGCTGAATGAAGCCTTTAAATAGGCTAACAAAATAAAGCAACAAAAAATAAACTAGAATTAAACCTAAACTAAAACGCCTAAATTAGGTTAAAATTGCGGCGCTAAGTTACGGCCGTAACTTTTATGTTTACGGCCATAAGTGACTTACGGGTTTAAAATTCAAAACATATGTTACGGCCGTGACAAGTTATTTACGGCCGTAAGTGACCTTCTGAACAAAAATAAAAGTTACAAAACTTTGGTTACTGCCGTGAGAATTTTGATTATGGCCGTGAATAATTCCACTTCAGTTACGGCCGTGAGTTCATATGTTACGACCTTAATGGCCTTTCTGCCCAATTTCGCCATGATGATTTTACGGCCGTAAAAATGGGTGTTACGGCCGTAAGTCTGCTTCTGCCTTATTTTCTTGTTGTTCTTTGATCCAAATGCATTGTAATGATTTTGGCTCCTCTTCCACTTTGTTATGCAATGTAAATGATGTTTGCACTTGAGCACTCATCCATCCACGCTTGCATGAATCCTTGCATTGCCTGCTTGATTCTTTTGGCTCTTTGCCTCGTTATTGGTCCCGCGGGCACGTGCAATGGGTCAACGCTCGTCGAGCCACTCCGGAACTCATCATCCCCTCCCTGTTGAAAAGGATTCATCCTCGAATCATCACCTGCATCAAACAGAGAAAGATCAGCAACATTAAAAGAAGCAGACATGTTATACTCACCTGGAAGATCGAGCTTATATGAATTCTCATTTATCTTTTCAATGATTTGAAAAGGTCCATAGCCTCTTGGCTGCAACTTAGACTTTCTTTGGGTTGGGAATCGTTCCTTTCGCAAGTGCACCCAAACCCAATCACCCGGCTCGAACGTCACTTTCCTCCTACCTTTGTTGGCATGAGTCGCATAACGCTCATTTTTCTTTTCAATTTGCCCTTTCACCTTCTCATGAAGTGCCTTCACAAGTTTAGCCTTTTTTGCCCCCGTCCAAACTGCTCCTTTCATCTACAGGTAAAGGAATTAAATCAAGAGGAGTTAGCGGGTTGAAACCATAAACAACTTCAAAAGGTGAACATGAAGTAGTAGAATGCACAGATCGATTATAAGTAAATTCCACGAATGACAAACATTCCTCCCAGCTTTTTAAATTCTTATTTATATTAGTGCGTAAAAGTTAGATTAGTGTCCTATTAACTACCTCGGTTTGACCATCAGTTTGCGGGTGACATGTAGTAGAAAATAGCAATTTAGTACCCATCTTCCCCCACAAGACTTTCCAAAAGTAGCTTAGGAACTTAATATCCTTATCAGACACAATACTCCTAGGTACCCCATGGAGTCTCACAATTTCCCTAAAGAATAAGTTTGTTATATTTGTTGCGTCATCAGTTTTATGACAAGGATTAAAATGAGTCATTTTGCTAAACCTGTCTACCACCACAAATATCGAGTCTCTACCCCTTTTTGTCCTAGGCAGACCTAACACAAAATCCATAGATATATCTACCCAAGGTTCATTAGGTACGGGAAAAGGTGTATACAAACCTTGTGGTAAGACTCTAGACGTAGATTGCTTACAAGTTATGCACCTTTCACAAATATGGTGAACATCCCTTTTCATTTGAGGCCAATAAAAGTGCTATTGTAAAGTTTCTAACGTCTTAATAACACCAAAGTGTCCCATTAACCCCCCACCATGAGCCTCACGCACTAGCAATTCACGTATAGAACAATTAGACACACAAAGTTTACTTTCTCAAAATAAATAGCCATCATGCCTATAAAATTTATCAATTGCACCTTTTTCATATGAAGCATAAATGGTAGAAAAATCAGGGTCATCAGTATACATACCTCTTATATATTCAAACCCAAGAAACTTCGCATTTAAAGAGTTTAGAAGTACGTACCTGCGAGAAAGGGCATTTGCTGCCACATTCTCCTTACCTTGCTTATAGCGAATGACATATGGAAAAGTCTCAATGAATTCCATCCAACGGGCGTGTCTTTTGTTTAGCTTACCTTGTCCCTTGAGGTGTTTCAGTGACTCGTGGTCAGTGTGTAAGATGAATTCCTTTGGCCACAGATAGTGCTGCCATGTCTCCAAGGCACGAACAAGAGCATAAAGCTCCTTGTCGTAGGTAGGATAATTCAATACTGCCCCACTCAGCTTTTCACTGAAAAATGCAATCGTTCTTTTTTCTTGCATAAGAACAGCTCCGATCCCTATTCCTGATGCATCACATTCAATCTCAAAGGTTTGGTTAAAGTTAGGTAAAGCTAAAACTGGAGCAGAACATAACCTATCCTTAAGGACTTTAAAAGCATTTTCTTGTGCTTCCCCCCAATGGAATCCTACACTTTTCTTGACTATTTCTGTGAGTGGTGCTGCAAGTGTGCTAAAGTCTTTAACAAACCTCCTATAAAACCCAGCCAACCCGTGGAAGCTCCTAACCTCCGTAATACTTTTGGGAGTTGGCCATTCTTTAATAGCACGGATTTTCTCCTCATCTACCTCAACACCATTAGCACTAACAACAAAACCAAGAAAAATTACTTTTTCCATGCAAAAAGTACACTTTTTAAAATTAGCATATAGTTTTTCAGTTTTCAACCCTTCCAAAACAGATCTTAAATGTTTAATGTGATCACCTAAGTTCTTACTATATACCAAAATGTCATCAAAGTATACCACAATGAATTTACCAATGTAAGCATGCAAAACATTGTTCATAAGTCTCATAAAAGTGCTAGGTGCATTCGAGAGGCCGAATGGCATAACCATCCATTCATATAAACCATATTTGGTTTTGAAGGCGGTTTTCCATTCATCACCTTCTTTCATACGAATTTGGTGATAACCACTCTTAAGGTCTATTTTGCTAAACATACTAGCACCATAAAGTTCATCAAGCATGTCATCAAGTCTAGGTATGGGATGGCGATACTTTATCGTAATATTGTTGACTGCTCTACAATCCACGCACATCCACCAAGTCCCGTCCTTTTTGGGTACCAACAGAACTGGTACTGCACATGGGCATGAGCTTTCCCGAACATAGCCCTTTTTCAGCAGCTCTTCAGCCTGCTTTTGTAGCTCTTTGGTCTCTTCGGGATTGCTCCTATAAGCTGGTCTGTTTGGGATGACTGCTCCCGGCACGAAGTCAATCTGGTGTTCAATCCCACGAATTGGTGGCAGCCCTCTAGGAATCTCCTCGGGAAATAAATCTGCAAATTCCTACAAAAGAGACACAGTTAAACTGGGGAGGGAGTGGTTAGCTTCATCAAGTACAAGGAGAGATTCCTTTTACATTAGTAAAATCACGGGTTTATTTGTAGAAATAGCTTTGGTGATATCACTCTGTTTTGCGTAGAAGCTCACTTTTGTTTGCTCTCTTTTATTTTTACTGGCACTCTTCACAGCCTCTCCTTTTTCTGGGATCGTGGTCCCAACTCTCTGTTTTTCACACAACTCTCCTTTTTCCAGGATCGTGGTCTCGACCCTCTTCTGTTCACTCAACTCTCCTTTTTCCGGGATCGTGGTCCCGACCCTCTTTCTCTCTTCCTCACTTTTTAATTTCAATTGGTCTTCATAGACCTCTTGAGGTGACAACGGCATTAGTTTGACATTTTTCCCATCCTTAGTGAAGGTATACCTATTTTTAAAGCCATCATGAATGACCTTCCTATCGAATTGCCATGGCCTGCCCAATAAGATGTGTCCCGCATGCATGGGAACCACATCACAAACCACTCTATCTTCATACTTCCCTATCGCCAAATCAACTACCACCTGTTTATTCACCTTATTCTCACCTGATTCATTTAACCATTGCAGTTTATATGGCCTAGGGTGTTTTAGCATAGGTAGGCATAATTTCTCCACTAGAGTAGTGCTAGCAACGTTCGCACAACTACCACCATCTATTATCAAACTACACACCTTGTTATTCTCAAAGCACCTAGTATGAAATATATTTTCTCGCTGCTCACCCGACTCTTCCACCTTAACTTGAGTACTAAGGGCTCTCCAAGTGATTTAGCTACTGCATAGTCCCCATCATCATTTTCACTAACATCCTCTAGAGCTGGCATATCCTTATACTCATCCTCTACTTCTTCCTCTTTCTCATCCTCAGAACTTAATACCCCATTACGCACAACCAATATTCGTTTATTTGGACATTGTGAAGAAATATGTCCTAATCCAGAACATTTAAAACAACGAATATCTCTAGTCCTAGAAGTTTGAGAGTCAGAAGCAATTTTACCTTTGTTGGGTGGCTCTACTTTTCCCTTTGGTGCCTCAAATTTATTTTTCTGCACAACCCCATCATTTTTAGAAGTCCCACTCCATGTGGACTTACCAAAAGGATTAGAACTTGTAGAGAATTTTGAAGTTCCCTTCCTTTTTAGTTGTCGCTCTACCTTCATGGCCATGTGAAGCATTTTCTCCAAATCGATATAATGCTGCAATTCAATAACATTAGCAATATCTCGATTTAAACCACTTAAAAACCTAGCCATGGTTGCCTACGGGTCTTCCTCTATATTTGCCCTAATCATGGCAACCTCCATCTCCCTGTGGTAATCCTCCACACTCTTACTACCTTGGGAAAGGGTTTGTAGTTTTTGGTAGAGATATCTCCCTATAGTAATGTCCAGGCACAAACCGTTTTCTCATAAGGACCTTCAACTCATCCAAAGTTTCAATAGGCCTCTCCACATTCCTCCTTTTACTAGTAACCAATTGATCCCACCTACTATAGCATAATCAGTAAATTCGACGACTGCCAATTTACCCTTTTAGCTTCGGAATAATTATGACAATCAAACATCAATTCTACCCTCTTTTCCCATTCAAAATAAACCTCCAGATTACTTTTACCTTGAAACGAGGGAATGGACATTTTTATATTACCAACATGTCCATCTATACATCATCCCTACAATCAGGCCTATATCCCCTATCACGTCTTTCTCCCCGATCTCGTCTCCTACCAACACTAGTAACAGACAATTCACCACTATCTTCATCACTATCAACAACCTCAACACGTTCATTCCTAGCTCTAAATTGTGGGTTGAAGTCATACCTTAGTGGTCTCCGTAAATTAGGGAAATTGCGCAGTTGTTCCTGACGTGGTTGAACAATTCCCGCACCACGTGTCTCCCCCGGATTATTTGCTCCTTCCACATTCACGCCGGATTGTGGACCAAATTTTGCTTCCAACTTGGCATCCAACCTCGCCTCCAATTTTGCAAACTGTTCCTCCATCATTGCAAGCATTTTAAAGTCTTGAAGATCCTTTTCCGTCGACGAAGCTTCCTTCTGTGACATGGTTAGTATTAAAGAAAAGAGAAAATTTTAAATAAAGATCCTCACGTGTTTTATCGCTCGTGTATCACTTAATTTGGCTTTTTCCCTCTATTAATCTCACCACTCTGCCTTTTTCCTCTATATTCCCTTTTTCTCACGTTCTCAAAGAACCCACCAAACTAGTCACGGATTTGGTCCTTGTGGAATAAACCCCAAAGTAAAAATAAGGAAAGTTGATGGAAAAATTGGAATTAGGAAGTTTAAGAAGCAAATTATGGAAACAAGAATTCTATTTCAAGAAGAAGTTTTATGGAATCAAGAATAAGGAATTTAATGGAAACAATGATTGTTGGAAAGATTTGCCAAAGATTATTTCCAAGAAAAGATTTCTTGAATTATCTTGGAAAAAATTTCTTGAATCAAATCAACAACTTTTTTTTTTTTTGCTAATTTTCGGATTTTTTTCTTCTTCCTTTTTTTGGCTACTCAACAAGAACAATCAAGAACAAGAAACGGAATTTGGCAAATCTTGAATTTCTGACGAATTTCAAGAAACAAGAATTGGAATAATTTTTTTTTTTTTGAATGAAGAAAATCTGGAAATAAAAGAAAAGAACTGGAATACTAAATACTTGGATTTAGAGACAGGCTCTGATACCAGATGATGTGATCCGATATGGGGATCACCAAGAACACCCGGAATTAAACGCCGGAAAGCTCTAAATTAGTAGACGATAGCAATGTAACCCCGACCTCACGACGCAAGAACTATGGGTATATTAAACCCAAAACCTGTTACGATGCGGAGATAAGAACCACAAAGGGGGAACGCTACAAAGGTTGTCAAATCCTTTGATAAGTTCGAATTTATTCAACGAGAACAAGAAGAAAATTAAGGGAATATCTGACCTTCAATATCATTAATCTCAAGAATAAAAGTTGTGTTTTAAAATGCTGAATGAAGCCTTTAAATAGGCTAACAAAATAAAGCAACCAAAAATAAACTAGAATTAAACCAAAACTAAAACGCCTAAATTAGGTTAAAATTTCGGCGCTAAGTTACGACCGTAACTTTTATGTTTACGACCGTAAGTGACTTACGGGTTTAAAATTCAAAACATATGTTACGGTCGTGACAAGTTATTTACGGCCGTAAGTGACCTTCTGAACAAAAATAAAAGTTACAAAACTTTGGTTACGGATGTGAGAATTTTGATTACGGCCGTGAATAATTCCACTTCAGTTACGGCCATGAGTTCATATGTTACGACCGTAATGGCCTTTCTGCCCAATTTCGCCATGATGATTTTACGACCTTAAAAATGGGTGTTACGGCCGTAAGTCTGCTTCTGCCTTATTTTCTTGTTGTTCTTTGATCCAAATGCATTGTAATGATTTTGGCTCCTCTTCCACTTTGTTATGCAATGTAAATGATGTCTTTGCACTTGAGCACTTATCCATCCACGCTTGCATGAATCCTTGCATTGCCTGCTTGATTCTTTTGGCTCTTTGCCTCGTTATTGGTCCCGCGAGCACGTGCAACGGGTCAACGTTCGTCGAGCCACTCCGGAACTCATCACTTTCCAGTCATTATCTCATCTGAACTTAGTATTTTACAAAGTGAACAATTGATTAACCTGTTAAGAGAACATAAATCTGCACTAGGTTGGACTTTAGCTGATATAAAAGGTATAAGCCCACTGATATGTTCACATAGGATTCATTTAGAAGAGGACAGTAACCCTAAGAGAGATCCCCAAAGAAGACTTAATCCCACAATGAAAGAAGTTGTCAAAAATGAAGTCTTAAAATTATTAGATGCAGGTATTATTTACCCGATATCTGATAGTAAATGGGTTAGTCCAAGTCAAGTGGTACCTAAGAAATCTGGGATTACTGTGGTGGCGCATGTGTATTGACTATAGAAAATTAAACTCTGCTACCCGTAAATATCACTTCCCACTCCCATTCATTGATCAAATACTAGAACGTGTTGCAGGACATCCCTTCTATTGCTTTTTGGATGGATATTCAGGATATTACCAAATTGATATTGTTATAGAAGATCAAGATAAAAACTACTTTTACATGTCCTTTTGGTACTTATGCTTTTCGTCGTATGCCATTTGGTTTGTGTAATGCACCTGCTACATTTCAAAGATGTATGATGAGCATATTTAGTGACATGATTGAAAATTGCAATGAAGTATTTATGGATGATTTGACTATTTTTGGTGATTCTTTTGATTCATGTTTGCTGAACTTAAAAGGAGTTTTGAGCAGGTGTGAGGAAAAGGGACTTGTGTTGAATTGGGAAAAATGTCATTTTATGGTGTCACAGGGGATTGTTTTAGGACACATTGTTTCTGAAAAAGGGATAGAGGTAGATAAATCAAAAATTGAACTAATTTCCAAATTACCTACCCCTAAAACTGTTAAAGATGTAAGGTCATTCCTTGGACATGCAGGGTTTTATAGGAGGTTCATACAAGATTTTTCCACTATATCTAGATCATTATGTAATCTCCTTGTAAAATATGTTGAATTCAAATGGATCGAAGAGTGTGAGAACGCTTTTCGAGTACTTACTTCCAAACTCACCACTGCCCCAATAATGCAGCCACCTGATTGGAGTTTACCTTTTGAGATTATGTGTGATGCAAGCAACCATGCTGTTGGAGCTGTCTTAGGTCAAAGAAGAGAAGGGAAGCCTTTTGTTGTTTACTATGCTAGCAGAACTTTGAATGATGCACAAATGAATTATTCTACTACTGAAAAAGAACTGTTAGCTGTAGTATTTGCTTTAGACAAATTTCGTGCTTATTTGATTGGTTCCCCCATTACTATTTTTACTGATCATGCAGCTCTGAAATACATTCTTTCAAAGAAGGATACTAAGGCAAGATTGATTCGTTGGATTTTGCTTTTGCAGGAATTTGATTTGACAATAAAGGATAAGAAGGGTGTTGAAAATGTAGTGGCAGATCACTTGTCTCGCTTAGAGTTCAATGAATCAGCTGATGGCCCACCCATCCATGAGGAATTTCCTGATGAGTATCTATTCTCAGCTACACAAGTCCCATGGTATGCACATATTGTTAATTTTTTGGTGTCTAATGAAGTTCCATCCACTTGGAGTGCACAGGATAAACGTAAGTTTCTGGTTGAGGTAAGAAACTTCTATTGGGATGATCCTTACCTGTTTAAATACTGCCCTGATCAAATCATGAGAAGATGCATTCCAGATAGTGAAATTGATAGTGTTTTAGACTTTTGTCATAGTTCAGCTTGTGGTGGTCATTTTCTATTAAGAAAACAAGCGCAAAAATTTTACAGTGCGGTCTTTATTGGCCTACCCTATTTAAAGACACTAACAATTTTTGTCGTTCTTGTGAGAGATGCCAAAAGTTGGGTGCGTTGTCTCGTCCCCATATGATGCCTCTTAATCCTATCTTGGTAATAGAAATATTTGATTGTTGGAGGATTGATTTTATGGGACCATTTCCATCTTCTTTTGGTTATCTATATGTTCTTTTGGCGGTTGATTATGTGTCCAAGTGGGTAGAAGCTGTGGCTTTCCGTACCAATGATAATACTGCTGTTGTTAAGTTTTTGAAAGAAAATATACTATCACGATATGGTACGCCACGTGTTATAGTTAGTGATCAAGGGACACATTTTTGTAACCGTTCTTTTGAAGCTTTAATGCGCAAGTATGGGGTCATTCATAAAGTTTCCACTGCTTACCATCCTCAAACTAATGGACAAGCTGAATTAGCTAATAGGGAGATAAAGCAAATCCTAGAAAAGACGATTAACCCCAACCGTAAGGATTGGTCTTTACACCTTTCTGACACGCTTTGGGCATATCGCACTGCATATAAAACCATACATGGAATGTCTCCTTATTGACTTATTTTTGGAAAAGCTTGTCATTTACCTGTCGAACTTGAGCATAAATCATATTGGGCTGTTAAAGCCCTTAATTGTGATTTGAGTCTTGCAGGTATCCAGCGGAAGCTACAATTGTCTGAAATTGAAGAGCTGAGAAATGATGCTTATGACAATTCTAGGATTTACAAAGAAAAAATGAAAGCAGCTCATGACAAGCAGATTTTACGGAAACATTTTGACCCAAACCAAAGAGTGCATCTTTATGACTCTCGGTTGCATTTCCATCTAGGTAAGCTAAGATCATGGTGGACCGGTCCATATGTAGTGAAACAAGTTTTTCCTAATGGTGTTGTAGAGATTGAAGACCCTACTGATGGAAGAGTTTTTCGGGTCAATGGACAACGATTGAAGAGTTACGTAGAAAGAATTGAACAACCTACGGAGGTCACTTTGCAGGCTCTGGCCTACCAATCATAAACCAGGTTTTATCCTTCCTTTTAGTTAGGTTTATTTTAGTTAAGCAATTTTATTTATTTATTTATTTATTTATTTATTTTTGTTTAGTTTTTGAGACATTGAGGACACTGTCTAGATTTAGTTGGGGTGGTATAGCATATACATGCTATTGCATTTTCATTTCATTCACTAGCATAACCTGTTTGAAAAAGTATGCATGCCATGTATAAATTTGATTTTGCTGTCCAGTGGTATTTAAAAATGATTGGCCGAGTCACCTTTTCTATTTCAATCACTAGAGAGTAATTTCTAAAATCTTTTTGAGCACAATACTAAGCCCTGTGGTAAGATGGATGATGGTGCATATAGCTGAGAAAGATCTTCAAATCTAAGCGCATTTATATTCATGAGAGAGTTGAGAAAACGCATTTGAACTTATATTGATCATTTGAATTGGATATGGGCTGTTTATGACTATCATTACATGGTTTGTGGTATGCTGGTTGAAATGCTGAAAGATGATATTGGTCAATTTAAAATTCCTATGTAAGTTTTACTTGATATATTATTTTTTCCTTTCATCAAGAGGAAGAACTGGTAATAGACACAAACTCATCCATTCTAGTTCTATATTTGTTCGAATAAAATGCTTAACCAATTCTATGTGTCAAACAAAACAAAACAAAAATCCTGTCCTCTTCCAACCTTTCGATTTTCCCATTCATTCTCTGTCGTGGGTCAGCCTTACTTGTTGTTGCTTCAAAAAAAAAAAGAGAGAGAGAGAGAGAGAGAGAGAAAAAAGAAAAAAAAAAGTAAAAAAAAAAAGAGAAAAAGAAAAAAAAAGGGAAAAATGTTATGATTAGAAAGTCTTCTGTTATCTTTAGAAGACAATGTTTCTCAATATCAGTAACCTCTTGGGTTCAACCATACAAGTCCAAAAATCCTTTCCCTCCATTTAACGAAGGAGACTGACTCAAACTTGAATTGTGATCAATATTCATTCACTTATTGTCCTAAAATTTGTCTTATAATGCCCTTTCATTTGAGTGTATATCTGTTTCCAACTTCATGAGAGAAATTCCTTGAACTAAAATTGTTTCTATTCCCGTGAGGATATGAAGTTGAGGCTTCTATTTGGGGAATTTTTCAAGGTTATATGTATTGTGGTTTGTGGTAAGAAGGTTATGGCTTAGTTCACACACACACACACACACACTCAAACCATTTTAGGAGTTACAATCGACATGACTTTGATAGCAACTGTGATCTCTCCCCAATGACTTTGTCATACTCGAGAAATTTGTTTGGATCAATTTCAAGTTCATCATGGCATGTGTATTTTTCACGCTTGAATTGCTAGAGACTAGCAATAAGCTTTGTGAGAAATGCCTAAAAGTGTGCTTGAGATAGTGATTTATTAAGGGTATTTGTCAATAAATTAAGCTTATTGTGATCTTTATATTATTATTATTGAACAAATATTATTTTAACGAATTACTTTATTTTGTGTTTTTAGGCCCAAGTCAACCAACAGAGACCAATTTGTTGTATTCCTTCATTAAAATTACTGCCCTTTTGAATGAGCTTGCTGGAATGGAAGAGACAGCCAAGTAGGTTTCATAATCATACTCCAAATCCCCATATATAATTATCAAAACCCAAGCCCAAGTGGGGGATTCCTTGAACTTAACCATTTGCCGATTTTCGGTGGGCTTTTCTATTGGAGAAGAGGGCAGCCAACATTGGATTAGAAAATGGGACTTGAAGGAGCAAAATCATGCCCATTTAATTTATTTCTTTAACAAAATCTACTGCCTAATGTTTCCGTAAGAGAGCCAAGTTGACAGAAGTTTCATAATCATATTTCAAGCCCATAATATGATGGATTCAATCAACTAGAATAAAAGGCCCAGTTGGTGGAATTATTAAAAAAAAAACGTACTGTCTTCTCTCGAGAGAAGATTGCTGGGGATTAAAGGGAAAAACTACTACCGCTAGACAACAGGGGGAGCAACCGACTTTGGGTTCCAGAATCAGCACTTTGAAGGCAAGAAAATGACTCGTTTCGAAAGAGAAAAAGAGGGAGAAATGGACTACAGGCTAAACAACAAGCAATGCTAGGGATGATCTTTTATGCCTAAGTTCCTCTTATTTTATCTTTGATTCATCTATGTTTTGATTAGTTTTATATTTGTTTGGATTGAACTCATTATTATTCGCTAGTCTCTTATTATCCAATGATTAATTACATTTGTCTTGTTTCATATAAATTTAGTTATGCTTTCTTTATGTGATTAGAGTTAAATTGGAATTGTTATTGGTGGATTTATTTTATAGGTTTATCGTTCACTGCAATATTGTCTCGTGATATATTGTCGATTTTTGATAACTTGTAAGATAGGTTAGATCATGATTTAAAATAAACGAGTTTTCACCAATCAAATATCATTGTGTTTTTCTGGTCGTCAATTAAATATCTTCCGGTTGTATGTTTGGGATGTGAAATATGCAATTGAGTTATAAAAATGAATTCAAGTAAGAAAGTAGTGGAAACGGACTTGAAAGTGATTCCCGATGCCTTGTCAATTTTATTATTCTAAAACCAATTTTATCACTAGTCTCTTAATTTAATTTTTGTTTATTTTATTATTAATTATCATCAAGTGCTTTCGTTTGTTAATTCTTATTGTTTGACACTTCTTCGTGGGATCGACACCTCAATCTATGTTCCAATAACCGCAGGTATATTTTGAGTGTAATCAAGTGTGTTGCACGTAACCATGTTTTCAGTGTATTGTGAAAGGAAATTTGAGTTTGAGCCAATAGTATTCTGTAAGCAAATTAAATAAATATAGTTTAAGTAGCATTTTGCAAAATTTCAAACAGAACGTGTTTTTCAGCTTTTCATTTTCAAAAACAGTTTTCAGAAATGACAAACCAAACGCGTTTTTAGCAAATTTGAAACAAAAATAAAAACAAGATATATAAAACATTTTCGAAAATGAAAATACAAAATAAAATACAAATAGAACGTCACCTTAGGGTCTGATGCAAATTATTAATCAAGCCTACATACTGAATGCACATAAAGAAAAATGCATGCCCAAAAGAGGAACAAGAAAACAATGAAAAACTGAGGCCCTGTTTTCTTTACTGTTTTCAGCCCGTTTTGAGTTTTCGATTTTCGAAAATATCGAAAATGCGTTCACTTTGCTCATTTTCAGAAATTCGTTTTCCAAAGAAAAAAAAAATACAAAGGAAACTCAAAACGAGTTTATTGCGTTTTGGATATTTTGTGTTAAAAGTCTAAAACGCGCGTTTTGGACCCTTTTTTTTTTTAACTTGAACCTCTTGTGTTATTTTGCCATTATATATAGATTCATGTTGAGAATTTTTTTTTTTTTGGTAAGTGTGAGACACTTCCTTCACTTGAAATTCTTATGTTATTTTGTCATTATATATAGATCCATGTTAAGATTTTGTGTGTGTGTGTGTGTGTGTGTGTGTGTGTGTGTGTGTGTAAATTAAAGACACTTCCTTCACTTGATGTTCTTATGTTATTTTGTGTAAACGTGTAATTTTATTTTATTTTTGTGTGTGTAAATGTGAGACACGTCACTTAAAGTTCTTATGTTATTTTGTCACTATATATAGATTCATATTAAGATTTTTTTTTTTTTTTTATTTTTTTTTTTTGGGTAAATGTGAGACACTTCCTTCACTTGAAATTCTTATGTTATTTTGTCATTATATATAGATCCATGTTAAGATTTTGTTGGTATGAGGTTGAATTTTTGTTTAGCTGAAACAATATTAATGATGCATTTATTAACATAAAGAACTAACTGATTTATTGACATTAAAATTAATGTAATTCAAAATATCAACCATGTTTTACATATAAAATATCACAAAATAAATATATCAGAAAATTACAAAGTAAACGCATTTTTCAGTTTTCTATTTTTGAAAACAGTTTTCCAAAATCACAAAGAAAACATGTTTTCAGCAATCCTAAAACAACCAACCAAAATCCAAAACTCAAAATTCAAAATCAAAACACAAAGAGAACGACCCTTGAGTTTTTTGTAGCGAGTTGATCTCTCAATCGGTAAAGTTTTGGGATGTTTTCTCTATATTTTAATCATCTATATAATACTCTATATGTAGTAATCAATCCACCATATACGAAAGTACATAAACTTTGGACAAAAAGACACCTTTTGATGTCCAAAATGATTCAGGCTCCAATAGGCATCTGCCCAAACTGCCTCGTGATAGCAAGGTTTAATTAATGCCTTGTGATAGCATCCCTATAAGATCTCCAGTCCAGATCCAATTTGTCCATGCAATGCCTCTCCACATTACATCCCATCCATGCTTTCTTCCAATGATATTAACTAATATCTGAACAACACATTTGAAAATAAATTTTCAAAAAAAGTTTACGCATCACAATATCAAAAACCTTCATCCAATGGCCATCACAAGTGTACGCATCACAATCTCAAAAAAACTTTTTCTCCACAACAAAAGGGCATTTCACAAAACATGACCTTGTCCAATTTTGGTAACACTTGGACCTCTCAACAGCTCCACCTTGCTAACAAAAATTGATGATCTTGTGCTACGCCATCACCATCACTTGTTTAATTTATTCTTGCCTGTGTAAGATCAATTTCAACCGAATCAATTGACAACAACTTCAAATAGTTGCTGAACTTATTTAAAGGAATCACTTTAGTACCCATATTAGATGGATCGTATTGAGTTGCATTTTCTCAATTTTATGAATTCCTCTTGATATGACTTCTCCGATAAAATGATACTTGGCATGTTTGTTTTGCGGAATTTAGCATGAATCATTGGTTTCTTACTTGAATAAATAGCATTTTAATTATCAGAATCATGTCCCTTTGGGGTATTTCTGACCAAGTCACAATCCCTAAAATTTTAATTTGTTACTGACCAATTTTTTATTTTATTTTATTTTATTGAAAATCTTACTTACCAATTTTTATGTCAAACTCTATAATCTATATCATATAGTATTCCTAGTCATATAAGATTCCTCCCTTCAAACAAAAATCTAGTTTTTTCAATTAGCAGAATATTACCAGTTTCGAGTAAAATCTTTTCTGTTTCAATTCCATTAACATTAAAGGTCATTATTCCCCATAATCACTCACCCAATTAATTTTTCATAATTAGTAAACCAGTTTTTTTTTTAATAGACACATGAAAATAGCAACCTGACGTGCTTTTCTACATTTACAAGCACAATTCCATTTTTAGTTCCCTCCTAATTGTAAGCTAAAACTGGATCACCTTCCATAATGTCCTTTCTTTTTACTTTATTTTGCCTCTTAAAACAATTCTTAATAAAAGTGTCCCAATTTTTTTAAAAATAAAAAATAAAATTTCTTTCCACCTTGCTTTATTATTAGACTTAGATTTGTCTTGATATTTTTTCTTGCTATCATAATTAATTTCTTCCTTGGAATGATAATCAAATTTACCATAATTTGTCACTTTAGCCATCATGTGTTTATCCACCAAGATTTTCTCTACTCTGCTTTCAGATCTAATTTTATTTTTTTTAAATCTAAATTTGTATTTCTTAGTGCATTGATTATAATCTATGTAGTTATCGCATCCCTACCATATTATAGATCATTTCTCAAGTCCTTATGCACATCACTTGTGGAGTTTAACAATACCATTGGCAATTGATCTTTTGAAAAAAAAAAAAAAATTCATCAT
The DNA here is from genome assembly GCA_963555705.1 of Ligustrum vulgare. Lineage (NCBI taxonomy): Eukaryota > Viridiplantae > Streptophyta > Magnoliopsida > Lamiales > Oleaceae > Ligustrum > Ligustrum vulgare. The sequence goes on from OY743173.1 coordinate 30,478,560, forward strand.
AATTGACAAAGTTCTAGATCAATTTTGCAAATCTATTCAAATTTTCATCTAACTGAACAGATCCATTTTAAAAGAAATGAATTGCTTTTACAAGTAACCTTTATTTGGAACAGTTTTAGTCATATATTGGGCCTGAAGATTATTCCATAACTCATAATTATATTGGGTAATTGCCTAAATTGTCAAAATTGGAGGACTTTAATTGTAATTGGAGAATAAGTTTTGTAATTCAACTAGATTAGGATACAAATTCTAATAGAAAGTAAATTATGAAATTTGTTGCTATTGATTATGTGTCCTAGGATGACTAAATCTTGAGAAGAGCAATTGACCAATGAAACAAATTCCAAAGGTGACCTAGCCGAATTGATATGCCATGATGTGAAATTATTTATAAATAAACGTATTATTATCTTTTGTTGAGAACACATTGACTAGAGAGTATTGTGAGGAAAAATGTAGTCCAACATCTTTGTTTTTCTTAGTTTCTTTGTGGGTTGTACAAAAAAGTAGAAATTGGTAAATGTGGTAAAACTTGGTTATTTTTTCCTACAATACATGGCGAGGGGGTTTGGTGAGTGCAAAGTTTATATAATTATAACAATTTATTATATAGTGAAAAGTTTTGACGGTCCGTAAATTTTGCATTATTGTTTTTTTTTTCCTGTTGGCTAAATTATTTCTTGAAAGTCAAAAATTCCATTTGTGTGTAATTCTAACCAGTGGCCCCATTTTCGGGGAAATCGACATCTAATTAATTTCTCATCAGGTGGTTCAAAGATTTTTTTTGGAGCAAAAGAGAATATGTCTACAACGTAGAGAGATTTGATGGGAGAATCGATTTTGACTTGTTGCAAGTTAAAGTCAAGGATATATTGATTCAGAAGGGACTACACAAAGCTTTGAAGATAAAATCAACCCCGAGTTCTAACAAAGAAACTAAATCCAACAAGAGTGATAAAGATCGGGAAGATTTGGATCTTAAGGCTACTAGCATGGTACGACTTTGTTTGGCAAAAAATATTCTTGCAAATATTTATGGGATATCTGCTTCACTTGTATCTGAAGGAACAATTTCATTCGTTGAGAATGAGTGCAAGTACGAAAATATCAGATCATCTTAGTGTGCTTAATGGGATTGTTTCTAAACTTGAATCTATTGGAGTTAACATTGATGATGAGGATAAAGCATTGAGGCTCATCTGGTATCTTCCATCCAAGTTTGAACACATCAAGCTGTTTTTAATGTACGAGAAGGAAACGGTGGATTTTTTCGAAATTACAAGTTGATTAGGTTGAAGTGACAATTCATTTGAAAATGCTTTGCTTATTACTGGAAAGTGGAAGAGGTGTAACTCCATGAAGAAGAAGGTAATGTGTTGGAACTGTGAAAAATCTAGTCATGTGAGAAGAAATTGTTCAAAAGGAGGAGCAGACTCGGCTAACTACTCGGAGGTGGACAATGCGACTCTCCTGGTGGAGGGTGGTGATGATGTAATTTAGTAAGATGGGACTTCCTTATGGCATGGAACCTGTTATCATGATAGAGGATGTATTCTTGCTGGCGGGTACACTTGTTCGCACACGGATAGTCGTTTGGCATTAATGCAAGGTGTATGGTTAAATTGATGTCGATGACTGATGAGCTCCCAGGAAAAGCCAAACAAGGGAGTTGCACCATAATTTTTCAGCAAGGTTATTTCGACATGAGCCGATGAAAATCTTGAAGTTCGTTGATAATTCTGAGTGGTTATACTCATATGGTGGAGCATGAGACTGTCAAAGTGTGTCAACAACTTACCCGTTCCCAAGTATTTTGAACAAAAGAGATGATTGAGTTTTCGCTCATTTTCGGCAAGGTGGAGATTGTTAGGTAATTGCCTCAAAATTTCAAAGTTGGAGGACTTTAATTGTAATTGGAGAATAAGTTTTGTAATTCAACTGGATTAGAATATGAATCCTAATGGAATGTAAATTATGAAATTTGTTCCTATCGATTACGTGTCCTAGGTGGACTAAATCGTGAGTAGAGCAATTGATCAAGAAACCAATTCCAAAGGTGTCCTAGCCGAATTGATATGCCATGACGTGAAATTATTTATAAATAGACGTATTATTATATTTTGTTGAGAACACATCGACTAGAGAGTATTGTGAGAAAAAAATGTAGCTTAGCATCTTGGTTTTTCTTAATTTCTTTGTGGGTTGTACTAAAAAGTAGAAATTGGTAGATGCGGTAAAACTTGGTTATTTTTTCCTACAATACTTGGGGGGTTTGGTGAGTGCAAATTTTTTATAATTGTAACAATTTATTATATAGTGAAAAGCTTTGGGGTCCCAAAATTTTGCGTTATTGTTTTATTTTCTTGTTGGCTCAATTATTTCTTAAATATCAAAAATTCCTGTGGGGTTAATTAGAGAGAAAATTTGTGTGTAATTCCCAACAGTAGCGCCATTGCAAGGGAAATTGACGTCTAATTAATAGAGTATCAGGTGGTTCGAAGATTTTTTGGAGCAAAATAAAATATGTCTCCAACGTGAAGAAATTTGATGGGAGAATCGATTTTGACTTGTTGCAAGTGGAAGTCAAGGATTTATTGATTCAGAAGGGGCTACACAGAGCTTTGAAGTGAAAATCAACCCCAGTTCTAACAAGAACAAAGAAACTGAATCCGTTAAGAGTGATGAAGATTGGAAAGATTTGGATCTGAAGGATGCTAGCATGGTACGACTTTGTTTGGCAAAAAATGTTCTTACAAATATTTATGGGATATATGTTGTGAAGGAACTGTAGGAAAAACTGAAAGAGTTTTATCATATGAAGAGCTTGTTAAATCACTTGTATCTGAAGGAACAATTTCATTTGTTGAGAATGAGCCCAGGTACGTAAATCTCATACTATCTCAGTGTGCTTAATGGGATTATTTTTGAATTTGAATTTATAGGAGTTAAAATTGATGATGGGGATAAAGCATTGAGGCTCATCTGGTCTCTTCCATCCACGTTTGAGCACGTCAAGTTGTTTTTGACGTACGGGAAGGAAACAATGGATTTTTCATAAATTACAAGTTGATTAGGTTGAAGTGACAATTCATCTGAAAATACTTTGCTTATTACTGGAAAGTGGAAGAGGGGTAACTCCATAAAGAAGAAGATAATGTGTTGGAACTGTGGAAAATATAGTCATGTGAGAAGAAATTGTCCAAAAGGAGGAGCAGACTCAGCTAACTGTTTGGAGGTGGATAATACGACTCTCCTGGTGGAGGGTGGTGATGATGTAATTTAGTAAGATGAGACTTCCTTATGGCATGGAAGCAGTTGCCATGATATAGCATGTATTCTTGCTAGCGGGTACACGTGTTCGCACACGGACATTGGTTGGCATTAATGCAAGGTGTATGGTTAAATTGATGTCGATGGCTGATGAGCTCACAAGGAAAGCCAAACCAGGGAGTTGCACCATAATTTTTCAGCAAGGTTATTTCGACGTGAGCCGATGAAAAGCTCGAAGTTAGGTGATAATTTTGAGTGTTTATACTCATATGGTGGAGTATGAAACTGTCAAAGTGTGTCAAAAGCTTACCTATTCCCAAGTATTTTGAACAAAAGAGATGATTGTGTTTTGGCTCGTTTTTGGTAAGGTGGAGATTGTTAGGTAATTACCTCAAATTTTCAAAGTTGGAGGACTTTAATAGTAATTGGAGAATAAGTTTTGTAATTTTACTAGATTAGGATAAGAAATCCTAATGGAAAGTAAATTATGAAATTTGTTGTTATTGATTACGTGTCCTAAGTAGAGTAAATCGTGAGAAGAGAAATTGACCAAGGAAACCAATTCCAAAGGTGTCCTAGCCGAATTGATATGCCATGATGTGAAATTATTTATAAATACACGTATTATTATCTTTTGTTGAGAACACATTGACTAGAGAGTATTGTGAGAAAAAATGTAGTCTAGCATCTTGATTTTTTTTAAATTTCTTTGTGGGTTTTACTTAAAAGTAGAAATTAGTAGATGTGGTAAAACTTGGTTATTTTTTCTACAATACTTGGGGGTTTGGTGAGTGCAAAGTTTTTATAATTGTAACAATTTATTATACAGTAAAAAGCTTTGGTGGTCCGTAAATTTGGCGTTGTTGTTTTATTTTCTTGTTGGCTCAATTATTTCTTGAATATCAAAAATTCATATGGGGTTAATTAGAGAGGTAATTTGTGTGTAATTCCCAACAGTAGCGCCATTGCAGGGGAAATCGACGTCTAATTAATAGAGCATCTGGTGGTTCGAAGATTTTTTTTGGAGCAAAATAAATTATGTCTACAACGTGGAGAAATTTGATAGGAGAACCGATTTTGGCTTGTTGCAAGTGGAAGTCAAGGATATATTGACTCGGAAGGGGCTACACAAAGCTTTGAAGAGAAAATCAACCCCGATTCTAACAAAGAAACTGAATCCTTTAAGAATGATGAAGATTGGGAAGATTTGGATCTGAAGGTTGCTAGCATGGTACGACTTTGTTTGGCCAAAAATGTTCTTACAAATATTTATGGGATATCTGCTGTGAAGGAACTTTGGGAAAAACTGGAAGAGTTTTATCAGATGAAGAGCTTGTTAAATAAATCACTTGTATCTGAAGGAACAATTTCATTCGTTGAGAATGAGTGCAGGTACGAAAATCTATGACCATCTTAGTGTGCTTAATGGGATTGTTTTTTAAGTTGAATTTATAGGAGTTAAAATTGATGATGAGGATAAAGCATTGAGGCTCATCTAGTCTCTTCCATCCACGTTTGAGCACGCCAAGCTGTTTTTGATGTACGGGAAGGAAACGGTGGATTTTTCATAAATTACAAGTTGATTAGTTGAAGTGACAGTTCATCTAAAAACTCTTTGCCTATAAATGAAAAGTGGAAGAGGGGTAACTCCATAAAGAAGATGGTAATGTGTTGGAACTGTGGAAAATCTAGTCATGTGAGAAGAAATTGTCCAAAAGGAGGAGCAGACTGGGCTAACTGCTCGAAGGTGGACAATGTGACTCTCCTTGTGAAGGGTGGTGATGATGTACTTTAGTAAGATGGGACTTCCTTATGGCTTGGAACCAGTTGCCATGATAGAGGATGTGTTCTTACTGGCGGGCATATGTGTTTGCACATGAGCATTGGTTTGCCATTAATGCAAGGTGTGCGGTTAAATTGATGTCGATGGCTGATGAGCTCCTAAGGAAAGCAAACAAGGGAGTTGCACCATAATTTTTCAGTAAGGTTATTTCGACATGAGTCAATGAAAAACTCGGAGTTCGTTGATCATTCTGAGTGGTTATACTCATACGGTGGAGTATGAGACCGTCAAAGTATGTCAAAAGCTTACCCGTTCCCAAGTATAGTGAACAAAAGAGATGATTGAGTTTTGGATCGTTTTCGGCAAGGTGGAAATTGTTGGGTAATTGCCTCAAATTGTCAAAGTTGGAGGACTTTGATTGTAATTGAAGAATAAGTTTTGTAATTCAACTGGATTAGGATACGAATCCTAATGGAAAATAAATTATGAAATTTGTTGCTATTGATTACGTGTCTTAGGTAGATTAAATCTTGAGAAGAGCAATTGACCAAGGAAACCAATTCCAAAGGTGTCCTAGCCGAATTGATATTCCATGACGTGAAATTATTTATAAATACACATATTATTATCTTTTGTTGAGAACACATTGACTAGAGAGTATTGTGAGAAAAACGTAGTCTAACATTTTGGTTTCTTTGGTTATTTTTTTGTACAATACTTGGGGGGGTTTGGTGAGTGCAAAGTTTATATAATTGTAACAATTTATTATATAGTGAAAAACTTTGGCGGTCAGTAAATTTTGCATTGTTATTTTATTTTCTTGTTGGCTCAATTATTTCTTGAATATCAAAAATTCTTGTGGGTTAATTAGAGAGGAAATTTATGTATAATTCCCGACACATTAGATTTAGTATCACCAATAATTATTTTAACGCAAGAAAATAGTGTTCCGTGTAATCTCTTCTAACTCAAATTTCTTAGCGAGATTTACGTCAACAGGTCAAATAATAATCAAAACTAGGTGTTTATCGAATCGGATCAATTTTTGAAGGAATCGAAACTTTTGGTTCGATTTCGGGTCTGATTTTGATGAGAATCATAGCAAACTTGTCAGGAAGACTTATTATTCAAGCCAAACAAGAGCTCAAATACACGTTCAAAACTCCAACATTCAAGCATGGCATGATAGAAGACTGTCGAAGATGCATACAAGTGGTCCAAGTCAAGAATCAAGTCCAAACATCAAATTGGAGTGAAGGGGAAAGATTTTGAACCATGCAATTGGATAGAGGAAAAGTGCTACGTTTGCAAGGCATGTTAAGTTTCAACTCAATGGGAAATCTTTTTGCCCTTGCGATCTATGTGATCGCAAGGCATAAAAAACGGGTCCGAATTTTTGTTTCTTTTTTTAATTACTTAATTTCCTCTATTTCAATTGTGGGGGCTACTAGGTTTAGAATGTCCTTTAAAATTTAAAAGGGTATTTTTTTTATTTCCATTTTTTATTATTTGTTTCATTGTTTCCCATTCAATTCCTTGTTGTTGTGTCCTTATTGAGTCTTTTGTTCATCTTAGTAATTCAATAGCATGAACTTTCGAGGATAAAATTAAAGTTTTCAAAAACTTGTTTTTCTTTTTAGGTTTTTCTACGTTTGATTGTTGGTTTATTGAGTTATCATTAAAAAAAAAATCCGAAAATTGGGTAAAAATAATTTCGAAAATTTCAGGAACCGTTTTCTTGAAATTCTTTACATTCTTGACATTCTAGAAATTTCTTTTCTTCCATTTGTTTTCTCGAGTAAGAAAATAAATTCATTTTCTGCTCATCGATGTCTAGATCATCTTATTCTTAAAATTTTCTTGAATTCTTAAAATTCACATAAAGTGATGGATGGTGATCCAGGATTTATTTTCAAAACTAGAAGTTTTTTGGGTGAGAAGGTGTGCAATTTGGCTATTGATATGGGGTACTTCTCTAATTTGGCTAGTATCATCATGGTTTAGAAATTGGAACTACCTCTTCTACAACATCGTAGGTCTCATAGGATGACGTTGTTGAAGGAGTGTAGGAGAGTGAATTCGACCGTGGGGGTTTTAGTGAATTCACCCTTGTGAGATATAGTGATGAAGTTTGATGTGATGTAGTGCCCTTTAGAGTCTTATCATATCTTGTTAGAAAAAATGGAGGCATGAGAGGAAGAGAGATTACGATAAAGATAGAAACTGGTACATGTTAATGCTTATACTTGGCAGACAAAGTCACACCAGCTATGGCCAAAGAAGTTTGTGCTTCGATACATCCATGTCTACCAAGTTAAGGAGTACCATTTGTTGGTTTTATGTCATGGAAGCAACAATTTTACATTCGAACCAAGCTAGGATTCAGGATGAATCATCGTGAATAAGGAGGAAATGATGAGAATTGTAGCAGGCTTTGACAGGAAGACCTATTATTCAAGCCAAACAAGTGCTCAAGTGCACATTCAAAACTCCAACATTCAAGCATGACATTATAGAAGAGTACTGTCCAAGACTTATACAAATTATCCAAGCCAAGAATCAAGTTCAAAAATCAAGTTGAGGGGAAGATTTTGAACCATGCGGTCACATAGAGGAAAAGAGTTGCGATCGCAAGGCATGTAAATTCCAACCCGAGAGAAATTCTATTTGCCCTTGTGATCACGACACTTTGACCTATGCGATCACGAGACACGAGAAATTAGGGCTTTCAAATTATTGTTTCTTTTCGTTTTTAATTATTTCGTTTTTTTTGGCCAATTGTGGGGTGACATTTAAAAGGGTATTGTTCTTTATTGTTAACACATTGTTAAGTATTATTGAGTGATAGATTACTCTAAAAGGTGAAGATTCCCTTTCATTGTTTTTAATTGAACTTTTTTCTTGGAATTTATCTAAGATTTCCATATTTGTAACATTCAACTAAAGAATTTTTTATCAAAGGATTAGGCACCACTTATGGTGTTCGTGAAATTTGGTTCTTATTTTCGTTCATCAACAGGTCTAAGTTTGATATATCTTAGGTTCTTGATTCCTGAGACTCGAGTCAAGATTCTATCGTCCAAAAACTTGAATTTGTCTTTCTAAGCATGTTCTTAATCACAATTTCATGAGTTTGACATGATTCCTACTAATTCACATCGAATTTCACTTCCTATTAAAATAATGGAATTTGATCCAAATGCTTAAATGTGTGCAAAAATCAAAGCTAAATTGAAAAAACAACTAATGTGAAAAACAACATGTAAATGAAAAAATAGCAAGTCAATTAAAAAAAAAGGTTTTTCTTGTAAAATGATAAGAGAAAAATCCGATAATCACTCAAATTAATCTATTCAATTTTACTTTTCGGTATTCGATTTTGTTTTTGAAAACCGATATGTTTCAAGTTTTTAAATCAGTTTATGTTTTATTTTTTTAATTTTTTTTTAATCGACTAGTTTCGATTTTTCAGCTCTCTTTCTTCAGCTCCGGTTATTTTTCCACTCGTAATCAAAGCAGAAGATTAAGGAGAAGGGATGAACTCGGATTCATTGATTAAATTTTTTTAGACAAACAAAATAAAAGAATCAAAAATCGTTCTATTGATCAATAATACAAGGGTAAACCAAATAGAAGACTCTAAAAAACTTCATCAAATGACCATCATAAGTCCATGTGTCACAATCTCAACAAAAGTCTCCACCAACAAAATTGCATTAAGAAACTTATTCTCCGATACTTATCATGCACTCCTAACTTTGCACTTTATAAATACTATATTCAATAATTATATTTATAATCTAGTTCTTTCTCCAAAATTCAGTCATAATTACAACTGTTATGCTACTTGTACGACAGGTTTTACACCTGTAATTCCCCCACACGTGGGGTGTGGGACAGCTCCCATTTAATGAGCAACCCCATTCCTATGTGTGAAGGGTATAAACCCATGAGAACTTTATTGTACATGTAACATTTTCCTTGCAACTGATACTACTATATTTTGGTAGGTGTCTATAATTATTTCATAACAATATTTTTGGCCACACCCTTTTGTACGGCATAGGAAATTTTGTGGTTTCTTCATGGAACATTTCACCCGTCTTTAGTCCTACATATTGGTGGTCAATGTCTACCTTATCCATTTATGACAAATAAAAACTGAAGTTTGAAAGTGCCGCAAAATGTCCCAATACTAAACCAATAATAATGGTGGGGAAATGTGGCATCTAGGCGCATGCTTTGGAAATAAAAGGATAATGTACGCGTGTCTTCTTTACATGACTCATGCAATTGTAATATATGAATCAAAAAGTAGGAAAGTGAGTGGGGGCGAGTTAGACTAATTAAAGGAGAATAAGCATCGCATTATTTTCTTTTATTTTTTTCAAAAATTACATATAAAATATATATATATATATACACACACTAGTTGGACAGAGAAGAAATAAAAAGGCTACCAAGACGCTTATTACTTTCATCTCGAGTGTCTGACTTACTCGAGTTAGTATAATCCAAAAGAGTTTTTTAGTTCTCCATAATTTTTCTGAGGTGAAGATCAAACTTTTTGGATCAAATTCTATCGTTTATGGGCAGTTTTAGCGTTTGTTTGTTTTTTAATCAGTTTTAAGTGTATTTTAGTCGTTTTTTTGGGTTTCTAATTTAATCGAATTTGTCTACGAAATTAATACGTTTTAAGGTTTTAACACCATACAATCTTTTTTAAATATTGATATTTCAATTTTTTTCATTTTCTAGTAGATTTCAATATTTCTCACATTTGCTCGAACAAAATTTGAATGACCCCCATTCATATATTAAGATCAAAGAAAATACCCATAAATAGTGTAACGCCCCGAGTTCCGAGGAGCGCGGGAACGTCACTTTTCTAAATTATTGAATAAACTCTGTTGCGAAAAATGACTAAATATTAAAATTCGCATTTATTGAATAAAAGTTTAGCGATAATTCAAATGGAATAAGTAAATTCGTACAATTTATAAAAATGACAGTTCATGATAAAATGAAATAATTATTTCAAAGTTTACGACTTTAAAAAAAAAAGTATCAATTTGTAATTTTCCGTCATTGCCCATCACTCGCCACCGTCTCCAAAATCTGCAAAAATGTTAAAATAACGGGTTGAGCATTTCAAAAATGAAATACTCAGTAGACTCATCGCCAGTAATTAATCTACAAGATAACTGAACACGTAATCATGCAAATAATGTAGTGACATTCTTTTCTTATTCGTAGGCATCACATAGTGAACGCAAATGAACACATTCTTTTCTTTTCTTGGCTAGCAGATAAGTTATGCCCAGCATAACATAAATTATTTATCTCAAAAGAGATATTCTTTTCTCATGCAATTAAGCATAAAATCACACAAATCCACATAACACATGCAATTATAATATAAATCAATTAGTGGGGGCGAGTCTACCTTAAATCCGACGAGTGCAAAGTTGAGCGGGAAACGACTTAAATCTTTTAAATCTCCGTACGCCTCGTCTAGCCCATAAGTTACATTAGTCTTTTGAAATTTATAGTTTAAAAACGATAAATTACAATTTGAGGACTGAAATTGATGTTTTTTTGAAAGTTGAGGGACTAAAATGAATATTTTTGAAAGTTGAGGTTTATAAATATACATATATATATCATTTTAAATCAATATGAATAAAATCAAAAGACTTTAAAATATGGGGCTTCAATGATTGCTTTTAAACCTTTGGGGACTAAAATGTAAATCTTTTAAAAGTTGGGTCGGAGCTCAAAACGAATATTAAATTATAGGGCTGAAATAATAGATTTTAAAAATGAAGGGCTGATTAAACTCATTTAAAACTTAAGGCTGAAATTAAAAGGTTTAAAGCTGAGAGGACTGAAATAAAACATTTTTTAAAGCATAGGGACCAATCTGAAATTTCTGAAAGTTAAAATATTTAAAATAAAACAATATCATTTATCTCTCACTTTCCTAATTTCGTTAACAGAGAGAGAGAGAGAACACGGGAGAGAGGGAAGAGAATGGCGATCGGCTGTCTCTCGCTCAAACTTGTGTCCGACCGGTGATTTCGCCGGCGAAACAGCGGCACCGGGTGTGACGAGCAGCGGGGTTGTAAATAGGCTAAGTTCTGGGCTGATTGGGTGAGAAGACAGTGGTTGAGTTCGCGATTTTAGGAGCTCAAATTTTTCGGTGAAAGATCGATGGCTGAGGTAAGTGTTGGGTCTAATTTTTGGGTTTGAGCTTGATTTGGGACTGGGCTGTAATGGCTGTCGTGCGGTGCAGGTTGAGGTGATGGGTGTTGGGGAGGTTTTTGTGTGGAAACCGGGAGTTAGGGGTGCGATTTGGGTGTGATTTTGAGTGATGGGTGAGAATGTGGAATTGGGCAGTGATGGATTCAAGTGATGAGGTGGTGGTGGCGACTGTGGCTGCGAAGGGGTTGTGGTGTGGTGTCTGTGGAAATGATGGTGAATGGTGAGGTGGCTGACTGGTGGTTGATTCTGACATTGAGTTGGGTTGATAATGGTGGATTGGGGTGTGTCGAATTGTAGGCGATGTTGGTCGGAGATGATGAAGTTTTTTGTGTGTGTGATTGTTGCATACTGGTTTTGGAGTCTCGGCTATGGCAGTAGTAACATTGCGTGATTGTGAGGCTTGGTTCTGATGGATGAATTTGGTGGTGGTTTTGTATACAGTGTACTGGTTGTCTTCAAAAGGGTAGGCTAGAGCGAGGGGAAAGATTGAGGGAACTGGGAAAGAATTATGGGATTGATGAGGGATCAGCTTCGGCAAGCAAGGGAATGATTTTGGGGCTGAAAATGGAAATTAGGACAGATTTCTGATTGGGAGAAATTTCTGAGAATTTGGGGTGATGATGATGATGGGAAAGGAAAAATTGTGTGAATGTAATTATGGGATTGAAGTTGATTAAGATGGATTGAAGAGTGATCATGGGAAAGAGAAAAGAAATGTGCTGAATATGAAAATGGAAGTTGGGGAGGAAATTTTGGGATTAAAATGAATAAAAATTTGAGAATGAATTTAAATTGGAGATAAAATATTTTGGATTTAAAATAATTTGAATTCCAAAAATTGAAATTGAACTACGATAAATTTAAATAATTTAAATTTTAACTTAAATTGGTTAGACGAAATTGTGTTTAAAATAAATAGGTAAAGTCATAGCGACACGTTTTAAATAATATTTAAATAAGTAACAGAAAATTCTTGGTCGCTACAACCCTACCACCTTAAAATAATTTCGTCCTCGAAATTTAAAATTTTCTTAATTTAAAATAATTGGATACTTGATCAAAATTTCTTCTTTCTTGAACCAGGTAGTTTCATCATTACCAGGTCTTCCTCATTGAACTTTAAAAATGAAGGATGAAATTGGGACAAGTTTAAAGTCGAAATTTGGACTTAAAGATTTAAACCAATTTAAATTTCTTTTCTTAAAATCTTAAAATAACTAATATGACTAGACGAGAGCGCTGGTTTTGAATAATAATTGTTAAGGTTGGAAAGTCGTAGCGACAAGTTTGGTAAAACAAGTCTTTTAAGTTTGAAAATTTTTCGGTCGCTACAACCTTCTCCACTTAAAAGAATTTCGTCCTCGAAATTTTAAACTTTCTTGATCTAAATATATCTGGTTATTAAGCTAGACTTCTTTCTTCTTTCTTTTCTCAAGTAGTTTCAGCACTACCTTGTCTACCACATTGGACTTTGACTAATGGAATCTCTTTGTTTCTTAAGACATGAACTTTTCTCTCTACTATGAACATAGGTGCCTCTTCATAAGTCAAATCTTTCCGGACTGCAATAAACGAATAAATCACCATGTGATTTGAATCATGAACACACTTTCTCGGTAGGTAAACATGAAAGACATTGTGAACATCTGGAAGTTCTGGTGGCGAAGTCAAACAATAAGCCACATTACTTACTTCTCTAGCATTTTAAATGGTCCGAGGAAATGAGATCTTAAATTCCCTCTCTTGTCAAAACGAAAGGTACCTTTTATAGGATCTATACTAATATCGAAACCAAAAAATGAATATTGACCCAAATGCTTAATCCTAAAAATCAAGAAGATTGATCAAGGATAAATCCTTATGATCCAAAATATATAAGCGCGATATCAATTCCAAAATATTGAGTACAAAACCCAAACTTGATAGAATCTTTTTGAAAAGGTGTACCAACGAAATCATTTATAAGTTCGACTGAAACTTCCTTTTCAAAATCGGAGAATTCAAACTTAAATCCTTTAGTCCAAAAATTTAAATCATGCATCAAGTACTTGATATCACATACTCATTCTAACTGAAGGTTAAGATATTAACTTAAAGCAACATCATAAGAATCAGATATGATATTCTCAACTTAAGAAACCTCACTAATTTCCCAATATGAAGTTCAAGATTTAATTTTCCCTGTTCTCCCAAAACTTCAATTCATGTCACACTATGGACAATACTCTGATTAAGTCTATCACCATTGAATAAGACTTTTGTGAATCATATAGGATTCCTCATCAAGTTTTTTTTTTTCTTAACCCAAAGATACAATCTCATTATAAGTAAAAGTCACACAATTGGTCATCTCAGATTTTCCATTATTCGTAATAAGAAATCGTAACTGCATCACCAAAATCTTAAATAAATCCATATATTATGACTCAAAATGACAATTTTCAATCGTAGGTAATATTTCACCATAATGCAATAAACCATCAAAATGATATCAATTTACTCAATATATATTCACACTATTCTTCACGGGATAACCATAACATCTCTTAACCGTCTAGTCACCATATCTTATAGTAATCATGTAACCTGTCACTTATCATCGTATCATATGACCTCAAATATTCATATCAATCTCTCTAAGATTTTAATATAATAATCATCATACCTATCACGTGAACCTTATACTTCAATTTGCTCACTAAAATTATATATCAATTTCTCATACTAATAAATCTTGGATTCTACCGCTGTCACTTCTCTGAACACCATTCCAAAATAAGTCATCACTGTGAAGTCTAATCACTATTTTCCACAAATTTTATCCACAAGGAAAAATTCCTAAAATCTCATTTCTTATTTTCTAACAAAATACCATCAATATCAATCTCCAAAATTTCAGATATGATCAATCCTAAGACTTTCTCTTATCCAATGCTTTACTTCATCAATACTTGTACAAAATCTATGACCTGATAAAATTTTCTTTCATCAATTTCATCCAACAAATTTTCTCTCATGATCTTCTAGTATCATCAATGAAAACTTAATGTACATCAGTGAATCATTCAAATTACTAAGAAACCTGATTTATTTTCCGTGACTGAGATTTATCATTCTTTAAATTCCACTTAGAACCAAATACAGTATAACTTATTCATGGAAAATCAACTTATTTCATAATCTCAACACATCATCACCTTAAATTCTCGACCTAAGAAAATCACATTATTCCTTAAAATTTTCTCTTGTACCTTTTATATTCAAATGACCTTATGACCATCATCATTATCTCACATAACCCCAAACATTCAATCACATATCTCTAATTTCTCACTTCGAATAAATGGCTACTCCTTTAAGGCATCTCACCATAAAATATTTTCAATATCTCCCATTCATGATAACTGACTATTCCCAATAATCATATTACGTGTAAATTCAACAAACGGTAAATAGTTTTCCTAACTATCACCGAGGTTTAAAATGCAAACTCTCAACTTAGCCTCTAAACTCTGTATAAAGAATTATTTGCTGACCACTCAAGTCATTATTCAATAACTTAAATGGCATCACGTCTCTTCACTAATCTCTGTGAGCTCGTTACAAAAATCCATGCAAGATTTTCTCCAAATTTCAATATATCTTTTCTATTTCCTTAAAAATATATATCAAACCTTAATAATTTGTCATCTCTAAAACTTCTTATCACCAAATATCACCAAAATAATTAAAACAATTATCTGAATATTCTCTCTATGTAGTACACCCAATAACATATTATTCACAAATCAACATGATATCATCAGCTTATCTTTAACATATCCTCCCGATCAAATTCCAAAATAACTCAACAGTATCATCTCCTATCCTCATAATTTATAATGTTTTCCAATACAAATGATCATTCCTTACTAGTGATAAACTCGTTCCCAAGAATAATTAAAATTCTTCCCAATAACGCCATAATACTTGCTTCACTTATCTTTCAAAATATAATTTATCATTTACTAAATCTCGCTTATGGTATAAATGAACTTGCAATTCTAACCTTAATCCCCTTAGTGGTTGCATACCATATTATGCTCTTAATTCCAAATGATAAAATTCTAGATAGAGTCTCCCTTGAAATTTGGACTTATCCAATCCGTAGGTATACTTCATAACCAACGATAACAAATAACTCCAAATTTGTCCACAACGATTTAAATATTAACAACAATTCCAACACTTCAATATCATCAAAAATATCCCAGAAAATCAATTCATAATTCCTCAACATAACAATTTCAAATCCTATTTTCAAATATCAATATCTCAGTTCCTTCAATACATTAATTGGCTCAAAATACCACTCATACTTATAAATATATACCTCAAATTATAATCCCAAAATTTAATCACCAGATCAAACTACATAATGAATTTCTCTTCAAAATTGAGGAATAATTCATTTACTCAACACAATATCCATTACTTAATTCCCAATAACTAAGGACCAAATCTTTAAACCTCTAATTTCAAAATTCTTCTCATAAAAGTCTCAATAAAATCACATCACTTATAATCTCAACATCTCATCACAACTTCATAAAAACTGGCTTACTATTTCTCGTTTAATCTAAACAATAGATATTTCGAAAATTATTGTCTAATCCTTTCTGTTGACTTCTCATACTTAGTGCCATGTCTAAAATCAATTATGCAAAGTCCAGGTCGGGTTCATCATTTCTAAGTTTGAGGGCAAAAATAATTATAAAATCATTTTTATTCCCGTCATGCTCAACACTCGTTTTCTTTCTTTTCTTTTCTGAAAAATTTCCCGTTATGCTTCAAAACTCATTTCTTTCTCATTATTTCGGATACTAGTTTTCTAATTCTTTCTCATCTTTTCTTTTCTTTTCTTTTCTCGTCAAATTCTCAAAACATTTATTCTCAAGTATCCGAAATAATTCAATAAATTAAACATACTAAACTTCGTTACCATCGGAGTCGACGGAAAAATGATGCAATGGCAAAAAGTCGTCAAAACATTATTTCTATTATTTTTAGAAAAAATTATTTTCTTATTTTGTAAAAAATTTTGTAAGTCTACAGAAACGTAGACCCGCTCTGATACCATGCTGTAACGCCCCGAGTTCCGAGGAGCACGGGAACGTCACTTTTCTAAATTCTTGAATAAACTTTGTTGCGGAAAATGACTAAATATTAAAATTCACATTTATTGAATAAAAGTTTAGCGATAATTCAAATGGAATAAGTAAATTCGTACAATTTATAAAAATGACAGTTCTTGATAAAATGAAATAATTATTTCAAAGTTTAAGACTTTAAAAAAAATAATTATCAATTTGTAATTTTCCGTCATTGCCCATCACTCGCCACCGTCTCCGAAATCTGCAAAAATGTTAAAATAACGGGTTGAGCATTTCAAAAATAAAATACTCAGTAGACTCATCGCCAGTAATTAATCTACAAGATAATTGAACACGTAATCATGCAAATAATGTAGTGACATTCTTTTCTTATTCGTAGGCATCACATAGTGAACGCAAATGAACACATTCTTTTCTTTTCTTGGCTAGCAGATAAGTTATGCCCAGCATAACATAAATTATTTATCTCAAAAGAGATATTCTTTTCTCATGCAATTAAGCATAAAATCACACAAATCCACATAACACATGCAATTATAATATAAATCAATTAGTGGGGGCGAGTCTACCTTAAATCCGACGAGTGCAAAGTTGAGCGGGAAACGACTTAAATCTTTTAAATCTCCGTACGCCTCGTCTAGCCCATAAGTTACATTAGTCTTTTGAAATTTATAGTTTAAAAACGATAAATTACAATTTGAGGACTGAAATTGATGTTTTTTTGAAAGTTGAGGGACTAAAATGAATATTTTTGAAAGTTGAGGTTTATAAATATACATATATATATCATTTTAAATCAATATGAATAAAATCAAAAGACTTTAAAATATGGGGCTTCAATGATTGCTTTTAAACCTTTGGGGACTAAAATGTAAATCTTTTAAAAGTTGGGTCGGAGCTCAAAACGAATATTAAATTATAGGGCTGAAATAATAGATTTTAAAAATGAAGGGCTGATTAAACTCATTTAAAACTTAAGGCTGAAATTAAAAGGTTTAAAGCTGAGAGGACTGAAATAAAACATTTTTTAAAGCATAGGGACCAATCTGAAATTTCTGAAAGTTAAAATATTTAAAATAAAACAATATCATTTATCTCTCACTTTCCTAATTTCGTTAACAGAGAGAGAGAGAGAACACGGGAGAGAGGGAAGAGAATGGCGATCGGCTGTCTCTCGCTCAAACTTGTGTCCGACCGGTGATTTCGCCGGCGAAACAGCGGCACCGGGTGTGACGAGCGGCGGGGTTGCAAATAGGCTAAGTTCTGGGCTGATTGGGTGAGAAGACAGTGGTTGAGTTCGCGATTTTAGGAGCTCAAATTTTTCGGTGAAAGATCGATGGCTGAGGTAAGTGTTGGGTCTAATTTTTGGGTTTGAGCTTGATTTGGGACTGGGCTGTAATGGCTGTCGTGCGGTGCAGGTTGAGGTGATGGGTGTTGGGGAGGTTTTTGTGTGGAAACCGGGAGTTAGGGGTGCGATTTGGGTGTGATTTTGAGTGATGGGTGAGAATGTGGAATTGGGCAGTGATGGATTCAAGTGATGAGGTGGTGGTGGCGACTGTGGCTGCGAAGGGGTTGTGGTGTGGTGTCTGTGGAAATGATGGTGAATGGTGAGGTGGCTGACTGGTGGTTGATTCTGACATTGAGTTGGGTTGATAATGGTGGATTGGGGTGTGTCGAATTGTAGGCGAGGTTGGTAGGAGATGATGAAGTTTTCTGTTTGTGTGATTGTTGCATACTGGTTTTGGAGTCTCGGCTATGGCAGTAGTAACATTGCGTGATTGTGAGGCTTGGTTCTGATGGATGAATTTGGTGGTGGTTTTGTATACAGTGTACTGGTTGTCTTCAAAAGGGTAGGCTAGGGTGAGGGGAAAGATTGAGGGAACTGGGAAAGAATTATGGGATTGATGAGGGATCAACTTCGGCAAGCAGGGGAATGATTTTGGGGCTGAAAATGGAAATTAGGACAGATTTCTGATTGGGAGAAATTTCTGAGAATTTGGGGTGATGATGATGATGGGAAAGGAAAAATTTGTGAATGTAATTATGGGATTGAAGTTGATTAAGATGGATTGAAGAGCGATCATGGGAAAGGGAAAAGAAATGTGCTGAATATGAAAATGGAAGTTGGGGAGGAAATTTTGGGATTAAAATGAATAAAAATTTGAGAATGAATTTAAATTGGAGATAAAATATTTTGGATTTAAAATAATTTGAATTCCAAAAATTGAAATTGAACTACGATAAATTTAAATAACTTAAATTGGTTAGACGAAATTGTGTTTAAAATAAATAGGTAAAGTCATAGCGACACGTTTTAAATAATACTTAAATAAGTCACAGAAAATTCTTGGTCGCTACAAATAGATCCAATAATCATAATCTTTTGTAAAATAAACTTTGAAACCAAAATCTTTTAAAAATAGACTTGGACCTTTGAAATTTCCTAGAATACCCTTATACATAGAAATTACAATATAAGTCATTAAAGTATAGAAAAACTCTATTTAAGTCCTTAGATAATTTTGTTTATACAATTTTAATTGAATTTTGTTTATATATGATTTTTGTTCGCTCATAATAGCATCCTCTCAATTGGTATCACAGCCATATGGCAGATCTAAAAGATAAATATTATATGACAAAAAATAAAAATAAATATATTATACATACACCAGAATTTATAATTATTCAAACATTAATATTAACGGATAATGAAAAAATAGAAATCTTAAGAGTCTTAAAAATTTAAATGAAGATATAAGAAGAGATATTTATGATCTAATAAATTTCAATATAATAAAAGAAGATTTTATAATAAATGAAATATTAGATTTAATAGAGAATGACATCACCGAAGAATTAATACAAAATGATATCACAGAAAAGTATTGATTATCATAGAATAGATCCTCAATTAGTTAGATATGTAGACATAGAAAAAATGAAAAATTAGATTTAATAATAGAACAAAGAGAAAATTTAATTGATCAGATAAGAGAAGAAATAAATATAAAACGACAAGAAAGGCTAAGATTAAAATTATTATAGAAAAAGAGAGAATATTATAATAGAATTTTAAAACAATTACCGAAAATACAAATGGTTTTAGAAGATAATGAAAAAACTAAAAAAGAAAAATATGATAAAACAAGAACATTGGAAGACTATCTAAAATATTATAGAATATATCATAGAAAATTGATGCTTAGATCAATAGAAGAATTTTGTGAATATCAAATAATGAATTATAAAGAAGCAAAATATGAAACATAACTTATTCTAGAAATTGAACATATCAAAGGAAGAAATTAATAATAGAATTTCCAGAAATAAAATTTGAAAAACAAATAATAGAAAATATAAGACTTTCAGTTAGATCTTATCAAATGAAAGGAGTTAATACAACTATATTTCAACCATTAAGCTCATGGGGAGAATCCTATGGATTTCTTAATATGCAATTAAATTGGATAAGTGCCTTTTTATGGGAAACATATAAAAACATAAATTTGCAAGATAAATTAACCATTGAAGAATTACAACAGTTAAATATACAGGATATGAATATCAAAGAAAAATTACAAAATATTCAAAATAAACTAACAATACAATTTAAAGAATTAAAAGATATGATAGGAGAAGTTAAAAATATAGATGAAGAAATTTTAAAAGAATTCCAAAGAAAATCGGGAGAATTAATTAATCAAGATAAAATTTGAATAATTATAGAAAAAATAGATAAGTTAAATGAGAAAATAATGAAGAATGATAATGAAAGAATCATATCAAGAGAAGAAAGAATAAAAAAATTAGAAATAAAAATAGATGATATGTATGACAGACTATTTAAGGTACAAAAAACTCAAACTATTAAACCAAGAGTATAAAATGTCAATAAGTGAATATATTGAAGATTTAAAAATATTAATAAAATCATTAATAAGTGATGTTTAAGAAGTAAAAAATGACTTAAAAGAAGTAAGAAATGATATACATATACTAAAACTAGAGATTGGAGAATTCAAAAAAATAGTAAAAACAAAGATAAGAAAATAGACAAAAAAGTCATAGAAAAAGAGATATTTAGAATATGAAAGAAACACTTTGAGCAAGAAAAAATTATAATAGAAGCAGGAAGTATGGATGATGAATTTAGAAAAAAAAAACATATTACCAAAAATACTAGAAGAAGAATTAGAATTACAAAAATTCATAGAAAAAACTTTAGGAAAACTGAAAGCTGAAGAAAAAATGAAGAAGAACAAAATAAAAATGAATGAAGAATTAGATTTGCTTATAGAAAATTTTGACCAATTAAGCCTAGAAAATTTTAATGAATACCAAGTATTAATGAATACTGGAGGAGCACCTAGCTCAGCTCCAATAGGAACTTCCAAATAAGAATTATCAGATTCAGAAGAAAGTTATGCACCTTTATATAGTAAACCACACAGAGTTAGAGATAGACAACAACCTAAAGGGAATAAATATAAAGATAGATTTGAACCAAATAATAATTATGATAAACCTATTAATCATGGAGGAACAAAAACTAGATTTGGATTGTAAAATAGATATTAAAAATGTCTTATTAACTTGGGCAGATTTAATGATACTGTTCTTTTTATACAATAAAGATGACACATGGGAAAATACTGAAAGAATGATAGATTTTTTA
Source organism: Ligustrum vulgare (assembly GCA_963555705.1). Classification (NCBI taxonomy): domain Eukaryota; kingdom Viridiplantae; phylum Streptophyta; class Magnoliopsida; order Lamiales; family Oleaceae; genus Ligustrum; species Ligustrum vulgare. The sequence goes on from OY743173.1 coordinate 30,499,711, forward strand.
ACAGCATCTTTTAAAGGACATGTTAGGAATTGATGAGAAGGAATAAGTAGTGATACAAAAGCATTAATAAGGAGATGTACAAACAGAACTAATAAAATCAGATAGAAAAGGTATAAAAAAGTTAGTAGATTATATTGCGGATGAATTTTTAGGAGAAAATTGGATAAATAATGCTGAAACAGAATCAATCAAAGAAAAATATAATGCAAGAATGAAATTAATAAATTTAACAATATGTGATATGTGTAAAATCAAAGAATACACTTATGAATTCAAAGAATACTATTATGTCCAATTCTATAGTAATGAAAATCAAGAAGTATACAGAGATATATATTACAATAAACTACCAAGTTCATGGGGAATATACTTTAAAATAAAATTTGAAAAATTTATCAAAGATAACCCTGAAACACCTAGAACATTAGGATCAAGGATAAAATTTCTATTTGAAAGATTATCATATAGTCAACAAAGACAACTATTAAAGAAATCAAGGAAAATAACTAGAATATGTTGTGAAGATATGGAAAAACCTACCCAATGGGGATGCAACCCTGAAAGGAGAAAAAATAATAAAAGAAAATATAAAAATAGAAAGTTTAAAAAATTTAGAAAGTTTAAGAAAAGAGATATATAAAACCTAAGAGATGATATTATAAAATAAGATATAATCCATATAAAAAAAGAAAGACAAAACTTATAAGAAAGACAAAAACCAATGCAAATGTTGGAATTGTGGAGAAATTGACATATAAGTCCTGATTGTAACAAAAAGAAAGTTAAATTATTACAAAAAGAATATCTAAAAATAGAAAGTGAACTAAGTGAAATATCTGACATTGAAGAATATTATGATCAAGAAATCTATATAAGTGAAACTGATTCAGAAAGTAATGAATCAAAATCAAAATCAGAATAGAGAAATAGAAGAAATAGAAAAAAATAATATAGATGTACAAGAATATGAATAGATGGTTATGGATTAAAAGTAACTTTTGATAATAATAAGTTCAAGAAAATACAAAAATTATCTTTAGATTTGAAAATAGGAAAATGAGAAATATTAGATAGAATATGGAGAAGAGAAAGAATAGCAATAAATGAATATCATAAAATTGAAAAAGCAATAAATGTTAGAACTACTCAATGAAAACATAAATTAAACCTTTTAAAAAAAAATACAGTTACAGAATTACTAATACTAACAAAGATCAATAAAAAACAAAGTGAAAAGATTCAGTATGTTTATTTAGCAGGTATACAAATAATGTTTAAATCCTTATTTAGGGAAGGAGTAGATTTACCTTTGACTGTGAATTTACATGATAGAAGAATAATAAATTTAAAAGATAGTCATTTAGGGACAATAGAAGGAAATCTAGTATATAAGAAACTAATATTTACGTGTTATCCAAAATATTGTATCTCATTAAAAGATAAAAACTTTAATGAAGTTTTATGACTGCATTTTAAGTTACATAGAGATGATATAATGGAACCAAGTGATTGAATCATGACTATAGAATATAGAGCGTTATACAAATACTAATTCTAATTATGAAAATATTTATTCCAAAAATTCATATATTGAAGTTCATGAAGAACGTAAAGATTTTGGTAAAATTATAGAATCAGATAAACAAATAAATTTAGTCCCAAAAAACTATGAATTCACTATAACAAAAAATAAACCAGAAATAATAGAATTAAGAGAAGAAGAATACCCTAATAATAAAATAACATTTGAAGATGGAAGATTAATTAGAAGATCAACAAGTTTACCTAAACAATTAGGAGAAACTAGTAATACAAGAGAAATAAAACCTCATAAAAATGCTGGAAATATGAAAATAGAAGGTGAATATTTCAATGAAAAAGAACATATAATATGATCAAATATATTAATTGACACATGAGCTAGTGAATGTCATATAGCTTCAAACAGGAATAAAGGATTAATATCTCACATAACTGATCCGTATGAATATATAAATTTTGATGGACAAATACATATAATTGAACTTGAGGTTAAAGTAACAATAAAAATAGGACGAATAAATCTTTTAGTACCATGTCATGTAGATAACAGTATGATAACTCCTCATGTGTTATTAGGAATGAGCTTTCTAAATGGACTAGAGAATTATAGTATAAAACGCGGAGGATTATATATAACCCATAATGGTCAAACTATACTATGTAGAAAAGCAGAATAAATGAATAACCAAATAAGTTTTCCATTAACTGTTTATATACAAGTTATTATTGTTGAAACAAATATAATAACATGTGCATTAATTGACATAGGAAGTGATATAACAATATTTAAAAATTTCTTAATAAAATCATGGAATACTGATGGGAAAATAAAAATAACAGGAGTTACAAGAGAAAGTACTCAAATAATTAATAGTGCTGATAAAATCGATATAATACTAGGAAGTAAACAAATAGTTGTGAACAAGATATATATAGTTATAAAAAATTAGAATGTGACATATTATTAGGAAATGACTTTATACAACAATTTCAGTATTATAAATAAAATTACATGATAATGTTATAAACACATTGCGGACATTTATTAAAAATACCAATAGAATTTCGACCTTACAGAGTTCAGCCAACACAGCGTGGTGATAAATTGGAGAAAAAACCAATTACACAAAATGAAATAAAAAATAAAAGAATAATGTATAAAAAAGTCTTGAAAACAAATATACAAACAAACATGGAAAAATCATTGATCAATTATAAAAAAATTGTGGAGAAAATTCATTATTATTTTGGAAACCACATCATCCAAAAGTTAAAATAGATTTAACAGAAAATGTTATTATAAGAGTTAGGCCAATGCTGTATACCATACAAGATACACAGGAATTTAAAACTCAAATAAAATAATTACTTAACCAAAAATTAATTAGACCTAATAATGGACCCCATAGTAGTTCAGCTTTAATGGTAATGAAACATTCCGAACAAAAAAGAGGAAAAGCTAGAATGGTGATAAATTATAAAGAATTAAATAAATATAACAAATTTGATGGATACTTTTTACCAAATAAAGAAGTACTAATAAATCTTACAAAAGGAAAACAATACTATTCTAAATTTGATTGTAAATCAGGATTTTGGCAAGTAAAAATAAAAGAAGATAGTATTCAATATACAGCATTTAGTACACCCCAAGATAAGTATAAATGGATGGTAATGTCATTTGATTTAAAAAATGCATATCAAATATATCAAAGAAAAATGGATAACATATTTAGAAAATTTAATGAATTCTTAATTGTTTATGTTGATGATATATTAATATGTTTTAATAATAGAGAAGAACATAGAAACCATGTAATGAAATTTATAATTGAATGCAAAAAAGAAGAAATTGTTCTTTCAAAAAACAAAGCTATAATAGAAAAACAAGAAATTGATTTTCTTGAATTATCAATATATAAGAAATGAATAAAACGACAAACTCATATATCTAAAAAGATAGAAAGTTTTTTAGAGAAATTAGAATCAAAGAACAAATACAAAAATTCTTAGGATGTTTAAATTATGCAGAATGATTTATTGAAAATCTTTCGAAAAAAAGACATAAAATTCAGATTTTACTCAAAAAACGAATACCAAAGGATGGAGTAATGAGCACACAGAAATTGTCAAATCACTCAAGGAAGAATGTAAAAATTTGCCAAAATTAAGATTATCAGATGAAAAAGATAATCTAATAGTTAATACTGATGTCTCGGATAAATATTGGGCAGCAATATTAAAAACAGATCTTAATGAAATTAAGATATTCCAGTGGAACGTTTAACTAAGAAGAGAAATAAATTATACTGCCCATGGGAAAGAATTGTTAGCAATTATCAGAAGAATAAAAAAGTTTTCATTATTTTTATTATTCAAAAAATTCATTGTTGAAATTGATAATTCTCAAGTTGCAAGCTTAGTAAAAAATAAGTTACCACCAGAACCTCAATATAGGAGGCTCCATAGATGGCAAGCCTATTTGGTATTTTATAATTTTGATATAATTCATATTAAAGGAGTTAATAATTATCTTGTAGGTTTTTTAAGCAGGAATATTGAATTTGTAAATGGATAATATCAAAAAATCCTTGATAGACGCCAAACAGTGAATAAACTTCCTCACGGAGGAAGCTGAAAATATAAAACTTGGAATTGAGCAACTAGCAGTGATTCTCCAATAAAGTTTCAAGCAATTGATGGATATCTCAAAATTTCAATTGATGGATATCTCAAAATTTCATTACAATTACACTAAAGAATTGAGCGATAACATAATTGAAATTGAATCTCAGTTTGAATCGTTAATTACCAAACAGAGTGATACCAAACAGGTTATATCAAAAATACAAACAGATACATCTTCTGGAAGCAGTGGTGGACCAATGATTAAAAGAGATGAACCAAGCCCCAAGAAAGTTGTCATAAATGAAGCTAGTCCACGAAAAGTGACAATCAATGCCAAAGATGAACATACAAGAGTACTCAAAATTCGTGCTGAGGAAGAATCATGTATACCCACGATTGATCGTTACTCAGGGAGGAGATCTAGTTATGACAAAAATGGCAGCTGATTAAGGATTTTTGGATCTTATCTATCCAGGAAAAGATTTGAAAGAAATTGAAAAATTTGATGATTTATTAAAAAGGAGAAATTTAAAAATTTGCCCAAATTTCAAAATTTGCCCAAGGAAGACCTATATATTTAAAATTTTATTCAATCAGTCCTGAAATTGATGGAATGATGTATTATACTGCCGAGCATTTTATCACAATTGGATATGTTGCTCGAAATTTTCATATTGAAGTTGGAAAAATACCAAACCTATGCCAAATATTACAAGATTGTGGTTTAGATCTCGAAGGGTGTTGGGAATTAAGGTTTTCTACAACATTGCCAAAAACTTGTATGATAAAAAATTCAAATGCATATGTCAATATAATGGATGGACCCTCCTCACTAATGGAGGAAAAGAAAAATCAACAATTTTGAAAGAACACATCAACAAGTTTGACACTCATCAAATCCATGGATGGACCCTTCTTCATTATGTTTATATAATGTTACTTTTAATGCCTTAATATCTTCGGGTCTATGCTATGTTAAGTCCTTCGAGATCGATGCGGGGATTCTTAAGTAATTTCTTGAGCTAGTTGTTATCGCGGTCAGCTGCTCTAAACGAGGAAAATGTTTGGTATGAATGTAATTTATATTTATATTATGACGAATTAGAATTTGCACGTATCTTACTGGGTATTTTTAAATATGAGCTCTTACTTTAAAATTTTCCAGGCTAGTTATGGTCAATTGAATTGTGACGAAATAGTGATGCGGACTGTCAATGGGATATGAAGAATTAAATTTATAAATTTTCATATTCCAATTTTATTTAATGTTAGAGACATGTTTATCTATTAAATTAAATTATTATGAATTGTTGGAAAAACTCTTCAATTTCAAGTTTGGAAAGTTTTGAATACAATTTATTTTTAAAGGTTTTGAGTATTTGGTTTTTACTCTTCCGCATTTATTTAAAGAAAATAAGTTATTTTAGTAACACTCCGAGATTTAATTACAAAAAATTCGGGGCATTACAACATGCCAACAAAATTGATGGACAGCTGGTATCTACTTTATTAAAGAAGGATCAAGCGTGGCAAAAAAATAGACAGCCCCTTGTAAGGGCCATGTGAGGAAATAAACAATAGAAGGACAAGTGTGTCCTTGTAAGAAATAATAGAGGGACAGATGTGTCCTTATAATATTATGAAAAGCTGTAAAATTATTAGGTCTATGATGTAAGCAGTGATGTAATTATGTCCAATGTAACATTATAAATAGAGGCCTCCGGACTAGTTGAAAAGCAGAGATCATTTGAGCTCTCAACTTGCGATTAAGCCAAGAAAATCCTTTGTCTTTGAAAAAATTCTCAAACCAAAGTCTTGTATCAATCCTCTTTGAATTAATAAAATCCCAATTGTTTTATAAAAAAGATACGAGTTTCTAAGTTTCTCTCTTCCAAATCCTATTTCCTAAAGAAAGTATATTATTAAGAAAACTCCCTACACTTTGTCCAAAATATTTTCCAGCAAGATATTATACAATGAAGGCATGGATTCAGGTGATGCTAATTACCCATAAATGCAGGAGTCCATTGAAAGGAATGGTAGCAAAAACCTGTAAGCAGGCGATGCTAATTACCCATAAATGCAGAAGGCCGTTGAAAGGAATGATAGCAAAAACCTGTAAGCCCAAAGGTCACTAATATCAAAAGAGAAATTCGAAGGTACAAAGAACAGGAAAAGAGGTTAGTATTCTTAATATATCTGTCTTTATTAAATTAGAAGGAGGAAGAATTGTTAGAACAAATTATTATGGGAGAATTTAGAATTATTAAGTTTAAATATCAAAACAGACCTTATAAGGATGAATATCATAGCATAATTGAACCTTTATTCATGCGTAAACAATTTACTAGACCCAATAATGAATAAAAAAGTTATATCATGTCTATATGCCATGTTTGTTAGCTATTTTTCCTAAATTAAAAGAATAATTAGGAATAGAAATTAAAAAATCAATCATTTACTTTTAGCTTGAGAGTGATAATACTGAAATAAATAATGAATTATATTTAGGATATGTGTTTAATAGCGATAATGATTATGATCCTATTAGTTTATGACAGTGATTGAAGAGATGGATCTTTCTTTACCAGTTTTTGAAAATTTTGATATCATGAATGAAGAAAATTACATCATAAGAAAACTCAGATATAATAGAGGTCCATATAAGTTAAGAAGAATATTGAAAATAAAAAAGGAATTGAATATGGAAATGAAATTGATAAAATAGGATACCAAGAGCAACTTTATGCATTACAAGAGATATTAAAAAGTTTTAAAGAAAATTTGATAGAAAATTTTGTTAAAGGTACTGTAAGATCTATAGTAATACAAGATATTCAAGACATAATTGATATATTAGAAAAAAGAAAGAAAAATATTTCAAAATATAATATACTATTTGAACCAACATAGATATCATGGCTGATATAGATATTATGAATTCCCAAATACTGATAGAATTTGAAAAATTACTTGAAACTTTATAAATTATTTACCTCTTTTTTTATAAAGTCTGGATATACTATTAAAAGATTAGAAAATTTGTTACAAAAAATAATGAAAAAAATAGATAACATTATATCTTAATTAATAGATATGGAGGAATCATCTGAACAATATTATATACTTTCAGAAAATCATGATCAATATATTATAGATTATTCTGACATATTACAGCTTAAAATAGATTTAAAAAATAAAATTATAACAAATACAGTCCAAACCTAATGCCAGGATATACAATAGAAGGACTAGATTACCTTTTAGAAAAATTGAAAGATAAGATGGAAGTTATTAAATATCAAATGGAAAATAAAAACATATCTTCTAATAGACTTTTAGAAAAATATGAACAATATATTGCAGATTATTGTATTTTTCTAGATCAAAGAATGGACTTACACCAAAAAAATTTGTATAACAATTTATCAACCTTATAATTTATAGATACTTCAGAAGCATAAACTTCTAATAACTGTGATCATAAACTATATTTAGAAAACAAAGAAATTTCATTTTTATTAGCTATTGTTGAAAAATCTAAAAATATACATTCTGTTAGACAATCTAAACTAAAAGAGATATACGAAGACATTGTGATGTGATCCGGAAAAGGCATCAAAAACGAGAAATCAAGATACGGGCAATTCAATAATATTCTACATGAAAAAATGAACAAGTTTCGTGTTGGGCTCGAGTCGAGATTCAAATCACGTCAACGGATCAGAAAATAAGAAATTGGGCAGAAGATGCGTTACGGCCGTAACATTGTTTCTCACGGCCGCATCACATTCCTCACAGCCGTAAATGAAAATTGGTATTTTTGTTCAAAAGGAGATTTACGGCCGTAACATCAATCTTCACGGCCGTAACTAATATTGTGACGTTTTGATCAGAGAAGGACTTACGGCCGTAAGTCCGACTTTTACGGCCGTAAGCGGTGCAAATCAGATTTTTCGGGATTTTAGTATTTCAGTTGATTTGTATTTCCTTTATTGGTTTTTAATTCTTTTTCCAATTTTTGGTAATTTTGGTTATTTTGGTTATTTTAACTATTTTAGCCTAATTAGAATTCTATTCAGAGTCAGTTAGCGATTAGGTTTTATTTTGCCTATTTATATGCTTTTCCATTCAATGTAAAAACAGAATATTTTGATGAATGAAAATTATATTGAGTGTTTTCTCAACATTGTTCTGGAATTGAACAAATTTCGAACTTATCAAATATTGTGGGATATTTGTGGCGTTCAAAACAATCGAACTTATCAAAGGCGTGGGCATCCTTTGTGGCGTTCAAACCATTACGGTTCTTGTTTCCGCATCGTAACGGGTCTTGGGTTTAATATACCCATGGTTCTTGCGTCGTGAGGCTCGGGTTGTAGTGTTATCGTCCGTTCCAACCTGGATTCGGAACTTTCCAAGCGTCATTCCGCGAGCTACGACGAGGACCCCCTCCCGGGTTCTCATCATATGGTATCAGAGCTGGACTCTGGATTCAGGTTTTGTTTTTCTATTCTATCCAGTTTGATTTTGTGTTTTTATCATAGAGTCTACATAAAATCATCCATATCTTATTCTTCGTGTCAGTAAAACTTTTTCGTTATTTGATCCATACAAAAATCCATCAAAATTCAATCTTGTTTATTTTATTCGATTCTTATCCAAATCCTATCCTGTTTATTTTGTTGCGTTCGTGTCGAATTTTCAGATTTTATCAAAAAAAAAAAAATTATTTTTTTTTATTTTTATTAATTCCGAAAATTCATCATAATTCAAAAAAAAAAGTCACTCCGAAATTCAAGAACCACTTTCTTGAATTTCCTTAAATTCTTGATAATTCCTTGCCTTCCAAGTCAAATTAAAATTCTTGATATTCTTTCCTTTCTAGTGAAAATTCAAGAACCACTTTCTTGAATTTCTACAATATTCTTGATATTCTTTCCTTTCGAGTCAAATTCAAGAACCACTTTCTTGAATTTCTTTAAAATTCTTGATATTGTTTTCCTTTTCGAGTCAACATTAAATTCCTTCTTGATATTTCTCAATATCTGGACCCTCTTATTTCGAGTCTCTAAAATTTTTGAACGCTACATAAAGGGATGAATTATGAGTTCGATCCTACCTTCCAGACTAGGTGTCATGTGGGCAGTAAAGTGTGCAATATTATTATTGATAAGGAGTATTATTGCGATCTGGCTAGTACCACCATGGTTGAGGAGTTGGGCTTACCTTTACTACCACATCCCAATCCTTACAGGCTAACGTGGTTAAAGGAGTGTGGGCAGGTAAATGTAACCCATGGGGTTATGGTGAAATTGACACTTGGAAGATATAGCGATGAACTGTGGTGTGATGTGGTGCCTCTAGAATCTTGTGACATCTTGTTGAGTAGATCGTGGTAGTGTAAGAGGAAAGCAGTCTACGATAAGCATAGGAATATATATAAATTTGTTAAGGATGGGAAAAGTATTAAGCTTATGCCTTTAACCCCGGAACAAATACTTGAAGAGAAAGTATTACGAGAAAAGAGGGATGAGCAAAGAAAATTCGGAGATGATGAATGGAGTATGAAGGATGAATTCAGGGAGATGGACAAGAAATTAATACAGTTAGATAAAGAGATGAAGGCACAAGAAGCTAGAAAAAAGTTTGCCGAGTTGCAAGAGAGGGAAAGGGGAAGAGAGGAGGTAGTTAAATTACAAGAAAAACCTTTGGATATGATTGTTGAGAAGAAGGAGGAAGACTTGAGGAACGAGTTAGAAGATAAAAATTTGTGTAGTGTTGAGGAGGTGCCTAATCATGTCGATAAAATTATTTATGAGGTGGTGCATGAGAAAAAGCATGAGAAATTAGGAGAGGTGATTGAGCCCAGAAATTTAGAAGTGGAGGTTGAGTGTGCGAAAAAAGAAATTGAAGTAGTTGATCAAACTCCGAGTCTTGAAGTACAGAATAAAATAGTGGAAGAGGAGATTGAAAATAACATTGTTGACAATGATAGGAATGAATTGGAAGTTGGGGTAGAAATTCAACATTTGAATGTTGAAATTGTCAATGAAAATATTGAAGAGGTTGAGAAAAAAGAAGAGAATGAGCAAGAAAGTATATTAACTTTTGGAGGCGACGAGAAGGGTCTCGTGGTGGGAAAAAAAGTTGTGGAGGTTTTGTATCATGATTACAAGGATCCATACCTTGTGCATGGAGACACTAACATTTCCCTCCCCATTTTTTTTAAATCTTTCTTGCAGGTTTATTGTGCATGGAAGTTTGATTTACATCAACCTTGGTCAATTTCCCTCGTGTTTCAATACCTTCTTGTCTACGAATTGGAGGAGCATCATTTATTGAATGCATGTCAAGGAATCGACAATTTTCCGTTTGATCCAGGAGGTACAGTTTAATTTTTCAAGAACAACACCATGATTCGGGACGAATCATCCTAAAGAAGGAGGGAATAGTACGAATCAGGGTGGGCTTGACGGAAAAATCTATAATTCAAGCCAAAACAAGAAGTCAAGCAGGTTCAGAGAACGTCAAAGATCAAACATTGCTTGTACGAAGAAGGTTCGAGGCTAAACCAAGTGAGCAAGCCAAGAACAGCTTTATGATTCGGGACGAATCATCTTAAAGGAAGAGGGGATGATGTGATTCGGAAAAGAAGCTAAGAACAATGTTATGATTCGGGACGAATCATCTTAAAGGAAGAGGGGATGATGTGATCCGGAAAAGGCGTCAAAAATGAGAAATCAAGATACGGGCAATTCAACAATATTCTACATGGAAAAATGAACAAGTTTCGTGTTGGGCTCGAGTCGAGATTCAAATCACGTCAACGGATCAGAAAATCAGAAATTGGGCAGAAGATGCGTTACGGCCGTAACATTGTTTCTCATGGCCGCATCACATTCCTCACGGCCGTAAATGAAAATTGGTATTTTTGTTCAGAAGGAGATTTACGGCCGTAACATCAATCTTCACGGCCGTAACTAATATTGTGACGTTTTGATCAGAGAAGGACTTACGGCCGTAAGTCCGACTTTTACAGCCGTAAGCGGTGCAAATCAGATTTTTCGGGATTTTAGTATTTCAGTTGATTTGTATTTCCTTCATTGGTTTTTAATTCTTTTTCCAATTTTTCGTAATTTTGGTTATTTTGGTTATTTTAGTTATTTTAGTTATTTTAGCCTAATTAGAATTCTATTCAGAGTCAGTTAGCGATTAGGTTTTATTTTACCTATTTATATGCTTTTCCATTCAATGTAAAAACAGAATATTTTGATGAATGAAAATTATATTGAGTGTTTTCTCAACATTGTTCTAGAATTGAACAAATTTCGAACTTATCAAATATTGTGGGATATTTGTGGCGTTCAAAACAATCGAACTTATCAAAGGCGTGGGCATCCTTTGTGGCGTTCAAACCATTACGGTTCTTGTTTCCGCATCGTAACGGGTCTTGGGTTTAATATACCCATGGTTCTTGCGTCGTGAGGCTCGGGTTGTAGTGTTATCGTCCGTTCCAACCTGGATTCGGAACTTTCCAAGCGTCATTCCGCGAGCTACGACGAGGACTCCCTCCCGGGTTCTCATCACATTGACTATGCTATTTTAAATTAGAATAGAATTTAATTCTGTTGAAACGGAAAAAAATATAAATACAGTTCATAAAATTATAGAAGAATACGAAGATATAAAAGAAGAAGTTTCAGAAGGATTACGTCAGGATATATAACTAAAAAAGATCATCCTAAATATTTTGAAAATTTATCACAATATAGAATATTTTTAGAAGAATTTAAAAGATTAAAAAATATAAATATAATCAGAAGCTTTGAATTGAATCAACCTAACTAAGTTTGGGGATAAATCTTGCAAAAATAAACAATCATTTTCATTAAAAGTAATTTGGACATTTCAACAGAAAGATCTATTTTACTAAAGTTATTGTTTACCAAACCTATTTAATTAAAAACCCCTAAGATCAAAGCTCGTTTATTGTATTCACATTTCCAATATATATTATAGTAGAATAAAGTGGTGGTTCACTTAATCCACATGTTGTCTTGTGATTACCACCATTCGAATTTTGAAATGCATAAAGAGGGGAAAACTTCTCTTGGTTTTTTGGCTAAGAGATAAGGTGGAGAGGTAGAAGTGGGAGATGACCAGTATTTTCAGTGACATCTTGCTACTTTCGATGAGCCTAATTGGGTTATCAAGTTTTGAGGATGTAGGGATGGCAACGGGACGGAAAATACCTGAACCCGACGAAGACGCGTCCCGAACGAGGCGGGGAATCCCCGACAAAGACGGGCATGAGGTGGAGATGGGGATGAAAAAGCATCCCCAAACCGGGGATGTAGATGGTAAATCATTAATGGGACGGGGACCCCCAAACCGGGGATGTAGATGGTAAATCATTAATGGGACGGGGAAGGGGAAAGGTATCCCTGCCCCATTGCCATTTCTACGAGGACGACGAAGCCATGTTCCGATACGTTTAAGTGTGTCAAAATCAGAGCTTACAAACAGAGAACAACACAAGCAACCTGCAGGACTGGAATTTCTTCTTGTGCTGGAACGATCTTCAAAGGTTGGGAATGAGCTTACTGCTCAACAAATGGTATCAGAGCCAGCATAACTTGAAGAAGTGCACCAAAGTGAAGCTATTGAAACCGACCAGAAGCAGCATAAAAATTGGTAGAAGCAAAGGTAAAAGAAAGGTGTAGGAGCTGGGCTAACGAAGAACACGCGAAATTAAGACTCAAAACACCGGAAAGCCCCAAATCCAATGTTAGACGATAGCAATGCAATCCCGACCTCACGACGCAAGAGCCAGGGGTATATTAAACTCGAGACCCATTACGATGCGGAGATAAGAACCACAAAGGGTGAACGCCACAAAGGTTGTCTAATCCTTTGATAAGTTCGATTTGTTCAATAAGAACGAAGAAGAACAAGGGAATATCTCACCTCAAATTACCAATAATCTCAAAGTTTTGTTTACAATGAATGAAAAGAAATAATAAAGAGTAATTTTGCGAAAAACAAGACAAAGCCGCAACATTTGGGCCCAAAACGGAAAAAGAAATAAAAAATGCGTAAACCCTAATTTCTATACCCACGCGATCGCGCAGGTGCTTCGGTGGCGATCGCGTGGAGGGGGTAAAATCTCTCGGGTCTATTTTTTCAGTTCAAGTGCTTCGGTCGCGTGGTTCAAGTTTCCAACTCCTTGGTTTTGTCTTCAGCCCAAATCACTTGTATCACCTTTGGCTCTTCTTCTATCATGCCACTAGTCAAAAGTAAAGTCTTTGGTCTTGAACTTGAATGCTCATCCACCCAAGCTTGCATAAATCCTTACATGGCTTGTTTGATCTTCTTTGCTCTAAGCCTCGTGATCGGTCCCACCGGCACATGCAACAGATCCTTATTCATAGGGCCACTCTGGTACTCATCATCCCCTCCCCGTTGAAAAGGATTCGTCCTCGAATCATCACCTGCATCAAACAGAGAAAGGCCAGCAACGTTAAAAGAAGCAGAAATGTTATACTCACCTGGGAGATCCAGCTTGTATGCATTGTCGTTTATCTTTTCAATGACATGAAAAAGTCCATCTCCCCTTGGCTGCAAATTTGATTTCCGTTGTGTTGGAAACCGCTCCTTTCGTAAGTGCACCCACGCCCAATCACCCGGTTTGAACTTCACATGCCTCCGTCCTCTGTTTGCTTGGGATGCATAACGCTCGTTCTTCTTCTCTATTTGGTCCTTCACCTTCTCGTGGATTGACTTTACAAGTTTGGCCTTTTTCTCCCCGTCCAAAATGCTCCTTTCATCTACAGGAAAAGGAATTAAATCAAGAGGAGTTAGTGGGTTGAAACCATAAACAACTTCAAAAGGTGAATATGATGTAATAGAATGCATAGCTCTATTATATGCAAACTCAACAAAAGGCAAACATTCTTCCCAACTCTTCAGGTTCTTATTTATGATAGTGTACAGAAGTTGAATTAATGTCTCATTAACTACCTCTGTTTGACCATCAGTTTGAGGGTGACATGTAGTAGAAAATAACAACTTAGTACCCATCTTTCCCCACAAGACTTTCCAAAAGTAGCTAAGGAACTTAACATCCCTATTAGACACAATACTCCGAGGTACCCCATGGAGTCTTACAACCTCTCTAAAGAATATGTCTGCTATGTTTGTTGCATCGTCAGTTTTATGACAAGGAATGAAATGTGCCATTTTACTAACCTGTGCACTACCACAAATATAGAGTCGCTACCTTTTTTTGTCCTAGGCAAAGCTAAAACAAAATCTATAGATATATCTACCCAAGGCTCATTAGGTACAGGTAAAGGCGTTTACAATCCCTATGGTAGGACCCTAGACTTAGCTTGTTTACAAGTTATGCATCTGTCACAAATATTGTGAACATCCATTTTCATTTTAGACCAATAAAAATCTCCTGCAATATTTTTAAGGTTTTTAAGACACCAAAATGTCCCATTAACCCTCCACCATGAGCCTCACGTACTAACAACTTACGCATAGAGCAATTTGGTACACAAAGTTTGTTTTGCCTAAACAAGTATCCATCATACCTATAAAACTTATCAATTGCACACTTTTCACAAGAAGCATAAATGGTAGAAAAATATAGGTCATCAACATACGTACCTCTAATATATTCAAACCCAATCAACCTCGCATTTAAAGAGTTTTCAGTACGTAACTACGAGAAAGGGTATCTGCTACCACATTCTCCTTACCTTTTTTGTAGCGGATGACATAAGGAAATGTCTATGAATTCTATCCATCGAGCATGCCTTTTATTTAACTTACCTTGCCCCTTGAGATGCTTTAGTGACTCATGATCAGAGTGTATGACAAATTCCTTTGGCCACAGATAATGCTGCCATGTCTCCAAAGCACGAACAAGTGCATAAAGCTCCTTGTCGTAAGTAGGATAATTCAAAGCTGTCCCACTCAGCTTTTCACTGAAGAATGCAATTGGCCTTTTTTCCTGCATAAGAATAGCTCCAATCCCTATTCCTAATGCATCACATTCAATCTCAAATGTTTGGTTAAAGTTAGGTAAAGCCAAAATCGGTGCAGAATATAACCTATCCTTAAGCACTTTAAAAGTATTTTCTTGTGCTACCCCCAATGAAATCCTACACTTTTCTTGACTATTTCCGTGAGTGGTGTTGCAAGTGTACTAAAGTCTTTAACAAATCTTCTATAAAACCCAGCCAACCCGTGAAAGCTCCTAAACTCCGTAATACTTTTGGGAGTTGGCCACTCTTTAATAACACGAATTTTCTCCTCATCTATCTCAACACCATTTGCACTAACAACAAATCCTAGAAAAATCATCTTTTCCATGCAAAAGGTACACTTTTTAAAATTAGCATATAGTTTCTCAGCTTTCAAAACTTCCAATACGGATCTTAAATGTTCAATGTGACCACCTAAGTCCTTACTATACACAAAAATGTCATCAAAGTATACCACATCAAATTTACCAATGTAAGCACGTAAAACATGGTTCATATGTCTCATAAAAGTGCTAGGGGCATTTGAGAGGCTGAATGGCATAACCATCCATTCATATAAACCATACTTGGTTTTGAAGGCGTTTTTCCATTCATCGCCTTCTTTTATGTGAATTTGGTGATAGCCACTTTTGAGATCTATTTTACTAAACATACATGCTCCATGCAACTCATCAAGCATATCATCTAATCTAGGTATAGGATGGCGATACTTTACCGTGATATTGTTGACTGCTCTACAATCCACGCACATCCTCCAAGTTCCATCCTTTTTGGGCACTGGCAAAACTGGTACTGCACATGGACTCATGCTTTCTCTGACGTAGCCCTTACTTAACAACTCCTCAACTTGCCTTTGAAGCTCCTTTGTTTCTTCGGGATTACTCCTATAAGCTGGCCTGTTCGGGATGACAGCTCTTGGCACGAAATCAATTTGGTGTTCAATCCCACGGATAGGTGCAAGCTCACTAGGTATTTCCTCGGGAAACAAGTCTTCAAAGTTCTGCAAAAGAGATACAGCTAAACTGGGGAGGGGGTGATTAGCTTCATCAAGTGCAAAGGAAGATTCCTTGTACATTAACAAAATCACTGGTTTGTTTTCATATATGGCTCTGGTGATCTCACTTTGTTTAGTGTAGAAGCTCACTTTTGTTTTCTCTCTTTTTTCTTTTCTGGCACTCTTCACACCCTCTCCTTTTTCTGGGATCGTGGTCTCAACTCTCTTTTGATCACTCAACTCTCCTTTTTTTGGGATCGTGGTCCCAACTTTCTTTTGATCACTCAACTCTCCTTTTTTCTGGGAACGTGGTCCCAACTCTCTTTTTCTCTTCCTCACTTTTTAGTTTTAACTGGTCCTCATAGACCTGTTGCGGTGACAAAGGTATAAGTTTGACATTTTCCCGTCCTTGGTGAAGGTGTATCTATTTTTATAACCATCGTGAATAACCTTCCTATCAAATTGCCACGGCATGCCTAACAAGATGTGCCCCGCATGCATCGGAACCACATCACAAACCACCCTATCTTCATACTTGCCAATTGCAAGATCAATTACCAGTTGCTTATTCACCTTAATCTCTCCCGGCTCATTTAACCACTGCAATTTGTAAGGCCTAGGGTGTTTTAGCACAAGTAGACATAGTTTTTCCACTAGAGTAGTACTGGCCACGTTCGCACAACTACCCCCATCAATTATCAAACTACATACCTTATTATTCACAAAGCACCTAGTATGAAAGATATTTTTCCTTTGCTCACCCAACTCTTCCACCTTAACTTGAGTACTAAGGGCCCTCCTAGTGACAAGTGATTTAGCTATAGCGTAATCCCCATCCTCACAATCACTAGCCTCCTCTAAAGCTGGCATATCCTTATACTCATCCTCTTCTTCCTTCTCATCCTCCGAACACAACACCCCGTCACAGACAATCAACACCCGTTTATTTGGACATTGTGAAGAGATATGTCATAAACCCGTACATTTAAAACATATAATATCTCTACTTCTAGGAGTTTGAGAATCATAAGTAATTTTACCTTTGTTGGGTGGCTCCTCCTTTCCCTTCAGTGTTTCAAACTTGCTTTTCTGAACAACCCCTTCATTTTTAGGGGTCCCACTCCATGTAGGTTTCCCAAAAGGAGTAGAACCTGTAGAAAATTTCGAGGTCCCCTTCCTTTTCAGCTGCCGCTCCACTTTCATGGCCATATGCAACATGTCCTCCAAATCGATATAATGCTGCAATTCAATAACATTAGCAATATCTCTATTCAAACCACTTAAAAATCTAGTCATGGTCGCCTCCGGATCCTCTTCAATATTTGCTCTAATCATAGCAATTTCCATTTCCCTATGGTAATCTTCCACACTCCTACTACCTTGGGAAAGGGTTTGTAATTTTTGGTGAAGATCCCTATAGTAATGGTTAGGCACAAACCTCTTTCTCATAAGGGCCTTCAACTCATCCCAAGTCTCAATAGGTCTCTCCCTATTCCTTATTTTACTAGTCACCAACTGGTCCCACCATACTATAGCATAATCTGTGAATTCTACAATCATCAATTTAACCTTTTTAGCCTCAGAATAGTTATGACAATCAAAAATTAGTTCTACCCTCTTTTCCCACTCAAAATAGATTTTAGGATTGCTTTTACCTTGAAAAGGAGAGATGGACATTTTTATGTTACCAACATGCCCATCTATGTCATCTCTATCCCTACGTTCACGCCTATAACCCCGTTTGCGCCTTTCTCCTCGATCCCTTCTCCTACCCACACTAGCTATGGACAAGTCTCCACTATCACCATCACTATCAACATCCTCAACATTTTCATGTCTAACTCCATATTGAGGGTTGAAGTCATACCGTAGTGGTCTCCTCAAATTAGGGAATGCTCGTGGTTGTTCCTGACGCGGTTGAACAATCCTTGGGCGACGCGTAACCACCGGGTCATTAGCCCTTCCTAAATTCACGCCTGATGGCGTACCCAACCTTGCTTCCCATTTTGCATCCATCTTTGCTTCCAATTTTGCCATCTATTCCTCTAACAATGCAAGCATCTGAAATTTCATGTTATCCTCCCCTGTTGATGATGCTTCCTTCTGTGACATGGTTAGAAATTTAAAGAAAAGAAAAGAAAATTTATGTAATGATCCTCACGTGTTTGTCACTCGTATATCACTCAATTCGGCTTTTTCTCTCTAATATTCTCACCACTTTGCCTTGTTCCTCTCGTTTTCCCTTTTTTCTAGTTCTCAATGAACCAAACAAACTAGTTAAGGATTTGACCTCCATGAAATTAACCCCAATGCTCAAAGACAAGATTGAGCGAGAACGCACAACAATGGAAGAACGAATTGACGATTTTCAAGAAGGTGATTTTCTTGGAAAAAATAGAAATTTTAATTGCACGAACCAAGAATGATTTTTTAGTGTAGTAATGGATAAAGAGAAACTATCAAGAATGTAGGATATAATGTATTAAATAATGTAAAGGATATCAAGAAAGGTCTTCTTGAATATGGAATGGTGTTCTTTATCTTGATTTCGATAATAATCACCTTTTTTACTTTTTTTTTTTTTGCTAATCAAGAACAATAAAAATAACAAGAATTGAAACTACGACATATCTTGAATTAGTGAAGAATTTCAAGAAACCCAAGAATTGAAAGGAATTTCAATGAAGGAACAAAAAAAAATCAAAACAAGAAATATAAAAAAAAAAAAGTTGGAATTAGAGACCAGCTCTGATACCAGATGATGTGATCCGTTATGGGGATCACGAAGAACACGAGGAATTAAGACTCGAAACGCCGGAAAGCCCCAAATCCAATTGGTAGGTGATAGCAATGAAACCCCGAGCTCACGACGCAAGAACCAGGGGTATATTAAACCTGAGACCCGTTACGACGCAGAGATAAGAACCACAAAGGGTGAACGTCACAAATGTTGTCTAATCCTTTGATAAGTTCGATTTGTTCAATAAGAACGAAGAAGAACAAGGGAATATCTCACCTCAAATTATCAATAATCTCAAAGTTGTGTTTACAATGAATGAAAAGAAACTAATAAAGAGTAATTTCACGAAAAACAAGACAAAGCCGCAACATATGGGCCCAAAACGGAAAAAGAAAAAAAAAAACGCGTAAACCCTAATTTCTATACCCACGCGATCGCACAGGTGCTTCGGTGGTGATCGCGTGGAGGGGGTAAAATCTCTCAGGTATGTTTTTCAATGCAAGTCGCGATTGATATATATTTTATACCACGCAACCTTGCGTGGTTCAAGTTTCCAACTCTTTGGTTTTGTCTTCGGCCCAAATCACTTGTATCACCTTTGGCTCTTCTTCTGTCATGCCACTAGTCAAAAGTAAATCCTTTGGTCTTGGACTTGAATGCTCATCCACCCAAGCTTGCATAAATTCTTGCATGACTTGTTTGATCTTCTTTGCTCTAAGCCTCGTGATTGGTCCCACCGGCACACGCAACGGATCCTTGTTCGTAGGGCTACTCTGGTACTCATCACTGACCGACCCAGAAAGAACTCTCAAAATCGGAGAAGCTACCAAAGTGGTAGAGAGCACCGTCCAAAAAGGTGAATCCAGGCAGAGTGAAGAAACCAAAGGCAGAAGCTGGAAGTCCACTATCCAAAAAGGCTCAAAACCGGCAGAAGAGTGGTGATTGAAGCACCGTCCAAAGAGTTCCGAACGAGAGAGAGGCACCGACCGGATCTTAAGGAAGAAGAAGCCTGACCAATCTCCGTCCGACCACCAATCGGTGTGATAAGTACACCATCTGTACCATCGTGTCAACGAGGTGTCTCCACCAGAAGTTGGGTGGGATCCGGTGGCTGTAACGCCGGGTTTTGACCAGAAAACAAAGTGATAACCGAATCTACAAACAGAGATTCCTGCCAGTAGGAAGCTCCAATTACGAAACGGTTTGTACCATTGAATTCGTGACAAAGATGGGAAGCTCCTTATGTGTTTAAAAAAAAAATTGGCTATGGTGGACAGCAGAGACGGCGGCGACTCAAATTTCCAGCCATGTAATTTTGGGCAGAATTTTCTACGAGATTTGTTGGTTCCAATTTTGAAGTTCATTTTGCAAAACTAACTCTCGATTATACGAACTAAGAAAAATCCGCTAGATTTGCATTAGCTATCCCTTAATTTAATTGCAGTATCTAATATTGTAGAGGCTATTGTGAGGATGTCTGTATAGTATTGGGAGTTTTCTTGTCGGTAACCATTCTTGTTGGTAGAACTAGAATTAGAATTTTGATTACGTACTATATTTCTTGGAATTGTTGTACGTTACTTGTTACTATATTATTTGTGTGGTCATTTAGAAAAGTAATTTCGATATAGAATTGGTTTGATCTTGCACTAGTTCTATTATCCGTGTGATGCACGATTTTAGATATATACAAAATATTTGAAATAAAATGTAAAAAAATTAGTACAAATAAAAATGCATTAAAAATATACAAAATGCATCAAAAGCTATTAAAATTTTACAAACAGTATGACTAATTCATTTAATATTACCGTTAATAATAAAAAAAAACCATGATAAATATAATCAAAATATACAAATAACAATAACAGCATATTATCACTACTTTGTTTTGCACGTGTTTGATATTCTTTAAAGTCCCTGTTTTGTACTTATTATTCAAAACCTGATTTTTTATATTTGCGTAATTAGTAATTACTTTAACTAAGCCTATATTATTCAACACAACTATTACAATTTATAAATCAATTTATAAATTTTTACTACTTTTCTAGACCCTTTGGCCCCTTTAAAAACAAAAAAGATAATTTCTCTCTTATTTTTAACCACACATTTATCAATAAAATAATATTACACATAAATCCATAAAAGATTTCCTACTTTTTAATCACCCATTATCCTGAAAATCACTATTCAAAAAATTATGAATTCAAATAAACTCTTTAAAATCCACATCAAACATGGACATCATGTAGAAAGTTTACTCAAATATTTATATTAGCATAATTGCTTTAATTAGATTTTGTTTTTTAACGCAATCATTAAAACTCATTTCAAATAAACTATTTATAAACAATAATTGTAAAATTTTAATGTTTATACATAATCAACACAAATACAAAATGCATAAAAAATATTATTATATTAAAATAACTATTAAAAATTTTACAAACAATATAACTAATTCATTTAATATTACCATTAATAATAAAAAAGTCATGGCAAATCACTATTGTGAAAAATTCTTCAAATAAACTCTTTAAAATCAACATCAAAGAGGGACATTATGTAGAAAGTTTACTCAAGTATTTATATTAGCGTAATTACTTTAATTAGATTTTGTTTTACAACACATTATTAAGGAGGCTTTCAAGTCATACTACTTGAAAGCTATCTGTTCCACGAAAACAAAAATAAGTGACTCCTTCCAGTTTCACTCGGATTATAATCCTTATGATAAAGAGAAGGCATCAAAATAAGAAATAGAAGAACATACTTTAAGGTTCCTTTACGTAGGACACTTGTTACGGCCAGCACAATTCAACCATAGAATGTCACTTCCTGTATTGACCTGGACATGATAGTCGTTGGAAGGAGTTCCGATTGAAAGTTTAGTGTAATAGAGCCTGCATCAATTAATAATATAGCCAATTGAAACAATATATGTATCAAAACCATATTTCTCATCAATTATTTTCTAACCTGTTATTAGAACTTAGAAATATCAATGTTTTCAACTTTCAGTTATACAACATATAGTTCAATTTTACAAAATAAGATGCTTGTATTTTAACATGGCTGATGCAAGTTAGATTCAGATCCGTTTCAAAAATGAAGTAAAATTGGTGCAACTTCACATCATCTTTCCAATTAGTTATGCAGGGCTAGACTAACTTTAAACCATTATTAATAGATCAAGAGACTCAACATAAATACCATTTGGCTGGAAAGCAAATGTAAATAGATTCACACATAAAGTAACATCAGTGAATTTCAAAAACTTCAATATTTTTGAGCAAATTACTAAGTATATTAGAGCATACAGTAAACTTGCATTAACAGTGAGCCTAGATTGTGGGACCGTGGCGACGTGAGGTAAAATTAATCCAGTAAATTAAAGATGTAGCCTGATCAAATTTTATCCCAGCAGAAGTTACAAGAAATTATACTCCACATATTTAAAACATAATTAGACACATGCAATCACATAAAGCACAATTTCCCTTTACAATATATAGGAACAGAAGAATATAGACAACCCAATAAAAAAATTCTTCCTTGATGCTAAAGCAAGATCAACAGATTAGTGAAATCACTATAAATATCTTCACTATAATAGAAAGGGAAGTTATGTCAGACCTTACTTCAGGAGATTGAAGATTTCTTTTCCCATAGCAACCTTCCACCAATGTTTCACTTTATTCAGTACTTCTGAAATTTTCCAAGAAGAATTAACTCAACTTGTAAAGGTGAAATCATTATAATGGATAAAAAGCACATGATCATTATTGAAAATCTTCATCATCACCTTGAATCAAGATCTCCTTGCATCTTCTGAATTGTGACCTGATATTTTAATAGAAGTTTACTCAGCTAGATCTGTAATGTCAATCTACTTTTCTCCCAGAACACCTGATTTTGATGATCTCTGTGGAAAAAAAATATATCTTTAATTTGAGCTACAAGCATCTTCTTTCTCTAATAGCAGTTTCCTTAAAAAATCTGAGCTTTCTCTAATCTCACTGCTGGATTCCTCTGTCGGAACCACCGAAAGTGCCAGTGTTTTCGCCTTTATTTGTGGCACCTGGAATGTAATTATTATTGCAAGATGGTGAGTTATTTCAAATTTACAATTTCGCTGAATAATTTTGTATTTTCCACAGAAACATACCTAGATCTAGCAATGAATCTTGCAAAGAACATACCTGAGTTGCTTGAAAATTCCATTTATGCAAACCGAACATGCCAAACATGCCATATAGAGAACAAACTTGGTTGCCTTGTGGATTTATCCCATATCCTGTCTCCTTTATTTTCTTCATTTACAATATCTTCAAATTGTTTCCCAAAAAATGCACACATAAAGAACAAAGCAAATTATATACACAACTTTACAAAAGCATAAAAACACTAAAATAAAATGATAAACTTGCTTCTTGACAAAGTTGAACGTCACTAAAAAAAAAAGATATAATATGAGCTAACAAATAAGTTCAAAGATATAAACATTTATACACTGATCTCAATTATGTTAAATATTTACACACTGATAGAATCGAATTCTTACCTTCAGTTCTTTGATCTTTCCCAACAAACCTTTGTTTCACTCCTTAAAGGATAGCCAAGTCTTTCACCTTCAAGCAAAACATGCTTTAGATCTTTTCCAACAAAAAAATTAGACAGAGATCTTTTTCTGCAAGCTCACACCTTCAAGGACAGACCACATTTGAAGGAGCCTTCACCAAATTATAAGTTAACTATGAAAATCAGATGGCACTCTATAAGCAACTTGATGAAAGAAAAATAATACCTCTTATTTTGTCAGTCTCTTTGCAACTTCTCCCGACGTGATATAGATCCAGATGCATTGTATGACTCAGAACTTACATTTGTATAATAATACAATTGAGGTTTTTAACCCATAATGTTAAATTTTTTCTACCAAATTGTGCAAGAATTGATGAGTAGGGTAAGAGTAAACCTTGTTTCTGTAATTGTAGGAGTGATATGAATTTACATCATAACCAAGGCTTCCATTGAACACAAAGATGTATCTTTCAGAGTTGAAATCACACACAACCAAGCATTTAGCTGTTGAATGCAGTCTGGAATGCTTCCAGTGAGTGAATTAAAGCTAAAACCTAGCTTTTGAAGAACCAAAAGCTGGCCAATTTGATGTGATCCGGGATAGGAGCTCAAAGAAGAGATCAAGTCAAGAGCGACACAACAACATTCTATACAGGAAAATGAAAAAATTGCATGTTGGAGTCGAGTCGAGAAGATGAACGGATCAAGCCAAGTCGGAAGATCAAAGTTTCAGGGTCATTAACATATTTACGACCGTAAGGGCCATATGTCACGGCGTAACCTCCTCTCGGGTGAAAGCACGGAATTTCAAGAATTAAAGACTTACGGCCATAAGCCTCATGTCACGGCCATAACTGCTTATCGGGATAAGATTTCGTAGAATTTTATTTCATTTTTTGTTTTAATTATTTTAGTACAATCTGAACTCTATTTTGAGTCCATTAGCGACTAGGGTTTTGTTTTGCTTATTTTTTTATTTTCTTTTTCGTTTTAGTTATTTTAGTACAATCAGAATTCTATTTTGAGTCCATTAGCGATTAGGGTTTTGTTTTGCTTATTTATTACCTTTTTCATTCAATGTAATATTAAGACTTCGATTTTGATAAACAATTTATTGAGGATTCAATAAAATTATAGGTGGATTTCCTATATTTCTTCGAACTTATCAAAGAGTGATTCTTTGTGGCATTCATCCCGAACTTATCAAATATTCATGAGAATATTTGTGGCGTTCAAAATCAGAAACTTATCAAGGAAGTTGGATAGATCGTTATGGCATTTCGAAAGTCGTGGTTCTTTATTTCTCATCGTTGATCTTCGCGTCGTGGGTCAAGATTCCACCATCCATCCACAACCTGGGTTCGGAACTTTTCGGCGTCAATTCCGCGTCTCGAATCGTATCAGTTGGTATCAGAGCTGGACTCTGAATTCAGGTTTTTCTATTCTACCTAGTTTGATTTTTATGTGTTTATCATCGAGTCTGCTACATAAAATCATTCATATCCCTTTTTTTAGTCTTGTTTTCAAGTTTTCGTGTTCTTCGTGTTAGTCATAATTTTTCCAGTTTGATCTATTTAAAAATCCAACAAAAATTCAAAAGTGTTTATTTTATTCGATTCTTATCCAAATCATGTTCTGTTTGTTTTGTTGCATTCGTGTCGAATTTTCAGATTTATAAAAAAAAATATTTTTTAAATTTTTTATTTAATTCCAAAAATTCATTATTCAAAAAAAAAAAAGAGAGAGACATTCCAAAATTCAAGAACCACTTTCTTGAATTTCCTTAAAATTCTTGGTAATCATTTCCTACCAAGTCAAAATTAGAATTCATTCTCGCTATTTGATGTCTAAATCCTCCTTGTTCTTGAATTTTTTTAAAAGACCACATAAGGGCTCCTTGTTCAAAACTAGATATTATGTGAATCATAAGGGGTGTAGTGTGGCAATTGATGGAGAGTTCTTTACTAATTTTTTTAGTAGCACCGTGGTTGAAAAATTAGGATTACCCCTAGTACCACACTATAAACCTTATAGGATGACGTGGATGAGGGAGTTTGGGAAGTTCAAAGTAACCAAACAAGTTCTAGTGCCTATCTCCCTTGGAAGGTATAGTGAGGATGTATGGTATGATGTAGTGCCATTAAAATCTTATCATATTTTATTGGAAAAATCATGAAAACTTAGGAGGGAGGCTGTTTATGATAAGAGTATGCGCATATACAAATTCCTTAAGAAAGGGAAAACATGCGCACTATATGGGTTGACAGTAGAGGACGCACTACAATATTCACGGAGGATAAGGAAAGAAAGTGAAAGGTGGTGTAATAGGAAGCATCGTGGGGATAAGAATATTGAGAAGAATGAGGTGGAGTTGAAATTAAAAACAGATGATCAAACTCCAAAATTTGATGAGGAAGAGGTGGCAGTTGTAGTTGAATTGCAAAAAGAGCCTCAGGTTAGGGATGTTGAAAAGAAGGAGGGAGACTTGAAACATGAATTAGTATTGGAAGAAACTCCAAAATTTGGTGAGGAAAAGGTAGAGTTGGGTAGCGAGGGAATCATTGAAAATACAATTGTTCATGATGAAAAGCACGAGTTGAAAGTTGAGGTGGGTGTTCAAAATTTGAAATTTAAAGTGGAAGATCCACATTTGGGTAGTGATGAGGTAGTGCATAAAATTGTTGATAAAAATGTGGATTTAGAAGAGGTGGTTGGGTGTGAAGAAAAAGAGAAAGAGGTGGTTGAGCGAAAAGTTGAAAAGAATGGGGAAGGTGAAGTGAAAGGCCTCGTAGTCGGGGAAAATGAATTGGAGAGAATGAGACGTGAGTACAAGGATCCGTATCTTGTACCATTTGAAATTAACATTTCCCACCCTATTTTATTTAAATCTTTTTTGCAGGATAATAGTATTTGGAAAAATTGGTCTCGCCACCTACACCCAAAGATGTTTCTACTTCAAGCCATTCATGTAACCCCATTTGCAAAATATTGTTGGTTGATCATGTGGCAGGGAATCAATAATTTTCCATTCGATCCAGGTGGAACAATTTTACAGCAAGGCCCCAAGAGCAGAAAATGTTTGACAAACAGGCCAAAAAATTGATTCGAGATCGAATCTTTGTCAAGAGAGGGGGGGATGATGTGATCCGGGATAGGAGCTCAAAGAAGACATCAAGTCACGGGTGACGCAACAACATTTTACACAAGAAAATGAACAAATTACATGTTGGAGTCGAGCTGCGAAGACGAACGGATCAAGGCTAGTTGGATGATCAAAGTTTCAGGGTCATTAACATATTTACGGCCGTAAGGGCCATATGTCACGGTTGTAACCTCCTCTTGGGTGAAAGCGCAAGATTTCAAGAACTAAAGACTTACGGCCGTAAACCTCATATCACGGCCGTAACATTGGGACAGAATTACTCTTACGGCCGTAACAGCTCATCGGGATAAGATTTCATAGAATTTTATTTCCTCTTTCGTTTTAGTTATTTTAGTACAATCAGAACTCTATTTTAGGTCCATTAGCGACTAGGGGTTTTGTTTTGCTTATTTATTACCTTTATCATTTAATGTAATATTAAGACTTCGATTTTGATAAACAATGTATTGAGGATTCAATAAAATTATAGGTGGATTTCCTATGTTTCTTTGAATTTATCAAAGAGTGATTCTTTGTGACGTTCATCCCGAACTTATCAAATATTCGAGAGAATATTTGTGGCATTCAAAACCAGAAACTTATCAAGGAAGTTGGATAGATCATTGTGGCGTTTCGAAAGTCTTGGTTCTTTATTCCGCATCGTCGATCTTTGCGTCGTGAATATTGGGTCAAGATTTCACCGTCCATCTACAACCTGGGTTCGGAACTTTCCAGCGTCAATTTCACATCTCGAATCGTATCACAATTGCGGAAGGTATTGGCCCTATCTGCTTGTTATAGCTCAAATTCAAGCCTAAAAGGCTCCCAACTTTAGATTTTCTTCTTCTTTCTTCTTATGGATAATCTTTCGAAATTCACTACTGGAGTCGAGACCCGTGATGCTGTCATCTTCTGCAATTTTTATCAATCAAATCCAATCAAAATGATTGATGAGTGGACCTGAAGATTCAGTTCCATGAATAAAATTGAGTTAGAATCAACAAATATGGATAGACTACTAAAGTGTAAGAATTTAAAAGATGAGTTAGATAGAAAAACAGAATTAAATAAAACTGCATTCCAATAAATTCTAAAATTAAATTGGTCAAAATGACTTCTCAAACAACAAAATTCATTACAACCATATTCAGAAACACAAAAATCTTTCACAAATCAACATTTTTGCTTTCTCACAAACTTGCTACTCTTCCATTTTTAGTTGTAAAAAGAAATCACACTCTAACATGTGCTAGTTTGGGAACATCAACTAATTGATTAAACATCCTATAAATAATGAAGTCAACAGGCTTTTATGAACTTGGATTCATAAATTGTTTCATCAATTATTACATTTGTATTGTTTATAACTATATAAAAGTAGTATGCATTTGACTGAAGAAAAAAAAATTGATACCATCCATGGTGCAGGAAAAGAACTCATAGAAAAAATAGCACTGAGGGCACCCAAAGGTTAGAACCTCCTCTGTCAAAAATCACAGTAAATTTTCGGGTAGTGTTCCAATACCAATCTCACCAAAATCATTCACAAATCAACATTTTTGCTTTCTCACAAACTTGCTACTCTTCCATTTTTAGTTGTAAAAAAAATTAAAAAAAAAAAAAAATCACAATCTAACATGTAAAGCAATACTAAAAAATTAACACTCTAAATCACATTTCAAAATTTCAAACAAATCACATTCTTAGTTTTTTTTCTCAACTCAAAAATCGCAAATCACATATTCTAATAATTCGCATACTGACATTTATACATTCTCAATTCTCTTCCCAAACTCAAAAAGCTCAAGAATCATAAATGAGGAGTGGGGATTAGGGGTCAAGGAAGAAATCAAAAATCACAAAAAGCAAAAATCAAAAATCAAGAAACTGACATTCGGATTCAACATTCAAATTTTAATAATCATAAACCATAACTAAAAAAATGTCAAAAATCAATAAAGTAAAATAGGCTGCAGTAGGGATGGCAAAACGGCTCGTCAGCTCGGGCTTGGCTCGAAAAACACTCGGGCTTAGCTCGGCTCGTAACTCGAGATTTCGAGCCAAAGCTCGAGCCGAGCTTTTTTTTGAGAGACGGGCTTTAGCTCGGCTCGACTCGAGCAAAAAAAAAGCCCGTTCAAAAAGCTCGATGGGAGCTTGAGCCATGAAATTTCTCCTCGAGCTTGGCTCAACTTGTTGTATATATACATTTCTAATAAAAAATTTATGGACTTTTGTAATAAAAATAAAAATAAATTAAAAGCTCGGGACCTGGCCGGCTCATCTCGAAAAAGGTAGAGCTTAAAGTTCGAGTCGAGCCTTATTTTTTGGGATGAGCTTTGGCTAGGTTCGGCTCGGGCCAAAAAAAGCTCGACCCCTAAAAGCTCGACCCGAGCTCGAGCCTTGATCTTCAGCTCGGCTTGGCTCTTTGACATCCCTAGGCAGCAGTCACTACCCTTTCATAAATTTGTAGTTCACAATTGTTCCCATACACTTCCCATTTGAAGAAAAAACCATGGCAGCCAACGGTAAGTGGAGGGCATCTATCTGCATTTTAGCTTGACGATGTTAAAAATTGTGAAATGCAGGACGAATTAAGAGAATGAAATCAAGAAAAAGATTAAATAAAATTTACTACCTTGATTCAAAATTGTGAAATGCAGGACGAATTAAGAGAATGAAATCAAGAAAAAGATTAACTAAAAATTACTACCTTAATTCAATATATCAGAAAGCGAATTTAAAAAATTCTGAACAATGAAATTCCTCAAAGCAAAACATTATATGGAGCCTACAATCGTCGTTCCCTTTTCTTGGCTGCAATCTGAACTCCAACGGGTTGTGGCATAGCATTTACCGGCATTAGGCGACTCAAAAATGTAACTTGGTTGGTGGATGGCTGATGAGTTCCGGAGTGGCTCGAAGAACGTTGACCCGTTGCACGTGCCCATAGGACCAATAACGAGACAAAGAGCCAAAAGAATCAAGCAGGCAATGCAAGGATTCATGCAAGCATGGATGGACGAGTGCTCGAGTGCAAAGACTTCATTTACGTTGCATAACAAAGTGGAAGAGGAGCCAAAGTTATTGCAATGCATTGGGATCAAGGAAGGACAAGAAAATAAGGCAGAAGTGGAATCACGGCCGTAACACCTCTTTCACGGCGGTAAAATCATGTTGGCGGATTTTGGACAGAATTCACGGCCGTAACATATCTTCTCACGGCCGTAAACTGAAATAGAAGACTTACGGCCGTAATCAAAGTCTCACGGCCGTAACCCAGGATTTTGTAACTTTTAATTTTTGTTCAGAAGGTCGCTTACGGCCATAAAATAAATAATCGCGGCCGTAACATTTGTTTTGCTTTTTAGACCGTAAGTCACTTACGGCCGTAAACTTAAAAGTTACGGCCGTAAATTAGCGCCGCAATTAAAACCTAGTTTAGGCGTTTTATGTTAGTTTTAATTCTAGTTATTTTTGGTTACTTTATTTTGTTAGCCTATATATATGGCTTTATTCAGCATTGTAAAACACAACTTTTATTCTTGAGATTAATGATATTGAAGGTGAGATATTCCCTTAGTTTCTTCGTGTTCTCGACGAACAAATTGAACTTATCAAATGATTTGACAACCTTTGTGGCGTTCCCCCTTTGTGGTTCTTATCTCCGCATCGTAACGAGTTTTGGGTTTAATATACCCATAGTTCTTGCGTCGTGAAGTCGGGGTTACATTGTTACCGTCTACTATCTTGGATTTTAGAGCTTTCCGTCGTTTAATTCCGCGTGTTCTTGGTGATCCCCATATCGTATCACATCATCTGGTATCAGAGCCTGTCTCTAAATCCAATTATTTAGTATTCCAGTTCTTTTTCTTTTATTTCCAGTTATTAATCATTCAAAAAAAAAAATTCCATTCCAATTCTTGTTTCTTGAAATTTCTCCAGAAAATTCAAGATTTGCCAATTTCTGTTTTCTTGTTCTTGATTATTCTTGTTGAATAGGATAAATTTTTTTTTTCGAAAATTACAAAAAAAAAAAAAAAAAAAAAGGAAGAGATAGTTGTTGATTTGAACAAGAAATCAAGAAAATAATCTTGGGCAAATCTTTCCAACAAATCCTTGTTTCCATAAAATTCCTTATTCTTGTTTCCATAAAACTTCTTCTTGCAATAGAATTCTTGTTTCCATAATTTCTTTCTTAAATTTCCTAATTCCAATATTTTCCATCAACTTTCCTTATTTGCACTTTGGGGGACTAGTTTGGTGGGTTCTTTGAGAACGTGGAAAAAAAGGGAATAGAGAGGAAAAAGGCAGAGTCGTGAGATTAATAGAGGGAAAAAGCCAAATTGAGTGATACACGAGCGATAAAACACGTGAGGATCTTTATTTAATTTTTTTCTCTCTTTTCTTTATTATTAACCATGTCACAGAAAGAAGTTTCGTCAACGGAAAAGGATCTTCAAGATTTTAAAATGCTTGCAATGGTGGAGGAACGTTTTGCAAAATTGGAGGCGAGGTTGGATGCCAAGTTGGAAGCAAAATTTGGTCCACAATCCGGCGTGAATGTGGAAAGGGCTAATAAACCGGGGGAGACACGTGGTGCGGGAATTGTTCAATCACGTCAGGAACAACCGCGCAATTTCCCAAATTTACGGAGGACACTAAGGTATGACTTCAACCCACAATTTAGAGCTAGGAATGAACGTGTTGAGGTTGTTGATAGTGATGAGGATAGTGGTGAATTGTCTATTACTAGTGTTGGTAGGAGACGAGATCGGGGAGAAAGACGTGATAGGGGATATAGGCGTGATCGTAGGGATGATGTAGATGGACATGTTGGTAACATTAAAATGTCCATTCCCTCGTTTCAGGGTAAGAGTAATCCGGACGTTTATTTTGAATGGGAAAAGAGGGTAGAATTGATTTTCGATTGTCATAATTATTCTGAATCTAAAAGGGTTAAATTGGCAGTCGTAGAATTTACTGATTATGCTATAGTATGGTGGGATCAATTGGTAACTAGTAAAAGGAGAAATGGGGAGAGGCCTATTGAAACTTGGGATGAGTTGAAGGCCCTTATGAGAAAACGATTTGTGCCTGGACATTACTATAGGGATCTCTACCAAAAATTACAAACCCTTTCCCAAGATAGTAAGAGTGTGGAGGATTACCATAGGGAGATGGAGGTTGCCATGATTAGGGCTAATATAGAGGAAGACCCGGAGGCAACTATGGCTAGGTTTTTAAGTGGTTTAAATCGAGATATTGCTAATGTTATTGAATTGCAGCATTATATCGATTTGGAGGAAATGCTTCACATGGCCATGAAAGTAGAACGACAACTAAAAAGGAAGGGAACTTCAAAATTCCCTACAACTTCTAATTCTTTTGGTAAGTCTACATGGAGCGGGACTTCTAAAAATGATGGGGTTGTACAGAAAAATAAATTTGAGGCACCGAAGGGAAAAGTAGAGCCACCCAACAAAGGTAAAATTGCTTCTGATTCTCAAACTCCTAGGACTAGAGATATTCGTTGTTTTAAATGTTCCGGCTTAGGACATATTTCTTCACAATGTCCAAATAAACGAATATTGGTTATGCGTGATGGGGTATTAAGTTCGGAGGATGAGAAAGGGGGAGAGGTGGATGATGAGTATAAGGATATGCCAGCTCTAGAAGATGTTAGTGAAAATGATGATGGGGATTATGCAGTAGCTAAATCACTTGTCACTAGGAGAGCCCTTAGTACTCAAGTTAAGGTGGAAGAGTCGGGTGAGCAGCAAGAAAATATATTTCATACTAGGTACTTTGTGAATAACAAGGTGTGTAGTTTGATAATAGATGGGGGTAGTTGTGCGAACGTTGCTAGCACTACTCTAGTAGAGAAATTGTGCCTACCTATGCTAAAACACCCTAGGCCATATAAGCTACAGTGGTTAAATGAATCGGGTGAGATTAAGGTAAATAAACAGGTGGTAGTTGATTTGGCGATTGGGAAGTATGAAGATAGCGTGGTTTGTAATGTGGAACCCATGCATGCGGGGCACATCTTGTTGGGCAGGCCATGGCAATTCGATAGGAAGGTTATTCATGATGGATTTAAAAATAGGTATACCTTCACTAAGGATGGGAAAAATATCAAACTAATGCCT
This sequence comes from Ligustrum vulgare, assembly GCA_963555705.1. NCBI lineage: Eukaryota > Viridiplantae > Streptophyta > Magnoliopsida > Lamiales > Oleaceae > Ligustrum > Ligustrum vulgare. The sequence goes on from OY743173.1 coordinate 30,532,550, forward strand.
TTGTCACCTCAACAGGTCTATGAAGACCAACTGAAATTAAAAAGTGAGGAAGAGAGAAAGAGGGTCGGGACCACGATCCCGGAAAAAGGAGAGTTAAGTGAACAGAAGAGGGTCGAGACCACGATCCCGGAAAAAGGAGAGTTGTGTGAAAAACCGAGAGTTGGGACCACGATCCCAGAAAAAGGAGAGGGTGTGAAGAGTGCCAGTAAAAGAGAGAAAACAAAAGTGAGTTTCTACGCAAAACAGAGTGATATCACCAAAGCTATTTCTACAAATAATCCCGTGATTTTACTAATGTACAAGGAATCCCTCCTTGTACTTGATGAAGCTAACCACTCCCTCCCCAGTTTAGCTGTGTCTCTTTTGCAGGAATTTGCAGATTTATTTCCCGAGGAGATTCCTAGTGGGCTGCCGCCAATTCGAGGGATTGAACACCAGATTGACATCGTGTCAGGAGCAGTCATTCCAAACAGGCCAGCTTATAGGAGCAATCCAGAAGAGACCAAGGAGCTACAAAAGCAGGTTGAAGAGCTGCTGAAAAAGCGCTATGTTCAAGAAAGAATGAGCCCATGTGCAGTACCAGTTCTGTTGGTACCCAAAAAGGATGGGACTTGGAGGATGTGCGTGGATTGTAGAGCAGTCAAAAATATTACGGTAAAGTATCGCCATCCCATACCTAGACTTGATGACATGCTTGATGAACTTTATGGTGCTAGTATTTTTAGTAAAATAGACCTTAAGAGTGGTTATCACCAAATTCGTATGAAAGAAGGTGATGAATGGAAAACCGCCTTCAAAACCAAATATGGTTTATATGAATGGATGGTTATGCCGTTCAGCCTCTCAAATGCACCTAGCACTTTTATGATATTAATGAATCATGTCTTGTGTGCTTACATTGGTAAATTAGTTGTGGTATACTTTGATGACATTTTGGTATATAGTAAGAACTTAGGTGATCACATTGAACATTTAAGATCTGTTTTGGAAGTTTTGAAAACTGAAAAACTATATGCTAACTTTAAAAAGTGTACTTTTTGCATGGAAAAAGTAATTTTTCTGGGTTTTGTCGTTAGTGCTAATGGTGTTGAGGTAGATGAGGAGAAAACTCGTGTTATTAAAGAATGGCCAACTCTCAAAAGTATTACCGAGGTTAGGAGCTTCCATGGGTTGGCTGGGTTTTATAGGAGATTTGTTAAAGAAAGCACACTTGCAGCACCACTCACAGAGATAGTTAAGAAAAGTGTAGGATTCCATTGGGGGGTAGCACAAGAAAATGCTTTTAAAATGCTTAAGGATAGGTTATGTTCTGCACCGGTTTTAGCTTTACCTAACTTTAACCAAACCTTTGAGATTGAATGTGATGCATCAGGAATAGGTATTGGAGCTGTTCTTATGCAGGAAAAAAGACCGATTGCATTTTTCAGTGAAAAGCTGAGTGGGGCAGTCTTGAATTATCCTACCTACGACAAGGAGCTTTATGCTCTTGTTCGTGCCTTGGAAACATGGCAGCACTATCTGTGGCCAAAGGAATTCGTCATACACACTGACCACGAGTCACTGAAACACCTCAAGGGACAAGGTAAGCTAAACAAAAGATACGCCCGTTGGATGGAGTTCATTGAGACTTTTCCATACGTCATTCGTTATAAGCAAGGTAAGGAGAATGTGGTAGCAGATGCCCTTTCTCGAAGGTACGTACTTCTAAACTCTTTAAATGCGAAGTTGCTTGGGTTTGAATATATAAGAGGTATGTATGCTAATGACCCTCATTTTTCTACCATTTATGCTTCATGTGAAAAAGGTGCAATTGATAAATTTTATAGGCATGATGGCTATTTGTTTAGGGAAAGTAAACTTTGTGTGCCTAATTGTTCTATGCGTGAATTGCTAGTGCGTGAGGCTCATGGTGGGGGGTTAATGGGACACTTTGGTGTTATTAAGACGTTAGAAACTTTACAAGAGCATTTTTATTGGCCTAAAATGAATGTTGATAGCCTTCTTTATAATATTAATAAGATTTGTGTGTGGGTAATTGCTTTGAGTTAAATTGATTGAATTTTCATTTTTTGAAATACGGGGTCTCGGGTTGTTGTCACAATTTAACGGTAAGGGAGATTATTCCATTTGGAAGAAAAAAATGAAGGCTATTTTGATTCAACAAAGAATTTCTAAAGCACTTGATGACACAAGTACTTATTCAAAAGCTTTAATAGATAAACTTGAATAGATTGCTAAAATGAATGAAATTGCACATAGTTGTATCATATTGCATTTATCTGATGATAGAGTGGGGTAAGTTGAAAAGCATACGACTACTAAAGAATTGTGGGAAACACTTGACAAACTTTTTTTGACCAAATCTTTAACGAAAAGATTGAGACTGGTTTTCTTCATGGAAAATTGAATGAAGATGAAAAGCGTGAAATGAGTAAAGTTCTCTACGCTATTGTCATTGGTTCTGTGATGTATTCTATAATTATCACTAGATCGGACCTTGCATATGCAGTTATGGGGTTATGTCCAACCTAGGTAAACCTCATTGGACTGTTTTAAAATGGCTATTAGGATATCTGGCGGGATTTGTTAAAAGGGGGTTAGTGTTTGAAAGGAGAAGTGATAAACTATTGCTTAAGGGATATGTAGATTATGACTTTGCAGGGGATAAAGATAAGAGGAAATCTACAACTTCTTACTTCTTCTGTTTGGGTGATAATTGTATCACATAGTAATAACAGTTGCAATATATAGTTACACTCTTTAGCACTATTGAGTATGTTGCACTCATTGAAGCTATAAAAGAATGCATGTGGTTAAAAGGACTATTGTGTGAACTGAACTTCTTGCATGAAACTGCCATGATATTTACTGATAGTCAAAATGCTTTAATGTTGTGTAAAAATCCTGTTTATCATTAAATGTCTAAGCACATTGAGGTAAAGTGTCATTTCATTATGGAGAAGTTAGCTTTAGGGAGTTTGAATTACTTAAAATTACTACTGATGATAATCCTGCAGATGTTGGAACAAAAGTACTTGCGCCCGGTAAATTCAACAAGTGTTTATCAATTCTTGATATTGATAACGGTTAGTTGTTTTGCAAGTATTTTCCTGGAGTGAGCGATGATGATCTATAAGACCATACACATGGATAGCACTTGTAACCGAGGAAATTTGTAATGGATAAAGGTGAACCAAGGTGAAGATTTGTGGAATAAAATGGTGGTTCACTTAATTCACATGTCGTTTTGTGATTGCCTCCATTTGAATTTTGAAATGCATAAAGAGGGGGACAGTTCTCTTGGTTTCTTAGTTTTGGCTAAGGGCTAAGGTGGATAGGTAGAAGTGGGAAAGGACCAATATCTTCGACGAAATCTTTTTATCTCCGATGAGCCTAATCCGGTTGCCATTACTCTATGATGACGATGCCATGTTACGGCGTGTTTAAGTGTGTCAATATTTGAGCTCACAAACAAGGAACAACAAGAGCAACCTGCTGGACTGGAATTTCTTCTTATGCTAGAACGATCTTCAAAGGCTGGGAATGAGCTTGGTGCTCAACGGTTACTTTTTTATTAATAGTATGTCCATGCCATGATAAAGAAAAAATTGGCCACATTCAATTAGAAAGATGTTCCATAGCATCCGGTTACACCTATATTCAAATAACAAAAGTAGATTGGCTCGCAAACAATGGCATAAAGGGAATTTGGAGCAACAGATTTTCCAGCTCCTTGAAGGCTATTATTAATGATGAGCTGATCTAGAAGTACGTACCTGCGAGAAAGGGCATCTGCTACCACATTCTCTTTACCTTGCTTATAGCGGATGACATAGGGAAAAGTCTCAATGAATTCCATCCAACGGGCGTGTCTTTTGTTTAGCTTACCTTGTCCCTTGAGGTATTTCAGTGACTCGCGGTCAGTGTGTATGACGAATTCCTTTTGCCACAGATAGTGCTGCCATGTCTCCAAGGCACGAACAAGAGCATAAAGCTCCTTGTCGTAGGTAGGATAATTCAAAACTGCCCCACTCAGCTTTTCACTGAAAAATGCAATCGGCCTTTTCTCTTGCATAAGAACATATCCAATCCCTATTCCTGATGCATCACATTCAATCTCAAAGGTTTGGTTAAAGTTAGGTAAAGCCAAAACCGGTGCAGAACATAACCTATCCTTATGTACTTTAAACGCATTTTCTTGTGCTACCCCCCAATGGAATCCTACACTTTTCTTAACTATCTCTGTGAGTGGTGCTGCAAGTGTGCTAAAGTCTTTAACAAATCTCCTGTAAAACCCAGCCAACCCGTGGAAGCTCCTAACCTTCGTAATACTTTTGGGAGTTGGCCATTCTTTAATAGCACGAATTTTATCCTCATCTATCTCAACACCATTAGCACTAACAACAAACCCAAGAAAAATTACTTTTTCCATGCAAAAAGTACACTTTTTAAAATTAGCATATAGTTTTTCAGTTTTCAACACTTCCAAAACAGATCTTAAATGTTTAATGTGATCACCTAAGTTCTTACTATATACCAAAAATGTCATCAAAGTATATCACAACGAATTTACCAATGTAAGCACATAAAACATGATTCATTAGCCTCATAAAAGTGCTAGGTGCATTTGAGAGGCCGAATGGCATAACCATCCATTCATATAAACCATATTCGGTTTTGAAGGCGGTTTTCCATTCATCACCTTCTTTCATACGAATTTGGTGATAGCCACTTTTGAGATCTATTTTGCTAAACATACTAGCACCATAAAGTTCTTCAAGCATGTCATCAAGTCTAGGTATGGGATGGCGATACTTTACCGTAATATTGTTGACTGCTCTACAATCCACGGACATCCTCCAAGTCCCATCCTTTTTGGGTACCAACAGAACTGGTACTGCACATGGGCTCATGCTTTCCCTAACATAGCCCTTTTCCAGCAGCTCTTCAACCTGCTTTTGTAGCTCTTTGGTCTCTTCGGGATTGCTCCTATAAGCTGGCCTGTTTGGGATGACTGCTCCCAGCACGAAGTCAATCTGGTGTTCAATCCCACGAATTGGTGGCATCCCACTAGGAATCTCCTCGGAAAATAAATCTGCAAATTCCTGCAAAAGAGACACAGCTAAACTGAGGAGGGAGTGGTTAGCTTCATCAAGTACAATGAGAGATTCCTTGTACATTAATAAAATCACAGGTTTATTTGTAGAAATAGCTTTGGTGATATCACTCTGTTTTGCGTAGAAGCTCACTTTCGTTTTCTCTCTTTTATTTTTACTGGCACTCTTCACACCCTCTCCTTTTTCTGGGATCGTGGTCCCAACTCTCGATTTTTCATACAACTCTCCTTTTTCCGCGATCGTGGTCCCGACCCTCTTTCTCTCTTCCTCACTTTTTAATTTCAATTGGTCTTCATAGACCTCTTGAGGTGACAACGGCATTAGTTTGACATTTTTTCCATCTTTAGTGAAGGTATACCTATTTTTAAAGCCATCATGAATAACCTTCCTATCGAATTGCCATGGCCTGCCCAACAAGATGTGTCCCGCATGCATGGGAACCACATCACAAACCACTCTATCTTCATACTTCCAAATCGCCAAATCAACTACCACCTGTTTATTCACCTTAATTTCACCCGATTCATTTAACCATTGCAGTTTATATGGCCTAGGGTGTTTTATCATAGGTAGGCATAATTTCTCCACTAGAGTAGTGCTAGCAACGTTTGCACAACTACCACCATCTATTATCAAACTACACACCTTGTTATTCACAAAGCACCTAGTATGAAATATATTTTCTCGCTGCTCACCCGACTCTTCCACCTTAACTTGAGTACTAAGGGCTCTCCTAGTGACAAATGATCTAGCTACTGCATAGTCCCCATCATCATTTTCACTAACATCCTCTAGAGCTGGCATATCCTTATACTCATCCTCCTCTTCTTCCTCTTTCTCATCCTCCGAACTTAATACCCCATTACGCACAACCAATATTCGTTTATTTGGACATTGTGAAGAAATATGTCCTAATCCGGAACATTTAAAACAACAAATATCTCCAGTCCTAGAAATTTGAGAGTCAGAAGCAAATTTACCTTTGTTGGGTGGCTCTACTTTTCCCTTTGGTGCCTCAAATTTATTTTTCTGCACAACCCCATCATTTTTAGAAGTCCCGCTCCATGTAGACTTACCAAAAGGATTAGAACTTGTAGGGAATTTTGAAGTTCCCTTCCTTTTTAGTTGCCGCTCCACTTTCATGGCCATGTGAAGCATCTCCTCCAAATCGATATAATGCTGCAATTCAATAACATTCGCAATATCTCAATTTAAACCACTTAAAAACCTAGCCATGGTTGCCTCCGGGTCTTCCTCTATATTTGCTCTAATCATGGCAATCTCCATCTCCCTATGGTAATCCTCCACACTCTTACTACCTTGGGAAAGGGTTTGTAGTTTTTGGTAGAGATCCTTATAGTAATGTCCAGGCACAAACATTTTCTCATAAGGGCCTTCAACTCATCCCAAGTTTCAGTAGGCCTCTCCTGATTCCTCCTTTTACTAGTAACCAATTGATCCCACCATACTATAGCATAATCAATAAATTCTACCACTGCCAATTTAACCTTTTTAGATTCGGAATAATTATGATAATCAAAAATAAATTCTACCCTCTTTTCCCGTTCAAAATACGTCTCTAGATTACTTTTACCTTGAAACGAGGGAATGGACATTTTTATATTGCCAACATGCCCATCTACATCATCCCTACGATCACGCCTATATCCCCTATCACGTCTTTCTCCCCGATCTCGTCTCCTACCAATACTAGAAATAGACAATTCACCACTATCTTCATCACTATCAACAACCTCAACACGTTCATTCCTAACTCCATATTGTGGGTTGAAGTCATACCTTAGTGGCCTGCGTAAATTAGGGAAATTGCGCGGTTGTTCTTAACGTGGTTGAACAATCCCCGCACCACGTGTCTCCCCCGGATTATTTGCTCTTTCCACATTCACGCCAGATTGTGGACCAAATTTTGCTTCCCTCTTTGCATCCAACCTCACCTCCAATTTTGCAAACTGTTCCTCCATCATTGCAAGCATTTAAAAGTCTTGAAGATCCTTTTCCGTCAACGAAGCTTCGTTCTATGACATGGTTAGAAATAAAGAAAAAAGAAGAAAATTCAAATAGAGATCCTCACGTGTTTTATCGCTCGTGTATCACTCAATTTGGCTTTTTCCCTCTATTAATCTCACCACTCTTCCTTTTTCCTCTCTATTCCCTTTTTCTCAAGTTCTCAAAGAACCCACCAAACTATTCACAGATTTGATCTTTGTGAAATTAACCCCAAAGTGTAAAGAAGGAAAGTTGATCGAAAAATTGGAATCAAGAAATTTGAAGAAGGAATTATGGAAACAAGGATTTTTGGAAAGATTTTCAAAAGATTTTTTGTTTCCCAAGAAAAGATTTCTTGAATTGTCTTGGGATGAATTTTCTTAATTCTTGAATCAAATCAACAACTTTTTTTTTTGCTACTCAACAAGAATAATCAAGAACAAGAAACAAATTTTGGCAAATCTTGAATTTCTGACGAATTCCGAGAAATAAGAATTGGAATGAATTTTTTTTTTTTTTTTGAATGAATAAAATTTGGAAATAAAAGAAAAGAACTGGAATATTAAATACTTGGATTTAAAGACAGGCTCTGATACCAAATGATGTGATCCGATATGGGGATCCCCAAGAACACTCGGAAATAAACGCCGGAAAGCTCTAAAATCCAATTAGTAGACGATAGCAATGCCACCCCGATCATGATTGTTATGCAATGTAAATGAGGTCTTTGCACTCGATTCTTTTGGCTCAATTATACACTCCTTAGAGGGTCGACCTTGATAAGTGTATTTTATACACTTATTTATATGTCGAAATTAGGAATTTATATTGTCGTTTTAGAATAAACTCTACTTAATTTGAGTTTATTTGTTATTATTTTAGAAAAATCCCAAAATCACATGAATGAAAAAGATGAGCTCAATTGGACAAAATGGAAGTTAGTGAGGACAATCAAGAACCAAATTAGTGCTAACATGGAAGAAATCAAGATTTGGAGGACCCAATTGAAGAAGTTAAGAGTTGAAACGAGCTAATTGAGATGACTCAGAAGTTTGGGGACCAAAATGCTCCAATTGAAAGTGGAGGACTAAATGTGCAAATAAAAGTCGAGGACCTACTTAAACGGATTTCGAAGTGAGAAATTCCTGGTGAATTAGTACGGCACGGCCTCACAAAGTACAAAGGCATTGCCTCACGAAGCATAAATGTTTAGAATTGATTTTCACTAAACTGAGTGGTCGTACGATTTATGCCTGCACGGCTGTGCGAGCTCTAGATTGGGCCATTCGTGGGCTTTTTGTGCGCAAGTTCTATAGGTTTTCTCCCATGATCGACTAGGTTTTTCCATAGGTATAAATACAACTTATGAGGCACGAATTAGACCATTGTGTCACCTAAGAACAACCAAAAACACAGATTTCAACGTCAAATTCTTTGTATTTCTTCCAAAGTTAAGATATATGTAGTAATTTTTTTATTCTTTTCTTAATTTTTCTTTAGGCCGTTAGCTCTTATACCAATTCGCTATAAGGAAATAAGAATTTAAAGTAAGAAATATAAATAGTTTGAGGACTAAACTAAAACACAAATATCTTGAGAACTAAATGTTTTAATTGTAATCATTATATAAGAAGGTATTCGCAATTTCTAATATTTTAAACGGTAAAAGACCATTCTCATAAAATGACTAACTTGAGGGGTCATATTTAGTGATGGCAACGGGCCGGGTACCCTCGACCCGTGCCCCGCCCAGCAAATTTGGGGGCGAGTCAACCCCGCTGCCCGTTTAATTTTTTTTTATTTTTTATTTTTTAGCATTTTTTTCTTTTTTTATCTATTTATTTTTTTATTAACAAGTTTTTTCGTTCCATTCGAGTCTGGTACCCTTCAGGTTCAGGTCAGGTTGATTTATTTTGCCATTTCTAGTCATATCCATTGTATACTATACATTTTACACAGCTTAAGATTGAGTAGTTAAAAAAAAAAAAAAAAAGATTGTTGCCATAAGAATTGTATCTATACGTAACCTGACAAACTCTTGATTTCAAATTTATTTAGAACTAGTGTTCTAAAAAGCGTAAATCGTGATGAAGCGGCGAGGTCGAGCTTCAAGTTTTAGCACGCCTGAGCGCGAAAAGCCTAGGAATGCGCGAGCGAAGCGCGGTTAAAGAACAAAGCATGATGAAGCGTGAAGGTCAAGTTTCAAGCTTAAGTGCGCCTAAGCGTAAGCATAAGCGAGCTTTTTAGAACGGTATTACTTTTAAAGATTTCCTAAAATAATTTGTTTGTTTGCAAATAAAATAAAATATATTGTATATTAGAAGTAGTTTTTCTAATTTAAGAAAGATTAATGTTGGAGTCGAACTTCAATTGATAAAATACACGTTGACATTGAATTAAATTTTATCAAATATGGAATTGAATTTTCTAATGAAAAATATATTCGTATTAATAATGTAGAAAACAAATGGAATATAATTAATAAAATGATACATTTTCAAAAATAAATATATTCCTTATGATTCATGACACACAAGAAAAAATGAAGATAAAAATATATGGATAAAATAAGACTAAGATGCATTACAGGCATCTCTCTGACGGACACTAGAAGTGGCAAACAGGTAGATGGGCTCATCCAAATCACGAGCCTTGACATGAGCCAATCAATAACTTGAGTGACCAAACGGTCACATTTCAGAAAAATGTGTCTGTTTTGGTCACATTTCAAAAAATATGTCCGTTTGGTCACGTTTTAAAAATTTGTGACCATTTTTCAAACAATCACAAATCTTTTAAAATGACCAATGGGTGACATCAATTTTTTTTTTCATCTATAAATACTACAATTTTCATTCCAATTACACAAAAATTCTCTACAATTATATACTCTATACTCTCTTCTAGTATAATCTAATTCAAATCTCAATTTATATATTTCAATTCAATTACTATATAATATATTATACACATTTCATCTTTACATTCTACACATTTCAATTCTCATACTACAAGTCTACAATCACATTCACACTTTTTCTATTTTTCAAGTTTTATTTTTCAAACGGATCCTAGATGTCGATTTGTTGAGGAATTATTTGATGGTAAAATTGGAGGATCAACCCCAAAATTTTACTTTAACTAGGAATTTGTCGATCTTAATGACATTCCCACTCTAGAAAATATTGATGAGGTTGATAGTCATCTAATTGATTTGGATGACACTGGAGAAGACGTTGTAATCTTAGAAGATATGTCGGTTGATATTCCTAGCGCAAGAGAGAAGCGAAAAGGTAAGAAAGCTGCAAAGTGTTTGAAACATTTTCAATTGGTCCCAACTGGGCGTACAATTGATGAAAATCAAGAAAATAAAGTAGTGTGCAGATATTGTGTAGAACAATTGGCATGGCAAAAGGAAATAGGTACTACTCACCTCAATTGTCACTTTCGGAAATGTGTGACCAGTATGTCTGGTAGGTGATGAATGTATTTTATAAACTTATTTAGGCCAAAAGTAGGATTTTATATATTTATTTGTGCAAATATTGTGCAGAACAATTGACATGGAAAAAGGAAATAGGTACTACTCACCTCAATTGTCACTTTCAGAAATGTGTGACTAGTATGTCCGGTAGGTGATGAATGTATTTTATACACTTATTTAGGCCAAAAGTAGGATTTATATGTTCATTTGAGAATATTTTCAATACATTTTGTTATTATTTGTTTAAATTTCAAATATATCACAAAGTCGAGAAAACAAAGGATTTGAAGTAAAAACAATTCAATTGGATGATTAAAGAGCTAAATTATGCAAAAGAAGGATCAATGAAGTCAATCAAGGCGCTATTTGGAAGAAAAGTCAAAGATAGAATCAAATTGGGAGAATCAGAAATTTAAGGACCTTATTACTCGAATTGGAAGTTGAAGGACCTGGGTTACAATTAAATCTTGGGGGACCAACTTAAAAGAAGTCAAAAGATGAAATTGCATCCTAATAGGAGAACCACGTGGCCGCATGGAGTTGTACCGTGTAGTAGTATGCCATGTTCAGAATCAACAGAATACTGTGGATGATAACTGCGAGGCCGCACGCTTATTCGACTAGGCGTAAAGCTAGAGGTGGGCAAAAACCGACCCAACCCGCCGAACCCGCTCAAACCTACCAAACTCGATCGGTTTGGGTCGATTTTTCATGAAAATTGGGTTGGGTTTGGATTTTTTTTAAATTTTTTTGTCGGGTTGGGTCGGGTTGTAGGTTGGGTGAATGACCCAACCCGACCCAACCCAAATAAAAAAAAAATTGTTTTTTTTTTTTTTTTTAAGTAATGAAACTTGATTTATTTAAATATTGATTGAACATATTTTAATTTTATTAGCAAGTGTTCAATTTATTGTATTTTTGGTTATTGTAGTGTACATAATTGATTTGAATTAAAGATAGATTCATGAGTTTTTTTTTTTTTTTTTCAAAATTTTTATTAATTGGGTCAAAGCCCAAACCGACCAACCCGACCGAAATTTGGTGGGTGGGGTTGGGTTGGGTTGGGTTGGGTTGGGTTTGAACTCGTAATTAGGTTGGGTTGGGTTGGGTTGATTTTTTATCAACCCGACCGTAGTGGGTTGTGTTCGGGTTGGGCAAAAAATCGACCAAACCCAACTCACGCCCACCCCTACGTACAGCAAGGTTTTTTTCTAAATTTTCAGCGGTTTTTCTCTTCTTTTGACCTATGGTTTGACTAAACCTATAAATACCTGACTTGATGCACATTTTTGGGGTTCCCAACTTGTCAAAGATCATCTCGAAGGGCTGTCGAACTCTCAAGGAACCAATTGACGTATCATTGAAGATCATTCTACAACATGATGAAAAGGGTGATAAACTCCAATTACTCTTGTTGTAATTTATCTTTGTCATGTGTTTAGGCTGAGTTTTTATTGTTAGAGTTGTGATGATGCTTTAGTTTTCAAATTCCATGTTTTGAGTTATTATTTAATTTAAGCATTTTATGAGTTTAAGCAATTAATTCCATGTTTTATTGTTCTACAATTATTTGATCATTAATTGTATGCATGCTTTGATGTTTTCTTAAGTTCGAAAGATTAGAAATTTATTAGATATGTTTTAATTTCCATAAAGTGTTCACTAAACTATAATATATTTCTATATGTTTGGATTTGACATAGAAATTTAGTTAAACCCCTTGTAGGAAAATGTTTTAATTCACTGTTGGAAAGAGGATTTTAAAAAATAAGGAACATGGATTTTTTTTCCCATAAATTGTTGTTAAATGTTTAATTCAAAATATTGATGATGGAACAAAGTGGATTCACAATTCTAACATGTTTGTTTCCTATGTTTATTTAATTCAATTCTTTTTTGCTTTCATAGTTTAATTTAGTTTATAGATATTTTCAAATCAAATTTTCTCTAGTTCCGATTAAGGAGTGTGATCTAAAATTCAATTTACACTATTCCTGTGGGTACGATATCTAGAATCAAAGTCCACTTTATTACTTATATTATCCGTACACTTGCGGTTAACAACAATATTAGTATATTACAATACGGTCACAATAGTCCTAACTAAATATTCAAACAGAAATTTCATCTCATCGTCAACATCCTCCTCACTAAACTTTGCACAAGCTCCAAACTAAGATGAATGAGCAGAATTTTCTACACGTAATGGAGAAATACTCTGGATGACTAGAAGTGAAAGTGATGAGTTTGGAATTAAGGAAAATGAAAAGAAAAACTTGACTACGGCCGGTGTGTTTGTAACGCCTATGGAGAAATGTCGTCTGCTGAAATGGAGAGTGATTGAGGGAGTGGAGATTAATGAATCAGATATTCAGATAACTATAGACATAGGGTTAATCGATTTAGATTGGGCTTTGATCATGTGGGATGAGTCTTAGGCTTTTAAATAGAGATTCTAAATTTAGGCTTTTAAGTTTTAAATATAGCCCAAAATCAAATTTCTTTTAATCGGGTATTCGGTTCAAGGCTTGGCATCGACACAATTACCATATGGCCCCACAAAAAAATTGGGTCATTAAACTTGCATACCATACCCGCCCCCACTGCCCCATTGGTTCGGTTTTTTCACACCATTCGATTCGATTTACCACAATTTTCGGTTGAGAAGATTCAAATTGCCATCCCTAGATGAAGGAATTACCCATTGCGTTGTTGACCACTAATTTCTGAAATGTTGAAGGTGTTGGAATAGTGTCCAAACTCAATTAGTTCAGCCGAACTTGAGTTGATCCAAGCTCGCCATCTTAATCTAATTAGGATTATGTTTAAACTATTATACTAGGTTAATTACAAGAGATCATAATAGTCTCCCTTTAGTTGCTATCACAACTTTTTTAGATCCTAGCTTGCTGTATGGATTACTTTCAGAGGCCAAATACTTGGATGACTTTGGTGATGAGGTTTCTACATTCTGTGCTAGTATTCAGATCCACTGAATTCATCAAATCAATATTATCCTTCACGAACTTCAATTAAGTACAGGTTGATCCAGGAAATGGTTTCGAATATTTAATTTTCGTTGTGCATGTATGTTTCGAAACCTAACAGTAAAATCAAGCCATCTTTGGAACTTGCTGAATTTATTTTTTTTCGTTTTAATGAATTGACCATAAATATTATGATATTAATCTGATGTGCAATATTAAATCTGAGATTGTTTTAGATTAACTGCTAATAAGATTGAATAACCAGGACCAAATGCCGAGGTGTGCCGACAACCATTGGTAGTGCCTTTTTGGTTGCTGCCCACGTGCAATAGTGACTTGGCAACTACTGCGTGATGCAACACCAACAGTCGAGCTATCGACAATACGATTGTGGGAGGACAAAAGGATCGAGCCGAAGCAAAGTGTTAAAGTTTGGTAACAGAAGCAAAGTCACGGCCGCAAGGTTTGCACGACACGGCCGTAATATGCCCTCAGGTTTAAATGAAGAATTACGGAGTTTTCATACTTACGGCCATAAGAAATATCGTCACGACCGTAACTCACGAACAAAAGGTCACTTATGGCCGTAACTGTCAAATTTCCAGAATTTTCGCGAATTTAGACTTATTTTCCGTTTTGTTTTATTATTTTCATGTTTTAGGGCCCATTAGCGGCTAAACCTAGTTTTAGGTAAATTTACTTTATATTTTTCAGTTTTTTCCCATTGTAAACAAAAACTTTGATATTATTGAATGAAATTGAGAGTATTCTCTTTGAAAGGTTGAGGATTCCCTTTATGTGTTCTTTAAGAACAATCAATTGAACTTATCAATTATTGTGATATATTTGTGACATTCTCATCAGAAACTTATCAAGGAATTTGACAAGTCCTTGTGGTGCTTCGAAAACCTTGGATCTTCAATAAACATCTTCGAATCTTCGCGTCTTGATTTTCAGGTCAAGGTCCTATCGTCAATTTTATCTATTCTAGTTAATTTATTTTCTTGTTTCTTGTGTTTATTGCTGAGTCTAGATCTTTCCTAGGTTTTCAATTCATTATTCCGTGTTTTCGTCGAGATTCCCAAGTGGGATCGCGTCATCCGGTATCAGAGCTTGGATCTAGATTCAGTTCTTGGTAATTCTTGATATTTTCTTGATTTTTTTTGAGTCTTTTTGTTCTTCGTGCTAGTAAATTTTTTTCGTTATTTGATCCATACAAAAATTCAACAAAAATTCAATCTTATTTATTTTAGTCAATTCTTATCCAAATTCAATTCTTTTTTTTATGCTGCACTCATAGTTGAATTTCGGATTCAAAAAAAATCTCATTATGTTCCCAAAAATTACGAAATCTTTTCTCGATTTCAAGTTCTCTTGTTCTTATTCGAGTCTTATCTTGATCTACCATTAATTGAAGTTCTCGATTGTCCTTGAAGTGCTTGGAGGGGGATTTTGAGTGATACATGAGTGATAAATTTTGTGATAAAATTTTATTTCTTTTTCTTGTTCTTAACTATGTCACGCCAGGAAAAATTATCATCAACGGGTGACAACACACGACCCTAAAGTGGGGATAGGCTATTGGAGCAGGGTGTTGAATTATTGGCAGCGATGCGGCAAAATTTAAGAAGATAATGGTTAGGATGGATGAAAGAGATGCCATCATTGCCCAATTGAAAAGGGAGCGACCTCAATCGAATTCTAGAACTAGAAAGGATAGGAGGCGTGAATCCCATACTATGGGTGGCGATGTGGTTGATGAAAGGTCATTAAGGAGGAAGCAAGGTCATCTCTACATTCTTATCCTACATCTCGGTCAAAACGGAAGAGTGGGGACCACAGTCCAAAAAGGAGGGAGGAACCAACACCGAAAGATAAATATCACTCTGAGTCAAAATCTCTTAAGGATAAAAATATTAAGTGTTTTCAATGTTTGGAATGGGGTCACATTGCACTTGATTGTCCACTAAAAAGGTTAGGTGTGATAGTGAAAAGTTGAAAAATGTTGTGGTGGATGAGTCACTTACTGATCGGCATGCTTGTAGCGTTAGGCGTAAGGTGAATGTTTTGGATAATGTGGATGGGCAGAGGAATAATATTTTTCGCACTAGATGCATAGTGAATGATAAAGTGTGTAGCATGGTGATTGACGAGGGAAGTTGTACTAATGTAGTTAGTACAATGTTGGTGGAAAAATTAGGCTTACCTTTAACGAAACATCCAACGCCTTATAAATTACAATGGTTGACTAAGTTAAGGGAAGTTAAGGTGAAGAGACAGGCCTTGGTGTCATTTTCTTTTGGTGGATATTTGGATGAGGTAATTTGAACCGTGGTTCCTATGCAAATTAGTCACATATTGTCGGGGAGGCCTTGGCAACATGAAAGGACTGTACTACATGATGGGTATACGAATAGATATAGCCTGGTAAAAGGGGGAAAAAGTTTACTCTATTGCCACTATCTTCAATTGAAGCCCTGAAAGATCAATTGAAAGTAAAAAATGAGTTTGAGGGGAAAAACAAGAGAGTTGAGGCCACGACCTCAAAAAAAGGAGAGGAAGAGAAAATTGAAATAAAGAGAGTTGAGGTCACGACCTCAAAAAAAGGAGCGGAAGTGGAAATTAAAGAAAAGAGAGTTGAGTTTCAAACCTCAGAAAAAGGAGAGATTGAGTGCAGAAAGCAAAAGAATGGAGAGTCCACCATAAAACTGAGTTTATTTGCACTTACTCACGCTAACACACCCCTCTCTAGTTCTATTAAATCTATTTTGTAGGTGTCTAAGTCAAACTATGAGCTTAAAACAGGGAAGAAATTCATTCGCACAAATGAGCAGTCCAAAATGTTGAGAAAGTTGAAGGAGAGTAAGGGGCAGCCCAAAAGTTTGAAGGATAGCACAAAGAACAAGCACGAACATCAATCTCGTAAAACCAAGTATAATCATGAACCCAAGACCAGCAAACACAGGAATTACAAGAAGATTGGACAAGTTCTAGATTCGAGGTCGAATCCTTTTCAAGAAAAAGGGGATGATGTGATCCGGACCAGGCATTGAAGGGAGAAGTCGAGCCATCAGCAATACGAATGTGATCTATGAGAGAAACTGAGCAAGTTCCGTGTTGGGGTCGAGCCGGGAGGACAAAAGGATCAAGCCGAAGCAAAGCGTTAAAGTTTGGTACCCAGAAGCAAAGTCAGGGCCGTAAGGTTTGCATAACACGGTCGTAACATGCCCACGGGTTTAAATGAAGAATTGCGGAGTTTTCATACTTACGACCGTAAGAAATATTGTCACGGTCGTAACTCACGAACAGAAGGTCACGTACAGTCGTAATATTCATCTTCACGGCCGTAACTGTCAAATTTACAGAATTTTTGCGAATTTAGACTTATTTTCCATTTTGTTTTATTATTTTCATGTTTTAGGGCCCATTAGAGGCTAAACCAAGTTTTAGGTCAATTTTACTTTATATTATCAGTTTTTCCCATTGTAAACAAAAACTTTGATATTATTGAATGAAATTGAGAGTATTCTCTTTCAAAGATTGAGGATTCCCTTTGTGTGTTCTTCAAGAATAATCAATTGAACTTATTAATTATTGTGATATATTTGTGGCGTTCCCATCAGAAACTTATCAAGGAAATTGACAAGTCCTTGTGGTGCTTCGAAAACCAATCTTCAATCCGCATCTTTGAATCTTCGCGTCGTGATTGTCGGGTCAAGGTCTTATCGACAATTTTATCTATTCTAGTTAATTTATTTTCTTGTTTCTTGTGTTTATTGCTGAGTCTAGATCTTTCCTACGTTTTCAATTCATTATTCAGCATTTTCGTCGAGATTCCTGTGTGGGATCACGTCAAGATGAGCCCTCGACTTATGCTAAACTAAAGTCAAATGTTAACTCAATGATATAGAAGGAAGCCATGAAATTCGAAATGAACTCCATGTACGGGAAACAAGGTTTGGACCTTAGTTGAAAACTTGATGCGGTAAGGCCCATATAATGTAAATTAGTTTACAAACGAAAGGTAGACATGGATGGCAATGTTCATACCTACAAGGTAAGACTCATGGCTAATGGGTATAAGAAAAGACAAGGAATCGACTTCGATGAAACCTTTTCACCAATCTCGTGTCTAAATCTATTCGGATTCTACTATCAGTAGTAGCATACCATGATTATGAAATTTGGGCAATGGATAACAAAATTACATTAATTTCTTGTCAGGAATCTTAATGAATATGTATATATGACACAACCCTAGGATTTTGAATCCAAGGAACAAAAAAAAGTATGTAAATTATAAAAATCCATATATAGGTTAAAGCATGCCTTGCGGAGCTAGAATCTTCATTTTGATTAGATAATCAAAAACTTTGATTTTATCAAGAATGAAGATGAACCGTGTCTATACAAAAAAAATAGTGGAAGTCAGATCGTGTTTCTAATTTTGTATGTAGATGACATATTACTATTAGGAAACGATTTCCACATGCTTCAATAAGTATAGATATGGTTGTTCAAAACTTCTCCATGATAGACATGGGAGAGGCAACATACATCATTGGGATTAGGATCCATAGGGATAGATCTAGAAAGATACTTGGCCATTCTCAGTCCTCGTACATAGATAAAATCTTAAGAAGACTCTTTGTATGGAAGAGTTCAAGAGCGGAACATGTCCCATAGGAGATGGGATTAATCTCTTAAGAAAACGTGTATGTTGTGAAAATATCGCAAGTGCATGATACAGTGAAAAAGTAGTAAAGTGGATTTTTTTTTAGTCCGGAATGTCGATCCGACGAGGACAAATTTACTTATTACTAGCTTTGATTAGGTAATTCCTAAACTACATATATTATCAAGATTATGATTTTTGAATTTTAAAATACAGAAAGAAATGCAATGTGAAAATAAACAAATAAAGAAATTGAAATGATTTATTTTTTGTTTTTCTTTTGAATGGAAAATGTTGGGACTCACGATAGTAACTTTGTTATTGATAAGTGCTTTATTAGCACGTATTTAATTCACTTATTATCTTATTCTGTTATTGGTTTGATCCTATTGAAGTATCATTTAATGCACTTTCACTTATTGTGTTATGTAAGGTCAAAAAGAAGAAAAGAAAGGAAACAGGACCAAAGAAATACAAAAAATCAAGAAGTGAGGTTCAATGGCATATTCAAAGAGCTCCAAATCAATAATGGCATGTGGGAAGAAGATTAGATGCAAAAATTATGGTCAAAGAAGGTGGTCATAGAAGGTTTGGGGTGAAGTTGGAAATCAAAAATCCGCAAGGATTGTGATCATGAATTTTAGTCATATATTGAAGCTCAATTTGGTCATAGAATACTTTCGAATTTTGGAAGAGCTGTTTCCCATATAATTGTAGATATTTGAGTTTTCTTTCCAATGCAACTTGAATCACCACAATCGGACTTCGGGAGAGAAAATTATGACCAAAACATCGAGCACAGGCGCTTCTCGGCAGAGATGCACTTACGGCCGTTAATGACAAAGTTATGGCCATAACTTCCAAATTTCGAAAATTTTCAGTAGCTCACTTACGGCCGTAAATGACAAAGTTACGGCCGTAACTTGCTCGCCAAGAAATTTCCTTATCTGGTTCATTGCATAATTTTGGTATATCTTATGGGTAAAGTTAGGGCACGATTTTAGGAGTATTAAATGAGTAATATCACCACAAAAAGGAGGCTAGACATTGAGGAAAATTGAGAGAAAAATATAGAGCATTCTTGGGAGATTTTCAAGCGCAAGAATATCAACAACAATGGAATTCATGAAGCAACTTGAAGAATCTACTACAATCATGCTAGGCTAAATTTCATATCTTGTTTAAATGGGAAGTTGTGTTAACTCAATTATGTTATTTTCTTTTCCTACAAATTAGTAGCGTGAATTTATTCCTTTATTTCAATTGTTGGATTATTATGTTTTGAATGTTCATTGAGTTTATTTGATTAATAGTTTAATTTGGCCAATTGGATTATTGATCTTTGGATTCATGAATATGCTATGTTCAGATTCTTGATCCCTAATTGTCATTGAATCTTTACTTTAGAAGCAAGTAAATATCGTGCAGATTTAGTAATAATTCGACTTAGATTGATTAATTTGAGCGCGTGTAATTAACGATCCAATTCAATCTATTCTTCTAAATTTTAATACTAGTCGTACATTAAATCCTAAGAGCTTGTTTAGGATTGTCCGTGGCTAGAATTGGTTCGAAGAACTTGTTTTGAATCAATACACATAAGGAAGAATTTAGATAATCAGAGCTTGTTGATTATTTATGATTGATAATTGAATAGGGATATAAACACGTTACAAGGAAAAGTGTAACATTAATTAAGGACACAACCGAACCCGAGAACAAGATTTCTTCTTATATTATTTCTCTAGTCATATTTAATTGTTTATTTTTATGCATATTTTTTTTATTCAAACAATTTTAAACAACAAACTCCCCATTCCATTCTAATTGATCGTACAACTAAAATTAGTTTCCGTTCCTCGTGGGATTGACCCTTACTCTCGCTACTACATTATTAATTAATATTTAACGAGTAAGGAATTATTTATTATTTTGGTGCATCGCGACACGCATCAAATTTTTGGTGTCGTTGCCAGGGAACGGTTAACCAATTTAGTGTTTAATCAATTAGAATTTTATTTCTTTTTTGCATTTTAATTTATTTATTTTATTTTCACTTTATTTCTATAATTCTTCCAAAAAAAAAAAAATTTAAATTTTTGCTTCCTTGCTTTTATGCATAGAACTCGATTAACTAATTTTGAATTTTTTTGATTTTGACCCAGAAATCGAGAAAACTTTTCTACAGCAAAGAAGAGCAGTACAACCAATGGCAATAGATAACAATAATCTGACTCTCAAGCAACTAGCTACCCCGAATGTTGCTCAACAACCACTATGCATCACTTTTCCGGTAGTGAAAAAAGGCAGAACTTTTGAGCTAAAATCCGGACTGATCCATCTTCTGCCAACTTTCAGAGGACATCCCGGTGAGGACCCATACAGACATCTGAAGGAGTTCCATGTGATTTGTGATAACATGAGATCCACGGGTATTACTGAGGAACAAATCAAGATGAGGGCTTTTCCATTCTCGTTGAAGGATGCTGCTACTGATTGGTTGTATTGTCTACCATCCGGATCAGTAACCACCTGAACGACATGAAAAGACTTTTTTTGGAAAAATACTTCCCTGCATTGAGGGATGGTACCATCAGAAAGGAGATATGTGGGGTGCGTCAAAACAACAACGAAACATTATATGAGTATTTGGAGCGTTTTAAGAAGCTCATCTCTAGCTGCCCTCATCATCAGATTAGCGAGCAACTCTTGGTGCAGTATTTCTACAAAGGTTTGGCACCGATGGATAGAAGCATGATAGACGCCGCAAGTGGACGTGTGCTAATGGACAAGACACCGGAGCAAGCACGGGCTTTAATCTTCAACATGGCGGAGAACACTCAGCAATTCAACTCAAGTAGGGATTCGCAAGTCCGCCGTGTGAACGAGGTAAGTAGTTGCAATATCGAAGGTCAATTATATGAACTAACAAATCTCGTTAAGCAACGTGCTGTAGGGAACGCGAATCAGGTCAAAGCATGCGGAATCTATTCAAATTTTGGGCATCCAACGGATACCTGTCCGGTGCTGCAAGAGGAAAACTATAAACAGGTAAATGCTGCTGGAGGTTTCCCTTTCCAAAGACAGTAGTACAACCCGTAATCCAACACATACAACCCCGGGTGGAGGGATCACCCTAACTTGAGCTACGAAAATAACAAACCCCCAAGTTTTACTCCAAACAAGCCACAAGGACAATTCTAGCAGCCAGGGACTTTACAACCACAGGGGCAATATCAACAAAAACCTCAAAATTCTGGTATGTCTCTCGAAGATATGGTAAAAATGTTGGCAACTAACACGATGCAATTCCAACAGGATGCCAAATCAAGCATTCAAAACCTGGAAAATCAAATAAGCCAAATGGCCACTGCCATAAATAGATTGGAGGCACAATCTGGAGGGAAGTTACCATCGCAGCCCGAGGTGAACCCCAAAAATTAGCAAGGGCAACCAAGGAGGGCAAAGAAAATGAGATTTTGGAAATGTTTAGGAAGGTTAAAATCAATATTTCGCTATTGGATACCATCAAGCAAGTCCCCCGGTATGCAAAGTTTTTGAAGGATCTGTGCACCAATAAGAGAAAGCTAAAGGGAAATGAGATGGTAAGAATGGGTCCTGTATCTGCACTTCTTCACAGAAAATTACCTCTCAAGTGTAAGGATCCAGGTATGTTTACCATACCTTGTCAAATAGGCAATAAGAAAATAAATCGTGCTTTAATAGACTTAGGAGCATCTATCAATGTAATGCCTAGGTCCACCTATGCTTCATTAAAACTTGCCAAACTGACTGAAACTAATTTTATAATTCAACTGGCCGATCGTTCTAATGCTTATCCGACGGGGTAGTTGAAGACATTCTAGTACAAGTAGGGGGTTTAGTGTTTCCAGCAGATTTTTATGTGTTAGACATGAACGATAATCACTCTCCAAACCCCACTCCTATTTTGGTAGGCAGATCATTCCTAAGAACAGCTAAGACTAAGATAGATGTTAGTAGTGGCACACTCACCATGGAATTTGATAATGAAACTGTTCAATTTAATATTCATGATTCCATGACAGACCTTGATGATGCTAACTCAATTAATTCTACTTTTGTGAGTGATTCTCCAGTGTAGGAAGTTGTTGCTATGTTTAATGATTATCCAAAGTTATCACAATCAGGTAAAATCTCTCAGGTCGCATCACCAGTTTCTGATGAGAAGCTTTTGCCCCTATTTTACAGGCCCTAATGAAAAGCATGAAGAAGAAATTGAGCTTTGGGAGTCCAGTTGATCCCGGATGAAGAAGGAAGCAACCCGTCGAGCCAACGACAGTAAACAAAGGCGTTGTTCGGGAGGCAACCCGAGAGGGAAGTTTCTTTACTCCCTCAAATTGTTATTTTTTATTTTCATTTTTCTTATTAGTTAATTTCATTCACACAAAAAAAAAAATTCAATGGCCTTGTTACGGCCGTAACTCTACTCCATCGAATTTATCCAGAGGCCTAATTACGGCCGTAACTATATTTTTTACCGCCGTAGTTGATTCTTTCAATTTTTTTCAAATTGTTACTTACGGCCGTAATTAATATCTTCACGACCGTAAGTTTCGTAAACTTTTAAAATTCCATCTCTTCTTCTGATTCCATTCACATTCCCCTCTTTTGTTTTGTATTGTCACGCTCCACATTGAGGACAGTGTGGAATTCAAGTGTAGGGGGGATGATTATCTATTATCTTTTGTTATCCCTGTTTTATTTCTCTTCATTCAGTTTTTTTTGTTAGTTAGGTTTAATTGTGCTTAGACCCACATTTCGGTTTAATAGGAAGCAGCCCCACTTATGATAATTTTTGAATCACCAACTTCCTAAATTGCATAATTGGACAAATAATGAGCACATAGAGATGAATTTTTCAATAATTTCTGAATTAATTTGAAAATGGGGACACACTAAAAAATTTCTGCAACCTAATAGAGTCAAACTAAAATTGATATGATAAAATACCACCCCGAGTAACTTCATTCTATCCTTGTCCACTAGATTTTGAGATCAGAACCAAGACTGAGCAATGACCTATACTCATAATTGGATGGGAGGAACACATATAATCCGTAATTTGTGAGTTTTTGAGCCTATGAGCTGCTTTTACTCTTTATATTAAGCTCTTATTTTTTTTATGTGTGTCCTGCATGGTTGATTTGTTCTTGGATATGCTCTTTTGTGCATCCCGTTGTAGCTTCTTAGCTCAAGTGCAAAATATAGTGAAGGCATTAGGTTAAACCAAATTTGACTTGCTAAAAGGGCCTACCATGATACATGTACCAATAGAAGCCCCTTTGAGCCTTAGCTTTTCCTTGAAATTTTGATGCCACGCTACAAGCCACGAATACCATTTCTTTCGCATTGTCTCTATTTTGAACCCATAGAGAAGGGATTTGCAAGCTTTTATTGATTGAGAATCATGCTGTGGTCTAAGTCTAAGAAGTTGAAATAGTTATCTTGTGTTGGAGGTTGTGTAATGGACTGAATTCAAGGGAATCTAATTCTATCTTGTGTCAACTGGTGACTGCGTAATGATTTGAACAAAAGAGAAAAAGTTGCAGTCTGTACTCGAAAAAAAATCGAAAGAGAAAAGCAATAAAAAGGAAGTTTAGTCAAGAAAATTAGTAGTTGAGGAAGTCAAACACTCAACTTGTGGGAAAAAAATTCAAGTGTGAACAAAGTTGGGTAGAGTGAAACAATGAAGTTCGTATTGAGAGTGAAGGAAGTAATGTCATTGTGAATTGACTTGGTTTGCTAAATTCCTTCTCAACTCAGCCTAAATATGTCATTTTATCCTACCTGACCCGAAGCCCCGTTACAACCAAATAAAGACCTTTACTTTGCACTTGTATTATTGTTGGCTCTGGTTATGACTTCTGAGCAGTCTATGGTAATGAATTCTCCATGCAGTGAGTTGAGTGAAAATTCTCACCCCTTATACACTTTGTGCGAAGAGAGAAATATCTGGTGAGGGTGTTAACTCCATTACATATGCTTATGAGTGGTTTGAATTGCTTGGTCTATATTCTGTGCTTTTGAGTTAGTCGAAACTAACACCCTTGTAGTGAATTGATATATGTTACGAGAGAACTCACGAGAGGTGAGAGGATATAAGCCACGTTGGGAAATGAATTGGGCCGGGGGTATTGATTTTTATTTTTGTTCAGAGGATATTGGATGATGCATCTCTTGTACATACTAACACAGTCCGGTTATGCAATTGAATTTTCATGCTAAAAGAGAAGTGGGCTGTAACCCTGACTTTCCGATTATAGGTCTATCTTTTTGTTTGAGTTATGTTTCTTTTCTCTCACATCATTATTCGAGGACGAACAATGATTTAAGTGTGGGGGGATTTGATAAGTGCTTTATTAGTACGTATTTAATTCACTTATTATCTTATTTTTTTATTGGTTTGATCCTATTGAAGTATCGTTTAATGCACTTTCACTTATTGTGCTATGTAAGGTAAAAAAGAAAAAAGAAAGGAAAAAGGACCAAAGAAATACAAAAAATCAAGAAGTGAGGTTCAAGGGCATATTCGAAGAGCTCCAAATCAATAATGGCATATGGGAAGAAGATTAGATGCAAAAATTATGGTCAAAGAAGGTTTGGGGTGAAGTTGGAAATCAAAAACCAGCAAGGATTGTGATCATGAATTTTAGTCATAGATTGAAGCTCAATTTGGTCATAGAATAATTTCGAATTTTGGAAGATCTATTTCACAAAGAATTGTATATATTTGAGTTTTGTTTCCAACGCAACTTGAATCACCACATTCGGACTTCGGGAGAGAAAGTTATGACGAAAACATCGAGCACAGGCGCTTCTCGGCAGAGATGCACTTACGGCCGTAAATGACAAAATTATGGCCATAACTTCCAAATTTCGAAAATTTTCAATAGCTCACTTACGGCCGTAAATGACAAAGTTACGGTCGTAACTTGCTCGCCAAGAAATTTCCTTATCTGGTTCATTGCATAATTTTGGTATATTTTGTGGGTAAAGCTAGGGCACGATTTTGGGAGTATTAAAGGAGCAAAATCACCACAAAAAGGAGGCTGGACATTGAGGAAAATTGAGAGAAAAATATAGAGCATTCTTGGGAGATTTTCAAGCGCAAGAATATCAACAACAATGAAATTCATGAAGCAACTTGAAGAATCTACCACAATCATGCTAGGCTAGATTTCATATCTTGTTCAAAGGGGAAGTTGTGTTAACTTAATTATGTTATTTTTTTTTCCTACAAATTAGTAACGTGAATTTATTCCTTTATTTCAATTGTTGGATTATTATGTTTTGAATGTTCATTGAGTTTATTTGATTAATAGTTTAATTTGGCCAATTGGATCATTGATCTTTGGATTCATGAATATGCTATATTCAGATTCTTGATCCGTAATTGTCATTGAATCTTTACTTTAGTAGCAAATGAATATCGTGCAGATTTAGTAATAATTCGACTTGGATTAATTAATTCGAGCGCATGTAATTAACGATCCAATTCAATCTATTCTTCTAAATTTTTATACTAGTGGTGCATTAAATCCTAAGAGCTTGTTCAGGATTGTCCGTGGCTAGAATTGGTTCGAAGAACTTGTTTTGAATCAATACACATAAGGAAGAATTTAGATAATTAGAGCTTGTTGATTATTTATGATTGATAATTGAATAGGGATATAAACACGTTACAAGGAAAAGTGTAACATTAATTAAGGGCACAACCGAACCCGAGAACAAGATTTCTTCTTATATTATTTCTCTAGTCATATTTAATTGTTTATTTTTATGCATATTTTTTTTATTCAAGCAATTTTAAACAACAAACCCCCCATTCCATTCTAATTGATCGTACAACTGAAATTAGTTTCCGTTCCTCGTGGAATCGACCCTACTCTCGCTACTATATTATTAATTAATATTTAGCAAGTAAGGAATTATTTATTATTTTGGTACATCGCGACACACATCAGTTATCCTATTCAATTTCTCTTCTCATGTATTGTTTCGAAAGTAGTGTTTAATCAAATTCACAATTTTATCCAAAATTCCTCTCTCGAGTTTAAATTGGTTGTATCAAGATAATTCAACCACATATCTCTATAATTGGTCAGAATAAGCCCTAAATAGATGCATTCAACGTCAAAAAATTCAAAATGATTAGACAACCACAACTATGTATCTCTACCATTTTGTCAATTGCCGTATTTTATTACTAGGTCTAGGTGCTAACTCACCTCTTGAATTAAGAAAAAAATCCACAATTCATCAAATTGGTGATCAAGAAATTCATGCATTAAAACACAATAATAAAATCAACACATAAAATAATATGCCCAAAACTAGAGAATTGAAATTGAATATTCAAACAAAATCACATTGTTCGTCCCAACTAATTATTTAGCTACTCATGCTAAAATATAAAACAATAAAATAGAAAAATAGAAAATTAAATGTGTCTAACAATTATCAAAAATGAGTTGAGAATCTTGTACCATGAAAATCACTACAAGCTTGAGAGATATGGAATCCTCGATATTGCCCCTTCTTTGCCTCTTGTCTTGTGCTCCCTCTATTATGAATTGAAGAAACCTAATAATGCCTTGTTTTGGTCTTTATATAGGGTGGAACAGGTTCAAGACAAATTTTTACAAGTTGAGTTCACTAAAAGTAAAAAAGAAATTAAAAATCGTGAAAAATCTACTTCAGCCGAATTGCAATCGGACCGCGGTCAGACTGCGACATATAGGGAAATTTTGAAACTGCGTTCAAACTGCGGTGTCTGTTTTGTACTTTGCGATTCAGTCCCTATTTTATTTGCAAGCCAAGTCCTCCAAGTCTCTAACATCTTCAATTTAGTCCTCATACTTCCACTTTTGTTTCAACTGAGTCCTACCAAAATTGCATTTCAAGTCTCCATCCTTTTGAAGTTTACAAATTGGTCCCCATACTTTCATTTTTGTGCGACTTGGTCCTTTTCCCTCATTTTGTGCCCAAATGCATCCCAATTCGAATTATTCCTGAAACAATTGAAATAAACACACAATTTAGCAGATCATATTCTAATATACTCATAATAGTACAAATTTAAGGCTAAAAATAAGTACAAAATCGCACTTATCAAATCCTCCAAACTTAAACTCTTGTTCATCCTCGAATAAGATAGAGCTAGTACACTCAAGCAAGTATGAAATGGAAAATTTTTACTAAGACTCTCGACATCACATATATGTCAAATACCTTCCATATTTGCTTCATGATTTAAAACTGCAAGTATCCTTGAAAAAGTTTTCAAACAATGTTATACCTATCTTAATTTAATCCGTACTCAATATGTGTGAGATGCACTTTTTCCCCAAACTTGTTATTTTCTCTATACCCCAAGGTATAATTTCTAAGGTTGCTTCCTAAATCATTAATTCTTTTCCCGCTCAAGTTTAGGTGTGTCCAACCAATGATAGAATCTTAGTGAAAGAAGACGCTAATTCTTCAATTATTCAAATTTCAAGTTTTCTTTTCATTGTTTTATGTTGTTATTATTTCAAAGAACATAAGTACCTTAAGTTTTTATTCGGGATTAATGACGTAGATTTAATTTTCTAGTTTAGTTTCAATTCTCAAGTTCGGACTTTTTGTTTTCATGTATTGATCTTACTATTGGTTTTAACGCTTGAATTAATTGATTACTAGTTCATGATTATATGATTATTTTTGTAATCCGAAAGGTAATTTAAGAATTAGATGACGTAGCAAAATCTGAGAATTTAAGCAAAAAAGATAGAGATATGAATTTGTGGTTGCATGTGATCAATAATGAATTCCTTGGTGATTTAATGCATTTGGCTAATGAAAAATTCTGACGCTCTATAGATATGCACGATCGACTTAGTTAAATAGGCCTAATTCGAACTAAGAGAGGTAAATTAGAAATAAAATTGAATTCAATCAAATATAACTTTAGAAAACAATTTAAGATGCGAAATTAAGCTTCCTTTATTTGTTAGAAAAACAACCATTCTTTAAATTTAATTTTCTTTAAAATTTGTTTAATTTTCTATTTTTATTTATTTGAATTGTTTATTTCAGTAATATCTCAATTTATTGTCGTTTTTGGAATCATTTGCAACTTTATTTTCTTAGTTAGTTAGTTTTTTTTTAGTCTAGGAATTCTTTTGAATCAAAGTAAATCGATAACAAATAACTGGTCCTTGTGGGATCAAGACTCGAACTCTAAAGTCACTGTATTACTTGTTAACGATATCGTACACTTGCGATATTCTCAAAGCGAACAAGTTTTCGACGTCAATGCTAGGGACTATTTTTTGTAAATAATTTATTTTGATTTTTAGTATTCTTGGCTTTTAGATTTAGGTTGCATTTAGTTATTTGCTATTTTGTTTCATTTAAAAAAAAAAAGAACCTTTCTTGTCCTTGCATCCTCCTTTCACAAAGGGGAAAATCTCTATCTTTCGAACTTGAAATGAAACAATTCTTTAGAGGACATCGTAGGGAACAATAAAATCTAAACCAAATGGCCAATCCTATCAATCCACATGAACCCATTGGACTAAACCTGAATGTAGCGCATTACCTCCTGGTCGAAATGCAGCATTGCAAATCAATCAAAACAACCAACCGAATGTTCAAGATGACAATGTAGGAGAACTTTCTATGGGTCAATTCTTGACACCGGTTGCAACTACAAATCATTCTAGCATATTATATCTGCCTTCTGGAAGGAATGACTTCCAATTAAGAGCAGATTTAATAAATCTTACTAGTAATAATCTCCAATTTTTTGGAAAGGCACGTGAGGATCCCAACTAGAATGTCACAAGGTTTAGGAGAATGTGCCAAAATTTCCAATTTCAGGGCATAAATAATGATTCGTTTGCGATAATTTCCTTACACCTAAAAGGATAGTGCATTGAAGTGGATTGATTCTGAACCTGAATTTAGCATAACCACATGGGAAGACCTAACTAGAAGATTTTTTAACAAATATTTCTCAACTGCTAAGGTCGCCAAACTAAAATTGGAGATATCTACTTTTTAACAACTAGATGGTGAGAGTTTTCATGAATCTTGTAGTAGATTTAAGGATCTTCTTCGAAAATGCCCTTATCATGGATATGACAAAGGCTTTCAAGTTCATAATTCTACTCTGGGTTGTCACCACAATACAAATCAATAGTGGACTCATCAGCTGGTGGGTCCATTACCAATAAAGTGTCAACCAAACATGGGACATGGTAGAAATCATTGCAAACACACACACACACACACACCCCATGTTCCCATCTGAAAGAGAAGTACAAAAGAGAGTTGCTGGAGTACATGTTGTAGATGTTCTAACCATTATGAATGCACAACTAGTTGCGCTAACAAAAAGGTTGATTTTTTTGTTTTCATCACAACATCAAGGAGTTCACACTATTCAATCATAGTTAATTTGTAAGAAATGTAGTGAGAATCATTCAACCAAAAATTGTATGTTGTTGGCTACAACAGAAGAGCAAGTTAACTTTGTACAAAACAACATGTATGCTTCAATTTACAATCCTGACTGGAGACAACACCCAAACTTCAAGTGGTCTAACATTCAAAATGAGTTTAACCAACCACCGCAGAAAAGATGACAAAGTTTGGGGAAAATCAATAGCACATGCAAAAGACTGACAAAATGTTTAGAATGCATCAAACAACCATACAAAGTCACTCTAATGCAATTAAAGGGTTTGGAAATCAAATAAGTCAAATCTCTTAACAATCTTCTAAGGAGCACTTGGAACACTCCCCAGCAATATAGTGAAAAATCCAAGGGAGCATGTGAATACGATCTCTATAGTAGAGATGAGAAGAATCTACACTCCATCTTCTAAGGTAGCTATTGAGGATGTATTATACATTTCCATAGATGAATATATACCTACAATCCCTTTCCCTCATGCACTCCTACGAAATAGGATACAATAGGATGTTCAGGCTATAACTATCAAAAGTGCTGTGCAATTGCCTAAAATACATGAGAAGATGCCAGACAGCAGATAGAAAAGGAAGAAAAGGATATAGAGACAAATGAGACATCAAATTTGAGTTGTAAAAATTATGTTGACAAGTCAAAGGAAGAATCTTCACCTCCTTTAAAAACCTATGTCCTACCAGTCCTATTTCCTCACAGTCTGCAGAATCACAAAATGAATAATTACTTTAGTAAATTTCTAGAAGTATTAAAGAAACTGCATATCAACATACCATTTGCAGATGCTCTGGTTTAAATGCCAACTTATCTCAAGGTAATGAAAGAAATGATTTCTAAAAAGAAAAAGTTGAGGGAATTTGAGAATGTGTCCTTAACTAAGTAATGTAATGCAATTCTACAAAATAAATTGCCTCCAAAACTCAAAGATCTGGGGAGTTTCAATATCCCTTGTGGTATTGGTAATTTCAATTTCGATAGAGTTTTGTGTGATCTTGGTGCAAGTATAAAATGCCTCTCTCTGTGTACTAGAAGCTTCAATTGGGAAAATCCA
Source organism: Ligustrum vulgare (assembly GCA_963555705.1). Classification (NCBI taxonomy): domain Eukaryota; kingdom Viridiplantae; phylum Streptophyta; class Magnoliopsida; order Lamiales; family Oleaceae; genus Ligustrum; species Ligustrum vulgare. Next base: position 30,563,386 of record OY743173.1, read on the forward strand.
AACCCACCAACATCACATTACAACTGGCTGACAGATTTGTAAAGCATCCATATGGGATAATAGAAGATGTTTTGGTCGAAGTGTCCCAACAGACTTTTTTATTCTTGACATCGAGAAGGATAGTAGAATGCCATAAATCTTTGGTAGAGCTTTCCTAGCCATGGGACGAGCTTTGATTTTGAAAAAAGGGAGGTGATCTTAAGGAGTTCAAGATGAACAAGTTACTTTCGGTGTTACTCAACACCCGAACAAATATTATCAAATTGAAAGTTGCTACAAATTACAAGAATTTATAAAGGAGAGTGGAAATAATTTGAAGCAGGTGACACTTAGGTCAACAAAATTGCAAGCAGTGCAAGGTATCAAGAGCATCTTTTATGCCACCATAAGGAAGTTGCTAAAAGTCAAGCTTAAGACTATAAACAGAGTGCTTATTGGGAGGCAACCCAATTTCTTTTCCCTTTTATTTATTTTGCTTTGTTTATAGATTTACATTTAGTTTTAGATAGGACTTTCATTTTTGAGGTTTGATAGTTAGCATCACTAGCACCATCCCCACTTTGACTTGATCTTTAAGTGCATTCATAGTTCTAATTTATGCATCATGATCACAAGCACACTTGCAAGTTAAGAACATTAAGAAACACTGTTTAGAGAGACATGGCACACATCACGAGGTAGTGGTATTTTCGGGTTGAAAATGGACTCAAAAATTGAAAACATAAAGTTTTTTGTCCTCTGTTGAGAACACCATGCAGATGCACCATGTTAATAGCGCAGGCCGTGCATATAGATTTCTACTTTGCGGCCACACAACTTTCAACCACGCGGCCGCGTGGTTGATTTTTGGACGGGTTCGGCAGATTTTATACCTTATTTCAATTCTTTCAATTTATAACACCAAACACCATTTTCTCTCCCACCAAAATCACCCATATTCGATCCCCACTCCATAACACAAGTCTTCCATGCCACATAGGATTAAAATCAAGGCCTACTTCACACACAATTCATATAAAAAATGTAAACTTGTTCATATTTTTAGAATTGTGCTTGAATTTATCAACTTTTCTCATGGCTTTAAACTATTGAGTCTTTGAATTGATGGAGTATGGGTATAGGCTATAAATTATGGTGGATTGATTGTGATTCTAAGTGCAAATTTTTTGGGTTCACTCATGGTTTACAAATCAATGTTTTCCCTTAGTCTTCATGTATGCATGCCAAGTGTTCGACATAATGCCTCAATGAGTTTTTCTTCGAGTTTTTGCAAATCATTTTAAATGATAATCTTCACTACATGTTTTACATCATATGTTCATAATTCAATCACGTTTTAAACTTCTTTAAAGCATAGAACTCAAATTTGGCATCATTGCACTTTATTGCACCTCACTGCAAGCATCAGAGCACCACTGCACCATATTTCAGTTTCATGTCACCTACTTCACACCACCTTTTCATGACCCAAGCGAGCTCCAATTGAGTTGACTTTTTAATATGTCATTGATCAAGTTATATACTTTTATATGCCTGGACATGTCTCGAGAAAATCTCACATTTTCGAGGCGATTTCCGATACTGAATATCAGTGGTCACTCATATTTTAAAATTAAGTTATTTTGTTATAAACTAATTTGGGGGTGTGCGTTTAGTAGGGTGATTTCAATGCCATGCAAATTTTTGATGAGATCTAATGTGTCTTGTGTTCACTTGCATGAGAAAACATTGAGTCGAACATGAAAATGCATGGAAAGTGACAAGATCTTCTAGAATGACATCAAGTGCGAAGCTTCAAGTGAGTACATCACTCCTCCAAACTTGAGTACCAAACACTAGTACAAAAAGACTCATTTGCGTTGGTTATTAAAGACAAAATGCGTCGGTTGTACAAGCGACGCGTTTGGCGAAGACGCAAAAAGTCAAGACTTTATGCGCCGGTTGTAAAATGACGCATATAGTCGACTTTATGCGTCGGTTTTTGACCAACAACCGACGCCTAAGGCATCGGTTGTTGGTCAACAACCGACGCATAAAGTCGTCAACAACCGACGCATAAAGTAAAAAAAAAAAAAAAATTAAAACCATTCTTAGGCATCGGTTGTTGGTCAACAAGCGACGCATAAAGTAAAAAATAAATAAAACCATTCTTCCACCACCAGTAAACTAGGTGAAACTCCAACTAAATTCATGTACGTGGATGAGACTTTCTTCCAGAAAAGGGCTAGATTTTTATCTTGACTTCAGAAAGACACTAAAAATTACTGAAAAACAGTAAAGGTCCGTGCTTTTTATTCATCAATTAGATCAATGAATCACATTGCGGAGTTAAAGATACCTGATATTTGAAGCTTATTTTAGCCAAAGCAAAGATTGCATAATATTGGTTTCTCGGGTGGGGGTGCATTACGCCAAAGAGGGGTGTCTATGAAACAAATTATAGAATCAGCAGACAAACCAAACAGAGAAGGAAATTAAAGACAATTATTAGCAAATAATATCACCCACAATAACACACTAATTGTTATTCCCAAATCACATTGCAAAAACAATTTTAATAACTATTATCAAATAACTTGACTGCCAAAATTAAACAAAAGTGAATAAGATAACTAGTTGATAAGTTCACAAAAATACTTAATCGAGAACGGAAGTAGAAGAAACATAGATGTGTCACACTGCACATTTGAAATATCACCCCCCAACTCATGATAAAGAATGTCCCAATTAAAACTGAAAACTCTTGTTACACAGCCTGCCTTTCCCTTGCTTTGAGTCTCTGGATTAGGTAAAAGTTTTCACCAATCCCACATTCATATATATAGACTTCCCATCACTATAAGATTGTCTAACAAAATAGCTAAAACAAAATTAAGTAACAAATTAAATTAAATTTTATTTTTTACTAAAAAGTAAAGTTAGCAAGCTGAAATCATATTAGCAATGATTATGATTACAACAAAAGGATCTATTAAATTTATTGTATGGGAACTCCTACATCTATTTGGTACTTTTAAAGCCAAACATGATTTGAAAATAGAAGACAAAAGGATAAACATACTCGCCATGCAGAACCATTGAATTATCCGTGAGAATTTTTCTTTGAATAACGCTCCTTGTACAATTTTGCTTGACAAGTATGTTGACAATTTCGCTTGTTCTCACGAGATTTTGGGCAAAAAATCGCGATATTTTATTAACATAAAAATCAAATTATTTCAGTATGCTTTCCAAAATCAGAGGGGCGGGCTTTATTGTTCCACAATTCAAACAGGTTGTAAGGCTAAGATGACAGTTAGATCATATCTGAATGGGATTTGGCATGTTACCAAGCTCTATATGGATCATAACCACAGAACTAGTCCGACGAAATCAAGACTTTATCGATGTAATAGACAGTTGAATGATCAGCTCTATATGGATCATAACCACAAGTATGCTGCACAATGTAGAAATGTACAGTATATAAGCCTGTTCTGGAAATTTTAAACAATCAATGCTACGCTTTAAATTTACAAAGTCAATCACTTCCACAATTCCATACTTCCATGCAAGATAAATTTACACAAGTAGAATGATGAAATTCCAAAGCATGTCGATCAAATAACAAAGTCTCAACTTGCGACAACATGACATATTCATTAATATAATTACAAAGCGTAATGAAATTACAACGTCTCCAAATGCGAAGGCATTACATATAGTCTAATGAAATTACACAAGTCTCAAACGCTTCACAGTCTATGAATCTTCTCTCTTCTCTTTTCCTTTGCCATTGTCATCGAAAATGCATTTTCCCTTGCGAATGGTCACATTGAATGAAATCTCCACGTTCTCTTCATCAGATATCCGAGCTAGGTTGCGAAATAGTGCAGATACATCTTCCACAGGAGTGTTGGCTGCTTGATGTGCAACATGAGTGCCAATAGATTCGTCTTTCGCATTCGATCCACTTGATTCACCGTCTTCGAACCACACATAATGACCACATTTCATAGTACAGCTGCTAAACATCTTCCCTTTGTATTTAGAAGACTCCTTCTCAACCACAAAACTTTTTAAGTAGCCACGACCGCACAATGGGCTACGACGCTTTCTTGGACATTCTGTGAAGTAGTGATCAGTCGCTCTGCAACTATGACAAACACCTGCGTTCCTTCCCAGCATTTTTTGACTGTAAAATTAAAAATTTAAATATGAGACAACAGATTACCATCTAGAATTTTTCAATTTGTAACATTAAAAATTTAAAGAACCCGTATGAAGGAAGTTCCAATTTTTCAAACAACTGCATCGAGTCATTTAAAACCCCAAACCTGAATCTATGCTAGTTACCATGTCTACCAAAATCTCACAACCATATTCTTCAATTTAAATTAAACAGAGTAAGAGGCATATATATATTCATAATGCTGATATCAAGTATCTATGCTGGGAAAATCCTGTTCTGGAAATTTTGGAGCCTGTAAAGCACTGGTTCATTTCAGGGTTCACCCATGGGTTTAGAATTAGGAAAATATTTTCACAGGCTACATGAACCAAATGTTCTTCCAAATGTGTTCTTCCATTTATTACAGGTTCATAAACATATTCACAGGCTACATTTCAGTGTTCTTCCAAATGTTTTTGTCCATTTATTATAGCTTCATAAACATGAAGCTTTCAGAACATAGACCATCACCCAACTACATGATCTCGGTTATCAAGCATTACAAATCAACAACAAAGCAAAAGGCCATAACCATAGGATCAACAAGGAGCATTATCGAAAATATTATACCAACAAATCATGGACAAATGAAGTTCGGGTTTTTGTCAACTACCATACCTATGTTCGGTTCTCACAATTTACAAATGAACAAGAAATCAATACCAGAAAAGCACAGTAGATGATCAACAGAGTTCCTAACCTGTTTCTCGCGACTCAACTGATACGGGCCTACGAGTTCCTCAAAAAACTACACAGCTTAGTCGATCGTCGTCTTCGTCGCAGCGGACCAGTAGATGTATTGTCACACAAATCACGTTTACCCCTTCTTTGCTTGCTTCGATTTCGTCATGTATGGGAGCATAGGATTACATTTCAGTTTTTGGGCAAAGAGGGACTCAACCGGGGATTTTCTTTGAAGTACTGAACGAGGGTTTACGGGCTTTCAATTTGGGAGAAGCTGGTTTCAGTGAAAATAATCGTTAAGTTAAGGGCTATTTTGGACATTTCAGCCGGAATTGTCAACAGACTTGTCAAGCGAAATTGTACAAGGAGAATTTTCGTTTTTCTTTTGGGTGCAGCTGTCCACAGAGTAAAGTGAGCTTGTTTAAAAGAAGAGAAGGAGTTGACTTTACTTTCAGAATTGAAGATTTTCCAACTGAGAAAATCAGAATTCCACACAAATCACAAAGCATCCAGTACAGAAGTAAGCAGAAGATAGTATTAAACTTCTAACTTCCTCAATGAAGTAAGTTGCATCAATTAAAAGAATGGAAGGACATATACCTAAAATGGATGACAACAAATCATCATCATCAAGAATAGATTCTGCATTTCTTTTCTTACGAACTATCCTTGAAGATTCAACTTCATTTAGACTCTATTCCGGTCAAGCTGAGAGAGAAGAAAATTTGCATGAGTTAACAAGAAACGAAAAGCATTTCTGTTGAAACTAGTAAGTATATTTTATTGATTTAGAGAAATGATTAGGGTTTTAAACTCCTTTCAATGTGATTATAAAAATTTAAATTATCAAAGCAATCCAAGGTGTGGAAATAATCCATATTGATGATGTGAATTTGATAACATGACATGAAATACGGAAATGCTTTCCAATGCTTTCAAGATTATTAAGTTTCTAAAAGCTGAGCGGATAAATTTATTTAGGAATTATAACTACAAGAGAGAAATAACATATAATAACAATTATACAGCATCACAAACCTCCGTTGCATGAAAATTCCTATATATATCAGGGGCATACAGGCTGCACATCTTAATTTGGATCCTTGTGTTTTGAATCTATGTCTGTAATGCCTGCTTTATCCAATTTTTCTCGTTTATGCCAGAGTGTACGTGCTTTCTCCTGGATGATACAATATTACAAATAAAATTATACACTAGAAGAAAAAAATTAGAAAAAGAGAACATGTAATCCAAGATATCTAAAGATAATTTAAACACATTCAGGTATACAGTCAATAGAAGGAATATCTTCTTTAGGCCCAGTGTGGGCCATGGCCCACACTGGGATCTGAAAAAATTTGAGCCCAGTTTTCGGTTTGGGCCTGTTGGGGGCGGTTAGGCAAAAAAAAAAAAAAAAAAAAATTGATCTCCCTGTTTCTTTAAAGAAAATGGATTAAAATTGGGAAATTTGCAACTGCGAATAATTTAGAATTGATTATTGATGATGTATTGTTATATTTGATATTTAAGATTAATAGATTATGGAGAGATATTTAATAAAAAGAAATCGTCAAGAAAATGTTATTGAGGAGAGTTCAAATAAAGTTGAGAACAATGAGATTGATTCAAATAGAGTTTAGAATTGATTATTGATGATGTATTGTCATATTTGCTTTGTCATTTCAATCATTCTGGTTCAAAAAAATTTCGGGGGCTCCGCCCCCGAACCCCCGGGAGGAGACCTCCGCCTCTCCCCTCACACCATTTGAAAATTTTGGCCCCCACTCACTCGAATCTCTAGCTCCATCCCTGAATACAGAACAATCCATGTTGCAATGTGCATTCTTGCTTCAGCATGAATCCTGTCAAACAAACTAGCTTGATGTATAACTAAGGACTATGCCCTTGTTTGGTTCGGATAGTTTAATTTTAAGTCTAAGTCAAAGTCAATAATTAATTTTAACCACACATTTAATGAGACTCAGGGCTTTTCAACCCACATCTCATCAATTTTTATCAAAATCTACTAAAAGTATGATTTTAATTTATACCAAATAGGGGAAGGATTAGTTACCAAATATTCTCATTTCATCAATGCATCACAAATATTAATGAAATCCATGTGAACACGGATAAAAGACAAAGAAAATGTCCATTAATTCAATTGGATGTGTTAACTGATTTAGAATAACATGCTCTCATATCATTGCAAGTAACTCCACTAGATTTTGATTGATTAGCTATTTTATTTGAAAGTCAAGTATATCTATATTATCTTTCTTAGGAGCCTCTTGTTCTTGATATTTGGTGTAACTACCAAATAAGCTTGACATCCTCTGAATTTATATTATCCACTTCACTATTAGGTTTGCTAAACTCTGCATTATCATCTACAAATGTCTTAAGATTTTGTACACGGTTTTCATTCGGAATTTGTATGGAATCATCAGTTTCATCCTCTGAATTTATATTTTTTTTATTTTTTATTTTTTTTTTAAACCAATTTTGTTATAAACAACAGGTCCAACTTTTGCTCAATGTTTACCTTTGATTCCTAATACCTACAGAAGCATGTTTTCTCTGTTGGAATTATATATGCCCTAGAGTATAATTCACGACATTTAAAATAAAAATATTAATTGATTGTATTAATATGAAGTTGCGTTTGTCCACGGGTCGATTTGATATTACAAATTGAGTGTTTAAGTTGTTAAACACAGAAAGATTCAATTTGTGATTCGATCTAAAATTAACGTTCACGGTCAGTAAATAAATATGGACAATTTATTTCGATAAGATCGTCTCGATTTTATTAAAGTCTATCTTTGACTTTGGTAATAAAATTGAGAGTACGTTTGGAACGTATTGGACGGGACCACGTGAAATTAATTTGTGACATTGACCATACAAATTTAATTTCACTTGATTATCGTACGTGAGACCTTAATCCTAATCGGATAATGGACTTCGATTACTAACTTGAAGTTCTTTGAGGTATCAATGGGTGAGATCAAATTGCTGATCAATATCTCAGTACTTTGGGAATCAAAGTGAACTAACGAGGAACATATATTCGTATTATGGAATCCGTCACCTTTTAGGTATGATCATAATCTAACTGGTTCTTCTAGTGGACAGTTGAATCTGAGCTCAGTAATTCGACAATGACTGTTGAATTCTATGATGTGATGTGATCACATCGAACTGTCAGATAGAAGATGAGAGTTGAGAATTTATGAATATTCAGAGAAGGGCATTTTGGTCATTGTAACTTGCTCCGAATATTCGAGTTGATCGACGGGGGTAACATGTAAGAACGATAAGTCAGAGGATATAATTATTGAATAATTGTTTCAGTAATTTCAATTTTACTAAGAGTGCAATCTCGTTCTTTTAGTGGAATAGAACGTGATTAATAAATTAATTTTGACTGATCAAGAGTTGATCGGGTCATAATTAATTTATTGGAGCTTAGTTTAATTGGGTCCGATCAGGTTCCCTCGGTGGCTTCACTATAATGGGTTTATACAGGCTTATTACCTGTATTGGGTTGTGCAGAAATGGGCCTGGGTTATGGTACTAGGCCTGGTAGGGTTTTGGAGTGTAAAGAGGTTACAAATAGTCTCCTAAGACTATTTTTATTAACCTAATTGAAAAAGTGGCGAGACACACACTAAAGTGTGTAGTGTGTATTTTCTCTTTACAAAGAAACTCTAATCCTAGTTTAACCTAGATCTTGAGAAAGGTGACCACACACCTGCACAACTGCCATTGGAGAACACCGAGGAAAGCTTGAGGGTTTGAAGCTTTGGTGGAATCAAGAAGCAGTTGATGAAGATTATTGTAAAGCACGCTACAAAGGTAATCTTCTCAAAATCGTTTTTGTGTGCAAAATTATTTATTCCAAGTTAAATACATAGAACAGAAAATCCTGTAACGGGATGATCTATCACAAGAAATCAATTTTTGTGATTAGAACAACCCGGTTTCCCAACAATTGGTATCAGAGCGTCAGGTTTTTTATACTGTTTTGTGTATTTAGGAATAAATTATTTTGTTATTGCATGTGTTAGTGGAGCGGTGTTAGGATTATGTGATTTATTTGTTATTGGATGAATGATGTTTGATTGAACAAGTTTATGGCCTTAGAATTTTTATTGTAAATTCTTGTATTTGTATTATCGAGTTTTGTAACAAAAGGGATGGATTACGACTCCATGTTTTCCTTTTTGATTTTGATTTTGATTTTTTTTATTTTTACAATAGAATTAGGGTTTATATAATTTCTATTGTAATTCTAAAAGTGGAAGGACTAGATCTGCGTTTTTCAGTTTGAAGGGGACTGCTTTGGCAATTTCGGAGGACCTGGCCTGCAAATTTCAGTAGCTGGGCTAAACTTCACCATCTTCAGAACTCGGAGGAACTTCACTGCAAAATCACCAAAAACCAAAACAAACCAAGTTGGAGACAGGCAACGAATGATGGCAGCGCCTGTGAGGACTGCCGCTGCTTTCGGTGACTGTAGTGGCACATTTGGTACCTTGATCTACCCTTGATAGCAGTGGTAAGGGAACGCAGTCAATGTTACGTTTTCGGTCGAGGTTCAGCGGCCTGTGCGTGGCGCGTTGTGCTTGTCGCGGCTACGCTGCGCGACGACGGAGGAGGCTGTTGGCGACTTCCTCGCGGTTTTCTCTTAGTCATTTCTGGCGAGTGACGAAGAAGGCGGGGCAGAGGGCCACAGCGCTGCTGCGTTTTTGGCATCGCGCCCATGGTGGCGCAGCGGTGTTTTGAGCACTGCAGATGCGCTATCTTGGCAACGGTGATGGAGATGAAACAACTGGACGACGATGCCTCTTTCAAGTTTCGACTCCGGCGATGGCAAGGTAGAAAGATGGCTCTGATAAAATTCTTTGGTCACAAATGGAATATGCAGAGAGAGAAAGTAAAAGTGATTCAACTCATGGGCCTCCTAATCTGATTGGGCCGATTTTTTGGTTGGACCAGAATTAAATGAGATTCCATTATGGACTTGGGCCAGAATTAAAGATTGGGCACTTGGACCAGTTTTATATCAGTTGGACCAGATTTGGGTAAAATTAAATATGGCCCAGAAATTGTAAAATTGATCCATTTTTATTAATTGCAATGTGGGCTAAATTGTTTAGCTGGGTCAATGCAATGTGGACTGAATTTTACAATGGGCTGGAATATTTAATTGAATCATTACATTTTGACATTTGGGTTGAAGACTAAAACTTTGCAGATTTGGACTGGACACTTGCAAATGGAAATTGAAGAATTGGGCCGGCTTGTGGCTCAATAGACTCTTTAATTAATTTGTAATTTTGTGTCTAGGTTTGGCCATAAATTATGTTCATATTTATTTTATTATCGCATTTATTTTATGCTTTAATTAAATTGTAAATGAATGTCATTAGATAACATGTCATGTAGATCGCATAAACACCGCTCTAGGTACTATACTGCCATGCATTGTTTTATATTTTATTTTCTTTTCTAAATGTTAGATTAGAAAATAAATATATTTATTAATAATTAAATTGATTTTAAGAGTTAAAATTGATTGGGTAATTGTTAATTAAAACCCAAGTGTTCAAAATATTAAGTGAGCGAGGGTGCAATTTTTGAACCCACGGCCTCCCCTATTAGTCCATTAGTAAAAATTTGTGTATGCTTCGTGCTAGTTTATTTAGTCTCCCTATAGGAGGGCTGCACTGTTTTTGTTACTAGATTGGGCCCAATTAGGTGATGATTTTTTAAGTGTGAATTAATCATGATTACCCTATAGGTGACGTAATTAATTTGGTACTTAAAATATTATTAATATAGGGGTTAGACACTTAAATCAATGACATCGTGGGGACTTCCTATAGAATATCCAGACGATGTCAATGATGGCCAAATTTTAACGACTATAAATTAAATATTGCATGAGATGCTAGATATATTTAATTTAGTGGGAGGGTCCCAGCCTAGCCATAAATCACATTTATTTCTCCTATAGAGAAATGTGTTTAAGATTTTGGGGTTTTAGGTTGTCGTCATATTATAGTAGTTTTGGGTCTACTTGTACATAATTTTTTATTCATGCATCATATATGAAAGTATTCATCATTTATACAACTCGTGTTTAATACATTTATTTTATTTGAATGTCGTATTTCCACAACTAGTTATATGTTTAGTCATCACCAACTAATTTGCGAAAACTGTAACATGTCTCGTTATAATTCTTTCCACTTATGACATTTGTTTGTGCTAGAAGATCCTTGTTCAAAAATAATTATAAATCTTCCAATGAAAATGGTTTTATTTTGATGAGATGGTTTATTGCATAAATTTGATTCTCACGTCAAGTATTTTGCAATAAAAACATCAGAATAGGATAACCAATTTTATTTTCACGATGGAAGGGTGTTTATGATAATTTGAAAATTTTAATTATGGAGTTATACAAAATATGCTATCAAGCTATAATATATCTCTACTTATGAACCGATCACGTTTTTGCAAGAGACCATTTAGTAAAACATGATTGGTCACTTTAACGTGGTGGAGGTTCCACTTGCAAACATTGATTCATGTGACATAATGCTTGAGAAATTTTTTAAGATGATCTCTTGCGGTTCAGTGTGGACTAAATTCACCAGAATGAACGTGTCCCTGAAAGGTTCAATGTAAGCTATTCATAGAGAAGAGATTATTTTAAAGCAACGGATAGTATGGTAGGCCCTCCAACCTTTTAAAGATATGATTAATGAGGAAGTAGCCTTTCCTGGAAACTCGATAATGGAGTAAGACTTTATTCATTGTGTTATGGTTAGTAATTGAGTCTATCTTGATTATAGATTCTAGAGTAACTAATCACTATTGCAAGTTGTTGCAATATGGTCCTAGGTGACCAAATGACACAATGAGATAGAATATACTATAAGAATAAGCACGGGTACGGTAATATGGAAAGAGCCATTGGGCTTTTATGTTTGCAAAACAATTTGATTGTTATTTTGTCTCTTTATTATTTGAGCGGAATTATTTAGCACTTAATCTCCAGTTATTAGTTGGAATTAAGTTAAATAATGCTCTTATTGTTGCTAGAAAAATGGTTAACAATCTCAAAGTCTTGTAAATGGTTCTAAGTGTAATATTACTACAAGTGATAAGGGATAGATGACTCCTTGTATTAATGAACTCTTTGATAAGATCTTAAGATAATCATATTTATCTAAATAAGATTGAAAGACTAGTAAAGATAGCCTCTAAGTATTTTGGAGGTGGAATCTATGTGGGCTTTTGAATTTTATTTAGAGGGTAAAATGATTAAGATCTTAGGCTTGGTTACACTTATCCAAAACTCGATTTTAATACTAGTAAGGGATGGACCTCAAAAGGATCTGAGGTGGAATCTATACTGTTTTTCTGAATCTTGTTTAGTATATAACCAAGAGTCCTTATACATTATATGGACTTAAGAGTTTGAGGATTAATACACTTTGATATGTGTGGATTCTTTTATACTCAAGCTACGAGAGAGTGTGAGTAATTCATCACTTTTACTGATGATCACTCTAGATTTCGATTCTATCCTTAATATCTCATTGATCCAAAATGTTGAAGAAATTCTAGAATTTTGGACAGAAGTTGAGAAGTAATTAAGAGAATCGAGATACTTCGATTTGATCGAGGTTTGTGTATCTCTCATATGAGTTTAGGAACCATTTATCAAAAAGGAGAACAAGGTAATACCAAATCAATGATGAGTTATCCTCATTACTAGTTTCATTTGGGAATGTACACCGGAGATAGTCAGGTTCCTTCATAGCATAGTACCATTGATTCGTTTCCTGAAATACCCCTAGAGTTGTGGCATGGGTGCAAGCCCAGTCTATACCACATTCAGATTTGGGGACTTTTAGCACACAAGCTGAAAGGAAGGATTCACGAGATGGTGACAACAATGAAGGTTTGATTATATATAAGGTATACAACAAAACTAGAAATTATTTCTACTATAATCCTTTGGTCAAGAAAGTATTTGTTGAGTACAAATGTAACTTTCTTAGAGGATAAGGCACATAGAATAATACAAATCAACAAGTAAAATTCTATTGGATAAGATGTTAGAATGTGGTTCAAACAACTTGATTCCAGGTTTCCGCATAGAATTAATCTTGATGATTTGGGACTTCCTACGGAACCGATGGTTGTTGATCCTAGTGGGAGAAATAGGCAAGTGGTTCAACCACTATTTTTGCCTGGTGAACCCAATGGACAGGGAAAAACCAAAGGTTGTAGTTGAAGTTGTTCTCACTGTTCTGCCTCTTCTTTATGTTCATAAAGAGGTAGTGGAGAGGTTGATCCCAATTAGGGATATAACCAAGTAGTGGGAGGAGAGGAAGTAACTCTGTTTGGACATAATGAAAATACACTTCCAGCGACTAATTGGAGTGGGAGGGTTGTAAGACCACCTTCTTGACGCTTATTCTACAGAGAGTTTTTTTTTTAGACAGTCTCTACTGAAATAAGAGAAGAACTCCTCATTTAGGGAAGTGGTAGAAGTTATAGACTTGAAATCATGGAAGGTGAATGTGAACTCGGAATTGGATTCCTTGTACTGCACTAGGGTGTGATGATTTTTAAGATGATAGGAGAATGGTAGATGAGAAGGTTGATGCCTTCAGCGCAAGGCTTATGGCTGTGGGTTTGTGAAACCCTTCTTGCCAATTGCCATGCGAAAGCTTACCTGGAAATTTTATCCATTGTCGTTCATTGTGAAAATGAGGTACGACAGATGGATGTCAAGAAGTTGTTTCTTGAATGCATCTTGAGGAAATCGTTTACAAATTTTAACCTGATGAGTTCATACTAAAGACCATGAAAGTAAAGTTCAAGACTTACAAGTTTCCAACTTTGGATTTGGGTATTTGTTCAAGATATGGAACATAGAATTTGATCGAACGATTGTGATACATGTTCTTGATCAAAATCTTGAAATATCTTAAGTATACTCGTGTATACAGAAAGATGAGACAGTTTTTGCGACTATTTATTTGAATGACACTCTACTTATGTGTGAGAGTATTTTCATTAAATAGTAGTTGGTACCAGCAATTAGACTTGAATGACTTGTAGATGACTGTCTATTTTTCTAGACATCCGTACTTTTCGGAGTGGGAGAAAAATGGAATAGAATAGTCTCAAGTTTCATGTAATAATAAGATACTATCTACATTTGCAATATTGAAGTCTTGAAAGGAATAATGTTCTTTGTGGACTTTATCTATCTTATGAGTATTCTCCTAAGACTCATGGTAAGATAGAGAAGGTTCCTTATGCTCCGGCTATAGGAAGCCTTACTTTGCACTAGATAGGTCATATCTTATGCTGGGGATATTGTTGGTGATTATTAGTTTGATCCAGGATCAGATCATTGAATAGAGGTAAAGCATATACTGAATCGTTTTCGGAAAACGAGTAAATATTTGCTTATCTATTCAGTTGGTGATTTGATGGATTAAAACTAATTAAGATCTGATTTGACTAAGACTCTCGAGAGTCGTCAAAATTGGAATATAACTGGGAGATAATGTGGTTAATAGGTTGGGTATAACACAAACTTGGATTGTTTGTTATACAACCGTGACTTACATCGAAAGGAGTTACTATCTTGGTTGAGAACATAATCATTAGTGTAATGATGATGTTGACAAGATGGATGATTCGATGTTTCATGTATACTCTAAGGGCAAGTGGGAGATTGTTGGAATTATATATGCCCTAGAGTATAATTCACGACATTTAAAATAAAAATATTAATTGATTGTATTAATATGAAGTTGCGTTTGTCCACGGGTCGATTTGATATTACAAATTGAGTGTTTAAGTTGTTAAACACAGAAAGATTCAATTTGTGATTCGATCTAAAATTAACGTTCACGGTCAGTAAATAAATATGAACAATTTATTTCGATAAGATCGTCTCGATTTTATTAAAGTCTATCTTTGACTTTGGTAATAAAATTGAGAGTACGTTTGGAACGTATTGGACGGGACCACGTGAAATTAATTTGTGACATTGACCATACAAATTTAATTTCACTTGATTATCGTACGTGAGACCTTAATCCTAATCGGATAATGGACTTCGATTACTAACTTGAAGTTCTTTGAGGTATCAATGGGTGAGATCAAATTACTGATCAATATCTCGGTACTTTGGGAATCAAAGTGAACTAACGAGGAACATATATTCGTATTATGGAATCCGTCACCTTTTAGGTATGATCATAATCTAACTGGTTCTTCTAGTGGACAGTTGAATCTGAGCTCAGTAATTCGACAATGACTGTTGAATTCTATGATGTGATGTGATCACATCGAACTGTCAGATAGAAGATGAGAGTTGAGAATTTATGAATATTTAGAGAAGGGCATTTTGGTCATTGTAACTTGCTCCGAATATTCGAGTTGATCGACGGGGGTAACATGTAAGAACGATAAGTCAGAGGATATAATTATTGATTAATTGTTTCAGTAATTTCAATTTTACTAAGAGTGCAATCTCGTTCTTTTAGTGGAATAGAACGTGATTAATAAATTAATTTTGACTGATCAAGAGTTGATCGGGTCATAATTAATTTATTGGAGCTTAGTTTAATTGGGTCCGATCAGGTTCCCTCGGTGGCTTCACTATAATGGGTTTATACAGGCTTATTACCTGTATTGGGTTGTGTAGAAATGGGCCTGAGTTATGGTACTAGGCCTGGTAGGGTTTTGGAGTGTAAAGAGGTTACAAATAGTCTCCTAAGACTATTTTTATTAACATAATTGAAAAAGTGGCGAGACACACACTAAAGTGTGTAGTGTGTGTTTCCTCTTTACAAAGAAACCCTAATCCTAGTTTAACCTAGATCTTGAGAAAGGTGACCACACACCTGCACAACTGTCATTGGAGAACACCGAGGAAAGCTTGAGGATTTGAAACTTTGGTGGAATCAAGAAGCAGTTGATGAAGATTATTGTAAAGCACGCTACAAAGGTAATCTTCTCAAAATCGTTTTTGTGTGCAAAATTATTTATTCCAAGTTAAATACATAGAACAGAAAATCCTGTAACGGGATGATCTATCACAAGAAATCAATTTTTGTGATTAGAACAACCCGATTTCCCAACATTCTCCAATGCTTTTCCGTCCATATTTAGTTACATTTATTGTTTGCATAGACTTTAATCTCCTTCAAGCTATTAATATCAATATGATTATCACTTTTATCATTCTACAAAATAAACAGTTTAATGCTCTTCAAAAGTCAATAGTTCTACAAATCTCAATCTCAGACAATGACATCAATCTAAATATCAAAAATCATTTATACAATGTTCAAATGTAAATGTAAATATAATTTACTTTGTGTCTTGGATAATTTATTATTTATTATGTTGCAAAATAGATTTATTGTCGCTTGTTACTAACTTACTATTAATTAATTAAATAAATTAATAAACTTAATAGAACTAAATAAGAATAAATTTTAGTTCCTATAATTTAATAATAAAGGCAGAAAGTGGAAATTATACTTATTTATAGACTTCAAAACTAGTTATACAGTACCTCTCCACCACCAGTGCATTGGACATCCTATAAATCTGTCAAGTGACCAAAACGTTTTCCATTAGGGTGATGGATGGGAAAAACTTTTCAAAGTTCAGTGATGATTGAGCAAAGATCAATGAGTAAATAGTAAAGAAATATAAAGTTCATTGACCATTGGTATAATTAACTCGAGCTTTTTGGACAAAAAAATCCAAAGCAAAATAATATTGTGGTTAGCAAAAAATACACATTCCAGATTCTGCTGTCACCTTCTCAAACTAGAAATCCAAAGTCACCTTAGGAAATACTTCCAACGTAGATACATACTTTCAACATATCCCCCTGTACTAATAAGGGAACAAAAGGGCAGCCACTATTGCAATTTTCGTCCCAATTTCGGGCAATTGGTTGTCCAAACTTTGAATTTTTTTATTTTTTATTTTTAAAAAAACTTACAATCTAAAAACATTCAATAATGACAAATTGTATACAATGCGTAGGCTGCCAATTTTATTTATTTATTTATTTATTTTTTTAACTCAACATACTATATTAGAAACTCAAAGAGTTTAATAACAATCAAATTGCAATCAACGCATGCCCCAAAAAAACTAGTGCCTATATAAATATCAGACCTAACATACATTAAATGTGAAAAAAATTCATTCACACACAAGATTTATACACAGTACCGCTTTCTGAAGTCTTTAAAAGAACCCACCAAGTTCTTTTTCCATCATATATTCATCCGTTTTAAGATTATGGGCCAAAGTCTATTAGAAGCCTTGAACGTGCGAGTCGAGGGCTCTGGAATGAAAATCCTTGTGTTAGCACATGGCTCCGGCACGGATCAGTCCGCGTGGAAGCACATTCTGCCATTTTTCCTACGTGATTATCGTGTTGTCCTCTACGACCTTGTGTGCGCGGGCAGTGTTAACCCCGATTGCTTCAATTTTCGTCGTTACACCTCTCTTGATGCCTATGTTGATGACCTTCTGCACATCCTCGATGCTCTTGGTGTTGATCGTTGTGCTTATGTTGGTCACTCCGTCTCGGCCATGATCGGGATTTTGGCCTCTATTCGCCGACCAGAGCTTTTCACCAAACTGGTCCTCATAGGTGCTTCTCCTAGGTAATTTGTCTCACAGTTTTGCTGCATCTCTTGCCATACTTGGATAGACAAAAGCAACGAAATTTTACTTTCTGTTCAGACCAACCCAGAAATGGGAATCTTTTGTGTCTTTTGTTGTTCAACAAAGTACCAATAAAAGTAAAAATCATCTTGTCAACATACTGTTCAGTAAAGTTCATTGGTTTGCTTAGAAACTTCTCAAAGCCATGTTTTAATCGAAACTATTATTCTTCCCAACACTCGAATCTCAAACGAGTATTCAAGAAATTGCTCTAGTTTTTAGCAAAACAACACTCCTGGGCTAGATCGATTCGTTTCTTTTCTTCTAACAAAGCTAAAAAGTAATCAGTAATCAATATTGAAAATGTATTTTCAGGTTCTTGAATGATAGAGACTACCATGGTGGCTTCGAACAAGGAGAAATTGAGAGCGTGCTCCTGGCAATGGAGGCGAATTATGACGCATGGGTAAATGGGTTCGCTCCGCTAGCGGTGGGAGCTGACGTGCCGGCGGCAGTGAGGGAATTTAGTCGAACGTTATTTAACATGAGGCCTGACATAACACTTTTTGTATCAAGAATTGTTTTTGACAGTGATTTAAGGGGTGTATTAGGCCTAGTGAGGGTGCCATGTTCCATAATTCAAACCGCTAGGGATGTGTCGGTGCCGATGTCGGTTGCGACTTATCTGAAGAACCACCTCGGAGGGCGGACCACGGTGCATATGTTGGATGTTGAGGGCCATTTGCCCCACCTTAGCGCCCCTAATTTGTTGGCGGAAGAGCTCCGGCGAGCTTTAGCTAGGTGAATAATTGTGTCTATCCCATTTGAAATGACCCACTACGTGTGGTCATTTTAAATTTATGTGGGCCAATCACAACCGTAAACATGGGAATAAGATAGGGAAGATGTGGACACGTTGCAAATAATTTGTGGACAAGAGAGCTTCTAATGGGATTATTGTATGTAAATCTTTCAGAAGAAGATTAGCATTTCCTTGACTTTTTCTATTTTCGTTTGGTTTTGTTTCTTTTATCAAACCCCTTTTGCCTTTTTACTCTTTTTGGATTGGATTTCTCTTTGTATTATTCCCCCATCTTACGCATGTAATATTTCATATGTGGATTATAAAAGAACAGAAATTCTACCCCAAGTGGGTATATATATGTTATATTATTTGTAATGTTTCACTTTTAGAGTCAATTTAGATGGCGTTATGTTCGTATTTTATTTTGTATTTTCATTTTCAAAAATATTTTGTGTATCTTGTTTTTTTTTTTTTTTTTCAAATTTATTGAAAACGCGTTTAGTTTGTCATTTGGAAAATCTGTTCTTGAAAATGAAAAGTTGAAAAACACGTTATATTTGAAATTTTGCACAATACTACTTAAACTATTTTTAATTAATTTTTTTACAGAATACTACTGGCTCAAACTCAATTGTGCTGAAAACATGGTTTCGTGCTACACTAGTATGTGAGCATTAAGATCTATATTAACACAGCTTGGTCAGGTTCGAAATTTGAGGAAGCTATAGTTCTATTAAAATCCAGAAAATGCAAATTCTTTTAAAACCACTAGAATCCATTTATCAAGGCATTTTTTGAAATATAACAATAAGAATTTTCACTTATTTATTTATTTATTTATTTGTAATATTGATATTGAATTCAATAAAACTTTATTTAAACTTAGTTCCAAGTTAAGAAAATTCTCAAAAAAAAAAAAAATTATTTAGGGTTAGTTCCAAATTAGGATATTTATAAAAAAAAAAAAAAATAGTAATAAAAATAAAAACTTTATATTAAACATAGTTTCAAATTAGGATAATTCTTAAATTAAAAAAAAAAAAAAATCCCAAAACGAGTTTTCTGCGTTTTGAACTTTTTTTTTTTTTTTGAAATACACACAAAATTTGCGTTTCGTGTACAAATTTATTTATATTTTTTGTTTTCCAAAATGCGTTTTCGAAAATGGTAAAGAGAACGCGTTTTTAGTGTTTTCGAAAATAAAAACAGAAAACGACATCAAAACAGTAAAGAGAACAATGCCTTACATTTTTAAAAGCAATGTTTATATTAATTGTTTTGCTAAGACAATGTTTGGTAGTGATTAAAATCGAATTTTTAAGTAGATTTTAATAAAAGTTGATTGTGTGATTGAAAAATTACGAGTTTCAAAAAACATGTGATTAAAATTTATTATTGACTTTGACTTTTATTAAAATTCAACAATGCAGTAAGCACTACAAACTTGACCACAAGTGTGATAACACTCTCACATGGCTTGTGGGAGCCCACTCATCAATGGTAATTGGACTCCACATCTCATGTTAGTACGTTGTCATAGGTTGGGTCAAGTAAGAGGTGCAAATAGATTAATTCATTAAAATCTTAATATTCTTAATTTCTTAATATATATACAAGGTTGTCTGCACCTACTATTTTCACATAATTTTCCGTCATTTTGATTTTATGATTTTGATTTTTATTTTTTATTAGGTATTATTACACAATTTCCTTCTAGCATTTATTGTTACTATTATTAATTATCATCTTATTACTCAACATTATATTACCCCATTTATTGAATGCATACATACATGCGAAAATACAAAAGGTTTAATGTCATTCATTGCTTTGGAACGTGTTTCATTGGTATATGATAGCTGTTTAATGAATAGTCCATTGGAATTGCATAATTAATATTTATCTTCTTTATATATATATAATATTATTTTATAGTAAATACCAAACAATGGTTAATATTTTTTTTAATAATTTTTAATTTTGATAATTGTGCAAAGATTATATGATATAATAATTTTTTGATCTTTAATATTTTTCAATTGTCGTATATTTGATGAGTTAATATTAAACACTTATTTATAATTTATTGTGATTTTTGAACGAAAATTCAGAAAAAGTTAAATATGTAAGGCAAATGCAGAAATTATAATAAATATATTTATATCTTAAACAAAAATCAATATTTGTACTCATAATATTACATCTAACATGATGCACAGTTAAAAAATTATAGAATTTGCATTTATCGTTCAATAAAGTTTTCAATAATTTGAATTATTTATGTTGTTTTTAAATTTTAATAATTGTTGTGATAAAAATTTATTTTTGTATTTGTATTGATTATGTACAATCATTAAATTTTATGAATACTTATCTATATTGCGGATAGCAATTTCAGTTCATCATAATGTTGGAAATCTATACTATATATAAAAGTAGGATAGTTTGGCAAAATTCAATTCTTAAATTCTTTATTATTAAATATTTTAATAAATTAACCCTCTATTCAACAACTATATTTTTGTTTTGAGATAAAATGTGTGGTTTTGTTTTGAAAAAATATGTAGTTAAAAAGTGGGTTGAAAAAATGTGCTGCTTATAAATAATATATAGAAAAAGTTATTTAACGAAGGTTAATATTGAAGAATTAATGCTTTGATTCTTTTTTGAGTTAATAATATTAATAGAATGAGTAATATTTTTTAATCATTCTTAATTTTAATAATTTTTAAAGATTATAGGGTATAATTTTTTGTATACTTTTGTAATCTCCAACTTTACTCGGTTGTCGTATCATTATAATCACGAGATTCTCAAAATTATTGTATTTTGGCTACTTATTTTTGCAAATAAAATTTTATTGGTTAAATTCAAATATTTTGACTATTTCTTTCTTAATTATTGTAATTGATGGTTTTGAATGAAAATTAAAAAGTACGTTAACTACAAGAGGAAAATGTAAAAATGATGAGAAATAAGCTAATACATTTCACATCCATCAATATTCGTGCACATAATATTACATCAAATGTGATATACCATTACAAAACTACTAAATTTACATTTTCAATGAAATTATTAATAATTCATAAAAATTATTGAAATCAATAATAATTTATTATTTAAATATATAAATTGATGTTTACTATTCAAAGAGTTTTTGAATAATTGGAATTACTTATGTTATTTTTTAAATCTTAATAATTATTGTAACGGAGAATCCTTTTTTATGCATTTATATGTGTTGATTATGTATAAACACTAAAATTTTATGAATACTTATTGAAATCGATATTACAGATAATAACTTCCGTGCATCGCAAGGGTGAAATGCTAGTATATATATATAAAAGTAGAATAGCCGTAACCAAAATACACACATAGTTTTTCGCAAAAAAATCTTTCTAAATTTGAAAACTTTTTGCTAAAAAATAGTATTAAATATTTTAGAAATTATTATTTTATATGTGTCAATAATTGCATTGACATCTGTGTTATGCTATTAATAACATCAAAATGTTATTTTTTCTATTTTATTATCATTCTTTTATTAATTATTGTACTATTTTAAAATCGAAAACTATATAATATGGGTGTCAAATTAAAGATTACAGTGAGAAATTTAATACAAATTAACAAGAGAGAGCAAATTATAAATATATTGTCCGTAAAATCATATAAAAATTAAAGGCAAAGTTTTATTTTATATTTTTATATTTTTCATTTATATCTAATTCATTTTAAATTATATCATTTAAATCCTATAATAATATCTATAATTAGTTCACTAAATTCATTTTAGTCATAGATGATTAATTTCTGTTCTGATTTTTTCTCATCAAATTAAAATAAATAATATTAATTTCTTTATTGACATATAATTAAACTTAATTCATGGTCTGTTTTCTCATAGATAAAACAATTCAATGGTTTACAATTTTATTAAATCATTAAAAAAATAATTATATGCCTTAAAAAATGGTGAAACTTCATTTCTTAATTTTATTGACATATATAGACAACAAAAAAACTCACTATTTATATTTTATTTATATTTTCATTAATAATTTTTTTATTGACATATAATTAAATTATAAATATACATTTAATTAGGTTCAATTAAATACATTGCATTTAAAAATTAAAAATTATTAATCATGCAAAAAATCTCTTGAATATAATTCCACATTTGTGCACCACAAATCTTGAGATTGATTTTCACTTTCGTGCATTGTCAACACTGCTTAATTTGTTACATTTATTTATATATATGACCACATGTATTTAATTTGTTACAATTACTTTATTTTATGTAAATTATAATATTTTTGAAGGTTATTATTTCTATTCACGTTAGTCAAAAATATTTGGACGAAATTTTTTATTTATTCTATTCAACATATGTTTGAAAAATTGAATTATTTAATTTAAATTTGAGCAATTGTTTAAATATATTTGTCTATAGCAACTTTCGTGTATCACACGGGTGTAAGCAATTACAAATTGTGCAAACAATGTATTATTTAAAGAGGTTTTTCAAAATTGATAAGAATTGTAATTTATTTTTATTTTTATTTTGAGCATTCGTTGGCAGTCGTATCTTAATCAAAGCAAATTATATGTTCAATTTTTTTTCTATTTTATAATAATATTTACTGTAAAATGAAATCATTTCATATTGTTTTTTCGAGCAACGCACGGGTATGATGCTAGTTTTGATTAAAAATGATACAAACATGGGCTAAATATGGAAAGTGAAGTTTGACATTTATGTTGACAGTACTAAATTTTAGCCCCTCTTGATAGTCATTTTAGAGAGAAATTGGAGGAAATGGTGCTTTAGATAGTGATTCTTTGAAGAATGTCTGATTAAGAAGTAAGGGAAAAAATTTAGTTTACATTTATCATATTTTATTTTGTGAATGTGTATTTGAAAATAAGTATGAAAAATAGCAATATGTAGTTTAAAGAGAGTCAAATCGGGGCTTAGTTTTAACCTTATATGCTAAAACAACTGTATATATACACAAGAAAATAAATAATACATACTTTAAACTTAGGGGGGGTGTCCCCAACAAGGAATTTAGTGGAATTTTTTAGATTCATGGATTTCATGGATTTTAATAGAATTCCATGAAATCTCTCAGATTCTAATGGAATTCTACTTCACGAATTTTAATAGAATTTCATAGAATCTCTCAAATTCTAATGGAATTCTGTAGTGGACTTTGGTAGATTTTTGGTGAAATTTGTTGAATGTGTTGTTATATGGAATTTTTAATGGGTTTTAGAATTTCATCTATTTTCACCTCTTGCCGGGTAATTTATTTATTTATTTTTTTGCGTAAGTTGAATGTGAACTTGAGATAAAGTAAAAAATTAACATAATTTCTTTAAGTGAACATTAAAAAAATTAAAAAAACAATAGAAGCAAAAATATTCGAACTATGTCATTAAAAAAAAAAAATGTATAACCTCTTCTAGTTAATTTAAAAAAAAAAAATCATATTTTTTTAATTGAATGGACAAAAAGCTTTTAAATTTCAGAAATGACATTCATAACCTTTTAATCAACCTCTATTCTCCTCATTTAAGGCATCCCTCCACATTTCTTGAGCTATGTTATTTCTCCACCCATTTGCATTCTCTCTTTGTTCCTCTTGAGTTTGAAAAACGTAGAAGGTCGGCATATTTTTGATATCTTTATTTAAAATGCTTCCACCGACTTTGATACATATTAAATGTCTTTTGACATCCAAGCCTTTCATTTAAAATAGGGAGTATTTTCTTCTCAACGGTTTGTTTACTTATCAAACCACTACTATCACGCCATCCATGATAAGCGGCATCAACCAAAAGTTCTAACAACAAAGAGCTCTCTTCTGCACTCCAAGAATTATACCCATTTCTACATTTTCCTTGTGAATCACCCATTTTTATTATCACTATCAGTTCAATTCCTGAAATATTTGCTCATTTTTATTATCACTACCAGTTCAATTCCTGAAATATTTGCTCACTTCTGAAGCCAGAAAGACAAGAAAGCAGTCTAAAGTACATCTAAATGCAATGTCATAGGATTAATACTTCACACCATTAAAATCAAATGAGACGGATAAAAGGAAATCAGAAGGTTAATATCATTTCCTTATAAAAAGAACACTTCATGTGAAATTGCTTCACATATGGAGAGATCCCAGATAATTGATCTAGCATTTTTATAAGGAAAACATTCTATGAATCCATAATTATTTTCAAATGCCACTAGCATTAAAGTAGCCATTTTTGTAATGCAAACATTCTATAAGTATCCATAATTATTTTCAAAGGCCACTGTCATTAAAGTAAGCATTTTTATAATGCAAACATTCTATAACTATTCATAATTATTTGCAAATGCCACTGCCATTAAAGTATGCATTTTTATAATTCAAACATTCTATAAGTATGCATAATTATTTTCAAATGACATTGTCATTAAAAAGATCAAATAAAAATCATTATCGGTAATCACTGGTTTGCAAACGCTGAGGAGGGAGGCTTCTTCATATTGATTGTTTTGATTCCTTTATGCAATTTTAGCAAAAGGGAGTGATACAAAAATCTTAGAAAAAGTTGGTATTCCACAAAATGCAAGAAATCAATGATATATAAAGTGATTACAAATAAGAAAGCATCCTCTTTAAAGAACGCTTCTTTTATTAAAGAGCTAATCAGCAATTTGCTAATCAAACAAAGATTCAACCCTGTACCTTGAGAAACTAGATAAGAAATTAAGAAACTATTACTATTTTGACTAGTATGGTCTTTTCTAGGAAAAAATTACTTCCATATGATACAGAAATAATTTCAACATAAAATTTATAAATTTCCACATTGAAGAAATGAAGAAATCACACATCAATCCAAGTAAGCAAAAATGATTACCCAGTACCAATAAATGGGCAGCGACAAGGTCCAAAGAAAATAATTATCCAATACCAATAAATCAGTAGTGAAAAAATTCATAGATATAATACACATCTTGTAGGTCAAATTAAAAGCTCCAAAAATCAGTAATATATGCATATTTTTTTACATAATTCTTACCAGAAGAACTGTGTCCCTTTTCTTGAAGAATGAGTTTTTTCGGATGTAGGCTTAGGCAGAACAGGGGATAGTGAGGTTGATTAGGGATATTGAGGGAGAATGGAGAATGGCTGGGCTGTGGGAAGGGAAAGGGAAGGAAAGGAGGTATTGGGCTTTGAGGGAGAGAGACGTGCGATGTGTGAGAGAGTTGTCAGATATATTTTCTTTTTTTATTTATTGGAAGAAAATGGTGGAATTGGAATTCTAAGGGATAATGGTTGGATTTGTAGAAGAATTTTTCCTTTATATTTATGCTTTCAAATTTATCAGAATCCATTCAATTCCATCAATTTAAGAAATCCACTAAAATCCATTAATGTTTGAGGACACCGGAATTTTATGGAATCAATTGAAATCCATATTGAGGACCTTGGATTTTAAAAGATTCTATAAAATTTCAAATTGAGGATACGTGGAATGTTATGGAATTCTAAATTCCTTCAAAATCCATATTGGGGACACCCCCTTATACTAGAGGAAAATAGGGTGAACAAATAAATTGTCAAATCATCAAAATCGAACCAGATCGCAACAAACAGTTTGATTATGTTTGGTTTGGTTTCAAATATGAAATTGTTTGATTTGAATTGATAAAAATTCAAATTGAAAATGATAAATCTAATTCAAATTGTTCAAAGCAGCTTAAAATATGAATTATACTACTTTACACATCTCATTCTACCACACCGAGTGCCTTCTCTCACTTTGGTAGGTGTGAGAAGGCACCTGGTGCGATAGAATGAGATAGGTAAAGTATCATAATTCAACTTTCAAACTACTTTGAACGATTTGAATTAGATTCCAATTGTCAGAATGATGATTTCAAATCACAAACTTTCTAAGCATGTAATATTTCATATGGATTAGAAAAGAACGGAAATTGTACCCCCAAGTGTGTGCGAATATGTTATATTATTTGTAATGTTTGACTTTTAGGGTCAATTTACATTTTTCGAGCAATTTTTATATTATTTGTTTTGTTAAAGTCTCTTTTGGTAGAGGTTAGAATACAACTTTTTAGTAGATTTTGATTCCCTTTGAATTCAAGGATTGTATCACTAGATCATGTGAATGAGGTGAAGTATGGCCATATTTGTACTAAATAATCAACACCTAAAAATCTTAAAAGTTGAATGAAAAACAAAAAAAAATCACACTGAAGGTACCCAATTAAATTATCTGCTGAAACTAAAATATGTATTTAGTGATATGTGTGTAGACTGTTGAGCACCTTCGTACCCGGCCCAAAGCCCCTATGGGTAAAAAAGTAGGTTACAAGACCTCATTCATATATGCACTCTTACACGCGACCCAAAGCCTCTCTGTGCATAAGAGTGAATCTCAAAATCCTTTGAACATGGGCCAAAGGCCTCCTCAATGACAGAGCCTCAAAATCTCAAATAATATCATCTAACACAGACCAAATGCCCCCTCCATGCACTAGAACAAAAATAGATAACCACATCAGGTACTTCTAGTGGTTTTGAAATTATATATGATTAACTGGACTAATCATACTGATATAACATGATAACAGAGCGAATCATACTAAAAAAAGATTAATTATGAAACATTTATTTTGATAAACATGCTTATCGTACAATCATTCTTAAAGCCATTGATTTCAAAATCATTTATAACTTAAAGAAAATCAATATAATAGAAAACTTGCATAACGTAAATTCTTTTAAGTTTTTATTAGAATAACTTTTCCACTTACAGAATTTATTTACTTGAAGCTAGCTGTGCTGATATATATGGTCTCATCTCTACATCATCTCTTGAAATAACAATCTAATTCTCTTGTATTAAAATCAACTATATCAAACCATTAAAAATTGGCTAATATCATTCATAACTTAATTTCCTTCAAATAGTTATCAATAAATCATCCGACATTATCCAACTTATTAGTTCATTTACTAACTTTCTATTTACAATCCTTGATAGGATCTAAACTAACATCATATATATTAATTCATCAAATGCTTAAAAACTAAGATTAACCATAATTAAGACCTTATAATCCACAAATATTGAAAAGTGTCATCAATTCCAAAATATAGAGCACAAACACTAGAACTTTGAAAGTATTCTTCCTAAACAGATTTTCAATAGTAACTCAACTACTATCACTTCCCAACGTAGCTGAAATTTCTCTTAAATATTGAGGAATTCAACTTGATTCCATTATTCCATACTCATAAATCAAAAATCAAGTATTTAGTAGCATGTAATCATAATAAAAATAAAGGAATAAGGTACAAATCTAAAAACCAATTTCAATAATTAATCTACTTTACCATTAAAATCCACATCCATAATTTCTTGGCAATCTTTTTAGTTTTTACCTCAGATACATGATATTAACCTTTATTTTTTGCTGTAATTCAAATATCATCAAAATCTTCATAAACCTTAAAAATTTAGTTTGCATATCTCTTTGAAACAATGATAGGTTAAGAATCCCAAAATAGCAAGAATAGATGCATACATCTTCCTTTTCTCCTCCTCCTTTCCTCTCTTTCCTCTTCCTTTCTTTTTCCTTTCCTCTTCTTTCTTTTCTTCTTTTCTATCCTTCTCGGCTCTATGATTCTCGATCCTTCTGCTCACTACTAAAAATAGGAGAGAAATATATCTCTAATCTATTGTATTTGATGTATATATAATATATTGACAAAACAAGTCCCTATTCTTTATAAAAAAATATAAGCCTTAGTACTTAAATTCAATCAATTGAAACCTAAATCCTTGATATTCAAATTTATTTCATTTATGTCATTTAAATACTTGTAATTATAAAATAGAACCCATAAAGAAATCATTTACTTAATTTAAATCCTCATGAAAATCTTTACTTCAATTTAAGTCCTAATAAACTTATTTGTTCAATCTAAGTCCTTATTTGATTTAACCATTTGAATATTTGACTTTGACTAAATAATTTCTTAACTTTTGACTAGTATAAAATGGGTTGTCACACTTGATGTGTGATGAGTTCCGAAGTGGCTCGATGAGCGTTGACCCGTTGCACGTGCCCGCGGGACCAATAACGAGGCAAAGAGCCAAAAGAATCAAGCAGGCAATGCAAGGATTTATGCAAGCGTGGATGGACGAGTGCTCGAGTGCAAAGACCCCATTTACGTTGCATAACAAAGTTGAAGAGGAGCCAAAGTCATTACAATGCATTTGGATCAAAGAACAACAAGAAAATAATGCAGAAGCTGACTTACGGCCGTAACACCCAAATTTACGGCCGTAACATCATCATCGCGAAATTGGACAGAAAGGAAAATATGGCCTTAACCTATGGTCTCACGGCCGTAACTGAAGTAGAAGTACTTACGGCCGTAATAAAAAATACTCACGGCCATAAACAGAGTTTTGTAACTTTTTATTTTTGTTCAGAAGGTCACTTACGGCCGTATATAAAATTGTCACGGCCGTAACCTATGTTTCTATATTTAAACCATAAGTCACTTACGGCGATAAACGTATAAGTTACGACCATAACTTAGGCGCCGCAAACTTAACCTAATTTAGGCGGTTAGGGTTAGTTTAATTCTAGTTTATTTTTGGTTACTTTATTTTGTTAGCCTATTTAAAGGCTTCATTCAGCATTGTATTAAACAACTATTATTCTTGAGATTTATGATATTGAAGGTGAGATATTCCCTTGTATTTCTTCTTATTCTCGTTGAACAAACTCGAACTTATCAAAGGATTTGACAACCTTTGTGGCATTCCCCCTCTGTGGTTCTTATCTCCGCATCGTAACGGGTTTTGGGTTTAATATACCCATAGTTCTTGCGTCGTGAGGTCGGGGTTGCATTGCTATCGTCTACTAATTGGATTTTAAAGCTTTCCGGCGTTTATTTCCGCGTGTTCTTGGTAATCCTCATATCGGATCACATCATCTGGTATCAGAGCCTGTCTGTAAATCCAAGTATTTATTATTCCAGTTCTTCTCTTTTATTTCCAGATTTTATTCATTCAAAAAAAAAAAAATTCATTCCAATTCTTATTTCTTGGAATTCGTCAGAAACTCAAGATTTGCCAAATTCTCTTTCTTGTTCTTGATTATTCTTGTTGAGTCGCAAAAAAAAAAAAAAAAAAAGAGAAAAAAGGGAAATCCGAAAATTAGAAAGAAAAAAAAAAATTGTTGATTTGATTCAAGAATCAAGAAAATTCATCCCAAGACAATTCATGAAATCTTTTCTTGAGAAACAAAAAAATCTTTGGCAAATCTTTACAAAAATCATTGTTGATATTAAATTCCTTATTTCATCAAATTCTTGATTCCATAAACTTCTTCTTGAAATAGAATCCTTGTTTCCATAATTCCTTCTTCAAATTTCTTGATTCCAATTTTTCCATCATCTTTCCTTCGTTGCACTTTGGGGTTAATTTCACAAAGACCAAATCTGTGAATAGTTTGGTGGGTTCTTTGAGAATGTGAGAAAAAGAGAATAGAGAGGAAAAAGACAGAGTGATGAGATTAATAGAGGGAAAAAGCCAAATTGAGTGATACACGAGGGATAAAACACGTGAGGATCTCTATTTAAATTTTCTTCTTTTTTCTTTATTATTAACCATGTCACAGAAGGAAGCTTCGTCGACGGAAAAGGATCTTCAAGACTTTAAAATGCTTGCAATGATGGAGGAACAGTTTGCAAAATTGGAGGCGAGGTTGGATGCAAAGTGGGAAGCAAAATTTGGTCCACAATCCGGTGTGAATGTGGAAAGAGCAAATAATCCGGGGGAGACACGTGGTGAGGGAATTGTTCAACCACGTTAAGAACAACCGCGCAATTTCCCTAATTTACGCAGGCCACTAAGGTATGACTTCAACCCACAATATGGAGTTAGGAATGAACGTGTTGAGGTTGTTGATAGTGCTGAAGATAGTGGTGAATTGTCTATTTCTAGTATTGGTAGGAGACGAGATCGGGGAGAAAGACGTGATAGGGGATATAGGCGTGATCGTAGGGATGATGTAGATGGGCATGTTGGCAATATAAAAATGTCCATTCCCTCATTTCAAGGTAAAAGTAATCTAGAGACGTATTTTGAACGGGAAAAGAGGGTAGAATTGATTTTTGATTATCATAATTATTCCGAATCTAAAAAGGTTAAATTGGCAGTCGTAGAATTTATTGATTATGCTATAGTATGGTGGGATCAATTGGTTACTAGTAAAAGTAGGAATCAGGAGAGGCCTATTGAAACTTGGGATGAGTTGAAGGCCCTTATGAGAAAAAGATTTGTGCCTGGACATTATTATAGGGATCTCTACCAAAAACTACAAACCCTTTCCCAAGGTAGTAAGAGTGTGGAGGATTACCATAGGGAGATGGAGATTGCCATGATTAGAGCAAATATAGAGGAAGACTCGGAGGCAACCATGGCTAGGTTTTTAAGTGGTTTAAATCGAGATATTGCTAATGTTATTGAATTGCAGCATTATATCGATTTGGAGGAGATGCTTCACATGGCCATGAAAGTGGAGCGGCAACTAAAAAGGAAGGGAACTTCAAAATTCCATACAAGTTCTAATCCTTTTGGTAAGTCTACATGGAGCGGGACTTCTAAAAATGATGGGGTTGTGCAGAAAAATAAATTTGAGGCACCAAAGGGAAAAGTAGAGCCACCCAACAAAGGTAAATTTGCTTCTAACTCTCAAACTTCTAGGACTAGAGATATTCGTTGTTTTAAATGTTCCGGATTAGGACATATTTCTTCACAATGTCCAAATAAACGAATATTAGTTGTGCATAATGGGGTATTAAGTTTGGAGGATGAGAAAGAGGAAGAAGAGGAGGATGAATATAAGGACATGCCAGCTCTAGAGGATGTTAGTGAAAATGATGATGGGGACTATGCAATAGCTAGATCACTTGTCACTAGGAGAGCCCTTAGTACTCCAGTTAAGGTGGAAGAGTGGGGTGAGCAGCGAGAAAATATATTTCATACTAGGTGCTTTGTGAATAACAAGGTGTGTAGTTTGATAATAGATGGTGGTAGTTGTGCGAACGTTGCTAGCACTACTCTAGTGGAGAAATTATGCCTACCTATGTAAAACACCCTAGGCCATATAAACTGCAATGGTTAAATGAATTGACTGAGATTAAGGTGAATAAACATGTGGTAGTTGATTTGGCGATTGGGAAGTATGAAGATAGAGTGGTTTGATATGTGGTTCCCATGCATGCGGGACACATCTTGTTGGGCAGGCCATGGCAATTCGATAGGAAGGTTATTCATGATGACTTTAAAAATAGGTATACCTTCACTAAGGATGGGAAAAATGTCAAACTAATGTCGTTGTCACCTCAAGAGGTCTATGAAGACCAATTGAAATTAAAAAGTGAGGAAGAGAGAAAGAGGGTCGGGACCACGATCCCAGAAAAAAGGGAGTTGAGTGAACAGAAGAGGGTCGGGACCACGATTCCGGAAAAAGGAGAGCTGTGTGAAAAATCGAGAGTTGAGACCACGATCCCAGAAAAAGGAGAGGGTGTGAAGAGTGCCAGTAAAAATAAAAGAGAGAAAACAAAAGTGAGCTTCTACGCAAAACAGAGTGATATCACCAAAGCTATTTCTATAAATAAACCCGTGATTTTACTAATGTACAATGAATCTCTCCTTGTACTTGATGAAGCTAACCACTCCCTTCCCAGTTTAGCCTTGTCTCTTTTGCAGGAATTTGCAGATTTATTTCTCGAGGAAATTCCTAGTGGGCTGCCACCAATTCGTGGGATTGAACACCAGATTGACTTCGTGCCGGGAGCAGTCATCCCAAACAGGCTAGCTTATAGGAGTAATCCCAAAGAGACCAAAGAGCTACAAAAGCAGGTTGAAGAGCTGCTGGAAAAGGGCTATGTTAGAGAAAGCATGAGCCCATGTGCAGTACCAGTTCTGTTGGTACCCAAAAAGGATGGGACTTGGAGGATGTGCGTGGATTGTAGAGCAGTCAACAATATTACAGTAAAGTATCGCCATCCTATACCTAGACTTGATGACATGCTTGATGAACTTTATGGTGCTAGTATGTTTAGCAAAATAGATCTCAAAAGTGGCTATCACCAAATTCGTATGAAAGAAGGTGATGGATGGAAACCCGCCTTCAAAACCAAATATGGTTTATATGAATGGATGGTTATGTCATTCTGCCTCTCAAATGCACCTAGCACTTTTATGAGGCTAATGAATCATGTTTTGCGTGCTTACATTGGTAAATTCGTTGTGGTATACTTTGATGACATTTTGGTATATAGTAAGAACTTAGGTGATCACATTAAACATTTAAGATCTGTTTTGGAAGTGTTGAAAACTGAAAAACTATATGCTAATTTTAAAAAGTGTACTTTTTGCAAGGAAAAAGTAATTTTTCTTGGGTTTGTTGTTAGTGCTAATGGTGTTGAGGTAGATGAGGAAAAAATTCGTGCTATTAAAGAATGGTCAACTCCCAAAAGTATTATGGAGGTTAGGAGCTTCCACGGGTTGGCTGGGTTTTATAGGAGATTTGTTAAAGACTTTAGCACACTTGCAGCACCACTCACAGAGATAGTTAAGAAAAGTGTAGGATTCCATTGGGGGGTAGCACAAGAAAATGCGTTAAAAGTACTTAATGATAGGTTATGTTCTGCACCGGTTTTGGCTTTACCTAACTTTAACCAAACCTTTGAGATTGAATGTGATGCATCAGGAATAGAGATTGGAGTTGTTCTTATGCAGGAAAAAAGGCTGATTGCATTTTTCAGTGAAAAGCTGAGTGAGGCAGTTTTGAATTATCCTACCTACGACAAGGAGCTTTATGCTCTTGTTCGTGCATTGGAGACATGGCAGCACTATCTGTGGCCAAAGGAATTCGTCATACACACTGACTGCGAGTCACTGAAACACCTCAAGGGACAAGGTAAGCTAAACAAAAGACACGCCTGTTGGATGGAATTCATTGAGACTTTTCCCTATGTCATCCGCTATAAGCAAGGTAAGGAGAATGTGGTAGCAGATGCCCTTTCTCGCAGGTACGTACTTCTAAAATCTTTAAATGTGAAGTTGCTTGTGTTTGAATATATAAGAGGTATGTATGCTAATGACCCTCATTTTTCTACCATTTATGCTTCATGTGAAAAAGGTGCAATTGATAAATTTTATAGGCATGATGGCTATTTATTTAGAAAAAGTAAACTTTGTGTGCCTAATTGTTCTATGCGTGAATTGCTAGTGCGTGAGGCTCATGGTGGGGGGTTAATGGGACACTTTGGTGTTATTAAGACGTTAGAAACTTTACAAGAGCACTTTTATTGGCCTAAAATGAAAAGGGATGTTCACCATATTTGTGATAGGTGCATAACTTGTAAACAATCTAAGTCTAGGGTCTTACCACAAGGTTTGTATACACCTTTGCCCGTACCTAATGAACCTTGGGTAGATATATCTATGGATTTTGTGTTAGGTCTGCCTAGGACAAAAAAAGGTAGAGACTCGATATTTGTGGTGGTAGACAGATTTAGCAAAATGGCACATTTTATTCCTTGTCATAAAACTGATGACGCAACAAACATAGCGGACCTATTCTTTAGGGAAGTTGTGAGACTCCATGGGTACCTAGGAGTATTGTGTCTGATAGGGATGTTAAGTTCCTAAGCTACTTTTGGAAAGTCTTGTGGGGAAAGATGGGTACTAAATTCCTATTCTCTACTACATGTCACCCGCAAACTGATGGTCAAACGGAGGTAGTTAATAGGACATTAATCCTACTTTTGCGCACTATAATAAATAAGAATTTAAAAAGTTGGGAGGAATGTTTGCCATTTGTGGAGTTTGCTTATAATCGGTCTGTGCATTCTACTACTTTATGTTAACCTTTTGAAGTTGTTTATGGTTTCAACCCGCTAACTCCTCTTGATTTAATTCCTTTACCTGTAGATGAAAGGAGCAGTTTGGACGGGGCAAAAAAGGCTAAGCTTGTGAAGGCACTTCATGAGAAGGTGAAAGGGCAAATTGAAAAGAAAAATGAGCGTTATGCAACTCATGCCAACAAAGATAGGAGGCAAGTAACGTTCGAGCTGGGTGATTGGGTGTAGGTGCACTTGCGAAAGGAGCGATTCCCAACCCAAAGGATGTTTAAGTTGCAGCCAAGAGGCGATGGACCTTTTCAAATCATTGAAAAGATAAACGAGAACGCATATAAGCTTGATCTTCCAGGTGAGTATAACGTGTCTGCTTCTTTAATGTTGCTGATCTTTCTCTGTTTGATGCAGGTGATAATTCGAGGACGAATCCTTTTCAACAGGGAGGGGATGATGAGTTCCGGAGTGGCTCGATGAACGATGACCCGTTGCACGTGCCCGTGGGACCAATAACGAGGCAAAGAGCCAAAAGAATCAAGCAGGCGATGCAAGGATTTATGCAAGCGTAGATGGACGAGTGCTCGAGTGCAAATACCTCATTTACATTACATAACAAAGTGTAAGAGGAGCTAAAGTCATTGCAATGCATTTGGATCAAAGAACAACAAGAAAATAATGCAAAAGCTGACTTACGGTCGTAACACCCAAATTTACGGTCGTAACATCATCATCGCGAAATCGGGCAGAAAGGCAAATACGGCCGTAACCTATGGTCTCACGGCCGTAACTGAAGTAGAAGTACTTACGGCCGGAATAAAAAATACTCACGGCCGTAAACAGAGCTTTGTAACTTTTTATTTTTGTTCAGAAGGTCACTTACGCCCGTATATAAAATTGTCACGGCCGTAACCTATGTTTCTATATTTAAACCGTAAGTCACTTACGTCCGTAAACATATAAGTTACGGCCGTAACTTAGGCGTCGCAAATTTAACCTAATTTAGGTGGGTATGGTTAGTTTAATTCTAGTTTATTTTTGGTTACTTTATTTTGTTAGCCTATTTAAATGCTTCATTCAGCATTGTATTAAACAACTATTATTCTTGAGATTTATGACATTGAAGGTGAGATATTCCCTTGTATTTCTTCTTGTTCTCGTTGAACAAACTCGAACTTATCAAAGGATTTGACAACCTTTGTGGCGTTCCCCCTCTGTGGTTCTTATCTCCGCATCGTAACGGGTTTTGGGTTTAATATACCCATAGTTCTTGCGTCGTGAGGTCGGGGTTGCATTGCTATCGTCTACTAATTGAATTTTAGAGCTTTCCGGCGTTTATTTTCGCGTGTTCTTGGTGATCCCATATCGGATCACATCAATGTGAGATCAAATTAATATTTCGCAAAGGTGAATAGTACGATCATCTACAACAGTGGCGAGCTAGCGGGAATCAAACGAGAGAACATTGTCGAAAACATTGAAAGCAGACATTTTAAAGAATAAATAAGAGAACCCACTTTGATTCCCTATAAACACACAGAGGTTATACACATTTATGTTTTGATATACAAGTATGTGTGCCTATCTATAGATAGAAGAAGAAAATATGTATCACCGAAGAGATCAGAGAAGAAAGAGCAGAGAACGAAGTTCAGATGAGACAAAAGATCTAAGTTTAGCAAGAGAAAGAAGTTCTGGACTTTGGGCTAAATTCTTAAAGCATTTCCAATGCACTGCATGCATTGGAGCAGACGTGGCAACGAAATAGACGAACTTCCGAAGAACACGAATAAATGACGAAGAAGTTTAAAATTTACTGTTCAATTATTCCTTCTACATTTTAAATAATATTGATTATTTGTAATTTTTTAATTTAAAATTAATAATTATATATAGAGAGAAGATATATGTATTACATTATCCACATATATTAGAGAGAGAAGTGGTATGCATCCAGTTTAACTATAGTAACAACCATCCACGTCCTTTATTCGAAACTAAAATAATTATAAAATTAAATAAAATACTTAATCTGCAAGTCCCATAGAGAATTTATATTTAAACGGATTATCCCACAATGTCTATTTTTTTTAGTCACGTCAGCTTAACATTGTAATTCATGTTGTGTATTGGAGAAGTATTTTTAACACATTCCGTCTATTTGCTAACGTGTCAATCCCTTTTTTTTTTCAATCCATGAAGTGTATTGGATATGCTCTTAGGAATCTGGTTTGTGTGTTAGAAGCAGGGGCGGAGCTAGGAAATTCAAATGTAGTGAGCTAGGAAAACATGAAGCTCGAGGGGGAGGTCCTTTAGGGGATTTGCCCTTGATTTTTTTTTTTTTTTTGGAACCAAGAGGATGAAATCAACGATCTTGAGTCACAAATCTAATATAAGGTTATAAGTTGAAATTGACACATTTTGACATATACTTTTCGAACCTCGTCTTGTTTGTCAACTGGATACTGTAATATGAGAATGTATTTTTCAGGAGTATAACTTTGTAGTATCTCAACAATACTTTCGTTCTTAGTCATTAATCTTTTACTTGAAATAAGAGTTTCTTATGGGACATATATGTTACTTTATGATCAAACATCATCTTTCTTTTTAAAATAATGAAAGATATTTCTTTTAAAATTTTAGTCAATCTACAAGGAATATGTGTTGTCCAATATTCAATTAAGAAATTCACTTAAAATCAAGTGGTAAAATAAAAAAATAAAAATTTAATGACCACAAAAAATCATAAATCAGCTCTTTATAATCACAAGTAATTTATACAAATTAATCAACATTCAAATTTAGTCTAAGACTAGAAATAGTGAAAAATCAAAGCTTTTAATTAAACTTTAATAAATTAATTAAAAATTATCATTTAAAACTAACTTGATGCTTACTTCAAAATAATCCCAAGCACTACAAAAAGAATAAGAAGTAGAAATGAAGTAAAGCTTGTGATTAAACTTTCATAAACAAGCATACATGTATAGACATACAAATATCCAACAAGGAAAAAATATATTTGAAATTGAAACTGAACATGGCTGAATCTAAAACCTAGTGGGCTTGAAGATATACAAGAATTATTTTTGGACACCTGAACTTGAAAACAAAAAAGGTTCTATTTAAATAAAATTTAAAAAAATCCTAGTGGACTGGGCTGGGCAGAGCATAGCCCATAGCTAGCTTTGGCCCTTGTTAGAAGCCCAATTAAGAAGTTTAAAAAAAGAAAAAAAGTAGTTGGGCACAGTTCAATAGGAATAGTTCTCAAATGAAGCGTCTCTTTTTATTTATACTAGTTTTGGTGGCACGCATATTATCAGTATTTTTCTATCAGAGAAGCTTCAAATAATGATTTTTTGTTTGACATTCCCCTTATCCTATAACGATAGACCAATTTTTATTTTTACATGAATTAAGAAAACATAATTATTATATATTGGAACTATAAATTTGCTTACATTTTATCTAATATACCCCTACATTAAATAATAAATAGTTCATATGTGTTGATAACAATGCATATTAAATAGAGGTATATTAAAAAATTATATAGGGTTTAATTGGATAAATAGTACCTAAATTGATGGGAAATCCGAGCAATTTGCCCGCATAGTATTTAATTGGATGAATAGTGCCTAAATTTGATGAATAGTGTTTAATTGCAATTGGAATAATACCTAAATTGGATGAATAAATATTTAATTGCAATTTGATTGGATGAATAGTGTCAATTTAATTGCAATTGGATTGGATGAATAGTTGTTGCCCGCGTATAGTGTTTATTTGGATGAATAATGTCTAAATTGGATGAATAATGTTTAATTACAATTGAAATTGTGCCTAAATTGGATGAATAGTGTTTTATTGCAATTGAATTGGATGAATAGTGTCAATTTAATTGCAATTGGATTGGATGAATTAACTAGATGAATAATGCCTAAATTGGATGAATAGTGTTTGATTGCAATTGGAATATTGCCTAAATTGGATAAATAGTGTTTAATTGTAATCGGATTGGATGAATAGTACCAATTTAATTGGAATTGAAGTGGATGAATAGTGTCAATTGAATATTTTTTTTCTTTATTACTATACATTCGATGTTAAAAATAAGTCACTACGTTGAGAATGCAGTACTTGTATTTTCATCAAGATCGTTCTTTTTTATTTAGTAGGGTTATATGTGTTAGTATTCGTTTCTTGACTATATAATTTCTACTCTAATCAAAATACTCATATAAATATAAGTTCATCAGAAAACCATGTTATTCGCCTTAGTTGAAGAATTAGTCTCATCTATGATTTTCATTATAAATGAATAGAAATGCTAATGCCTTTAGATCTCAGTTTTTACTTTTTAGCTTATCATTTCAATTGCAATTGAAATAGTGCCTAAATTGGATAAATAAATATTTAATTGTAATTGAATTGGATGAATAGTGCCAATTTAATTGCAATTGGATTGGATGAATAGTGCCAATTGTTGCCCGCGTATAGTGTTTATTTGGATGTATTATGCCTAAATTGGATAAATAGTGTTTAATTGTAATTGAAATTGAGCCTAAATTAGATGAATAGTGTTTAATTGCAATTGAATTGGATAAATAGTGTCGATTTAATTGCAATTGGATTGGATGAATTAATTAGATGAATAGTGCCTTGATTGGTTGAATAGTGTTTGGTTGCAATTGGAATAGTGCCTAAATTGGACAAATAATGTTTAATTGTAATCGGATTGGATGAATAATACCAATTTAATTGGAATTGAAGTGGATGAATAGTGTCAATTGAAGATTGATTCTTTTATAGATTAAATATAATAGGGACAATTAGGTATATTGAAATATACATTTTTACATTGAAAGGAAGCAAAGACTAAATTCTTATATAATAGTCAAGGATCGATTTTGACTTTTAACAATTAAATGTAAAGAAACTAGGGGTAGTAAAAAAATCCTGTCCAGCCTCGAACCCGAAGAGCCCCAACCATAATGGGGTGAAAAAATAACCTCCCATCAAGTTGGCGGGGTCGGGTTTGGAATGAAAGTCAATGACTCGAATCAGGTTTGATTCGAGGCTGGGAAAGTTTTGTATGACCCGTCTCGTCCCCTCGCCTTGCCTCACCCCATAAAAAAGTAAATAAATAAAAATTCTTGGTCTTTTGTTTTCCACTTATCAGTCCAATTTTTATGTTATTGAAGGTTTATTAGCCAAAAAATAGTGTTGTAGCAAATCTTCAGAGAAGAAGAGGTATTATTGATGAATTAATTATAAGAATAAAAAGTTACATATTTTAATCACTTGCTTATTTGCTTTGTAGTTTAGCCTCTGTTTGGCAAAATGTGTTTTTTTATGTTTTTAAACAACACAATTTTTCAAATCACTTTTTAACCACACACATTTTCTCTCTTCATTTTTCAACTACATATTCTACCTAAAAAACATAAAAAAACATGTTTTTAAACATATAACTTTTAACAAACAGATGCTTGAGATTCTGACCAATTATTTTTTACCAGAATCTCAACTATGAATCAAAATTTATATTTTTTTAATTTTTTTTGGGGACAGTTGTCATAATCTTTGGATGGTGGATTTTGAAATTAGTGGTAGTTACATTTGAATTAATAATTCTAGATGGACATTTATTTTGAACATTTTAAAGCAACATTATGATATGTCATTTTTTCATTGAATGATGGAGATGTGTATTAAATAATGAAATCATCACTAAATGAATCACTAACCAATGAAAAAATGACACATCACAATGTCACTTTAAAATGACAAATGTTATTTGAACCTCACCCTTGCCCCCAAGCTTGCCCTCCCACTCACATGGAGGGCGGGGCCCGCTCATCAGGGGGCAAGGGTGAGGTTACTGTAGTATAACCCCTTTAAAATATCTCAATCATGTTACATGAACAACTATAATGAACAATTCACTCAAATTGATGGTGGGGCAACAAATACACTATATGTGCCCTCACCACCTATGTGAGTGAGTTCTTTACAAATTTGTTCAAAATAGATATTCGTTTAAAATTTTCCTTCCTCCCAACGGTTATCCTACATCCTACCTACACTTCGTATCCCTCTCTCTCATTTTCGCAGGCCATTGCATATTCCAATTCCAATCACCATGTTATCGAGAAAGATGTAGCCGCCGTTATCTCCGGTGTATCCGAGGCTGTAGATTCCGATCTCCATTTAAGGTGTGGTTGTCTTCCTATTTCTTTCTTTTTCTCTCTCTCTCTCTCTCTCTCTCTTTTCGGTGATTTATTGTATTGAGGGATCCAAAATTGAACTAATTACATTCCTTCTAGACCGGTGGTGACGGCGATGGAGGTTTTGGTGGTGTTGCAGCCTGTTATAGCTATAGTTTGAGCTATACTGGTGGGAAGAGGATTTTAATGGAAGACTTTAGTTTTATATCACCGGTATAATAATACTCTTCTCCGGTTACAGCTATGAAGGTTAGTATCCTTTATATATGTTTATGAAATGAATTTTTTCCCCTTTTACTTATGGGAGCTTAAAATTTTTTATGCGTGCTCATAATTGAGGAGCTCTATGATGTTTAGATTTTAGCTTTGCAATATTTGTTAGTCATAATGATGAAACCTTGAATTAGAAAATCCGATTTTATAGTTTAGATAATTTTCTATGAACACGATATAAAGTCAAAATTCACTATATGTTGAAAAGTATTATTATTAATTGGTATGGTTTTTGTGATTACAGTATTTCATTTCATAATTTTGTTGTGGATCTCCTTTTTCATTTGATTTGCTCAGTATATGTATAGTGATTTTGATGCATGTTTTGTTTATCAGCGCATTGTAAGAATAATCTACTTAGTGAATGTTTTATGAGAAAACTCGATTTTGGACGTGAAAGGATGAGGCAACTGAATAAATGTTCTCAATTATTTTATAATCTAATGTGGATTTTATCTTGTAGGAAATTGATTTGAAGAATCACAAATGATGTTACTATTTCTTTTATGGGTAAGGAATTAAACCCCCTATAGTTCTTGAGTGTAATCACACATCCGTATATTTGAATTGGTCTCAAGTCAACTCATAATTAAGCAAACTATTTATTGGCAGAGGTCCATATCTTAGTAATAAGTCGACATTCGAAATTGGCCATTTTTGCACTCATGTTGGTTGGTCAAAGTGACTCATAAATGATAACAATGACATCTTCTCAGTTCTATAAGTGAACAAATGACACAAATAAGACTTTAGATGCTGGTGGTTTGAGGTTTTAAT
Source organism: Ligustrum vulgare (assembly GCA_963555705.1). Taxonomy (NCBI): domain Eukaryota; kingdom Viridiplantae; phylum Streptophyta; class Magnoliopsida; order Lamiales; family Oleaceae; genus Ligustrum; species Ligustrum vulgare. The sequence continues at coordinate 30,605,095 of OY743173.1, forward strand.
TAGTTGTGCTTCACTAATTTGTCTTACTATTATTGTAAGAAGTTCTTCCTTCACTTTGAATAGTTTATTTCCAGGTTTACCATTTGATACATTCTTCTCTTTTCTTTTTATTTCAATGCAGAATTTGAACATTGAAGCTTCTAATTTCAGAACTGAACCGTGGAAAGGAATTCACGACCTTAGTAAAAAAATAGATTTGGTTGTTCTTTTCCTTAATTTTCTCTATCATTAACTTATGCCTTGTCACACATTCATTACTCATTAGATTTTCACTATCTAACCATATTATTTCGGCCCATTTAAAAAATAAACCAAAAATTATATTATATAAACATCAATAAACAATTTCACTAAAGCACTAGGGTCTATGCAATTGTAATATCTACATTAATGTGACTGATTAGACATGATTGTGAATAAAGAAGGCAAACCACCAAAATCAAACACAAAGGATGGGTTCGGAGGAGGTTCATATAACATAGAAGATTCTGCAGACTACAAATGAAGCTTATGAAAGGGTAAAAACAAAATATGCGGGATTCTGCTGAAGCACGTTGAGAGGACTGCAATGGCTTATATAAGGAACAATGCATAATTTGGAAAGTGTAAGCAATGATATTCTTTATGGTACTTGCGATGGTACCTTGTCCATGTAAGGGTGCGTTCAAACATGGAGACATATTTTATCTATATTTCACATTCAGGTTCTACATTGGCTGTAAAATGTACAGTATAGATTTTGTATATACATTGTGGTTGGAAGTTAAGAATCCGATGGTTACTATATTTTGTAAGTGGACATGTCTAAGGTTCTACATTGGCTGTAAAATGTACAGTATAGATTTTGTATATACATTGTGGTTGGAAGCTAAGAATCCGATGGTTACTATATTTTGTAAGTGGACATGTCTACTGATTATGGAATTTGTCTACCATATATCTTTATAAATATTTCATATTTGTAAACATACAAAATGAATGCAACAATAAAGTTTCTCCAATCCTTATTATTCTGATTTTCTTAATGTTGGATGTGCATAGTGTTAGTCCAAGAGTAACTAACTAAGAGGGGATGAATTAGTTTATAAAACTTTTTCGATAAATAATCTCAAACTCAAAACCAATAGGTACAAGTGTAAGCACTAAGTGTTGTACGTAACTAAACTATCAATATAGAGTACTATAAAAGATGTAATCTTAATAGATAAAACAAGTATAGTACTTAGAAATAGTGTTGCACAATATAAATTGATAGAATAGATCTAGTAAGTGTAATGTAAGTAAGTAAAAGGGATAAGAGGATGGAAACGCTATTTATAGAGGTTCAATCAACCAACGTGATCTAGGTCCTCTGTTATCGAGCTCTTCATCACGAGCAAGACCAAATCCACTATATAGGTAACTTACAACAAGGAGTACTCAGTCCTTAGATGGCTTACAACAACACCTATCCTTAAGTGAATTACAACAATGAGCACTTATCCTTAAGTGACTTACAACAAGGAACACTTATCCTTAGGTGACTTACAACAAGGAGCACCTATCCTTAACAACAATCAAGTTTTCACAAAGCTTTTGAAACCAAAATATAATGAATTGATTTACAATTGAAATAACTCTCTTGACAAATGATATACTCAAATTCAGTACTAGGAGAGTTAGGCTAACACTTCAATAAATAGCAATGAATTAAGCTCGAGTGTTAGAAGAAAAAATTTGATGCAAATGATAATGAAAAGTTCAATATAATCAAACAAAGTTTTTCAAAGAATATAATCTCTTGTTGAATGATTGAATCAAATTAAGTACGAAGAGATGTCACACTTGAATAATCAACAATAAGTTAAGCTTAAAGTGTTTAGGCAATGGAACTTTGATGAATCAAATGATATTGAAAATATAGCACAAATAATCAAAGTTTCTCAATTGGAAATTCTCTCTTTAAAAGATTAAAAACAAATTTAGAACAAAGAGAGACTTACACTTCAATCCCAATATATGATGCGAAGATGTTGAGGAAGTTTATACAATGTAAAACCAAGAATTTTCACAAAAACTTTCTTTTCAAAACTTTGATGAATTTTTGATAAAACAAAGTTTGGATCAATCAAAGTATTCTAATAAAGTAGATAAATATAAATCAAGTAAGAACAATGAATTTTTCACAAAGAAACTTTTCTAAAATCTCCTCTTAGTTGTTAAAAAAGAATGCATGAGAAAAAACTTATTTATAGGTGAAAAACAAGCTCTCAGTAACTTTTGGTTGACCAATTCAGGAGTTTCTGTCTACCAAAATATACATATAGCCGTTACACATTTTCAACCGTTGGACTTTCGGTTGGTCAAATATAGTTTCGATTGACCAAACTTTCGGTCTATCGGGAACTTTCAGTTAATCAAAGATGACAGGATTTTGGAATTCGCATTTTACATCAAAATATTTATTTTTCAAAATCTAATTCATTTTATGGGTCAAAAATATTTTTATGCAAGTGATGAAATTTTCAAGTAAGTGTCTTGATGCATAAAAATCATTTTCGAGTTTGTTGGATTTCATCGCTAAAGATTGAGAGTGTTATACCTTTACATAGGTTAAATCAACTATTGATCTTGAACTCTAATCTTGTATGCTTGAATTCTTGATCTTCATGTTATGCTTTCTGACTAGAATCTTGATCTTGAATAACTTCGATTCTTTCTTGATCTTCCTTGCGTCTCATGTGCTTGATCACAAAGTTTTGATTTATATCTTTGAGAGACGATTTGAACATTGAATGCTTTGAATATTTATTATTACATGAAACACTTGAAGCATATTTGTTAACAACACAATATAATCTTGTTTGTTATGATCAAAACAATAATATTAAGTTAACCATAAGTCAACAATTTTCCTCTTTTTGATTATGATAAACAAATGATTTGTAATGATAATATAAGCAATTGAAGAATACAATCAAAGTATAGGGAAATGAGAATAATTGATAAGTTCAATTTGAGCATGTATTCCCCCTATCTTATACAAACCAACACTTATTCTTTCAAGGCAAAATAGTGGCATAATCTAGCATATGTCAAAATTCATTTTCATGCATATAGATTATACAAACCAATGAGGCATAATCTAGCATATAATATAATCCTTTTTATGCATATAGATTATCTAAAGTCAAGCTAAAACAAATCATCATCATATTTTTCCCCTTTTAGCATAAGCAAATATGTGACATTTATCCCTTAATCACGTGCATATGTGTGATAAGTATAATAATGGGGCACAAGTAGAATAACTTTATTGTAGTCATATTCCCCCTTAGTAAAAGCATTCCCCTTTAGTAAAACATTTGTAGCATGAAATGAGTTTAAGGGTATAACAATGCATATTGTCAATCTTGTTGGATCCCATAATGAAGTATCAAAGTATTTTCAACTCATTGAATAGGTGGATTATGTGTGGATGAGTTAAAAAAAATTTGATCTAAAACGTATCAAAACAATTTTGGTCAATAATCATATTACTCTTTTAATCAAAGCCAAAAATAAGTTATCAAAAGTAATGTAGTTCAAGAGATTTATGAAGAGGAGAAGATGTTTTCAAGTCATTTAGGGATTGAGTATGAAAATTTCGAAATTAAAAACAAATCCATAAGTCCAGCCACTTTTGGTCAACCGAAAATATATTGGTCGATTGAAACTCTGCAGGCGTAAAAAACAGGAAGCTACAGTCACGTTCGGTTGACTAATGGTCGACCGAAATGACACTTTCGGTAGCCGAAATAGTTTCGGTCGATCGAAAACTGCAAATATTGAAATTTACATGTGATTTCAGTTAAATCATGTATGTAACATAAAATTATGCATAAAACACATATTAGCACCATGTTTCATATTCATACTCCTACCTCTTTTCAATGTAAGAAATTTTTGTGAAGTGCAAGAGGTTTTTATCAAATATCTTGATTAATAGATCTTTAAATCATTGATCATTCAAAGCCCAAGAGGTATCAAAAAAATTTACTTCATCCTCAATAGTCATGAAGCATATGTTGGCCACTTCATCTTGACTCTCATCTTCATCTTGCTCATCATCATTTTCATCCCAAGTGGCTTGCAGAGCTTTCTTTTTGAAGAATCTTTTCTTTCTTCGACACTCGGTACTTTTGTGAATGGGTTTGTCACAATCATAGCAAACGATCTTTTCATCTTTCTCGTCTCTCTTTTGGATTCGATGATTGTTGTGAACGACTCTCCACTTCTTGATAAGGATAGCAAGATCATCAATTTCCTCATCACTTATGTTTGAGTTTGATGAGCATTTACCATGTGATGATTTAAGAGCAATTTCACGCTTGGCCACTTCTTTTCCTTTTCTTGTCCTCTCCTTTGTTTCAGCATTATTGAGCTCATAAATCATCTATGTTCCATATAGCTCCTCTAATAGATGTGTGTTGACGTCTATCGTGTTTTCAATCAACATTCTCAATGGATTCCAATCTTGGGAGAGAGACCTAAGAATTTTACTCACAAGTTCACCGTTAGTAAATTTATGATCAAAGCCTTTAAGACCATTGACAATATCGATAAAACGAGTAATTATGCAAGTAATGGGCTCATCTTACTTCATAAAGAAATTTTCAAAATCTTTAAATAAATGATTTGTCTTAGTTTCTTCCACTTTGTTTGTACCCATGTGTGTGATTTCTAATGTATGTCAAATATCAAATGTGGAATCACATGTGCAAATACGATTAAATTCATACTTATCCAAAGCACAATAAAATATATTTTTGACTCTAGCATTTAAAGTCAATTTTCTCCTATCATCATCATCATCATCATCATCATCATCATCATCATCATCATCATCATCATCATCATCATCATCATCATCATCATCATCATCATCCTCCTCCTCCTCCTCCTCCTCCTCCTCCTCCTCCTCCTCTCTATGTTTTAAAATAGTTTGATCCGGTTTTCCATCAACCTTAATAACTTTAGTAAGCTTATGAGGGCCTTCTTTGATGACTTCCCAAATATTATAATCTATTGATTGAACAAAAATCATCATTCTAGTCTTTCAATAGTTATAATGTGTACCATCAAAGAAACGAGGACGATTTGTAGAAAGCTCGTCAAGATTATGGTTAAGCCATAAACTTAAGATTGTAAAATCTTGTAAAATTGAGTACCTAAGCTCTGATACCAATTGTTAGCCCAAGAATAACTAACCAAGAGGGAGGTGAATTGGTTTATAAAACTTTTTCGATAAATAATCTCAAACTTAAAACGAATAGGTACAAGTGTAAGCACTAAATATTGTAAATAACTAAACTATCAATATAGAGTACTATAAAGATGTAATCTTAATAGATAAAGCAAGTATAGCACTTAAAAATACTTTTTCATAATATAAATTGATAGAATAGAGTAAGTGCAATGTAAGTAAGTAAAAGGGATAAGAGGATGCAAACGCTATTTATATAGGTTCAATCAACCAACGTGATCTACGTCCTCTATTACTGAACTCTCCGTCAAGAGTAAGGCTACAACAAGCAATATCTATCCTTAAGTGACTTACAATAAGGAGCACTTATCCTTAAGTGACTTATAACAAGGAGCACTTATCCTTAGGTGACTTACAACAAGGAGCACCTATGTAGCGCCCCGAGTTCCGTATACCCGATTCACTACGTCATTTTCTGTCTAAATTTTTCGAATAATATTTTTGCGGAAGAAATAATTGAAATTCATTTTTGGCAACATTAAATAAACTGTAATGGCCGATAAAATTGAAACATTTATGAAACCATTTGAAATAGTAAATCGAACCATTAATTTTGTAAAGAAATTAACAATGTCATAATTTCTCAAATAAATGAACTTCTCTAAATTATTCGATTGTTTGGAAAAATACGGAAATCATTAACGTCAAACTTTCAACCGTTTAACGATTATTGCCACCATCATTCATCGCTCGCCACCGTCTCCGAAATCTGCAAAACTGTTAAAAAGTAGGGTGAGTATTTCATGGGGGAAATACTCAGTAGACTCATCGCAAATTAATTTAATTTATAAGATGATTAAACACATAAATCCCGGCTCTTTATAAAACGGGCATTGATAGAGCTTCTTTATAAAACGGCTCTTGATAAAACTCATATTGTGCATTACAGCACGGGACATATTTTGCAAATCATAGGCTCTTTGAAAATAGCTCTTTGAAAACAGCTCTTTGAAAACCATATACTTATAAAAACATTTTAATTATGCCAAGCATAATTTCTTTTGAAAGCATAACATAAGGTAGGATTGAAATCCTCATAAACATAAGGAGACACAAGAACTTTACCGAACTTAGGTGGCAAGAATTCTTATGCAGTAAAATCATAATAACAGTAAGTATACCAAAACATAATTCTTGAAATTCATAGGGATCATTTCCATCATAACATAAGATAAGATCGAAATCCTCATAAACATAAGAATTTTACCGAACTTCGGTGGCAAGAATTCTTATGTAGTAAGTATACCAAGCATAATTTTTGAAATTCATAGGGATCAATTGCATCATAACATAAGATAGGATCGAAATCCTCATAAACATATGCGACAGGAATTTTACCGAACTTAGGTGGCAAATCCTCATAAACATATGGAAACATAGGAATTTTACCGAACTTCGTGGCAAATCCTCATAAACATAGGAGACACAAGAATGTTACCGAACTTCGTGGCAAGAATTCTTATGTGTAGCGCTACTAAAACTCCGGTCCCCTTAACATATCATAACTTATCATATGGGACCCATAACAATCTTGGTAGATTGATTTCATAGCAATGATCCAAAAAAACATTTTCGTGAAGCATAGGGTATACTTACTTTTCGTAAAAACATAAAGTATATTTTCTTTTCATAAAAACATACTTACTTTTCATAAAAACATAAGGTATATTTACCTTTCATAAAAACATACTTGCTTTTCTTAAAAATTGACTTTCACAAGTCACATGACATTCATATGAAATCATAATTTAAATCAATTAATAAGTGCGAGTCTACCTCAAATCCGATGAGTGCAAAGTTGAGCGGGAATGACTTCAATTTCTTTAAATTCTCCGTACGCTTCGTCTTAGCCAATAAGTCACTTTAGTCTATCGAATATATAGTTCAAAATGATAAATTATAATTTGAGGACTAAAATTGATGTTTTGAAAGTTGAGGGACTAAAATGAATACTTTTGAAAGTTCAGGGACTAAAATAGATATTTTGAAAGTTGAGGGATTAAAATGAATACTTTTGATAGTTGAGGGATTAAAATGAATATTTTCAAAAGTTGGGATTTAAAATCAAATAAAGTAAATCAGCAGGGACTGAATAATAGATTTTGATACTTGAGGGTTTAAAATAAATACTTTTGAAACTTAGGGCTGAAATGATCATTTTAAAAACTTGGAGACTGATTTGAAAGACTTTAAAACTGAAAGGACCGACATAAAACATTTTGTAAACTTAGGGACTGAATCTTTAAAACATAATTAGGCTAGGGACTAAAGTGAAATTTCTGAAAGTTTAAATATTAAAATCAAATATCCTAATCAGATCTCTCAACGTTCTCTCTCTCTCTCTCTCTCATTCGTTCACTGTCTCAGAAAGCTCAGACGAAAATTAGGGTTGAATCGAGATTTTGAAAATCGATCTTAGCTGCGACATCCGGTGATAATTCCGGCGGAACAACGATCTGCAGCTAAGGTAAGTACTTGGGTTTAGGATTGAGTCTCTGTGGTGTTTTGAGTGTTTTGATGTGCGAAACTGAGGCTTCAAGGTCGCGGTTTAGATCGCGATCTTCCGGCGAATAGGTGGTCTGAGGTGAGGTAAGTAACTGAGTTTACTTATTTCTTGTTTTGGGTTTTGATTTGTGAGGGGCAGTTGTTGGGTCGTTTGGTGAAGTGATGGAAATCAGTGACGGTTTGGGGATGATGATTTGAAATGGTGGTGATGTTTGTAGAGGCGGTGATGGTGTTTAATTCGGTGAAGGTATTGAACTGTTGCAGTAATTGGGTTTGATTTCTGAATTGGTGGTGATTCTGATGGTGAAAGGGGCGGATTGGTATTGACAATAGCAGCGTTGGTGGATGATGGTTGCTGTTTGATTCGGTGGTGGTGAATTGTCCGTGTTGGTTGCAAATTGAAATGGGGTGAGGGTGATTCAGCAGTGATGGTGGCTGCTTGATATCAGAATTATGATAATGGCTGGGATTGTTGATCTTGCAAATGGAACTTGCTGAAAAATGGAAATTGAATTGGATGGAGTTGAAATGGAAGAAACTGGCCGGATTGATGAATTGGTTAACTAGTGGTTTTCTCCGATTTGTGGTATGGGGTGATGGTTCGGACTATGAGTTGGAGGTGGTAACTTGACAGTGATGATACTGATTGCAGTGTAAATGGTTTGTGCAGTAGTGGATTGATATAATGATGGAAAAGTTGTGGTTATGGATTGATGATGATGATAATGGTGCTGTAAAGGAATTTGTGGGTGTATGAATGATAATGATGAAGATGCTTTGATGATGGTATATTGAGGTGGAAAGAATGATAAAGAAGGAAGAAAAATGTAGGGGACGTGAGTTGTGATGGGGAAGAATATGTATTGATTTGATACTATAGAATATGATAGTGTAGAATTAGGTGTAAAATTATTTGTACAAAAATGATGATGTTATTGTGTAAAGAATTGTTGTCTTGGTGTAAAGAAGAAGACATGTGGGAAAATTTGGATTTTAGAAAGATTTTGAATATAATACTTTGAATAAATAATTAAAATAACATAATTTTAGAAATTCGGATTTTAATTTAAAATCGAACAAATTCGATATTTCTTGACTTGGCTAGACGAATCCGTCGCGGCGTTAATTTCAAAACAATGAGTGAAATAGTAGCGACACAATTTTCTAAATATTAAAATAATTATAAAATTGCGTAAAATTCTGAGTCGCTACAATCTTACCTCCTTAAAATAATTTCGTCATCGAAATTAAACTTACTTGATCTTATGATTTCTGAAATACTTAATCAGAATCTCTTCTTCTTTCTCTTATGCAGCATCGTCGCTACCATATTTAACCCAACCATATTTAACCCACTGGACTTTGACTAAATGCATCACTTTGTTTTCTTAAGACATGGTCTTTCTTATCAATAATAGACATATGTGTCTACTCAAAAATTCTTCTGAATCAAAATGAAAATTCCCAATCGTATGTAAAAATTTCATCATATCTTGTATTACTCATGTAACCTGTCACTTATCATCGTATCATGTGACCTCAAATATTCGTATATATCTCTAAAATTTCAACAAATCTTTACTGACATATCATATCATAATAAAATTTTCCTTTCTTATCATCGAAAATTCCCAAAATAATCAAAGAATTACCTGAATATTCTCTCTACGTAATATACCCAAACATATCAACATAATATTATCAACTTATCTTTCCAATATTTGTAACCCAAAAATTTAGTAAACAAATATCTCCCAAAACTAAGATTCTATACTTAAATGTCACCACATTTCCTGCAAAGTATTTCTTTCACTTGTATATACGTATGAATTCTGATTCAATACGGTACTCATTTTACTTTCCACGTATCATCACACTATACCATGATTATTATTATTAAAACAAAATATCAGTACCCATAATCCAAGAAAATATTCCAAATCTCCAATCAAATCTCCTTTATCGATAAAATTTAACAGCGCATTACTTCTTGTCTCCTCTTTTCATTAAAATAATCCTGCGCTTTCTTGCTGGTCACAACATCACGCGGATTCACTCAGATCCTTTACGCTTTTAAATAGTTCATGCTGGGAAGAGGTTAGATTCATCAAACAATGGATATCATCCTTTCTAACATTCGCAAGTATTATTCCAATCTTCCTATGAATGATCTGAGAAAGATCTATAGAATAAGACTCGAAAGGTTGAGGTTGCTGATGGCTCATGGTATTCCAGAAGATGTTCGCTGGTTGATCGAAGCAAAGGTTCGACTATCTGGTGAATTACCTATGACCTTTCCAAAACATATGCCTGGTTTAGGCAAAAGCACGTTTGCAAAGAAACGAAGAGCAAACAGACTGGGTGGTTGCTACAAATGTGCTCGTTGGAACTGTAATACTCATTGCAAATCAGTAGGATATTCTTCTACTAATCGGGATGATAAAATCGAATTCATAAAGGGTGGACTGAGTAAGGAGTCTTTGGATGATATTCGACTGACTCTTGAGACGCACCCAAGTGGTTATGTACAACGTGAACTTCTCTCCTTATACGCTCAGTTTAACGAGGACAAAAATCGCTATAGTCTCCAAAATATAATAGCAAAAGATTCTGTTTGCCAGTCTGTTTTACAAAATGAGGCTTCTGGTAGTTCAGCAATGATATAAGGTAAATCTTCTTTATACATATTTAAAATATTTCGTTGTTTTTCTTTCACGCGTTTTGAAAAAAAATTGGAAATAAAATATTAAATCGCCGAAAGGTGACAGCCTCGATACGATAAAAATATTCAAAAGTGGGCTGATTTTGTCAAAAGCAGATTGATTTTGTCAAAAGTAAATCTTTACTTTTTCAGAATCAATCAAAAACAGTAAATTTTTCCGGCTTTAAATAACCAAACATATTTCATAGTTCGGCATCCCAAAACCACATCTTCTTCGTAAGTTTTCCCTTCTTTACTATCAAAGATGGAAGCACCAAAACTTCGACAGATCAAAACTATTTGTGTATTTTGTGGATCAAAAGTGGGGAAAGACTTCGGTTATCTAGAAGCGGCTGTAGATCTTGGAAAGAAACTGGGGGAAAAAGGTATCACTCTTGTATATGGGGGTGGTAGCAGTGGTCTAATGGGTTGTGTTTCCCAATCTGCTCTTGCAGAGAAATCAAAAGTAATCGGTGTCATACCTGTCCCTTTGGTAGATGTTGCAGGAAAAACACGAGGGCATGAAGTTCAAACCTTATCCATCCATGAACGCATAACTTGTATGCTATATGGTTCTGATGCCTTTATAGCCCTGCCCGGAGGTTTTGGTACCTTAGAAGAAATCTTTAACATTACCTCGTGGGCTCAACTAGATCTCCATACTAAGCCTATTGGGCTTCTGAATGTTAACAATTTCTTTGATGGTTTGTTAACCTTTCTTGATTATGCTGTGGAACAGGGATTCATCTCTCCATTTTCCAGAAGGCTTCTTATTTCCACTCCTACTATTGATGAACTACTGGATAAGCTGCAGTCATATATCTCAATACAAGATCCAGCAGGAGTTAAGATAGATTGGTCACAAGGAAGGGGAATCAAGCGAAAATGGAGTCCGGTTAATGTAAATTTAACTCTGTGAATCTTAGAATAGGTGGGGGTAGAGTACGGAGTATTCTCACTCTCGAGACACCCCTCCATTTACTAGGATTTCCTTAATGTTTAAATCTTGTGTGTACCTCAAAGGTTCCAGGTGGTATATTACGGAGTATTCTTACTCTCGAAACACACCTCTTTGAAGGTTTCTTTATTTCCTCAAAAGATCAGAGGTGGTAGGATACGGCTACTCCGGAAACACATCTCTCATTTTGAGGATCTTTCCATGTTTTTCTCTTATGCTTTCATGTGTTTCATGTATTTCCTTTCCAGTGTGACTCTTGTGTGTTCTCCTTATGAGAAAATAATAAAATCTCTGCTATCATCTACTAAATCTCGTTTGTGATTGCATACCATACTATGCTCTTATTTTCAAACGATAAAAATTCTGGACAGAGTCTCCCTTGTAATTTGGACTTATCCCAAACCATAAGTATACTTCATAACTAACAATAACATATAACTCCGCATTTAATCACAACCATCTAAAAATATTGAAAACGATTCCAACACTTCAATATCATTTAAAATATCCCATAATTCAATTCATAATTCCTCAACATAACAATTTCAAATCATATTTTTCAATATCACAATATCACTTCCTTCAATACCTTAATTGGCTCAAAAGATTACTCATACTTATATTTATATGCCATAAATCATATTCCCAAAATTTATTCACAAGGTCAAACTTCATAATAAATTTCTCTTCAAAATAGAGGAAATAATTCACTTACTCAACATAATATCCATTACTTAATTCTCAATAACTAAGAATCAAATCTTTAAATCTTTAAATTCATAATGCTTCTAATAAAAGTCTCAATAAAATCATATCACTTATAATATTAACATCTTATCACAACTTCATAATTGGCTTGCTATTTCTCGTTTAATCTAAACGATAGATAATCTGAACATATAATCAAATCCTTTCCGTTGACTTCTCATACTTAGTGCCATGTCTAAAATCAATTATGCAAAGTCCATCTAGGGTTCATCATTTCTAACTCGAGGACAAAAATTATTTAAAAATCATTCTTAAATCATATTATTCCCATTATGCTCAACACTCGTTTTCTTTCTTAAAAAAAATTTCTCATAATCATACATTAAAGCATATAAGTTATGACAAAGCATAACAACATCATTATTTTCGAAGAAATACATTCTTATTTCTCATAAATCATAAGTATCCGAAATACTCTTCATTCTTTCTCATAAATCAATAAAATGAGTATTCGAAATACTGAAATAACTTTAAACATCATAAACTTCTTTACCTCGGAGTTGGTGGAACGAATGATGGCAGTGGAAATCTTCATCAATAAAAAATCTTAAAATGGAAAATATTTCTTGAAAATTCTTTTTGAAAATTTTACTAGTCTACAGAAACGCAGACTAGCTCTGATACCAACTTGTAGCGCCCCGAGTTCCGTATACCCGATTCACTACGTCATTTTCTGTCTAAATTTTTCGAATAATATTTTTGCGGAAGAAATAATTGAAATTCATTTTTGGCAACATTAAATAAACTGTAATGGCCGATAAAATTGAAACATTTATGAAACCATTTGAAATAGTAAATCGAACAATTAATTTTGTAAAGAAATTAACAATGTCATAATTTCTCAAATAAATGAACTTCTCTAAATTATTCGATTGTTTGGAAAAATACGAAAATCATTAACGTCAAACTTTCAACCGTTTAACGATTATTGCCACCATCATTCATCGCTCGCCACCGTCTCCGAAATCTGCAAAACTGTTAAAAAGTAGGGTGAGTATTTCATGGGGGAAATACTCAGTAGACTCATCGCAAATTAATTTAATTTATAAGATGATTAAACACATAAATCCCGGCTCTTTATAAAACGGGCATTGATAGAGCTTCTTTATAAAACGGCTCTTGATAAAACTCATATTGTGCATTACAGCACGGGACATATTTTGCAAATCATAGGCTCTTTGAAAATAGCTCTTTGAAAACAGCTCTTTGAAAACCATATACTTATAAAAATATTTTAATTATGCCAAGCATAATTTCTTTTGAAAGCATAACATAAGGTAGGATTGAAATCCTCATAAACATAAGGAGACACAAGAACTTTACCGAACTTAGGTGGCAAGAATTCTTATGCAGTAAAATCATAATAACAGTAAGTATACCAAAACATAATTCTTGAAATTCATAGGGATCATTTCCATCATAACATAAGATAAGATCGAAATCCTCATAAACATAAGAATTTTACCGAACTTCGGTGGCAAGAATTCTTATGTAGTAAGTATACCAAGCATAATTTTTGAAATTCATAGGGATCAATTGCATCATAACATAAGATAGGATCGAAATCCTCATAAACATATGCGACAGGAATTTTACCGAACTTAGGTGGCAAATCCTCATAAACATATGGAAACATAGGAATTTTACCGAACTTCGTGGCAAATCCTCATAAACATAGGAGACACAAGAATGTTACCGAACTTCGTGGCAAGAATTCTTATGTGTAGCGCTACTAAAACTCCGGTCCCCTTAACATATCATAACTTATCATATGGGACCCATAACAATCTTGGTAGATTGATTTCATAGCAATGATCCAAAAAAACATTTTCGTGAAGCATAGGGTATACTTACTTTTCGTAAAAACATAAAGTATATTTTCTTTTCATAAAAACATACTTACTTTTCATAAAAACATAAGGTATATTTACCTTTCATAAAAACATACTTGCTTTTCTTAAAAATTGACTTTCACAAGTCACATGACATTCATATGAAATCATAATTTAAATCAATTAATAAGTGCGAGTCTACCTCAAATCCGATGAGTGCAAAGTTGAGCGGGAATGACTTCAATTTCTTTAAATTCTCCGTACGCTTCGTCTTAGCCAATAAGTCACTTTAGTCTATCGAATATATAGTTCAAAATGATAAATTATAATTTGAGGACTAAAATTGATGTTTTGAAAGTTGAGGGACTAAAATGAATACTTTTGAAAGTTCAGGGACTAAAATAGATATTTTGAAAGTTGAGGGATTAAAATGAATACTTTTGATAGTTGAGGGACTAAAATGAATATTTTCAAAAGTTGGGATTTAAAATCAAATAAAGTAAATCAGCAGGGACTGAATAATAGATTTTGATACTTGAGGGTTTAAAATAAATACTTTTGAAACTTAGGGCTGAAATGATCATTTTAAAAACTTGGAGACTGATTTGAAAGACTTTAAAACTGAAAGGACCGACATAAAACATTTTGTAAACTTAGGGACTGAATCTTTAAAACATAATTAGGCTAGGGACTAAAGTGAAATTTCTGAAAGTTTAAATATTAAAATCAAATATCCTAATAAGATCTCTCAACGTTCTCTCTCTCTCTCTCTCTCATTCGTTCACTGTCTCAGAAAGCTCAGACGAAAATTAGGGTTGAATCGAGATTTTGAAAATCGATCTTAGCTGCGACATCCGGTGATAATTCCGGCGGAACAACGATCTGCAGCTAAGGTAAGTACTTGGGTTTAGGATTGAGTCTCTGTGGTGTTTTGAGTGTTTTGATGTGCGAAACTGAGGCTTCAAGGTCGCGGTTTAGATCGCGATCTTCCGGCGAATAGGTGGTCTGAGGTGAGGTAAGTAACTGAGTTTACTTATTTCTTGTTTTGGGTTTTGATTTGTGAGGGGCAGTTGTTGGGTCGTTTGGTGAAGTGATGGAAATCAGTGACGGTTTGGGGATGATGATTTGAAATGGTGGTGATGTTTGTAGAGGCGGTGATGGTGTTTAATTCGGTGAAGGTATTGAACTGTTGCAGTAATTGGGTTTGATTTCTGAATTGGTGGTGATTCTGATGGTGAAAGGGGCGGATTGGTATTGACAATAGCAGCGTTGGTGGATGATGGTTGCTGTTTGATTCGGTGGTGGTGAATTGTCCGTGTTGGTTGCAAATTGAAATGGGGTGAGGGTGATTCAGCAGTGATGATGGCTGCTTGATATCAGAATTATGATAATGGCTGGGATTGTTGATCTTGCAAATGGAACTTGCTGAAAAATGGAAATTGAAATGGATGGAGTTGAAATGGAAGAAACTGGCCGGATTGATGAATTGGTTAACTAGTGGTTTTCTCCGATTTGTGGTATGGGGTGATGGTTCGGACTATGAGTTGGAGGTGGTAACTTGACAGTGATGATACTGATTGCAGTGTAAATGGTTTGTGCAGTAGTGGATTGATATAATGATGGAAAAGCTGTGGTTATGGATTGATGATGATGATAATGGTGCTGTAAAGGAATTTGTGGGTGTATGAATGATAATGATGAAGATGCTTTGATGATGGTATATTGAGGTGGAAAGAATGATAAAGAAGGAAGAAAAATGTAGGGGACGTGAGTTGTGATGGGGAAGAATATGTATTGATTTGATACTATAGAATATGATAGTGTAGAATTATGTGTAAAATTATTTGTACAAAAATGATGATGTTATTGTGTAAAGAATTGTTGTCTTGGTGTAAAGAAGAAGACATGTGGGCAAATTTGGATTTTAGAAAGATTTTGAATATAATACTTTGAATAAATAATTAAAATAACATAATTTTAGAAATTCGGATTTTAATTTAAAATCGAACAAATTCGATATTTCTTGACTTGGCTAGACGAATCCGTCGCGGCGTTAATTTCAAAACAATGAGTGAAATAGTAGCGACACAATTTTCTAAATATTAAAATAATTATAAAATTGCGTAAAATTCTGAGTCGCTACAACCTATTCTTAACAACAATCGAGTTCTCACAAGGCTCTCGAAACCACAATATAATGAATTGATTTACAATTGAAATAACTCTCTTGACAAATGATATACTCAAATTCAGTACTGCTCCAGTTAGGCTAACACTTCACTAAATAGTAATGAATTAAGCTCGAGTGTTAGAAGAAAAACTTTGATGCAAATGATAATGAAAAGTTCAACGTAATCAAACAAATGTTTTCAAAGAATATAATCTCTTGTTGAATGATTGAATCAAATTTAGTACCAAGAGATGCCACAATTGAATAATCAACAATAAGTTAAGTTCAAAGTGTTTAGGCAATGAAACTTTGATGAATCAAATGATAATGAAAATATAGCACATATAATCAAAGTTTCTCAATTGGAAATTCTCTCTTTAAAGGATTAAAAACAAGTTTAGAATAAAGAGAGACTTACACTTCAATTCCAATATATGATGTGAAGATTTTGAGGAAGTTTATACAACGTAAAATCAAGAATCTTTACAAAAACTTTCTTTACAAAATTTCGATGAGTTTTGATAACACAAAGTTTGGATCAATCAAAGTATTCTAATAAAGATAGATAAATATAAATCAAGTAAGAACAATGAATTTTTCACAATAAAGTTTTCTAAAATCTCCTCTTAGTTGGTAAAAAGGAATGCAAGAAAAAGACTTATTTATAGGTGAAAAAAAGGTCTCACCAACTTTCGGTTGACAAATTCTAAAGTTTTGGTATACCAAAATATGCATATAGCTGTTACACATTTTCAACCGTTGGACTTTCAGTTGATCAAATATAGTTTTGGTTGACCAAAATGACAGGATTTTGGAAATTGCATTTTACATCAAAGTATTTATTTTTCAAAATCTAATTCATTTTATGGGTCAAAAATATTTTTATCCAAGTGATGAAATTTTCAAGTAAGTGTTTTGATGCATAAAAATCATTTTCAAGCTCGTTGGATTTCATCGCTAAAGATTGAGAGTGTTATATCTTTACATAGGTTAAATCAACTCTTGAACTTGAACTCTAATTTTGTATGCTTGAATTCTTGATCTTCATGTTATGCTTTCCGACTATAATCTTGATCTTGAATATGTAACGCCCCAAATTCCATGTGGAGCCCGGGACATCACGTCGTCCTTTCAAATCTACTTTATTGCGGAAAATCAATTTAATTCAAAACTTCGTATTCATTATTTGAAAAATTTAGCGGAAACTTAATTAATTTAAATATAGAACTTGTGTCTCAAATAATTAATGATAAATAATTCAACGATTTACATTCATAAAATTGTCTAATAAAATCGTCATTTATTTAATTTTTCCAGGGCTGCCATATCATTCGCCGCCATTTCCGAGATCTGCAAAAGCTGTTAAAAATGGAATGAGCATTTCGAAAGAAATACTCAGTAGACTCATCGCCAATAATTAATTTACAGAATAATTGAACACGTAATTATGCAATCATACAATGACATCATCATCATATTCTTGGGCTACTTTACTTTCAAAATCAAGGCTTTTTAAAAATCATAGGGTGTGGGTAGTCTCGTCTCGTGCACTTAAGACACATAAGTTATGCATAACATCATCATTTCTCATTTATCTCATAAGAGATATTCTTTTCTCGTCTCATGCATCAAAGCATGTAAATCACGTAATTTCACATAAGACATGCAATTATAATTTAAACTAATTAATGGGGGCGAGTCTACCTTAAATCACGAGTTTGAAAAAAAAGCTGGAAAATCACGTCAATCTTCTAAGCCACCAAATGTATCGCCTAGCCAAAAGAAAATTAAATTAATTTAGTGTTTCGAAAATTGAAATATTAATGTGAATAAATAAAGTTCAGGGGTTGAATTGAAATTTTAAAGAAAGCATGGATTTTAAAAGTGTAGGGGCTGAAATGGACTTTTCTAGAAGTAATGGGCTGAAAATGTATCTTAAAAGCTCAAAGTGGCTGTATATAACGTTTTAAAAACAAAAAGGACTAAAATAACATATTTTTGAAACTTGGGGCTTAAAAGTCAAATTTTCAAAATCAAAATAAACAAAACAATTTTAACTCTCTCTCTCTCTCTCTCTTCATTTTCGTTAAACCGAGAGAGACAAGAGAGGGAGGCGACGGGGGCTATGGGTGATGGAAACGCCCCCTCCAAATCCGACCGCCGACGGGGCCGGCGATGGTGCACCGGTGCGCGGTGGCGGCGACGAGTGAGGGAGAGGACAAATTTGGGTGGTTCTGGGTGCGGTTTTGGGTGCGAAATCGAGGCTTGAAGGATCGGATTCATAGGTTTTCCGGCGAAGGAACTCCGGCCATTGTTGAGGTAAGTTATGGGTTTAGTTTATTTCTTAGTTTTATGTTTGATTTTGGGTTTTCTTGAATTTGGGTAGTAGTCGATTTCGGTGGTGGTGGTTGTTGGTGTGATTTTTGGTTTGGGCTATAATGGTGTTTGGCTGGTGGTGGTTCACGGTCACGAGCGATGGAAGGGGGCAGACCATGGTGATGCAGGTTGCTTGAGCTTAGGCAAGGGTGGTGGAAGTTGTGGTTTTGATCGAGGTTTGGTTTGCTAAGGTGATTGCAATGTGAGGCTCGATGGTGGTTGATTTGTGAAGAGGTAGTGAGGGTGGTTTTGCAGACTCGATGGTGTTGTCTGTGTGATGCTTGTCTCCTTAAACCCATCGATTGGATTAGGGGCCATGAGGTATATGAATTTCAGGCAAGGTACAACCATGGTGTGGGGGTGTATGCGTGTGTGAAATCTGAGATTTCAGATTGTAGGAAACAGTCTATTAATGGAGGTTGGATTGAGGATTTGTTTTGTGTATTATGCAGTGTGGATGGATAGAAGGGAGCAATTTTTTTGTTTGTGAATTTGAATTGCGGGCAATGGAGGTTCTTGTAGAATTGTGATTTTGCTTCTATGCGATGTGCAAGAATTGCAGATGAAGAAGTGAATACCTTGTTTAAGATTTGTCTGTGTGTGGTTATGGGAGTGAAGTGCAGTATATACACTGCTTTGGTTGTCTTCAAATGGTAGGCTAGAGTGAGGGAAAAAAATTGAGGAAAGTGGGGAAAGAATTATGGAATTGAAGAGTGATAAGAGATGCTGACTAGTTAGAGGAAATGAACATGTGAATAAATTTTTGGCGGTGAATGATAAGAAGAAATTGTGTAGTGATGATGGGGAAGACAAAGTGTGAAAATGGGAGGATTCTTGGCTGGTAATTGGCTCAATTTTTGGTAAGTTATGACTGGTTTTTGATTTGAGAAAGGTTATAGGGATTGACAAGAATAAAATGGTTAATTGAGGGAGCTGAAGGAGGGATAAGCTGGTCCAGTTGGCGTGTGAGGGGGAAAATTTTTCGGAAATAAGAATTGATAGAGCTTGAGACTTGGAACAATGAATTTCTAGGAAGGAGGTAAACAAAAATGTGCAGAATTGAGGTGTAAAAGGAATTGAGGTTGATTGGGGAATGAAATTATGGGATTGTAGAGTGATTAGAGGATCATCTGTGTAGAAGGTAAAAATATCGTGAAGTGAAGCTGCTGATTAATGGATTGGGCTCTATAATTGGGCCAAAGGAGTTTGGATTTGGTTAAATTGGAATATGGCATTAAACAATCAGGACTAGAAGTTGGGCTTAAAAGTTTGGATCTAAAATAACTCAAAATTTGGACTTAAAATAATTTGAATCCAAATAAATTGAAAATTGGACGAAATAAATAAAAAAATGATCTTAGAATATTTTTGATAAAATTTGACTTTAAATTAAATAACGGACTTGGGCATCACTTACTAAAATTTGGAATTGGAACAAGGTAATTTAAAATAAATTAAATTTTATTTCGTTGGCTAGACGATCACGCTTTAAAAATAAATGGACAAAGTCGTAGCGACACATTTTTAAAATAATTATTTATTTAAATAAGTCATGGAAAATTCTCGGTCGCTACAACCCTACCACCTTAAAATAATTTCGTCCTCGAAATTTTAAATTTTCTTGATCTAAAATATCTAGGTGCTAGGCCAAAATTTCTTATTTCTTTTCTCAGGTAGTTTCATTACTACCGTGTTTACCCCATTGGACTTTGACTAATTGAACTTCTTGATTTCTAAGGACATAGGCTTCTCTCTCTATGGTGTCATATCATACGTCAAGTCTAGTCGAGTGCTCAACGATTGAAAATTCATCACATGACTCGGACTAAAATAAGTCATGATCTCGGTTCTATCTTGTATCTCGAATGTTCTAATAAATATGTCTAAATCATAAATCTTAATCTACTAATAATCACCACTTCCAGTCTAGCTAGGCATTAAAGACGATTAAAACATATACAGGAATGTTAGCGAGAGTATACCTGCGTTCCCGTCAAAATCTGGATCGGCATCTTCATGTGTCATGGCGAACACTCGAGCATTCCCTTTCTGGTTCTGATCCACTTTCCTTTTCTAATCGAAACCCTGAGCGAGTGTGGCACGACAATCCTGTGGAAAGTGGCCCGACTGACCACACTTATAACAAACTCCCTTGCCTAAAAGGCACTCTCCCTTATGCATCTTCTGACACTTGGGACATGGGGGTATGTAGTTAACCACTTGACCTTTGGCTGGCCCTGTATTCTGCCTCTTGTTGGATGTCTGATTTATGTTTTGGTTATGATTTGAACCATGCCATTTCCTTTTTCCCTGCTCACTCTGCGAACCCCGTCCTTCATATCCGATACTGGCATACGCCACGGCCTGGGCTTTCTTCACTACCTCCCGATAGGTAGGGAGTTCGTGGGAACCAACTATTTGACGAATATCGGAACGTAACCCCCGCTCGAAGCGACGAGCCTTTTTAGCCTCAGTCTCCACCAAATGTGGAGCATATCGTGATAATTCCTCGAACTTTCTCTCATAATCTGTTATGTCCATCTCTCCCTGAGTCAAACGCAGAAACTCCGTCTCCTTGTGGTCTTGAAGGGCTTGTGGGAAGAATTTGTCTTTGATCTCGGCTTTAAATTCTTCCCAAGCTAGAGTTGCCTGTTCCACTTCAGTTCTGGTCCGCGATGCGGACTCCCACCAATAGCCGGCCCTTCCGACTAACATGAACTCAGCACATAAAACCTTCTTATCCTCAGGGCAGGATATGTGCTTGAAGATTCTCTCGATGGTCTGTAACCATTCCTCAATAGCTAGCGGACCATTTCCGCCATCAAAAGTGGGCGGACGGTACCTTCTAAATTGCTCTATCATCGGCACTGTGGAAGCTGCAGGAGTTTGTCTCAAACTTTGTACTGCTTGGAGTAGGTCCCTGATAGCCGTGGATTGGGCTGTGGGGCCCTGTTCTGGGTTAGCTTGCTCGGCTGCACTTCTGTTTCCACGTCTCGACATTTCCTTAAAAAGAAGGAGAAAAAAAAATATCAATTTTTTTTTTTTCGAAACATAAAATAAACATCATGATAAAGTACTAAAAAAAATATCTTTATTAATAATTCGAAGTCCTTCAAGTGAGGATACAAAAATAGACGGGTGCGAAATGCTAAATAGTTTAAAATAATTAGGGCCTATTCTACTACCGAATTTTATTAATCTATTGAGTAATGCATGACTCTGCATCCGAGAATTCCCCTAGTGCTATTTCAGCATCTTCCTCTGGTTCCTCCTCGGGTTCTTCTTCTGGATCTTTTTCAGGGTCCTCCTCGGGTTCTTCTTCTGAATCTTCTTCGGGTTCTTCTTCAGGTTCTTCTTCCGGTTCTTCATCTGGGTCTTCTTCGGGATCACTCTCGGGCACCAACTCAGCTCCTTGCCCAAATTCGGGCTCGGGTGCCTGCGCCTCACCAGGAGAGAACCCCAAAAGGTCCTTGTGGTACATAGGCCAGTATGCCACAAGTCTCTCGCAGAACGAGTCGTAGTCGAGATCCACGTTAATGGAAGTATTCACGTCCATGTATATCAAGCGGGCTATATTTCGTGTATTATCCGGAAAGGACAAGATTAAATGATTGATCGACTGGAAGTCGTTGGTCACGTAGCCATGTTGTATTGCTTGATTACGTAAGTAGCGCTCTTGCCCAACATGCTGGTTGATATTCCATTCCGGCCTAGGTTTAAAATTGTCATAGTCCCTAGCGGCTATTTCTTCGTAACTAGATACGTTCTTGGAACTTAATGCCATGTCCTAAAATCAATTATGCAAAGTCCAATTAAGTGGGGTTTCATCCATTTCTCTTAGTTAAAATTTTACGAGGACATAAAAATTTAAAAGATATTTCAAATTATGCTCAAACTCATTTTCTTTCTTTCTTTCTTTCTTATTTCAGATACAAAATCTTTCTCATTCTTTCTCGTCTAAATATCAAAACTTTCATTTCTCATGCATCCGAAATTAAAATAAATAAACTTCATAATAACAAATCATTTACCTTCGGAGTTGGCGGAGCGAAAGACGGCAGTGGCAAAAGTCGTCAAACATTATTTATTATTATTTTAGAAAAATTCTCTTTTAAAAATTTTGTACGTCTACAGAAACGTAGACCCGCTCTGATACCACGCTGTAACGCCCCGAATTCCATGCGGAGCCTGGGACGCCACGTCGTCCTTTAAAATCTACTTTATTGCGGAAAATCAATTTAATTCAAAATCTCGTATTCATTATTTGAAAAATTTAGCGGAAACTTAATTAATTTAAATATAGAACTTGTGTCTCAAATAATTAACGATAAATAATTCAACGATTTACATTCATAAAATTGTCTAATAAAATCGTCATTTATTTAATTTTGCCAGGGCTGCCATATCATTCGCCGCCATTTCCGAGATCTGCAAAAGCTGTTAAAAATGGAATGAGCATTTCGAAAGAAATACTCAGTAGACTCATCGCCAATAATTAATTTACAGAATAATTGAACACGTAATTATGCAATCATACAATGACATCATCATCATATTCTTGGGCTACTTTACTTTCAAAATCAAGGCTCTTTAAAAATCATAGGGTGTGGGTAGTCTCGTTTCGTGCACTTAAGACACATAAGTTATGCATAACATCATAATTTCTCATTTATCTCATAAGATATATTCTTTTCTCGTCTCATGCATCAAAGCATGTAAATCACGTAATTTCACATAAGACATGCAATTATAATTTAAAGTAATTAATGGGTGCGAGTCTACCTTAAATCACGAGTTTGAAAATAAAGCTGGAAAATCACGTCAATCTTCTAAGTCACCAAATGTATCGCCCAGCCAAAAGAAAATTAAATTAATTTAGTGTTTCGAAAATTGAAATATTAATGTGAATAAATAAAGTTCAGGGGTTGAATTGAAATTTTAAAGAAAGCACGGATCTTAAAAGTGTAGGGGCTGAAATGGACTTTTCGAGAAGTAATGGGCTGAAAATGTATCTTAAAAGCTCAAAGTGGTTGTATATAACGTTTTAAAAACAAAAAGGACTAAAATAACATATTTTTGAAACTTGGGGCTTAAAAGTCAAATTTTCAAAATCAAAATAAACAAAACAATTTTAACTCTCTCTCTCTCTCTTCATTTTCGTTAAACCGAGAGAGACAAGAGAGGGAGGCGACGGGGGCTATGGGTGATGGTTTCGCCCCCTCCAAATCCGACCGCCGGCGGGGACGGCGATGGTGCACCGCTGCTCGGCGGCGGCGACGAGTGAGGGAGAGGACAAATTTGGGTGGTCTGGGTGCGGTTTTGGGTGCGAAATCGAGGCTTGAAGGATCGGATTCATAGGTTTTCCGGCGAAGGAACTCCGGCCATTGTTGAGGTAAGTTATGGGTTTAGTTTATTTCTTGGTTTTAGGTTTGATTTTGGGTTTTCTTGAATTTGGGTAGTAGTCGATTTCGGTGGTGGTGGTTGTTGGTGTGATTTTTGGTTTGGGCTATAATGGTGTTTGGCTGGTGGTGGTTCACGGTCACGAGCGATGGAAGGGGGCGGACCATGGTGATGCAGGTTTCTTGAGCTTAGGGTGGTGGAAGTTGTTGTTTTGATCGAGGTTTGGTTTGCTAAGGTGATTGCAATGTGAGGCTTGATGGTGGTTGATTTGTGAAGAGGTAGTGAGGGTGGTTTTGCAGACTCGATGGTTTTGTGTGTGTGATGCTTGTCCCCTTAAACCCATCGATTGGATTACGGGCCATGAGGTATATGAATTTCAGGCAAGGTACAACCATGTTGTGGGGGTGTATGCGTGTGTGAAATCTGAGATTTCAGATTGTAGGAAACAGTCTATTAATGGAGGTTGGATTGAGGATTTGTTTTGTGTATTATGCAGTGTGGATGGATAGAAGGGAGCAATTTTTTTGTTTGTGAATTTGAATTGCAGGCAATGGAGGTTCTTGTAGAATTGTGATTTTGCTTCTGTGTGATGTGCGAGAATTGCAGATGAAGAAGTGAATACCTTGTTTAAGATTTGTCTGTGTGTGGTTATGGGAATGAAGTGCAGTATATACACTGCTTTGGTTGACTTCAAATGGTAGGCTAGAGTGAGGGAAAAAAATTGAGGAAAGTGGGGAAAGAATTATGGAATTGAAGAGTGATAAGAGATGTAGACTAGTTAGAGGAAATGAACATGTGAATAAATTTTTGGCTGTGAATGATAAGAAGAAATTGTGGAGTGATGATGGGGAAGACAAAGTGTGAAAATGGGAGGATTCTTGGATGGTAATTGGCTCAACTTTTGGTAAGTTATGACTGGTTTTTGATTTGAGAAAGGTTATAGGGATTGACAGGAATAAAATGGTTGATTGAGTGAGCTGAAGGAGGGATAAGCTGGTGCAGTTGGCGTGTAAGGGGGAAAATTTTTGGGAAATAAGAATTGATAGAGCTTGAGACTTGGAACAATGAATTTCTAGGAAGGAGGTAAACAAAAATGTGCAGAATTGTGGTGTAAAAGGAATTGAGGTTGATTGGGGAATGAAATTATGGGATTGTAGAGTGATTAGAGGATCATCTGTGTAGAAGGTAAAAATATCGTGAAGTGAAGCTGCTAATTAATGGATTGGGCTCTATAATTGGGCCAAAGGAGTTTGGATTTGGTTATATTGGAATATGGCATTAAACAATCAGGACTAGAAGTTGGGCTTAAAAGTTTGGATCTAAAATAACTCAAAATTTGGACTTAAAATAATTTGAATCCAAATAAATTGAAAATAGGACGAAATAAATAAAAAAATGATCTTAGAATAGTTTTGATAAAATTTGACTTTAAATTAAATAACGGACTTGGGCATCACTTACTAAAATTTGGAATTGGAACAAGGTAATTTAAAATAAATTAAATTTTATTTCATTGGCTAGAAGATCACGCTTTAAAAATAAATGGATAAAGTCGTAGCGACACATTTTTAAAATAATTATTTATTTAAATAAGTCATGGAAAATTCTCGGTCGCTATAGAATATCTTCGATTCTTTCTTGATCGACCTTGCGTCTCATGTACTTGATCACAATGTTTTGATTCATATCTTTGAGAGGCGATTTGAACATTGAATACTTTGAATATTTATCATTACATGAAACACTTGAAGCATACTTGTTAACAACACAATATAATCTTGTTTGTTATGATCAAAACAATAAGGTTAAGTTAACCATAGGTCAACACATAGCAGATGCAATAAAGTCTCCAATCTTTGTTGCGACCTTGGGTCAAGGATTTCACTTGGATGAGATCTATCTAAACACTTTATATACGTCTGAGTAATTTTTGGTTTATTTCTGGGGTAGAAACGTCGAGAGCTTTTGGGGACTATTGTGTTAAGGATTTCATCTAGATAACTTAGAACAGAGATTTTGGTTTATTTTCCAAATAATGTGAAAAAGACTCGACATTGGGATTTGATAGAGAAATGAACAATTGTACATAGTAGTGTTGAGAGTTACGAATCGTGTCGATCTAAGATATTGATATATGATGACGATGACGATGACGATGAGAACCCAACAAATGTGACAGCTGATGTTGTATATAAGGAGGTTTTCCAAAATTTGTAATACTTTTGATAATAGAATTATTATTAAAATTTAAATTAGCATTCGTTGTTGTTACTTTTTATTGATTTTTTTCATTATTCCATATCAGTACATTATACTTTGTCAATGCAATATGTCCATGCATCGCATGAGTGTTAAACTAGTATACATATTATCTCAGAAGGGCAATTTTATAGATTAAAAAATAGAAAACTTGGAAACCTCAAAATAAAAGGGAAGCCGCTCACCCCGCCCCGCCCCTCCACACCCTACCCCACCCCGAATAAAAATCAAACTGTCCTTCTCTATATTTGTTGGGTCATGGGGCGGTACGTGGAATGGCCGATCGAACCCGAACCTGCCATCACTAAAAGCAAGACGTATTCATGACTTTTAACACGTCTTCAAAATTTCCATATTTTTTTGACGTTACTAGTAACAAGAAGTTGAATTAATTATATAGATAAAAAGGTTATAAGTAACATGCAACGGAAAGAGTTATTTATTTATTTATTTTTTTAGATTTAAAACTTCTTTTAAACTTCCCATAATGCATAATGAAAACGTTGGGTAATGCTTAAGGAAATTCTTGGAAACATAATTTTTAGTACTTAAGTTAAAGTTCTTTTTCATTATTCATACATTTACTATGAATTCCATTGACATGAGATAGTTTATCAAAAAAAAAAAAAAAACATGTATCCACATTTCTTTACATTTACATAATTTTTTTTACAAAAGAAGGAGTGATAACCAAAGTGAGGCATTTTACGAAAGACTTCTCACTTGAGCTATTTACAAAGGGTACATTATGGGATATTAGGGAAATTTACACACAAAAAAAGATCTTAAATCCTCAAGAAAGGAAGAGTAACATACCCCTACACTGAAAAGTAATCGCATAAAAAACGTGTATAGTTTTATAAACTATGTTGTTTAGATAAAACCCCGGCTAAGATGGAATGTGTTTCCAAACTTCACTTCATGTGATAATGTGATATTCAAATTCATTCCTTGAATATCTTTCCAACGATTGCACCACCTCATATATCTTGTAATTCATTTCCAACAGTAGTCATGAAACGAATTTAAGCGGTAAAGCTTAGCGTGTAAAGTATTCACAAATATGCAATCAAAGACTTCATAAAGTATTTAACTTTATCTCTGAACTTTTACATTCATCTTTCTTGTAAATAGTTAGTGTAACAATCACCTAACATACTTGGATTGATAATCAATTCAAAACATAGATGCAAGACTTTATATTATACTTACCATCATCCACAAACGTATCCGGATGTAAAGACATATGCATAAAAGATATTATGATACTTTTTTACACTTTACCTCCTAACTTTGACTTCTATCTTTTCATAGAAGTAAATAAATGAGCATTCACATAACAACTTAATAACCAATTTCAAATATAAATATAATACTCGGTACCACACTTAACATTATCCGCAATAATCACAATAAGAAAGTAAGGTATCTTCCATATAAGCATCGTAAATCTTGATCATTCATTCATTTCTTTGCACATTACCTTTTAACTTTGACATTATTTTTCATATAAGTAAAAGAAGTCACAATCACTTTAACATATCATTTAATAATCTATTCATATCACATTCATCACATTTAGTCCATATAGGAATAATAAAAAAAACCAATATCTATTCATGACATGAATTTAATGTATGAAATGAGATTTATGAGTGATAATGTATCACTTTTCTCATTTGTCTTTTCTTTCTTTATTTCTTTCATTCTTGGAAAGTAACATGCATGCGGACAAGGTTCTTCTTTTTTCTCATGATTTCTTTGTCCTTTACTTAAGGCCCTTCCCATACTAGGGTTGTACACCACGCCTTCATCATAGTGCGTTCTATAATTCCCCAAAATTTTAGGTTCATAAAAGCTAGAGTGTTACTAAAAACAATTTGCTTTTCTTAAATAAATGTGGAAGCATAAACAAATAGTTTTTTCCAAACATGAAATTGAAATTCTTTACAACCAAACCCATATAGCTTAACTTAATGAAATAAAAATGTTTGGAATAATAAATAGAACTGAAATTGAAAACTTAAGTATTTAATTCTTCAAATCTCCTTGGCAGTCTGCATCACCATTCTGCCACAATCCAATCGACCCAAACAAACCTGTAAAATTATATGATTAAGTATATGGGAATACTCATTAGGACACGAAAACTGTGGTGCAATCCCGAATAAATATAGTCAGTACATGTGTGAAAAATATCATATCTTTAGAAACGGGTAAGATCTCAACACATATCATATCATATCATATCATTAACTTTCATAAGAATTTTAAATCAACAGAATGGACAAATAATTTAAACGAACAAGAACAATTGCATCATGTTATCCTATCTCAGAAAATGAAACGGATTTTGAAAGAAAATATGGTTGCACGTTGAACATCCAAAACGTTTGTTTGATTGCCTTGAAAAATATCGTGATTGAAGTGCTTTGAAATATTTCTGAAATTTTGAATGTTTGAAAAACATGAATTGGAGCAATATAAATAATGTGAATTGAGTCAACCAATCTTAGATCAACTAAATAATTGTCCGTGTAAAATGGAATCCCAATTCAAGTATAACTATCTCCAAATCCAACTCTGTTGTTATCTCTAAAACAAATATTATCATCATTATCTCCAAGTTGCTACCAAAATACCATCATAAATAGAAAGCAAATACTTAATAATATGAAGTTTTTCTTCCAACCAGACAATGCACACGTGCGACAATGCACATGTGCAAGAAAAGGAATTCCAAAAATGATAATCAAAATATTCATCCACTTAAAATTCTATTTATTCTTCTATTCTTTTAATCAAATATAATTTAATGTGGTTTTATCCCAATCAATTTTCTCTCGAGTCAAAACTCCTAATTAATTTGATCAAAACTCCTAATTAATTATGATCTACAAAATGAGTCCAATATCGATATAGTAATTTTCTCTTCATCAGTAATTAATTATCTAACTCAAATAAAAATTATCATAACTTATTTTCCTTCAATCTCTTAACTACTCAAAATTGTTAAAGTCATGTAGAAAAAATCTGTATCATTAACAAATAATACTTCATAAAATTTTCGGGATGTTACACTTTTTTGTAAGCACATGGTCACCATAAAGTGATATTTCACACTTACAAGTATGCTGACTCAATTTTATTAGAGCACTAAGCTCTTGAGCATGCTAGCTCAAATGAGACTGGCTCCCAAGGGCATCTCATAACTCGTGACCACAAATTAGGGATTGGCTCCCTAGGTGTACAACCTAAATAGGGACATTAATTCTTATGATCAATACTTTTTAAAAATCATTTACTCATTAATATTTAATGACCATGAATTATTATGATGATAAGATGCAACATTAAACATCAACTGTCATGCTATCATCAGTTGCAATATTTTATACATAATCATTCCTTCTACTTTTCAAAACCCGACCCCACCCACCCCACCCACCCCGACCCTAACTCACTAAAAAATGATTTCTTCTACTTTTTCTAGCCCCACCCGACCTCTACCCCACCATCCCCACCCACGAAGTTACAGTCAATCACGAAAGTTGACACGAGATCGCAGTTAAGTCACACGGAGTCACAATTACAAATTTAGTTGTAAAACCCCACCCCTCCAAAGTCGCAGTTGGTCACACAAGGTTAAAGTTCGATCACACGAAGTCGCAGTTTGGTCACAGGAGGTCACAATTAGGTCAAATGAGGTCACGGTTAGATTACACGAGGTCACAGGTCGATCACATAAAGTCACACTTCGTTCTTACAAAGTCACAGTTCGGTCACACATAGTTATATTTGACACAATTGTAGGTCACATCACGTCCTCGCCCAATGGTCACACCTAGTCACAGTTGGTTGCAATCTATATAATTGGTCACAATCATTCATAATTGATCACATATTATTTATTTATTGGTCATAGTTACCTAATAATTGGTCATAGTCATGAATAATTGATCACAATTTATTTATTGATTGATCAAAACTTACTTGTTTTCTTGATCAAATTCGCACTTATCATAAGTCGCACAAACTCACAATTAGTCAATATTTTGATCACATTTACCTGTAATTGATCAAAATTATCATATAATTGGTACATATTATTTATTTATTGGTCATAATTTACTCGTTTCCTCAGTCATAATTAGTTAACATTTTTGTTACAATTACCTAATAGTTGGTCACATTCCGTATTCTAAGTTTTCTTGGTCACATCCCCCATTTTTCACAAGTCACAATTAGTAAATATTTTGGTCACATTTACCTAATAATTGGTCACATCCCGTACTTGATCACAAAAAGTCACGATTTGAACATACAAGGTCACAGTTCGATCATACAACGTCTCAATTCAGTCATACAAGGTCATAGCTCAATCACACGATGTCATAGTTCGGTCACATGTGTTACCAAATTATGACCTTGTGTGATCGAACCGTGCCTTCGTGTGACCGACTGTGACTTTATGTGATCGAATTGTGACTTTGTGTGATCGAATTTTGCAACTAAATCAATTGTGATCTAACTGCGACCTCGTGTGACCAAACTATGACCTTGTGTGATCAAACTATGACATTGTGTGATCAACTATGACTTTAGGAATGTGTGGGTAGGTGGGTGGGTGAGGTTTTTCAACTAAATTTGTAATGTGACATTGTGTGACCAATTGTGACATTGTGTGACGTGTTGTGACTTTGCATGTGGGGGTGGGGTGATCGAATTATTCGGTAAGTGTAACCAAAATTTCGACTAAATGTGACTTTGTGTGACTTATAACGAGTAGGAAATGTGACCAATT
This sequence comes from Ligustrum vulgare, assembly GCA_963555705.1. NCBI lineage: Eukaryota > Viridiplantae > Streptophyta > Magnoliopsida > Lamiales > Oleaceae > Ligustrum > Ligustrum vulgare. Next base: position 30,636,152 of record OY743173.1, read on the forward strand.
ATTAGGTAATTGTGACAAAAAATATTAACTAATCATAAAAAAATGAGTAAGTTGTGACCAATAAATAAAAAATATGTGACTAACTATAAATTATTGTGACCAATTATATTAAAAGTTGTGACCATCTATAACTTCTTGTGACCACTGGACGAGGAAAAATATAAGAAAAAAATCATTTTTGGGTGGAGTCGGTTTGTTGGGTGGGTGGTGGGGTAGGGACGGGGTGTGAAAAATAGAAGAAGAAAAATCATTTTTGGGTAGGGTGGGATTGGTGGGTGACGGGTGTAGGGTCGAGACGGGGTGTGGAAAAGAAAAAAAAAAATTTTTGGGTGGGGTGGGTAGTGGTGGGGTTGTTGGGTGACGTGCGTAGGGTCATGATGGAAAATAGAAAAAAAATCATTTTTGGGTGAGGTCAGTTGATTGGTTGGGCGGGTGGCGGGGTAGGGTCGGGAGCGAGGTGGGTGTGAGTGAAAAATTGAAGAAAAATATCAATTTTGGGGGTTGGTAGGAATGAGATGGGTGGGTATGGTGGGGTGGGTGGGTGCAAGGGTAGGGTCGGGTGGGGGTGAAAAAATGGAAGAAAAAAATCACTTTTTGGTGGGGTGGGGTGGGGTCAATTGGTTGGATGTGTAGCTGGTAGGGTCGGGGGAGGGGTGGGTGTGAAAAATTAAAAGAAAAAAATCATTTTTGGGTGGGGTGGGTGGCGGGGTAGGGTGGGAAAATATGGAGAGATAAAAAAAACTCATTTTGTGGGGTGGGGTGGGGGTGGGCAGGGTGGTGTTGGGGTGGGGTTGGTGGGGGCGTAGAAAAGTAAAAGGAAAAAAAATCATTTTTTTAGGTAGGGTGGTGTCAGACTTGGTGGGAGTAGGTGGAAAAGTAGAAGGAAAAAAAATCATTTTTGCTGTGGGGTGGGATAGGGTGGGGGGCCAGGCGGGTGGGGTGTGTCGTGGTCTGTGGCTGGGATAAGATCAATTTGTCACTATGCGATGAGGTGGGGTAGTGTCGAGTGGAGTGGGGTTGGGGTGGGGTGGGGTGGGATGGGGAAGTGTAGGAAAACATCGGGAGAATATAAAAATAAACTTATTTTTGGGGTGGGGTAGGATATGGGTGGTGAGGTGAGGTGAGGTGGGTGGGGTCGGGGGATGTGGTTAGGGTGAGATAAATTTGTCACTTTGCGATAAGGTAGGGTAGGGTCGAGTGGGGTTAGGTTGGGTTGGGGTGGAGTGGAATGGGGAAGTGTAAGAAAATATCGAGAGAATAAAAATAAACTTATTTTTGGGGTGGGGTAGGATATGGGTGGGTGGGGTGGGTGGGGTTGGGGGATGTGGCTAGAGTGAGATCAATTTGTCACATTGAGATGAGGTGGGTAGGGTGGTGGGGGTCTGTGGTTGGGAAAAGATCAATTTGTCACTTTGCGATGAGGTGGGGTAGGATCGAGTGGGTTGGGGTGGGGTGAGGTGGGATGTGACGGAGAAGTGTAGGAAAATATCGAGAGAAAATAACAATAAACTTATTTTTGGGGTGGGGTAGGATATGGGTGGTGAGATGGTGTGGGGGGCAGGGTGGGTTCGTGGGGTTTGGGGATGTGGCTGGGGTGAGATGAATTTGTCACTTTGCGATGAGGTGGGGTGGGGTGTGATAGGGTAGGGTGGGGTCGAGAGGGGGTGGGGTGGGATGGGGAAGTGTTGGAAAACATCGAGAGAAAATAAAAATAAACTTATTTTTGGGGTGGGTAGGATATGGGCATTGAGGTGGGGTTGTGGTATGTGGTTAGGGTGAGATCAATTTGTCACTTTGCGATGAGGTGGGGAAGGGTCGAGTTGGATTGGGTTGGGTTGGGGTGGGGTGGGGTGGGAAAACATCAAGAGAAAATAAAAATAAACTTATTTTTTGGGTGGAGTAGGATATGGGTGGTGATGTGGGGTGGTGGGCAGGGTGGGTGGGTGGGGTCGGGGTTGGGCTAGGGTGTGATCAATATGTCAATTTGCGATTAGGTAGGGTAGGGTCGAGTGGGGGTGAGATGGGGAATGATAGGAAAACATCGAAAGGAAAATAAAAATAAAAATTATTTTGGTGGGGTGGGGTGGTGGGCGGGGCATGGCAGGGTGGTGGAAGGTTGTGAGGTCAAAATTTGAGTTTTTGATTTAATATTATATTAGTTTTAATATAATATATATATATATATATATATATATATATATATATATATATATATATATGATGTGATCCATACCACGAATACAAGTCCGCGCAAAGATCCGTTGATGATCAAATGAGGACCGATGACTCGATTACAAACGAAGAAGGCCCACGAAGCAATGGACAAGTTAGTGCAAGAAACAATGGCCAAAACAATGTTCGTGTCATCAAAAGAAGCAAGTTTCATGTTGGGACCTAACCAAAACGACGAGTGGATCAACCTCATTCAAGTTGTCGAAGAAAATTATGAAGTTTCGGAGGTTACGGCTGTAACCTATAATTCTTACGGCCGTGACAAGTTCACTGCTGAAATTGATATTTTAAGGAATAAGGAATTACGTGTTGGGATATTTGACCCAAATTAAGAATGAGAATATCTTGAACAATTGATTTCCTTGTTAAAGTGGTTAACTTGGAGATCAAGTTAAGGGTGAAAAGAAAAGGAAGATAATCTTTTTGGCATGAATATCTTTCTTTATTCTGATTATTCTACTTCAACAAGGAAACATCTTGGGGTACAAGTAATACACGTTTTTGAGTATGTTTACCTATACATATGTGTATTGAGGAGCCAATTAATTGCACATTGATTAGAGAGTATTGTGAGAAAAAATGTAGTCTAGCATCTTGATTTTTCTTGGATTCTTTGTGGGTTGTAGAAAGAAGTAGAAATTGGTAGATGTGGAAAAACTTGGTTATTTTTCTTACAATACTTGGGGGGTTTGATAAGTGCAAATTCTATATAATTGTAACAATTTATTATATAGTGAAAAGTTTTGGCGGTCCGTGAACGTAGGCAAGTTGCCGAATCACGTAAATTTATGTGTTCGTATTTTATTTTCTGGTTTGCTCAATTATTTCTTGAACATCAAAAATTCCTGTGGGTTAATTAGAGAGGGAATTTGTGTATAATTCCCAACAGTGGCGCCGTCGATGGGGAAAATCGACGTCTAATTAACAGAGCATCAGGTGGTTCGAAGATTTTTTGGAGTAAAAGAAAATATGTTTGGAAAGTACAACGTGGAGAAATTTGACTGGAAGATCAATTTTGTCTTGTGGTAAGTACAAGTCATGGATGTATTGATTCAGTTGGGACTGCAGAAAGCTTTGAAGGAAAACCAACCCCGAGTTCTGATAAAGAAACTGAATCTAGCACGAGAGATGAAGATTGGGAAGATTTGGATTTGAAGGCTGCTGGCATGTTACAACTTTGTTTGGCCAAAAATGTTCTTACAAATATTTATGGGATATTTGAAGGAACTGTGGGAAAAACTGGAAGAATTGTATCAAATGAAGAGTTTGTCAAATAACTTGTACCTGAAGGAACGGTTTCATTCTTTGAGAATGAATGGAGGTATGAAAATCTTAGACCATCTTAGTGTTCTCAATGAGATTTTTTATGCGCTGGAATCTATTGGAGTGAAGATTAATGATGAGGATAAGGTTCATCTGGTCTCTTCTATCTACGTTTGAGTACATCATGCTGATTTTGATGAACGAGAAAAAAAACTGTGGAATTTTCTGAAGTTAAGTTGATTAGGTTGAAGTGACAGTTCATCTAAAAAGCTTTGCTTGTTACTGAAAAGTGGAAGAGAGGTAACTCCATGAAGAAGAAGGTAATGTGTTGGAACTGTGGTAAATCTAGTCATGTGAAAAGAAATTGTCCAAAAGGTGGAGCAGAGTCGGCTAATTGCTCGGAGGTGGACATTGCGACTCTCCTGGTGGAGGGTGGTGATAAAGTACTGATGAGTACCTGAGTGACCCAACGAGTAAGGACCCGTTGCATGTACTAGTGGGACCAATAACGAGGCTGAGGGCTAAGAAGATCAAGCAAGCAATGCAGGGGTTTATGCAAGCTTGGGAGGATGAATATTCAAGTGCAAGGTCGAAGACTCCATTTTCAATGCATGACAAGATGGAAGATGAGCCAAAACCGTTACAATGCATTTGGGTCAAAGAACAAGGAGAAAAGAAGTCAGAGGGCCTTTTACGGCCATAAGTTCTGGAGTTACGGCTGTAAGTTTGCTATCGGACAAATTGGGCAAAAAGTGCTTTACGGCCGTAACTATCATTTTCACGGCCGTAATTGAGTTGTGTAATTTTATTCAGTATGTGACTTACGTCCGTAAGAAGACATGTCACGTCCGTAAGAGTTAAAACAATTTTTGGACCCGAGGGTCAATTACGGCCGTAAAAACAATAGTTACGGCCGTAAAAAGGCGCCGCGTTTTATTTTAAGAATTTTGCGGCTAGGGTTATTTTGACGCCTTTTTAGACTATATTAGGTTTTCTTTGTCATTGTAACGAACACAACTTTTATGATTATTGAAATTACTTGAACTAGGTGAGTTTTTCCCTATTCTTCTTCGTTCTTGATTGAACCCCTTGAACTTATCAAAGGATTTGACAACCTTTGTGGCGTTCACCCCTTTATGATTCTTCATTCCGCATCTTAACGGGTCTTGGATTTGATACAACCTTGGTTCTTGAGTCGTGAGTGTTGTGTCATATTGTTATCGTCTAATAATCTGGATTTGGAACTTTTCAAGTGTTTAATTCAATTTCCGCGAGACTACGTGATTCCCCATCAAGGATCACATCATTTGGTATCAGAGCTTGACTCTAAATCCAGGTTTTGATATAATTCTTGTTTTGTTTCATTTTCTTCATTAGATTTCATTGTTCTTGAGCCATCATTGAATCGGTATTAGATTCTTGGGTTTCGTGAAATTCTTCACTATTGCAAGATTGGTCTTAGTTTCAATTCTTGTTGTTATTGATTTTTCTTGATTAGCAAAAAAAAAAAAGAGTAATTATTAGTGAAGAGCAAGATCAAGAACACAATTCTATATTCAAGAAGACCTCTCTTGATATCTTTTATTTTTCCCACATTCTTGGTAGTTTTCGTCATCCATCACTACTTTCAAAATCTTTCATTCCTTTTACATCAATTTTCTTGAGTCCAATATTCCATCAAATTTTCTTTTCATCCATTTTTGTCTTGCACTTGGGGTTAATTCCATAAAGACCAAGTCCGTGACTAGTTTGGTGGGTTCTTTAAGAACTTGAGAAAAGGGAATAGAGAGGAAAAAGGCAGAGTGGTAAGATCAATAGAAGGAAAAATCCGAATAGAGTGATACACGAGTGCTAAACACGTGAGGATATATTTTCTTAAAAAAATAATTTCTTTTCTTTTGATCACTAACCATGTCACAGAAGGAAACATCATCGACAGGGGAGGATAACCAACAGTTCCACTTTCTTGCAATGCTGGAAAAACGATTCGAGAAGTGGGATGCGAAGTTGGGGGAGATTAAAAACTCCGTGGACACGCATAGTGCAGCAATTGCCCAACTACGTAGAGAGCAGCCGCCCACGGCTCCAAATATCTGGAGGGCGCAAAGGTATGACAATAATCCTAGAAATGGAGTTTGGGATGATGATGATGTTGAGATAGGTGATAGTGTTGATGATGATAGTGAAAATGTGTCAGTGGCTAGCTTGGGTAGGAGAAGAGGTCGCGGTGGTCGGAGTGGAAGAGGAAATAGGCGTGAAAATAGGGATGATGATGGGTGGATAGAAGCTTAGGAAACATTAAAATGACCATACCAGCTTTCCAAGGTAAAAGTGATCCGGAGGTGTACTTTGAGTGGGAGAAGAAGGTAGAACTGATTTTTGAGTGCCATAACTACTCAGAGGGAAAAAAGGTGAAGTTGGCGGTTATAGAATTCGCAGATTATGCACTTGTGTGGTGGGATCAATTAGTGACAAGTAGGAGGAGGAACCGCGAAAGACCTATTGAGACCTGGAACGAGTTGAACGGTTTAATGAGGAAAAAAGGTTTGTGTCCAATCATTACTATAGGGACTTGTACCAGAAGCTCCAAAATCTATCTCAAGGTTCGAAGAGTGTAGAAGAATACCTGTAGCGACCAAGATTTTCATGACTTATTTAATGAATTAGTTTAAATCGCGTCGCTACGATTTTCTCCATTTATATATTTATTTTAAACACGTAGGCGTATAGCCAATGAAGTGAAATTAAATTAAACTTATTCTAAATTTATCCTATTCCAATTCCAGAATTTATTAAATGATGTCCAAGCCCATTATTTATTTATTTTAAGGTCCAATTCTCAACTAATTGGATTCAAATTATTTTGAGCCCACAATTTTAATTATGATAGTTCCAACTCCTTAAGCCCATTTAAAATCCAATAAATCATCTTTGGCCCAAAATTTTGACCGCAAGATTTAAGATTTCCTAGTTTAACAGATTTTAATTTCCAAAATTCTTCAACAATGTTTCCAATCTTCACAAGCACTTTCCATACCACATGTACTCAGAATTTCCAACGAATTTTCCCCATTACAGATTTAACCCTAAGTTTCCATGTTTAACACAATATCACCCATTAAGTAGAACCAACTACCTTCAGCCCACGACACACACAAACCTGCAACTCAAGGTATGTCTCTTCCCCTCTCTCAAACTTCTTCAATTCATGCCACCACCTACTGTCCTTACAACCCAGCCGCCATAACCAACTCCACGCCCAAACGCTCACTGCCACAAACCCAAACCGAATCCCCACCATATCACCACACTGCCTCCACCCAAAACATCACATAAATCCACCATCGGCATCACGGCATCGAAACAGCTTGCCACCTCCATCGCCCAAACTGAATCAAAGCACATACCACAAGTTTATCACCAAACCTCCAACAATCAAATTTCACAGCAACACCCCCACACCGCGACCGCGCCTCCCTTAACTGCCTACTGCCCAACCCTAATCAACCAAGGAAAAACCAACCCACAAACTTACCTTGAACCGCCACTTCGTCACCGGAGATTTGGCCGGAAACCATAGCTTCAAGAACCAGACTCAGGCCCGATTTTGTACAATATCCGACCCAAAATGCCACCATTCGACCCCTCCTCTTGTCGCCGCCGCTCAACGGTGTTACCACCCAATAGGTTGCCGGCAACGCTGACACCGAAGAGGAGCCGGTGTCCTCTCCCCTCTGTTCTCTCTCTACCTATTTTAGAGAGAGGAATGAGAGAGAGTTTTATAATTTTCATTTTTGTAAAATTACTCCTTAATCCCCAAAGTTTGAAAAGTGATCACTTCAGGCCTCAAGTTGCAAAATCGTTTAATCCCGTCCCTTCAGTTATAAAGTCAATTATTTCAGCCACTATTTTTAAATTTAGTTATTTCAGTCCTTTAGTTTTAAAATATTTACTTTAAGCCCCTGCAGTTTTTAAAATATTTTAGTCAGTCCATGTATATCTGAAAAGTTATGAATCAGCCCCCTAATTCAAATTTCATTATTCCACGAACAGTCCCTAACTTATCCAATTTTCACGTTTTAGTCCCTAAAGATCTTAAAGCTCTATTTTCTTTTACACAAATATACTTTTAAAGATTTCTTTATCCAAAGTCTAATATTAGTCATTTATTTATAGGACTAGACGAGGCGCGAGAGAATTAAAAGTATTATTTCCGTTTGCTCAATACTCGAGAAATTAAGGTAGACTCTTATCTACAAGTTTACATTTTTCAAAAGTGCGCATCAATAATTATTTTGATTATAAGTTTAGCATGTATGATTGTGTTCATGAGAATTACTTGCTTTCTATGTATGAGACTATGTTACGAGAATTTACTTGCTTAAATGCATGAGACTTGAACTTGTATGTTATTTACTTGTTCATGAGAATACTGGTGATCGTTAGACACCTGAGATTTGAATATCATGATTATGTGTTTTGATTTATAATGTTAAATGATTATTATGCGCGAGTCTACTGAGTATTTCTATGAAATACTCACGTTTTCCAAAATAAAATTTTGCAGATGATGGAGTTGGCGGCGGGGCGTACGATGGTGGCCATTATTAAGATTTTAGAATGTTTTATTTGAAATTATAAACTTATTTTATTAGGTTATGTTCAAGTTATTTCCCATGTTTAAACTATTTTGACCGTTTGAATAAATTTTTATAAAGTTATGTGGAATGGAATTTCAATTTAATTTATTTTTCCGCTAAATTATTATCTTCAAAGTAAATTTTTAAACAATGAAGTGGCGTTCCCGGGTGTTCAGAACCTGGGGCGTTACAATACCACAAGGAGATGGAGATTGCTATGATTCGAGCGAATATTGAGGAGGATGGAGGCCACAATGGCCAGGTTTTTGAGTGGCTTGAACAGAGACATTGCAAATGTTATAGAACTGCAACATTATGTTGAGCTGGAGGAGATGTTGCACATGGCGATGAAGGTGGAAAGGCAGCTTAAAAGGAAAGGAGTAGCAAAATACTCTTCGGGTTCTACTCCTTGGAAACCTACGTGGAGTGGAAGTAACAAAAATGAAGGAACTGCTCCAAAAGGGAAGTCAGAACCCCCAAAAAAACTCAAGAGGAATCTGCTATTAAAGGTAAACCCACTTCTGACTGTCAACCTCCTAGAAGTAGAGACATTAAGTGCTTTAGGTGTATGGGAATCGGGCACATTGCCTCACAATGCCCAAACAAAAAAATAATGCTTGTGCGAAATGGGATGGTGGTGTCGGAGGATGAGGTTGAGGATGATAATGAGTTTAAGGATATGCCTACCTTAGAAGAAGCTAGTGATTGTGATGATGGAGATTATGCGGTAGCTCAATCCCTTATTACTAGGCCTGCTCTTAGTACCCAAATTAAGGTGGACGAGACGGGTGAGCAAAGGGAAAACATATTTCATACTAGATGCTTTGTTAATAATAAAGTGTGTAGTTTGATAATTGATGGGGGAAGTTGTACCAACGTGGTTAGTACCACTCTTGTTGAGAAATTGTGTTTACCGATAATCAAACACCCTAGACCTTATAAATTACAATGGCTGAATGAGTCCGGTGAGATCAAAGTGAATAAGCAGGTGTTAATCAACCTTTCTATCGGGAAGTATGAGGATGAGTTAATTTGTAATGTGGTTCCAATGCATGCTGGACACATCCTGTTGGGTCGGCCATGACAATATGACCGGAGGGTGGTACATGACGGGTACAAAAATAGGCACAGTTTTACAAAGGATGGGAAAAGTATCAGACTTATGCCGTTAACCCCACAACAAGTTTATGAAGATCAGTTGAAATTAAAGAGTGAGGAAGAGAAGACAAAGAGAGTTGGGACCCCGATCCCAGAAAAAGGAGAGCTGAGTGGTCAAAGGAGAGTTGGGACCATGATCCCAGAAAACGGTGAGCTGAGAGAAAAATAGAGGGTTGGGGTTCCGCCTCAGAAAAAGGAGAGGGAGTGACGAGCGCCAGAAAAGAAAGAGGAGGGAAAACCAAAGTGAGCTTCCTTGCCAAAAAGAGTGAGATCAAAAGAGCTATCCTTGACCACCAACCAATAGTCTTACTAATGTATAAGAACTCCTTCCATGCACTAGATGACACTAACTCTTCCCTCCCCCGTTTAGCTGTTTCTCTTTTACAGGAATTTGATGATGTATTCCCGGAAGACATACCCAGTGGGCTGCCACCCATTCGGGGCATCGAGCACCAGATTGATTTTGCACCAGGAGCTGTCATTCCAAATAGGCCTGCATATAGAAGCAATCCGGAAGAAACAAAGGAGCTTTATGCTCTTGTCAGGGCATTGGAGACTTGGCAGCATTACCTCTGGCCAAAAGAATTTGTCATCCACACGGATCACGAGTCATTAAAGCACCTCAAGGGGCAAGGTAAGTTGAACAAAAGACATGCCCGATGGATGGAGTTTGTGGAGACTTTTCCTTATGTCATTCAATACAAACACGGTAAGGAAAATATAGTTGCAGATGCATTGTCAAGAAGGTATGTGCTCCTTACTTCCTTGAATGCCAAATTGTTGGGATTTGAATATGTTCGAGATTTGTATGCTAACGATCATGATTTCTCCACTATTTATGTCTCGTACGAAAAGGGAGCATTTGATAAATTTTATAGGCATGATGGTTATTTGTTTAAGGAAAATAAATTGTGTGTACCTAACTGTTCTATGCGTGAGTTGTTAGTATGTGAAGCTCACGGTGGTGGTTTGATGGGTCATTTTGGTGTTTTTAAAACATTGGAAGCGTTAAAGGAACATTTTTATTGGCCTAGGATGAAAAGGGATGTTCACCAAATTTGTGATAAATGCATAACTTGTAAACAGGCTAAGTCTAAGGTCTTGCCACATGGGTTGTATACCCCTTTACCTGTCCTTAGTGAACCTTGGGTAGATATATCCATGGATTTTGTGTTAGGATTTCCTAGGACAAAAAAAGGTCGATATTCCATATTTGTGGTGGTGGATAGGTTTAGTAAAATGGCTCACTTCATTCCTTGCAATAAAACTGATGATGCCGTGAATATAGCAGACTTATTCTTTAGGGAAGTTGTCAGACTCCATGGGGTGCCTAGGAGTATAGTATCTGATAGGGATGTCAAATTCCTTAGTTACTTCTGGAAGGTTTTGTGGGGGAAGATGGGTACTAAACTGTTGTTTTCCACTACATGCCATCCTCAAACGGATGGTCAGACAGAAGTAGTCAATAGGACGTTAACACAACTCTTGCGTGTTGTCATAAATAAAATTTTGAAGAGTTTTGAGGAATGTTTACCATTTGTGGAATTTGCATATAATAGGGCTATACATTCTACTACTACTTACTCTCCGTTTGAAATTGTGTAAGGCTTCAATCCACTAACCCCTATGGATCTAATTCCTTTGCCTGTAGATGACAGGAACAATTTAGATGGCAAGAAGAAAGCCGAGCTTGTGAAGTCACTCCATGAAAAGGTCAGGCTACAAATAGAAAGGAAGAATGAGCACTATGCGTCCCATGTGAATAAGGGCATAAAGCAGGTGATTTTTGAACCAGGCGATTGGGTGTGGGTTCACATGCGAAAGGAACGATTTCCAACAAATCGGAAATCAAAGTTGCAGCCTATAGGAGATGGGCCATTTCAAGTCATTGAGAGAGTCAATGACAATGCTTTTAAGTTGGATCTCCCAGGTGAGTATAATATATCTGCTACTTTCAACGTTGCTGGTCTCTCTTTGTTTGATGCAGGTGATGATTCGAGGACGAATCCTTGTCAACAGGGAGGGAATGATGAGTACCTGAGTGACCCAACGAGTAAGGACCTATTGCATGTACCAGTGGGACCAATAACAAGGCTTAGGGCTAAGAAGATCAAGCAAGCAATGCAGGGGTTTATGCAAGCTTGGGTGGATGAATATTCAAGTGCAAGGTCGAAGACTCCATTTTCATTGCATGAAAAGATGGAAGATGAGCCAAAACCGTTACAATGCATTTGGATCAAAGAACAAGGAGAAAAGAAGTCAGAGGGCCTTTTACGGCCGTAACTCTGGAATGATGAGTACCTGAGTGACCTAACGAGTAAGGACCCATTGCATGTACCAGTGGGGCCAATAATGAGGCTGAGGGCTAAGAAGATCAAGCAAGCAATGCAGGGGTTTATGCAAGTTTGGTAGGATGAATATTCAAGTGCAAGGTCGAACACTCCATTTTCAATGCATGACAATATGGAAGATGGGTCAAAACCGTTACAATGCATTTGAATCAAAAAACAAGGACAAAAGTAGTCAGAGGGCCTTTTACGGCCGTAAGTTCTGGAGTTACGGCCGTAACTTTGTTATCGGACAAATTGGGCAGAAAGTGCTTTACGGCCATAACTATCATTTTCACGGCCGTAATTGAGTTGTGTAATTTTATTCAGTATGTGACTTACGGCCGTAAGAACACATGTCACGGCCGTAAGAGTTAAAACAATTTTTGGACCCGAGGGTCAATTACGGCCGTAAGAACGATAGTTACGGCCGTAAAAAGGCGCTGCGTATTATTTTAAGAATTTTACGCCTAGGGTTATTTTGACGCGTTTTTAGACTATATTAGGTTTTCTTTGTCATTGTAACGAACACAACTTTTATGATTATTGAAATTATTTAAATTAGGTGAGTTTTTCCCTATTCTTCTTCGTTCTTGATTGAACCCCTTGAACTTATCAAAGGATTTGACAACCTTTGTGGCGTTCACCCCTTTATGATTCTTCATTCCGCATCTTAACGGGTCTTTGATTTGATACATCCTTGATTTTTGAGTCGTGAGTGTCGGGTCATATTGTTATCGTCTAATAATCTGGATTTAGAACTTTCCAAGTGTTTAATTCAATTTCCGCGAGACTAGGTGATTCCCCATCAAGGATCACATCATGTACTTTAGTAAGTTGGGACTTCCTTATGGCATGAAGTCAGTTGCCATGATAGAGGATGCGTTCTTGCTGGTAGGTACATGTGTTTGCACACGGGCATTGGTTTGGCGTTAATGCAAGGTGTGTGGTGAAATTGATGTCGATGGCTGATGAGCTCCCAAGGAAAGCCAAACATGGGGGTTGCACCATAATTTTTCAGCAATGTTTATTTCGACATGAGCCGATGAAAAGCTTGGAGTTCGTTGATAATTCTGAGTGGTTATACTCATATGGTGGAGTATGGGATCGTCAAAGTGTTAAATGTTTGTCTGTTTACCCAATGATTGAATTTGTATTTTTTTGGCATGGATGAATTTGTGTCAAGACGGAGATTGTTGGATATTTGACCCAAATTAAAAATGGGAATATCTTGGACAATTGATTTCCTTGTTAAAATGGTTAACTTGGAGACCAAGTTAAGGGTGAAAAGAAAATGAAGATAATCTTTTTGGCATGAATATCTTTCCTTATTCTGATTATTCTACTTTAACAATGAAACATCTTGGGGCACAAGTAATATACGTTTTTGGGTATGTTTACCTATAAATATGTGTATTGAGGAACCAATTAATTGCACATTGATTAGAGAGTATTGTGAGGAAAAATGTAGTCTAGCATCTTGATTTTTCTTGGATTCTTTGTGGGTTGTACAAAGAAGTAGAAATTGGTAGATGTGAAAAAACTTGGTTATTTTTCTTACAATACTTGGGGGGTTTGGTGAGTGCAAATTCTATATAATTGTACCAATTTATTATATAGTGAAAAGCTTTGGCGGTCCGTGAACGTAGGCAAGTTGCCGAACCATGTAAATTTCTGTATTCGTATTTTATTTTCTGCTTTGCTCAATTATTTCTTGAATATCAAAAATTCCTGTGGGTTAATTAGAGAGGGAATTTGTGTGTAATTCCCAACATTACGGCCGTAAGAGTTGAAGATCACGGCCGTAATGAAGACACTGCTCAAAAAATTGGATATTGGGAATTTTGGACTTACGGCCGTAATTCATGGAGTCACGGCCGTAAATGTGAATCAGTAACTTAGTTACGGCCGTAAAGGAAGTAGTTATGGCCGTAAAAGTTAAAACGCATAAAACCTTATTTTCTTGTTATTTTTATTTCTTTCCATATTTTGGCAATTTCATTCCTTGTTTAATTAGGGCTCTTAAGCTAGATTTTGACCCTATTTATAGGGATGTAATTTTCATTATTAGTTAGACAATTATTGATATTATTGAGAGGCAAATTGCTTTCAACTTCGTTCTTCATTGAACACAATTCAAACTTGCAGGTTTATTCTTGTTGGTTCAAATCTCGGTGAGAATTAATATTGCTTGTGATCAAGAGGTCAATATATCCCCGTGATTGTATTAGTTACTTGGTTCAATTAATTTTAATTGGATCCATAAATCGTGATTCTTTGGCGTTCTTGGGTCGATTCAATATTTTGTGGGTTGCGTAACTACAATTGCTACGTAGTTTGCATCATAGTAGATAATTATGTTTGTCTTATATATATTATTATATTTATTTTTAATTATTAAACACCTAATTAAATGAATCAGCACCTGAAATTTTAAAAAAAGATTTCCTTCACATGATTTTTGAATTGTATCTTTGAAATACAAGGTTCTATGTAATTTTCCCTTTCTTTTAGCCGCCAAAATTACTATTAAGAATAGAAAAGTTCAATTTTATTTCTTGATTGGATTGAAGTAATTGGACGTCATATTCATATACATAGACATAGTCATGTATCGCGGCCCATAAATAGACTTTGAAAGTTGAAACAACCATTGCGTGTGAACGCTCAAGTGAAAAGGATTGCCAAATGTGTCAATAGGCATAACTTGACTGACTCTGTCAATTCATGTAACTACAACTTTCAAGCAGTAAACTTGTGATGCTAGGTATATTACTAGAGGTGCTTACGTTGCATCGAGGACCACTAATAAATTATCCAACGCAATTTTACCTCTACCCATTTAGGATTTCTTTGGATACCAACTTTTGAAAAATTAATAGTGATTTTTAAGGAATTGTAAACTTTAGTTACATGCTTCTATCTGAAATTAAAATATTAAAATTTACTTGAATTTGAAGAAATTCCAAGATCTTCATGATTGAACCACTTGCACTTTATATAATCCAATAATCTAAATATAAGTCACTCCCAATGATCTAGAACCCGATCACAATGGAAGGGGATCATTGTCTACAACTCAATTACGAACTTTGCCTCAAAATCAAACCAATACACCTACTTTTTTGTCTCCTTTACTTCCAATTTGAGCATCTCTGTTTTTGGATCAATTTCTATGTACTTGCATTGTGATAGATATAGATTAGTTGCATGGGGAAGTTATATGGTGGTTCCATATTTCAAATTCAAACTATAAACTTCTCCCTCCAAACCAATGCAAGTCGGGTCGGGTCAACCCACATGGGCGATCCGTTTAATCCAACATCTCCCACTCGCACATGATGAGTTTGACCTAATTTGATATGACATCAATAATTTTCATATCATGATCTCAAAGTTCATATTGGTAAACGGGTCGTGCGACCAACGAGTTAATATTAGAGCTCAAAATATTATAAACCTGTTAGGGATATATAGTCGCTCTGTTAGAGGAACGTTACATCTCGCTATATCCCAAACTCATTTTCCAACATTAATACAAGTATTTCCGATCCCTCGAATATTTATGGAACATACTTGAACTTCATAATTTATTTTTGTATTTACAATTGTATTCTAAACCTCAACAGGCTAACATAATTGTTCGGCCGGTGAATACAAACCAAATGTTGGTCAAAATGGTTTTCCTTTCCTACTTGAATCATTCAAATTTAAATCAATTGCTTTCCTAGACATGTCGAATCAAATCGAATCAATCATAGTTATAGATAACATGATAAAGTAGCATCATTGAAATAAAATATCGAGAAATGGTCAAAAGTCATAAAGGTATAAATGAGGTTATATAAACCTCAGGGTGTCACACAATGAGAAAGTAGGGATCCATTACTCATTTATCTCGTATAGGTCGTAAGAGCACACGTGGTATGAAACAAGTGCTATGATGTTTTCTCCCTCTCTTAGGGTGTATGTCATATTCTATAAAATAGTAACACCATACAAATTTTAGTTCAGGTATTCCTCGATACCTAACTTGAGTTCTCCTTAAATTCATTCCTCTAGGAAATCTTAGAACGAGAACTCAATTTGGCTTCTAAATAGGTTCAATGGATACCAAAATCCATTACGATTACTTATTGTAATCTCATCTTGATAATCATCAAAGCTACCAGATCATGTACTCAACACGATCACTATGTCTCATATCAGTACAACCAAAATGTCTTAGGCGATTGTTCATGTGAATGAACCAATCTCAGCCTGTTTGACATATTTTATATGTGCATGTAGATCATTGTTCAATAATCACAATGATATATTACATATGAACTCAAAACCATTTATCTATGGGCATACAAAACTCAATCATGGGTTTGTTGATACAGAAAGCATCATATTTTATGCAATTCTAGAGATTCATCATTACCAGCAAATATATCTAAATATCTTCGAAGTACTATGATTACATACCATCATCCATATATATAACGCAACGATACTTTCTTTGCTAATGTCTCTCACAGAAATACCTTTGAGTGTTTGATTCCATCGTGATTATTGGGGACAAAACTTCTATTTTCAACAACTTGTCATCCCCAAACCGATTGCCAAACCGAGATGGTTAATAGAACCCCATGGCAACTCCTTCGCACTATCCTTAAGAGCAATCTGAAGAATTGGGAAGAGAGTCTACCTTTTGTTGAATTTGCTTATAATCGAAGTGTTCATTCTACTACTTCTTTTTCTCCATTTGAGATTGTTTATGGCTTTAACGCACTAACTCCTTTGGATTTAATTTCTTTACATATTGATGAAAGAGGTAGCTTAGATGGGAAGAAGAAAGCGGACTTGATTAAATCTCGTCATGAAAAAGTCAAGCTACAAATTGAGAAGAAGAATGAGCAATATGCATCCAATGCCAACAAGGGTAGAAAGCTCGTCGCTTTTGAGCCAGGGGACTGGGTTTGGATTCACTTGAGAAAGGAGCATTTTCCCAACCGAAGGAAATCCAAATTACAACCGCACGGAGATGGTCCATTCCAAGTCATTGAGGAAATCAATGAAAATGCCTACAAACTTGATCTCCCAGGTGAGAATAATGTTTCCGCCACTTTCAACGCCTCTGATTTATCTCCTTTTTATCCAGGTGAAGATTCGAGGTCGAATTCTTTTTAAGAGGAAGAGGATGATGAGAACTAGGGAAGTCAACCCGCGAACCAAGGAAGTCAACCCTCGATTCATGTGCCGGTGGGACTCATGACAAAATCCCAAAGAAGTTCAAGAGCTAATGGAGGGACTCGTTCACAAGGTTTGGAACTAAGTCCAATTGGAAGATCTCCCGAGGAACGAACTAAGAAACAACTTGGAAATAAACAACTTGGAAGTAGACAAAAACGCCCAACCAAGCTGTCATTGGGGTCCATGTGTCATGACTGCCCGACATCTCTGGAATTAACAAAACCAATAAGTGGTTGCTTGCGCGGCCACGTGAAATTACTCTTCATGGCCGCGTGCTTGACTTGAGACAGATTTTGCGGATTTCATTTTAAATCCGACCCATTTTTGTTCCTTTTATTGTTTTGTACTATAAATAGACTTTGAAACCCTAGTTCTTTAGTTTTGGCATCAAAAGGACTTCTTGGAGCATTTGAGAGGTAAATCACATTTCTTATCTTGTAAATTTTTTTGGAATTTCTTCAACTTTATTTGGGAATATTATTCTTGTATATTGTTGTTGTTTATTGCACAAACATCTTGGTATTTGCTTATTTCTCTCCATTGGGCTGGGGTTATTTTCCTTAGAATTTTGGTTAAGGTGAGCTTGGGTCAAGATTCTTCAGCTTCCTACCATTTTTAGCTTTCTTGGGTTGATTTCAAAGACTTGTGGGAGTTTTTGGTTTAAATACCAAAGGGTTTCGCATCAACATATCACCTCCATTGACAAACCCAACATCAAGCATAGAACCGAATCAAACTCCATAGTAGAAACCAGCCAGCAATGCAATCGCCGACCCACCACTGTAAAAAATCAAGCAACACCATCTTCCGAAAACTTCACCTCAAATAACGACACTGCCCATTTAGGTTTTGACCTATAATCGAACCCAAGAAACACCCGAACAATCAGAATTTGGACAAACCCATAATCTCACCTTGACCGCTGACCACTTAGACCTGAGTATTACCAGAATCGCAGCCCCAAAAAATCCCAAAGTTGAGCCTCCATATTTGTACCAAATTTTCCCAAACCTTCTCCCTTTCGCCACCCCTCCAGTAACCCCATCAATCGCCAGGTGATGGAGGCGCTACCACTGGCGAAGCGCCAGCGAAAGGCGCAGGTAGCCTTGCCAAGGAGCATTGTCGATCGCCATCTCTCGCTCCTCTCCTCTGTCCGGCTTCTGTTGTAGAGAGAGAGAGAGAGAGAGAGAGAGAGAGAGAGAGAGAGAGAGAGAGAGAGAGAGAGAGAGAGAGAGAGAGAGAGAGAGAGAGAGGGAGAGGAGTTATTTTTGTTTTAAAACAAATTTTATGAAAATTATTCCTTGAGCCCTCAAGTTTTCAAAATCTTTTAATTCAATCCCTGCTAGTTTAAATATTTTATTCAGACCTTTAGTATTTAATTAGTAAGCCCTAATGTTTTGAAATCCTAAAAGCCAGCCCTTTTATTTCTGAAAGTCGGTTGTTTTAGTCCCAAGTTTCAAAACAGTTTATTTTGACCCATGATTTCTGCTTAAATTCCAACTTGGCCAAAATATTTTGAATTTGTCAAAACAATCCATAATTCCAGTTATTTGCACGAACTAGTCCTTGATTATTCCAATTACACTATTTAATCCCTAAATATTTTATTCTTCTTTAAAAACTCTTTCATTTTAAAACATTTGAATTCCAAAATACTAGTTTAAGATTTATTTTATCTATTGCCTAGACGAGGCGTTTGGACGTTTAGAAGATTGACGTTTTTCCCGCTCAACAAACTCGAGAAATAAGGTAGACTCCTACTTACAAACTTATTTTCTAAAATGAGCATAAATAATTATTTGTATTATAGATCTTGCATGTATGATTGTGTACATGACAATTACTTATCTTCGGACATGAGACGACTTGTCTTCGGACATGAGGCTATTTGCCTCCGGGCATGACAATTACTTGTCTTTGCACATGAGACTACTTGTCTCCGGGTTTGATAATTACTTGTCTTCGGACATGAGACTACTTGCCTCCGAGCATGAGAATTTCTTGTTTGTTTAAGCATTATGTTACAAGAAATTACTTGCTTAAGTGTATGAGACTTGAACTTGTATTTATTACTTGTTCATGAGACTACTAGAATATCATGATTATGTGATTTATTTGTAATACCAATTATTATTATGCGCTGAGTCTACTGAGTATTTCTATGAAATTGTAATACCATTTTTTCGTTTTACGTGTTTATTGAATTTCACGTATTTATTCTTGTACTGTCCTTATAAATTATTTAAGCATAATTATTATTGTTTAAATTTGAATTATCCAGTGGAAGGACTTGGATACCGTAACGATCAATGTGCCAATTAAAAAGCTTATACATTTTTCGCAATTCTATGTTTAATTGTTTATTTTAATTGTTATTTGCCAATTTCTATTTTAATTGAGTAGTAAGTTCACTAAATTGCATTAGATTGGAATTGGGAAAAGTTTAGTGGCAATTTGAATTTTATTTGAGGGATGTGGACTTAAATTACTAATTTATGAGAGTTGGAGACTGGTTTGTAAATTACAAAAACGTTAATATTTAAACCTAACCTAATCTCGGTATCTTCCTCCCCCTCCCCCTCACTCGCACTCAACTCCCTCTCTCTCGCACTCTCCTCTCCTTCTGTCTTCCTTTGTCGCCGAACACCTCCCCATCTCCCCCCCCCCCCCTCTCCCACACAGTCACTCTGATTTCACCCGTATACACAACACATGCACTCACGAATTTCACAAACACACAAACGGTTTTACACCCACGCACATTATTGCATGTATATATGAAATTTTATGTGTGTGTGTGTGTGTGTGTATATATATATATATATATAAAAAAATTACTTGTATGTGAAATCTTCAGATTTTCAACTTATGAAAACAAATTTCAGATTTTCGAATTTGGGAAATTAGATTACTATTGTGAAATTTAAAAAATGGGTAATGTTTATATATATGTATGTATTGATGTAACTATTATCCTTGAGTATAAATTTCAAATTTTTAAAATTGTTTGATTAAATTTTCAGAATTTAGATTTATCTATGATTTCGGATTTATAATTGTAAATTCCGATTTAGGGATAATTATATATATGTATATTTTGTATATTTTAAGATTTGGATTATAGTCTAATTTTGAATGTATTAATTGGAATTTTGGGTAATGCATAGATATACATATGTGTATAAATTCAGATTTAGACGTGGTTTAAATTTCGAAGCTAAATTGTTAATTTTCAGATTATGAATAACTAGAATTGTAATTGGGTAATTTTGTAAAGTTAGGCTATGTAATTTTGAGTTTGAGTTTGTATTAAATGATGAGAAGACCTTCTAATGTGCATTGATATTCATTGCTTGTTTCGAATATGGGTTTTTATGTGTTTTGGTCATACCTTAAGGTCACATTTGAGTTATATTGAAGTTTTAATCTTGGTTAATGTTTGATTAAGTATTAAAATGAATAACAAATTTATTTGTAAACTGAAAGTTATACTTTTGACGAATGGGAATAGTTAGGACTTAGGCACATTAACGTTACAAGCAACCCAGATACTTCCACTCGCAATTTAAGACAGTAATAACTAAGGACGTCAGGTAAGTAAACATCCCCTATTTTCATCAAAGTTGAATGTTTAAGAATTAATGTGCTTAAATTATATTCTTGCAATTTACTAGCTTGTGATGCTTTTCATTGACTTTATACATGTATGTAGTAGTAAAGAAATGTTCAAACATGCATGTTATCATGTCATTGCATCATTAAGCATGCATTTTCATTGAATTTGGAAAGTCAATGTTCTTTTAAATAAAAAATGTGGAAAAGTGAAAGTTTTCTCAAAAGATATGTATCCCGTGTTTTAAGAAACATAATGGGTGTACTTCTATGTCATGAAAGAAGTGAGTGGGAAATGGGGCACGGGGGACCAATGTACCTGAATTAAGTTGCTTTGCAACGGAATGTTTAACCGCTTGGCGGTGGACTGTTAAACCGCTTTGCAGTGAAAAAGTGAATGTTAAACCGCTTTGAGGTGGAAATGTGATTGCTAACGTGGTTCCAAATAAGAATTGCCCAATGCTCTCTGATTGACTAGAAGATACACCAAGTGAGCTCACGAAAGTAATGAAATGAAGTTTTGAAATTATAAAGTGAAAGTTTGGAATGTTTGAAATGTTAAGTGAATGGGGATACATATTTAGAAGTGTTTAAAGCATTTCATATCATGAATATGCATTATGTCAATAAGGTTTACTTACTGAGCTTTGGCTCACCCTAATCCCTCCCCAACATTTCAGGTGATGAAAGCTAAGTGATCTGAGGAGAAAGCTTGGTGGCAGACTCGCTTAGTATCACAGTTATTTTCTTTTAAAATTTGAATTAAGGAATTTTTTCTTAATAAGCTTTTCATTGGTTATTCTTTAAATTATTTTGGCTTGATTTAATTTAAATAAGTTATGGTATTTTCATTGCTGGTTAGTTTATTTCATATTTCATAAGATGAAAAACTATTGACTTTCAATTGTTATTGTTGAGGAGTTTGATGTTGAAATGGTTTTGGAAATGTTGAATGTTGTTGAGTTTTCGTTTAATGTTTTTGAATTGTTATTATAGTCCTGGTGTCCCTCTACAGGTTGGTTAAGTCCAATTTATAGAGGAGACAGTCGAAGTTTCTTTAGAATTTTAAATGGAAAAATGAAATTTTTAATGTCTAAAATAATTTATTTCTGCATATAATGTGAAAGGAAGTTAACATGTCTAGGTTTAGGATTTTAAACTTGTGGTGTTACAGAAATGCTCACCCTTTCTTTAAACTTACAAATTTTCAGATTATGGAATTGGCAACGGAGCGTGTGATGGTGTTTATTGAAGAATTATAAAATATGTTTGAGATAATTGAATAAGCAAATTTAATTTTGATTTTTTGAATTTCCTTATTATTATTTAAGTTATTTTGAACACTTGAATTGAAATTGAATTTTTAATTTCTTACGCTCAATTTTTATTTCAAATTTGAAGTGTTGACTATTGGAGTCAGTTTTTATGAAATAATTTAGTCATTTTCAGCTCATATATTATTTCGAGAATTGGTTTGAAAGGATGACGTGGTGTTCTGAGTGTTTATAACTTGGGGTGTTACAATCTTAAGATCTTATCAGAGAGTTCATTAATATAAGGAATCATCTATATTTATCACTTGTATTAATATTATACAAACAACCATTTACAAGGATTTGAGATTGTTAACTATTTGTCTTGCACTAATAGGAATTTTATTCAACTTAATTCCAATTGATACCGAGATCAAGTGTCAAATAATTATGCTCAAATAATAAAGATATAAAATAACAATCAAAGTTATTTCGAAAATACAAAAGCCCAACGACTCTTTCCATATTACTTTGTCTGTGCTTATCCTTATAGTATACTACATCTCATTGAGTCATTTTATCACCTAGGACCATATTGCAACAATTTGCAATGGCGATTAGTTACTCTAGAATCTAAAATCCAGATAGATTCAATTACTAATCATAACATAATGAATAGAGCATTACCCATTGTAGAGTTTCCAGAAAAGACTTCCTCTTAATGAATCCTATCTTTTCTAAAATGTAAAAGGGTTAGAGGGCCAACCATATCATCTGTTGCTTTAAAATACTATGTATTCTTTGGATAACTTATATTAAATCTTTCAGAAACACGTTCAACCTAGTGAATTTAGTCAACATCGAACTACGAGAGATAATCTTAAAACAAACTCTCGAGCATTATTTCATCTGAATTAATGTTAGCAAGTATAACCTATACCACGTTAAAGTGGTCATTCATGTTTTACCACATGGTCTCTTGCAAAAAAAGAAAAAAAAAATGATTGGTTCATAATTAGAGATATATTATAGTTGATAACATCCATTTGTATAACTCAACAATAGAGATGTCCAAGCTTGTCATAAATATCTTTCCATCGTGAAATAAAAATATTTATCATATTTTGATGTTTTTATTGAGAAGTAATTAATATAAAAATCAAATTTAGACAATAAACTATCTCATCAAAATAACACCATTTTCATGAAAGCTTTATGATTACTATTGGAAAAGGATCTCCTAGCACGAACAAATGTTATAAGTTGAAAGAATTATAATGACACATGTTGCATTTTTCGCCAATCAGTTGGTGATGTTTAAATATATAAGAAGTTGTGAAATAGGCGACATTTAAATAAAATAAATGTATTAAACACGAGATACATATGTGATGAATACTTTCATATATGACGTACGAAGAAAATTTATGTACAAGTAGACCAAAACTACTATAATATGACTACAACCTAAAATCCCAAAAATCTTACACACATTTCTCTATAGGATAAATAAATGTAATTTATGGTTAGGCTGAGACACTGATACTAAAATCAATAAATCTAGCATCTCATGCAATATTAATTTTATACAGTTGTTAAAATTTGGCCATCACTGACATCCTTTGGATATTTTATAGGAAGTCGCCATGATGTTCTTGATTCCCTATATTGATAATCTTTCAAGTACCAAATTAATTATCTTACCTATAGGGTAATCATTATTAACTTACAATTTAAAAATCGTCACATATTAGGCCCAATCCACTAACAAAAACAGTGCATCCCTCTTATAAGAAGACCAAATAAATTAGCACGAGGCATACACAACTTGTTACTGATAGGCTGATAGGGTAGTTCGTTAGTTCAAAATTTGCACCCTCACTCACTTATTACTTTTTAAACTCTACGGTTTTGATTCATAATCTATTTAACTTTTAAAATAGATTTAATTATTAATAAAGATATTTATTTTCTTTTCTAACATTTAGAAAATAAAATAACATATAAAACAATGCATAACTGTATGTACCTAGACTAGGGTTAATGCAAACTACATGACATGTTATTTAATGACATTCATTCAAAATTTACTTAAAGAAATAAATAATAAATGCAATAATAAATAAATGAGAACAAAATTTATTTCCATAACCTTCATACAAAATTACAATTAACTGAAGAGTACGTTGAGCCACAAATCGGCTCAATTATTGAGGAAATTACACCTACCCTGGTATTTCAATTTCCAATTTTAAAAATCAAGCGTAAGATCTATTTATATAAAAATTAGATGGTAATTTAATTTTATGGTATTTTAATTTTAATACTAATAATAATAATGTAAAATAAAATAATTCCCCACATACCAGCCCCAACCCAACTCAAATAACAAAACCAAACCTAAACCCCAAAATTAATTCCCACTCCCAGATCCATGTCGGCATCTCCTTCCATAACTCCCCAGTCCGCCCCATCTACAAAATTCATTTCTTCCTATATTCAGTTTTTCATAAACTGTAAACCATTTCCCTAAAAAATATCTTCATTGTAAATTCGAGTGAATTTGTGTCTTCTATGGATTGCAATTCTCAAAATAAAACAACAATGTGGACATCTATTTTCATATCTTTCGTTGCATCCTTTGCCGATTCTTTGGGCAATAAAGTTTGCGTTTCTTTGTCTCCTCCTAATGAAAGAGATGTGCAGCAGAAAAAGGGGCAATTAACTGAAACCATACTTGATGGGGTGAAAAAAAATGTGTATTAGAAACAAGAGCAATTAGCTTCAATCAAATTTGATGGGGGTGAAGAAGGCCAGTCAAAAAAGTAGATAACTTGTCCCGGGATTCCAAGAAATTGGAAGATCAACGCCAAAGGAAGCTTCGATTTGCACCTGAATTTGATGACCATCACTGTTTTGAGACCATTGGTTGTGTGTCTACTATTTCGGTGACTGGGGTGGAGCTGGTTGTGGTTAATCTATAAATGCAATGGTTTGGTTTGGTCGATATGGTGGTGGTGGCGGTGATGGTGGTGGCTAGGTCCCATGTGTGGTCTCAGGTCACATGTTCAGTCCTCATATCATTTGTTTAGGATCTCAACTCATATGTGTGGCCTCAGGTCACATTCATCATAGGTCAAGGTGACATTTAGGTTCTTAGGTCACATGTTCAGTTTCTCAAATCACATGTAATAGTTCGTAAGTCACAACATGTATGCTCAGGTCACTAGTCTGTTATTCAAATCTCACTTTATACATCATTCATATGTTCACAAGTTACTTTCTCTTTAATCGTCTTTAAATTTATTAGAATTATAGTCCTATTTAAATTGGAAAGATGTGCAATTGATTTCTTGATTATAGGTTGAGTAATTACAAAAATATACTTTCTATATGTTTTTGTGTGTGTGTTTGGTATTGTTTAAAAATATTTTTTTTAAATGAATAGTGATTTTTAGGAGAATAGATGGTTGAAATTTGGTTGAAAAGTCAAATATAGTGGGCTTGACTTTTAATAAATTGTTGACATTGAGTACTATTGAAAAAAGAGAAATTTTTAATCAAAGCCAAACAAGAGAAATTTGTGTGTATATATATATATATATATGTGTGTGTGTGTGTGTGTGATCTCTCTTCATGTGTGGTGGTGAAGTGACTGCTATTACTGTGGTGCCTTGCAGTGCGACGTGGATGGTGGTGTGTCGAAGTTTTGGCGATTCGGAATCGTAGGTCATAATGATGGTATCTTAGAGAGGGGTGGTGAGTCGGATATGGTGGCGGTGGTGGTGGTGGTTGTGGTGGTATGTCGGAGGTCATGGTGGTGGTGGTGATGGTGATGAGGGTTGATCGATTTTGACCGCACCTGCAACGATGGATTGGAGTGAGGGTTGTGATGGATGAGGTTGAGGGCTTGGGGCTGAGTAGATGGTATCATGAAATTTTAATATATATATTATTAATCAACTGATTTTTGAATTTTTGTAAATTGTATCTTAAAACTGAAATAGTGTATAGTAAACACCTTATATATGTATTTTTCCCTTCTTCAATTTTCATTTGCAAGTGTCCAATCCATTACTCGAAATCTTCAAATAATATATATCTTAGCCCAATGTGAAGTTTGGTCCAAGCTAAAATATTGGGGAAAAAATTCTAATTCTATATTGTAGTAAGCTAAAATCAAAAGAAAAACATTGAGTCGTAATCCATCCCCTTTATTACAAAACTTGATAGAACAATACAAAATTTTTACAACAAACTCTGGGGCCATATTTGTTCAATTAAGAATATTATTCATTCAATTATAAATAAATCACATACTACTAACACTGCCCTTTACTAACACATCCATAAACAAAATTTATTTATTCCTAAATATACAAAACAGTATCAAAACCTTGCTCTAATATCCGGGTTATTCTCCTCACAAAAATTTATTTCTTGTCACTAGATCATCCAGTTACAGAATCCTTCTGTTCTATGTATTTAACTTGAAATAAGTACTTTTGCACAAACAATAGTTTTGAGAGTATTAACCTTTTAGTGTGATTTACAATAATATCTATCAATTACAATCTAGATCCAACCAAAGTTTCAAACCCTCAAGCTTTCCTCGATGTTCTCCAATGGCAGCTATGTAGGTGTATGCCCACCTTTCTCTAGATCTAGGTACACTAGGAATATGGTTTCTTCGTAAAAAGAAAATACATACTACACACTTTAATGTGTGTCCCGCTATGCATACTAGGATTAGGAAAATAGTCTTATGAGACTATTTATAACTTAGTTACAGTCTAAAACCCTACAAACTCTGGTACCATAACTCAGGCTCATTTTTACATAGCTCATTACATATAATAAATGGTAAGTGTATTTTGTACACTTATTTCTATCTCAAAAGTAGGATTTTGTTTGTTTGTTTGAGAATATTTGCTACTCATTTTGCTAGTATTTGTTTATATTTCAGAAATAGCCCCAAAGTCGAGAATGTAAAGAAATTAGAGCAAAAACAAGTCAATTGGATGATAAGAAAATCAAATTGTGCAAATGAAAAATTGATGAAGTGCCAATTTAAAGAAAATTTGAAAAAGAAATCAAAAGTTTAGAGACTTAATTGTAGCAATCGGAAGTTGAAAGACTTGCTGTGCAATAAAACATATGGCTTACAACTTAAATGAATCAAAATATGAAAATTGCACCTGACCGTTCAACCACGTAATCGCATAGAATAACAACTGAGCGATCGCATTACCTGCACAGAACCAAGCAGAACCGGAATTGACATGTGCGCATGATCACTTGACTTTGTACCACGCGATCGCGTGGTTATCCGCTTGGCCGATTGGTGGGATTTTTGCCCAATTCTGAACAGGTTTTTCATTATTTTGACCTCGGTTTTGAGGCAACCTATATATACAAGACATAATGCAAGTTTTTAGGGGTTTCCAATTTGTTGATTTCATGCAAAAATGTTGTCTAATTGTTGAGGAATCCATGCAAGGTCAAGAACAAGATTGAATACCAAGGATCAAGAAGATGAAAGGGGTGTCCTCTTTTCATTTTTCTTGTGATTTTGATTCAATCATGTATCTAGGCTAGGTTTTAATAGTTAGAATTGTGATGAAGTTTTAATCTTTTGATTCCATGTTTTGACTTAATATTTACATTATGCATTTTATGGGTTTGATGCAATTAATTGTGAATTATTTTCATCTATAATTGTGGACGCATGGTTATTGATGTTTGTGATGTTTTTCTATGTTCGAAAGAGTAGGAATACATTAGACTTGAATTAATTGCCACAAAGTCCGATAGGGGATAAAAATATGCCCCTATGCTTTCTGTTATCCTTGAAAGTGAGCACAAATCTTTTAATGCTTTTCTATATATTTAAATAGTCATAGAAATATAGTCATTTGCATGTAGGAAAATGTTTTTATTCATCGCTCGAAAGGGGACATAGATAAAGGAACGCGAATTTTCAAAACTCCATAATTTCATAATTTGTTGTTAATTATCTAAGTCAAAATGTGGATGATAAGATTAAAATGTATTCATAATTCTAACATGTTCAATTCATCGTTTTCATAAATCAAGTTTTCTTACTTTCTAGTTTAATTGTTAATTTATTTTTAATTCAAAATTTTCAAAATCAAAGATTTTTCTAGTTCCGATTAAGGTTCGTAGTCTAAAATATAATTTATACAATCCATGTAGGTGTGATATCTGGACTTAAATTTACTTTATTACTTTTGCGATCTGTACACTTGCCATCAGCGAACAATAAGCATATATAAGCCTATTATAGTGAAGCCACCAAAGGAACCAGATCAGGCACAATTAAACTAAGCTTCAATAAATTAATTATGATCTGGTCAACTCTTGATCAGTCAAAATAATCTATTAATCACATTATATTCCATTAAAAGAATGAGAATGCACTCTTATTCAAATTGGAATTATTGAAAAAATAATCAATAAATATATCATCTGACTTTTCTCTTTTACATGTTACCCCCCGTCAGTCAACTAGAATATTCGGAGTAAGCTAAAATAACCTAAACGCCCTTCTCTGAATGTTCTTTAATTCTTAACTCTCATTTTCTATCTGACTGTTCGATATGATCGTAACACATCATAGAATTCATAAATCACTATCGAATTACTGAGCTCAAATTCAACTGTCAACTAAGAACCAGTGAGATAATGATCATACCTAAAAGGTAATGAATTCCATAATACAAATATATGTTCCTCTTTAGTTCACTTTAATTCCTAAAGTACAGAGATATTGATCATCAATTTGATCTCACACATTGATACCTCAAAGAACTTCAAGCCAGTAATCAAAGTCCATTATCCAATCTGGATTAAGGTCCCATATACGATAGTCAAATGAAATTAAGTGTGTTTGGCAAAAAAAAGTTTTTTTTGAAATGAATAGTGTTTTTAGGAGAATGGATGGCTGAGATTGAGTACTATAGAAAATTTTAAAGAGAACCAAACAAGGGCTATATGGTCAATGTCACAAATTAATTTCACGTGTTCCCATTCAATACAAACGTACTCTTGATTTTATTGCCAAATTCTAAGATAAACTATAATAAAATGGAAACAATCTTATCAAAATAAATTGTCCATATTTATTTGATGATTGTTAACATTAATTTTAGATCAAATTACAAATTAAATATTTCTATGTTTAACAACTTAAACATTTAATATGTACTATCAAATCGACTTGTGGACAAACGCAAGTGCAACTTCATAATAATACAATCAATTAATGTTTTATTTCATATGTCGACAATTATACTCTATAAGCATATATAATTTCAACATATTCAATAAGTTCTTGAGGCTCAGTCACAAATTTGGGACTGTTGTGAGAATCTCAACAAGGTCCATAGATGGAAGAAGCAATACTTTTTGGAAAGTTGGAGCTTTATAACGAAGAACTTGACCTGATGTTCAAGTTTCTAGAACATTTGAGAAATTGGACTAGTTTTGTTCCAAAATTTCATATTTTAGCTCATCTTTCCAAACTAAACACTTTTTGGTTTTACAATTTACGACAATCAAAGTCGTGACTTCGGTTTTTTAGACCTAAGACAAACATTTGATTCTTGGAGAAATGCTAAATGGGCCTTGGGCTTTAGGGGGCTAGGATTTTTTCCCCCGGAAAGTTTGAAAATAACGATAAAAACTCATATTCACACTAGACAAATGTACTAAATAATTAAAAAAAATCACCATACAATTGTAAAAGAGTAAATAAATTCAAAAGTATTAACTAAAATAAAACAACCAACAAAATATGATATTCCAAATACTTATATTTTTTAATCAAATATAACAAGGTATAAAATGTTAGAAACAATTACTTAAAAACTACTCTTCTGGATGTTTTAGAGGCAAATATATTGATCAAATCAGTGTAGTCAAATTGTTCAACCATTTTTTCAATCGAAAACATAGCCAGCCCATTTAATCTCTCCTACGACATAGTTGATCGAAGGTAATTCTTGATCAACTTCAACTTGGAGAAGTTTCTTTCTGCTAATGTCACAATCATCAATATGGTTAGCAAAATTTTATAAGAAATGTAAGTATTTGGGAATAAACCATTTAGTTTTGTCAAAAAACGTAGCACATCAATTGCCGTTATTTCACTTGTTAAATAACATCTCACGATCATCAACTCTGAACATAAATCCTCACAATAAATTTTTGAACGTACATCATGACTTCGAAATTTCTCAAGCTTCTTATAAGACATCTGTAAAGTAGTTAGAGTCTCCCCCCTCTTTAACTTCTCTAAATCCAACAAAAACCCAAAAGTTTCTTCATATTGTTTAACATGTTCAAACCGGACTTGAAGGGAAGATTGAGCTTGATCAATTAAAAAAAAAAAAATTACTCAACTCTAAAAGATTCTTCACCTGATTGTGTTACACCGTCACTGTCACTTTCATCAAATTGTTTCTTTCTTCGAATGGTGCTTTTTTCCAAAATTTAGGTTCAATTTCCATCTCACTTGCCAGTTACTTAGCTTCACCTATAGCACTATCAAACTCACGTTCTCTATACTCATCAAGAAATGCAACAAGTCCTAGAATAAGGTTGAATGCGAGTAAAGGTCAATTAGATGACATTCGAGCTAAATTGTACACATTGGAAGTTGATGAAGTCAATTGAGGACCAAATTGTAAATATTCATTAGTTGATTCTGACTACAAGATAATGATGGAAGATCATATGAGGTCAATTGAATGATTTTGGATGCCAAGGAATTAAAGTTGCACTTGAAAAAAGACTTAGGGCGAAAACGGGACTGCACGAGTTAAGTTCCAGACTTTTAGTCGGAGTTTGAGAAAAAATTTTGGTATAGTAAAGGTTCGAATTGGAAAAATTTTAAGAATCATATCCCTTTAAGATATATTTCCAACGCACTTTGAATCACCTCAATTAGTTAAGGGAAGAGAAATATATGATGAAAATACTGACAGCTGCTCAAAGACGATACGAATTCTACTTTCCTTAGTTGATTAGGACCCTTTTGAAATTCAGTTTGGACGTGATTTTAACCTAATTTCACCAATATAAGACACTAATGTTGGAATTATATATGCCCATAAAGTATAATTCATGACATTCAAAATAAAAATTTAAATGATTGTATTATTATTAAGTTACGTTTTTCTATGGGTCGATTTGATATTACAGATTGAGTGTTTAAGTTGTTAAATACAAAAAGATTCAATTTTTAATTTGATCTAAAATTAGTGTTCACGATCAGTAAATAAACATGGACAATTTATTTTGATAAAATCATCTCGGTTTTATTAAAGTCTATCTTTGACTTTGGTAATAAAATTGAGAGTACGTTTGGAACGTATTGAACGGAATCACGTGAAATTAAATTGTGACATTGACCGTACAATTTTAATTTCACTTGACTATCGTATGTGGGACCTTAAACCTAATCGGATAACGGACTTCCATTACTAACTTGAAGTTCTTTGAGGTATCAATGGGTGAGATCAAATTGCTGATGAATATCTCGGTACTATGGGAATTAAAGTGAACTAACGAGGAACATATATTCGTATTATGGATTCCGTCACCTTTTAGGTATGATCTTATATCACTGGTTCTTCTGGTTGACAATTGAATCTGAGCTCAGAAATTCGATAGTGAATATTGAAATTCGTGATGTGAGGTGATCACATCAAATTGTCAGATAGAAGATGAGAGTTGAAAATTTATGAATATTTAGAGAATGGCATTTTGGCCATTTTAGCTTGCTTTGAATATTCAAGATGAACGACGGGGGTAACGTGTAAGAGCGATAAGTTATAGGATAAAGTTATTGATTGTTGTTTCAGTAATTCTAATTTACTAAGAGTGCAGTCTAATTCTTTTAGTGGAATAGAATGTGATTAATAAATTATTTTGACTGGTCAAGAGTTGACCAGATCATAATTAATTTATTGGAGCTTGTTTAATTGAGTCCGATCAGGTTCCCTTGATGACTTCACTATAATAGGCTTATACATGCTTATTAGCTGTATTAGGCTGTGTAGAAATAGGCTTAGGTTATGGTACTAGGCATGGTAGGGTTTTGGAGTGTAAAGAAGTTATAAATAGTCTCCAAAGACTATTTTTCTTACCCTAGTTTGAAAAGTGACGAGACATAGACTAAAGTGTGTAGTGTGTGTTTCCTCTTTGCAAAGAAAACGCTAATCCTAGTGTAACCTAGATCTAGAGAAACGTGACCACACACCTGTATAGTTGCTATTGGAGAACACCGAAGAAAGCTTGATGGTTTGAAGCTTTGGTGGAATCGAGAAGTAGTGGAAAGAGTTTTTTGTAGAGGACGCTACAAGGGTAATATCTCTTTCTTTTTTGTCTGCACAAAATTATTTATTTCAAGTTAAATACATAGAACAGAAAATCCATTAATGAGATGATCTAGTCACAAGAAATCAATTTTTGTGAGTAGAACAACCCGAGTTCACAAGAAATCAATTGTTTTGTGTATTTATGAATAAATAATTTTGGTATATGCATGTGTTAGTAAAGGGCGGTGTTTGGAGTATGTGATTTATTTGTTATTGTATGAATGATATTCTTGATTGAACAAATTTATGGCTTTAGAATTTTTGTTGTAAAATCTTTTTTTTTTTTTTATTATCAAGTCAAGTAACAAAGGGGGTGGATTATGACTCCATGTTTTCCCCATTGATTTTGATTTTTTGTAATAGAATTACGGGTTGTGTGATTTCTATTGTAATTGTAAAATCAAAGGACCAAATCTGCAGGTCCAGATTCTAAGGACCATTGCTGCAATTTCAGAAAAAGTTCTACACTTTACCTTCTTCATCAGCCAAAGGACTTCGCTGCAATTTCACAAAAAATCATGCAAATACGGGTTGGAGGCAGGTAAGGGCCCAGCAACACCTTTAAGTGTCGTCGTTGTTGTTGACGATTGATGGCGGCACGTTGCTGATACTATCTCTCCTTGACCGTGACGGTAGCAGTTGCACTGAGCACCGCTGCGATTTTCGGAGCCGAGATTTTGCAGCACCAGTGGGTGTTGCTGCCTGGGATTGACAGTAGATTGCAGCACCTCTAGCTACCGCGATCCCGTCTTGATGACGGCGACAGCTTCACCATGGGTGCCGCTACGATTGGAGCCATGGATCGACAATCGTTGGTACTACTTCCACTCGTGTGTGGCAAAATAGTGTTTTGAGCATTGCTTTTGCGTTGTCATGGTAACGGTGATGGAGATGAAACCACTGGATGATGACGCCCAGGGATGAAGCTTGCTTAAGACCAGTGGGGGTGTAGGCCCCCACTGGGATTTAAAAAAAATATTGAGTCCAATATGCTTTGGCCCAAAAAAAATAATGAAAAAGCCCAAAATCTGCCCTTATTATGCTCCAAAGTCCAAACCGATCCCAAATCAAAATCCAATTGCTTCCGTCCCTGAATCTATGATGTGCGTGCATGCCTCTGCCAACTGCTAGTGTCCATTCGAGCCTCCAGCATCACTGTCCCTGCCTACGCTGCTTCTCTCGCCCAGAAATCAGATTGGGGTGCAATTTTTCCAAGTAAGTTTTAACTAATTGATAATGCCTCCAACCTCTTGTCTTGTTAAATCTTACTCTTGTGCAGTAGTTACGTTGTGTACTTGAAAATTTGAAATGTGCTTGTTGTGCAACTTCTTAGAGTCTAGTTCAGTGCATTTTACTTTTTTTTTTTTTTAAGATTTTGTTTATGACTTGTCACAGTGATGTGACGTGCATTTTAGTTTTTGATTTATTGGATTAAATTTTTTAATTTAAGTTAAAATTTTCTGATTAGGTGGATTAAATTAAAAACTGGCTTAAAACTTTTGTTTTTTGCAAACAAATTAGAATTGATTATAGATGATGTATTGTCATATTTGATATTCCAGATTAATAGATTATGGAGAGATAATTAATAAAAAGACATCCTCAAGAAAATGTTGTTTAGGAGAGTTCAAATAAAGATGAGAAGGATTCAAACACATTTGTAGGAAGTTCGAAAACGGTTGAGAGGAGCTCAAGTTTGATTGAGGAATTCGATGTTGCACAGCTTCCCTTTGACCCCGGATTAAGAATTCCAATTTCGAATTATGCTCCTAAGATTAGAGATCAAGTTCGAAGAGCATATTTTTGAAAAGGTCCTTGTCAACCATTGAATCATTCATTTTGAGAACGAAAGTTTGGAGAAAGAACATTTAGAAGATTTAACCCTTCTTGGTTTAATGACTTTGGAATTGGTTGGAGTATAGCATATCTAAAGATGCCACCTTTTGTCTCTACTGTTAGATATTCAAATCTGTTAAAGGAAAACAATCAGGGGGTGATGCTTTTGTCGGTGAGGGATTTAATCATTGGAAACATAATGAGAGGCTTAAAGTTCTTGTTGGGAAGCATGATAGTGAACACAATGGAGCTCGAATGAAGTGCAAAGCATTGATAAATCAAGATCTTCATATTGAAACGGTTTTGCACAAGAGATCAAAACAGTTTAAAGATGATTATCGTATTCGACTTAATGCTTCAATTGATTGTATTCGACTTTGTTTGTGACAAGGACTGCCTTTTCAGGGGAATGATGAATTTGAGAATTCTCTTAATCCAGGTAACTTTCCTTTTTTTTTTTTTTTTTTGCAATTTTTAGTTGAGCATGTGGATCGTATTAAAGCTGTGACATTGAGTAATGCTCCTAAAAATTGCAAATTAACATCACCTGACATTTAGAAGGACATAACTAGTACTTGTGCTGCTGAAACAATCAATATTATTTTGAAAGATATTGGTGATTCATTGTTCACAATTCTAGTTGATGATCTCGTGACGTGTCGTCAAAGGAGCATATGTCAATTGTTTTGCGTTATGTAGACAATAATGGGCATGTAAAAGAATATTTTATAGGAATTGAACATGTTACAAGTACCACAACACTCTCACTTAAGGATGCCATTGATATGATGTTTTCTAGATACAATTTGAGTATATCTAGATTGCAAGGACAGGGTTATGATGGGACTAGCAATATACGAGGCAAGCTCAATGGCTTAAAAACACTCATTTTAAATGAAAACCCATGTTCATATTACAGACATTGCTTTGCTCATCAGCTTCAGCTAGCACTTGTTGGTGTTACGAAGAAGAGTATTGCTGTTGCTGAGTTTTTTCGTGTTGCTACTGATTTAGTAAATGTTGTTGAAGGATCTTGTAAGCATTCTGATATGCTTAGAGAATTACAATCCAATCATGTTGTTGAGGCATTACAAAGGGGTGAAATTGTAAATGGTAGGGGACTTAATCAAGAAAGCAGTCTTTAGCGCTCTGGTGATACACGTTGGTGTTCACTTAATAGATCTTTGATCAGCTTGCTTGCCTTATTCTCTCCTGTGGCTGATGTACTTGAAATGATTTCTGAAGATGATTCTTCTTCTTCTGATCATAAAGTAGAGGCATTCAATTTGTTGAAGTCCATGCATTCTTTTGATTTTGTGTTTAATTTACACATGATGAAAATTATTTTGGGAATTTCTAATAAGTTGTCACAGGAATTACAAATGAGAGACCAGGATATTGTGAACGCGATGGACCTAGTGAGAGCATGCAGCAACTCTAAATGTTGAGACATAATGGATGTAATTCATTTTTGGAAGAAGTTTATAAATTTTGTCAGGATTATAACATTGGTGTTCTCAATATGGGTGACATGTTTATGCGTAGTGATCCCCGTAGTCGACCACAACTTAATTCACCAAAGGCAACAAATTTGCATCACTACCGTGTGGATTTATTTTATGCTATGATTGATTTGCAACTACAAGAGTTGAATGATCATTTCTCGGAGGTTAGTACTGAGTTACTACTTTGCATGGCTTGTTTGTGTCCATACGATTCATTTTCAGCTTTTGATAAGAAAAACTTGATCTGATTGACTGAGTTTTATCCACAAGATTTTGGGAACTTGGATTTTATCATTTTAGGGGATCAACTTGAAACTTATATTGTTGATGTCGGCTCTAATGTTGCATTTCAAGAGTTGAAAGGTCTTGGTGATCTTGCACAGAAGATAGTTTAGACAAAGAAAAATATTCATTTTCCTTTGGTTTATAAACTTTTGACTTTGGCTTTACTTCTGCCGGTTGCCACTGCTAGTGTGGAAAGAGTGTTTTCTGCAATGAATCTTGTGAAAGATAGTTTGAGCAACCGAATGAGTGATGAGTGGATGAATGATCTTTTTATTGTTTATGTTGAGAGAGAGAGAGAGTGAGAGAGAGAGAGAGAGAGAGAGAGAGAGAGAGAGAGAGAGAGAGAGAGAGAAAACTGATAATGAAGTTATTGTAAAACGTTTCCAAAGTATGAAAACGCGTAAAGAACAATTGTAAGAAACTTTATTCATATATGTGGCTATTATTGAACTTTTTTACAATCTCGATTTTTGAAATTTTTTGCCCCCACTCAAGTAAAATCCTGGCTCTGTCCTTGATGATGCCTCTTTCAGGTTCCATCTCCGCGATGTCAAGGTGGAAAGATGTCGGATGTTCAAATTCTTAGGTCACTGTATATAACCATGCAAGGGAGAAAGAAGAAGATGGGTCATACATTGGGCCTGCTATCACTTGGACTAGTTTGTATCGTTTGGGCTGTTGTTTTGTGAATTACATAAGCTGGGCCAAATTTGGGTGAAATTAAACACGGCTCTGAAAGTGTAAATTGGCTCATTCTGATTAATTGCAATGTGAGCTAAATTGTGTAGCTGGGCTAAAGAAAAGTGGACTGGATTTTACAATGGGCTAGAATGTTTAATTGGATCATTACATTTTGGCATTTGGACTGAAGATTGAAGCTTTATAGATTTAGACTAGACACTTACAAATGGGAATTGAAAAATTGGGCTGGCTTGTGGCTCCATAGATTCTTTAATTAATTTGTAATTTTGTGTCTAGGTTGGGCCATAAATTATGTTCATATTTATTTTATTATTACATTATTTATTGCTTCAATTAAATTGTGAATGAATGTAATTAAATAAAATGTCGTGTCATGTAGATCACATATACACCGCTCTAGGTACTATACTGTCATGCATTGTTTTATATTTTATTTTCTTTTCTAAATGTTAGATTTGAAAATAAATATGATTATTAATAATTGAATCGATTTTAAAAGTTAAAATTGATTAGATAATTATTAATTAAAGTCCATGAGTTCAAACTATTAAGTGAGTGAGGGTGAAAGTTAGTAAGAATTTGTGTATGCCTCGTACTAATCTAATTAGTCTCCCTATAGGAGGGCGCACTGTTTCGATTACTGGACTGGGCCCAATTAGGTGATGATTTGTTAAGTGTTAATTAATCATGATTATCCTAAAGGTAACCTAATTAATGTGGTATTTGAAATA
This sequence comes from Ligustrum vulgare, assembly GCA_963555705.1. Lineage (NCBI taxonomy): Eukaryota > Viridiplantae > Streptophyta > Magnoliopsida > Lamiales > Oleaceae > Ligustrum > Ligustrum vulgare. The sequence continues at coordinate 30,673,337 of OY743173.1, forward strand.
TTATTAATATAGGGGCTAGACACTTAAATCAATGACATCGTGTGGACTTCCTATAGAATATCCAAACAATGTCAATGATGGCCAAATTTTTACAACAATAAATTAAATATTGCACGAGATGCTGGATATATTTAATTTTGTGGGAGGGTCCCAACATAGTCATAAATCACATTTATTTCTCCTATAGAGAAATGTGTTTAAGATTTTGGGATTTTAGGTTGTCGTCATATTATAATAGTTTTGGGATCTACTTGTGCATATTTTTTCTTCATGCATCATATATGAAAGTATTTATCACATATATAACTCGTGTTTAATACATTAATTTTATTTGAATGTCGTATTTTCCACAACTAGTTATATGTTTAGACACCACCAATTAATTGGCGAAAAATGCTACATATCTTGTTATAATTCTTTCCACTTATAACATTTGTTCGTATTAGAAGATCCTTGTTCAATAATAATGGTAAATCTTCCAATGAAAATGGTGTTATTTTGATGAGATGAATTTTGTAAAGTTTTGATTCTTATATCAAGTACTTTGCAATAAAAACATCAAAATAGGATAACCAATTTTATTTTCATGATGGAAGGGTATTTATGATAATTTTAGACATCCTAATTATGGAGTTATACAAAATATGCTATCAAGTTATAATATAACTCTACTTATGAAATATGATTGGTAAAACATGATTGGTCACTTTCACTCGTTGGAGGTTCCACTTGCAAACATTGATTCAGGTGAAATAATACTTGAGAAGTCTTTTAAGGTAATCTCTCGCGGTTCAGTGTGGACTAAATTCACCAAGATGAACGTGTCTCTGAAAGATTCAACGTAAGCTATTCATAGAGTGCAGATTATTTTAAAGCAACTGATGGTATGGTTGGCCCTCTAACCTTTTTGCTTTTGAGCAAAGATAGGATTAATGAGGAGGTAGCCTTTCCTGGAAATTTTATAATGGAATAAGACTCTATTCATTGTGTTATGGTTCGTAATTGATTCTATCTTGATTATAGATTCTAGAGTAACTAATCACTATTGCAAGTTGTTGCAATATGGTCCTAGGTGACCAAATGACTCAATGAGATAGAGTATACTATAAGGATAAGCAAGGGTACGGTAATATGGAAAGAGCCATTGGACTTTTGTATTTGCGAATCAATTTTGATTGTTATTTTGTCTCTTTATCATTTGAGCGGAATTATTTGGCACTTAATCTCAAGTTTTCAGTTGGAATTAAGTTGAATAATGCTCTTATTATTGCGAGACAGATAGTTAACAATATAAAAGAATAAATGGTTTCTTTATGTAATATTACCACAACTGATATAGCATAGATGATTCCTTATATTAATGAACTCTTTGATAAGATCTTAAGAGAATCATATTTATCTAAATAGGACTCAAAGACGGGTAAAGATAGATCTCTAATTATTTTGGAAGTAGAATCTATGTGAGCTTTTGAATCTCGTTTAGAGGATAAAATGATTAAGATCTTAGTCATGGTCATACTTATCTAAAACTCGATTCTAAGACTAGTAAGGGATGGACTTCAAAAGAATTATAGGTGGAATCTATACTAGTTTCTGAATCTTGTTTAGAGGATTGGATAACAAAGAGTCCTCATACATTAAATGGACTAAAGAGTTTGGGAATGTACATCATAGATAGTCAGATATCTTAATAGCCTAGTACCACCTGAGTTTTTCTTTGAAACATCCCTAGAGTTGTGCCAAGGAAGCAAGCCCAGTCTACACCACATTCGGATTACGGGACTTTTGGCACACAAGCTGAAAGATGGGACCAAAAAGTTGGAGGCAACAATGAAGGTTTGATTATTTTTGAGGTATACAATGAAACGATAAATTATTTCTTCTATAGTCCTCTGGTCAATAAAGTATTTGTTGAGTACAAATGTAACTTTCCTAGAGGATAATGTATTTAGAAGAATACGAATCCCCAAGTAAAATTCCAGATTTAACTTTCCTAGAGGATAAGATGTTAGAACATGGTTCAAACAACTTGATTCCAGATTTCTACATAGAATTAATCTTGATGATTTGGAACTTCCTACAGAACCGATGGTTGCCAATCCTAGTGGGAGAAATGGACAAATTGTTCAGTCACTATTCTTGCCAAGTGATCCCAATGGACAAGGACAACCCAGAGGTTGCAGTCAAATTTGTTCTCAATGTTTTGCCTCTTCTTTATGTTCATGGAGAGGTAGTGGAGAGGTTGATCCTAATAAGGGATATAACCAAGTAGTGGGAGGAGAGGAAGTAACTCTATTTAGACATAATGGAAATACACTTCCTGTGACTAATTGGAACGGGAGGCTCATAAGACCACCTTCTTGACACTTATTCTAGGGAGAGTCTTTTTAGACAGCCTCTACCGAAATAAGAGAAGGACTCCTCCTCATTTAAGGAAGTGGTAGAAGTTATGGACTTGAAATCATGGAAGGTGAATGTGAACTCGGAATTGGATTCCGAGGGGTCAAACCTATAGGGTGTGATGAGTTTTAAGATGATAAGATAGGGGTAGATGGGAAGGTTGATGCCATCGGTGCAAGGCTTATAGTTATGAAACTCTTCTTGCCAATCTCCATGCAAAAAGTTTACCTGCACATTTATCCATTGTCATTCATTGTGAAAATGAGGTGCGACAAATGGATGTCGAGACGTTGGCATCTTGAGGAAATCATCCACAAAGTGTAACTTGATGGGTTCATAAAAATGGCCATGAAAGTGAAGTTCACAACTTACAAGTGTCCAACTTTGGATTTGAATAATTGTTCAAGGCATAAAATATAGAATTTGATCTAACTATTATGATACATGGTCTTGATCAAAATTTTGATATTTCTTAAGTATACTCGTGTATACAGAAAAACGAGACAGTTTTTGCGACTATTTATTTGAATGACATTCTACTTATATGTGAGAGTATTTTCATTAAATGGTTGTTGGTACCAGCAATTAGACTTTGAAGGACTTGTAGATGACTCTCTATTTTCTATTTTTCGGAGTGGGAGAAAAATGGAATAGAATAGTCTCAAGTTTCATGTAATAATAAGGTACTATCTAAATTTGCAATATTGAAGTCCTGAAAGGAATAACTTTCTTTGTGGACTTTATATATCTTATGATTTTCTTCCAAGACTCATGGTAAGATAGAGAAGGTTCCTTACGTTCCGGCGAAGCTTTGCTTTGCAGTAGATAGGTCATAACTTATGCTGGGGATATTGTTGGTGATTATTAGTTTGATCTAGAATCATATCACTGAATAGAGGTTAAGCATATGCTCAAGCGTTTTTGGAAAACGTGCAGATATTTTCTTATCTATTTAGGTTTTGTTCTGATGGGATAAAACTGATTCATATCTGATTTGACAAGGACTATGAAAAGTCGTCATTATTGGAATATAACTGGGAGATAAAGTGGTTATATGGTTAAGTGTAATACAATCTTGGATTATTTGTTGTACAGTCGTGACTTAATCGAAAGGAGTTACCATTTTGATTGTGAATATGATCGTTAATGTAATGATGATGTTGACAAGATGGATGATTCGATGTTTCATGCATACTCTAAGGGCAAGTGGGAAATTGTTGGAATTATAGATACCTATAGAGTATAATTCACGACATTTAAAATAAAATATTAAGTTATTGTATTAATATGAAGTTGCGTTTGTCCATGGGTAGATTTAATATTACAGATTGAGTGTTTAAGTTGTTAAACACAGAAAGATTCAATTTATAATTTGATCTAAAATTAATGTTCACGGTCAGTAAATAAATATGGACAATTTATTTTGATAAGATCGTCTCAATTTTATTAAAGTCTATCTTTGACTTTGGTAATAAATTTGAGAGTACGTTTGGAATATATTGAATGGGACCACGTGAAATTAATTTGTGACTTTGACCATACAAATTTAATCTCACTTGACTATCGTACTTGGGACCTTAATCCTAATCAGATAATGGACTTCGATTACTAACATGAAGTTCTTTGAGGTGTCAATGGGTGAGATCAAATTGCTGATCAATATCTTGTTACTTTGTGAATTAAAGTGAACTAACGAGGAACATATATTCGTATTATCGAATTCGTCACCTTTTAGGTATGATCGTAATATCACTGGTGCTTCTAGTGGACAGTTGAATCAGAGCTCAGTAATTCGACGGTGAATGTCGAATTTCGTGATGTGATGTGATCTCATCAAACTGTTATATAGAAGATGAGAGTTGAGAGTTTATAAATATTTAGAGAACGGCATTTTGTTCATTTTAGTTTGCTTTGAATATTCGAGTTGACCGACGGGGTAATATGTAAGAACGATAAGTCAGAGGATAAAGTTAGATTATTTTTTTAGTAATTCCAATTTTACAAAGGGTGCAGTCTCATTCATTTAATGGATTAGAATGTGGTTAATAAATTACTTTGACTGATCAAGAGTTGACCAGATCATAATTAATTTACTGGAGCTTAGTTTAATTTGGTCCGATCAAGGAAATGGGCCTAGGTTATGGTACGACTTGGTAGGGTTTTGGAGTTTAAAGAAGTTGTAAATAGTCTCCAAAGACTATTTTCCTTGCCTTAGTTTTAAAAGTAGAGAGACACACACTAAAGTGTGTAGTGTGTTTCCTCTTTACAAAGAAAGCCTTAATCCTATTGTAACCTAGATCTAGAGAAATGTGATCACACACCTGCATAGATACCATTGGAGAACACCGAGGAAAGCTTGATGGTTTGAAGCTTTGGTGGAATCGAGAACCAGTGGAAAGAATTTTTTGTATAGCACGCTACAAGGGTAATATCTCTTTCTTTTTTGTGTGCACAAAATTATTTATTCCAAGTTAATTACATAGAACAGAAAATCCTGTAACAAGATGATCTAGTCACAAGAAATCAATTTTTGTAACTAGAACAACCCATGTTCCCAACAACTACCTGGGCAGCAAAGGAGGAGAGCTAGGTTAGATAGTACATTCTACATAATAATTGAGAGAAAGAGAAGGTGCATATCAAGATCTACTTAAAATTCAAGATTTCTCCTCTAAGAGGATTAATTTCTACATCCGGGTGATGAATTCCACGAAATCTTCTTGTTTATTCTCAATTATGTATCTAGACTAGATTTAAATTATGTTAGGATCATGATGAAACTTTAATTTGCGAATTTCACGTTTTTTATTATTGTTAATTTAAATACAATTTATGGGTTTGAGCAATTAATTCCAAGTTTTATGTTTCTTCAATTAACTGATTGCTAATTGTAAGAGTGTTGTTTTCTTAAGTTCGAAATAGTATTAGACATTTTTTAATTGCCATAACGTCCGATAGGTGACAAAAATATACCATTATGCTTTATGTTATCCTCAAGTGTTCACAAAACGTTAATGCTTTTTATGTGTTCGCATTGATAATAGAAATATAGTTGGGTCACATATAGAAATAGGATTTAATTCTTTTACTAAAGAGAGTGTTAAATAAAATAGGAACATTGATATTCAAAATCCCACGAATTGTTTAAATGATTTAAATCAAGTCATGAATGATGAAAAATGAAGTGAATTCTCGATTCTAGCATATATTTCTCATAGATTTTATTATTTCAAAGTTGTTTATTTTTATTTGTTAGTTTAATTCTAAATCCAAAATGAATTGATTTTATTAGATCCGGTTAAGGTAATTAATCTACTAAATCTTCGTGGAATGATACATGAACTCTTTGTCTACTTTATTACTTGTGCGATCCGTACACTTGTTAAACAGTAGTGTAAATTGTGAATGCTCGAACTCAAAGTTGAAGACCGAAGGTGAACTATGAAAGACTCAGGGTTTCACCACAACCATCATTCCCTTTTCCAATAAAACGCATGAAAGGCCCTGCATTTCTGTTAAGAATTAGCCTACTCTGAAAACAGACAACGGATTACTACCTCCAGAATCAAGTTTTTCATAAATTCCTAACATATTTAAGAATCTAATTTTGTAAAATATTATCGTCATCGTGGGTGCTTTGAAATAAATTAAATTTGGTTTAAGAAAAGGAAAGAGAAACAATCAAACTATGCACAAAGTATGCATCAATTGTAAATCAATAATAATCATTTCGATGAATATACTTAACACTAAAGCAAAATAAATCATAATTGTAGAATTTAAATACAAACCGTCTACCCGAAATCTTTCTATACAGAGATCTAAATAGAACAATCGAAATTCTATAAAATTAGATGAGTAAACATTCCAATTTAATTGAGCTAAGGAATATACCTTTTAAAATTTCAATATGATGAACTTTTAGTTTAACAGCAAAGCCAAGTATCACTCTCTTTCTCGATGTAGTTGGTTACATACTTTCCCTACATCCCCATATTCATTAACAAATGCAAATCCTATTTTGACTTCATAAAATTTGAATTTGTAAATGAATAACACGTGGGCTAGAGCCTACCGCAGACGAAGGCAATCCAACTATTGGAGACTCTGAATCACACTCTATACTCGTACAGTCGTAGCCACAGAGGCATATCGATGTTGAGAAGAGAACTACGGAAGCTGAGGACGAGAAGCCAGAAGGATAGCATTGAAGTTGGATTTGAATTCGATAATTTTGAATTGGGTTAGGTCTTCTGTTTCTCAGGTTATTGATCCTGGGGGCTGTTCTACACGGGAATTTTTTTGGAAAAATACATAAATAATGTGATTATTAATGCAAATTTTAAAATTGAGATGAAATTTGTATAATTTCAAAATTTAGGTTGTAATTAAGATTAATTAATTAAATTTAATAATTAAAAATATTATATTAATTATACATTGGGATCACAACAGTATATAATTTCACGAACGCAAATTTTTTAAGTCACAAATTGATTTCACATAATTTTTAAAATCACAACTGATCTCAATGTCACAAAATATCTAATTAGTCAATTTCAACTCATTTTTACGTCACAACTTATCAAATTATTAGGTCACAAATCTTTTAAGTAAAAATTACTAACTTATTAGGTCATAATTATTTGATTTCTAAGTCACGGTTAGTTAATTATTAGGTGACACTTTTTTTAAGTTACATTTGTCAAATTCTAAGTTCCTTATGTCTCAGACAATCAAGACTTGCAGCCGCCACCTGTCGCCACCAGTGTCTCACCACCACCACTATGCTACGTGAATATCACCGCCTCCACTTCCTGTTGGTTGCACCATCATCGAAAAAGTCACAACATCTCACACAATCAACACCAGCAACTGCCAGCGTATTACCACCATCATTGTCAAGGTGCCCTATGAATATCACTGCTGCCTCTCCGCCGGCCTCCACCACCACTACCACCACCAACAGCAAAACCATATACCATGTCCAAAATTCCACTCCGTCCCTCACCGTCGTCACTACCGCCGCCACTTCACACCGACTATACCATCGCCTAACCAAGTTTTAAAAGCAAAATGTAAAACACAAGAAGCAGCTTGCCGCTACAAAAATGCAAGAAGCAGCAGTGTAGCAGCGCCGCTATAAGCTCGAGGAAGTGGCGCCTGTAGTGACCGAGAAATTTTTGATTTAAAATATTAAATAAATATTTTTACTTTCAAAAAATGTGTCACTATGATTTAATCCATTATTAAAGTTTAAGTACGCCGTCTAGCCAAGTTATGAAATTTTGAGCCAATAATAATAAATTTTCCGTTCAACTCCATTTTATGTCCAAAATTCAAAATTTAATTTTGAAAGCCCAATTTTATTTTATTCAAATTAAAATTCCGGTTATTTTTCTTTTTAAAATTAAAAATTAGATTACTGTTGTGAAACTATCAAAATTCTAACAACTAAATAAGAGAGAGAGAAAGATTGAGAGCTAGAGAGAAGGAGGAGAATTCTCTTCATTCTTGAGAATTGGTGCAATTCATTACAATGAATATAGGCCTATTTATAGGAAAATATAGGGGAAAAATACAAGTCATTAATACATTAAATATAGTAAATATTAGGTAATATTGGATGTGATGTAATGAAATTAGGTAATGATTTTATAACACTCCCCCTTTAATGACTTATTGCTCAATAGCTCAATTGTCTGCCTCGTTAAAACCTTGCTAAGAAAACCCGATGGCATAAAACTTGAGCGATGGAAAAAGAGTACAGCTGCTCCCCCTGATGTTGGCCATCATTAATCATTGAGTCTAATATCCAAAATGACATCAATGATAAGTAGTACAAATCATGTACTGGAAACTTGAAGTTATGAAGTGTTGCCTTTGAATTATGAAGTGCTGAAGTGCTTCAGTGCTGCCTCGTTAAAACCTTGTCAGTAAAACCCAATGGGACAAAATCTGAACGAAGAAAAAAGAGTACAGTCGCTCCTCCTTGATGTTGGTCACATGAATCAAGATACTTCATAGTATAAATATGCTGCCTCGTTAAAACCTTGCCAGGAAAACCCAGTGGGACAAAACCTAGGCGAAGGAAAAAGAGTACAGGATGACAGCATGATTCTCCCCCTGAAGTGTGCAATTAAGTATTCATGAACCTTTTGAATAATGATATCATCTTTCGTCTGGAATATGTATATATGAAAATCTTCTTGTGTGTAGCTGATATTATAACATTCTTCATAAGATGTCTATGATTTTCTTCATTTGTTGATACCATTCCAGATGTCTATAATTTTCTTCATTTGTTGATATCATTTCAGCACAATTTAAAGAGAGAGCTTGTTGTTGAATTATTACTTGCAGATAGCTGTGACAATGTCTCAAAAACCTTGCTAGGAAAACCTTGTTGGACAAAACCTTAGCTAAGGGAAAAAGAGTACATTATACTCATTGATACGCCATAATTGCTCCATAATTGCTGCCTCATTAAAAACCTTACTAGGAAAATCCTGTGGGACAAAACCTCAGTTAAGGGAAAAAGAGTGCAACGCGTATTTGTTCCCTTTATAGGAATATCATAAGTATATTAATGCAATCTCAAATTATTTCATAAAACATATAGTTTGTGATGAGCTTTTATAAATAGTTTATAATTCATTTATGAAGTCATAGCTCATTTATGATGTACTGAACATGCTATACCAAGCAATGTTTAGTTAGTTGACTGATTGCATTACTCAAATTGATTCACTTCTATCAAAATCTAGAATTTGTTCTGATGAATAATTAAATATTAATTTTCGAATTCACTTCTAGTGAATATTCATTTTCCCGGTGGATAATATAATTTTGCATATTGAAAATCAATTGCATGCCCAAATATTCAAATATAATAATAGTACACTCCAATTTCATTTTCAACATATTATGTTATGGGGTTATATGTATCATATCATTCTTCATGTGATTTTATTTTAAGAATCACATTTCATTCTATAATGATACTATTTTGGGCAAATTGAATCTTTCAATGATTTATACATGTACGTTCTTGCACTTTATAAACTGCAATTTCTAATTTGCAGGAGCATAATCAATCATTGAAATGGATATCAATTTCGACATATAATCTATAATCATTTCGCTTGAAATCCCAACGTACCGCGATCAACTGGTACATCAAAGAAAACTCTCAAAGTACCGAGATGAGAATCACACTTTTTGATCTCACTCATTGGTATATCAAAGAGCTCAAACTAGTGAATTTAGACTATAGTCTATCCACCATATTTCATGCCAGTTCTATGAAAAATTTTGCGCACAACTAGTCGTCTTTTACGACTGTGTAATATTTTTCATTTGTATAAATAACTATTGGCATTACACATTTAAGTGTTTGGACTTCAGGTCCTATAACAATAATCCCTACATTGGGATTTTATACTTGGCCAAAGTATTATAATTTTATCAACCTCATTTTCATAAGAGGGTTGTATGTAGTCGACTTATTTATCGATTCCATTTTATGTCAATATAAACATAACATAGAGAGATCTCTTTGTATTTTTATCATCAAGCCTGAATCTCTTATCATTTAACTATATCTCTTTTACTCACTATGAGTATTTAGCCTCAAAGGGATTATCTCAATTATTCATGAGATATTTGTTTTTGGAATCGATCGTCATTATGCTTCAGGCATAATTACGCTTTAAGCTTGATCACGCTTCATGCGTGTTATTGTTAAATTTCCCCATAATATTCAAGAATCTTGTATTATATCAGTCGGATAACAATGTAGCGCCCCGAGTTCCGTATACCCGATTCACTACGTCATTTTCTGTCTAAATTTTTCGAATAATATTTTTTGCGGAAGAAATAATTGAAATTCATTTTTGGCAACATTAAATAAACTGTAATGGTCGATAAAATTGAAAACATTTATGAAACCATTTGAAATAGTAAATCGAACCATTAATATTGTAAAGAAATTGCCAATGTCATAATTTCTCAATAAATGAACTTCTCTAAATTATTCGATTGTTTGGAAAATACGGAAACCATTAACGTCAAACTTTCTACCGTTTAACGATTATTGCCACCATCATTCATCGCTCGCCACCGTCTCCGAAATCTGCAAAACTGTTAAAAAGTAGGGTGAGTATTTCATGGGGGAAATACTCAGTAGACTCATCGCAAATTAATTTAATTTATAAGATGATTAAACACATAAATCCCGGCTCTTTATAAAACGGCATTTGATAGAGCTTCTTTATAAAACGGCTCTTGATAAAACTCATATTGTGCATTACAGCACGGGACATATTTTGCAAATCATAGGCTCTTTGAAAATAGCTATTTGAAAACAGCTCTTTGAAAACCATATACTTATAAAAACATTTTAATTATGCCAAGCATAATTTCTTTTAAAAGCATAACATAAGATAGGATTGAAATCCTCATAAACATAGGGAGACACAAGAATTTTACCGAACTTAGGTGATAAGAATTCTTATGCAGTAAAATCATAATAACAGTAAGTTTTCATCATAACATAGGATAAGATCGAAATCCTCATAAACATAAGAATTTTACCGAACTTAGGTGGCAAGAATTCTTATGTAGTAAGTATACCAAGCATAATTTTCTGAAATTCATAGGGATCAATTGCATCATAACATAAGATAGGATCGAAATCCTCATAAACATATGCGACAGGAATTTTACCGAACTTAGGTGGCAAATCCTCATAAACATAGGAGACACAGGAATTTTACCGAACTTCGTGGCAAATCCTCATAAACATAGGAGACACAAGAATGTTACCGAACTTCGTGGCAAGAATTCTTATGTGTAGCGCTACTAAAACTCCGGTCCCCTTAACATATCATAACTTATCATATGGGACCCATAACAATCTTGGTAGATTGATTTCATAGCAATGATCCAAAAAAACCATTTTCGTGAAGCATAGGGTATACTTACTTTTCGTAAAAACATAAAGTATATTTTCTTTTCATAAAAACATACTTACTCTTCATAAAAACATAAGGTATATTTACCTTTCATAAAAACATACTTGCTTTTCTTAAAAATTGACTTTCACAAGTCACATGACATTCATATGAAATCATAATTTAAATCAATTAATAAGTGCGAGTCTACCTCAAATCCGACGAGTGCAAAGTTGAGCGGGAATGACTTCAATTTCTTTGAATTCTCCGTACGCTTCGTCTTAGCCAATAAGTCACTTTAGTCTATCGAATATATAGTTCAAAATGATAAATTATAATTTGAGGACTAAAATTGATGTTTTGAAAGTTGAGGAACTAAAATGAATACTTTTGAAAGTTCAGGGACTAAAATAGATACTTTGAAAGTTGAGCTTAAAATCAAATAAAGTAAATCAGCAGTGACTGAAATAATAGATTTTGAAAATGACAGGGCTGATTAAAACTCATTTAAAACTTAAGGGACTGAATTAAAAAGATTTAAAGCTGAAAGGACCGACATAAAACATTTTGTAAACTTAGGGACTGAATCTTTAAAACATAATTAGGCTAGGGACTAAAGTGAAATTTCTGAAAGATCAAACTTTTTAAAATCAGATTTATTTTCTCTCTCTACCAAATTCGATTCAGAGAGAGACGAGAGAAACAGAGAAGGCGACGGCTGAAGAAACAAAAGCTGGCGATCGAGTAACACCGCCGGTGATTCGCCGGCGCTAGGTGAGACGAAGGACGGTAAAGTGTGGGAGTCCTGATTTGAGGAAGTTTTGATGCGAGATAGGTTTGAATCAGAGATTTATCGAGGCTCAAAGTCGCGGTTTAAGGTAGCGATTTCCGGTTGTAAATCCGGTCAAAACAGTCGGCGGTCGAGGTAGGTTATGAGCTTTAACTTATTTCTTTGGTTTTGAGTTGATTTTGGGTTTTATCTATGATTGCTGGTAGTTGGATTCGACAGCAGCCAGTTGATTTGGTTGAGGTTGGTGAACGGCGGTGAATTGTTGGTGGTGATAGTTTGCTTGTGATGATAGTGGTGGATTGGTGTTGGTTCGTGGGTTGATGCAGTTGCAGGGAAGTTGGGTGGTGGCTCTTAGTTGATACATACAGTGGTTGCAATTAGGGGTGAATTGATGATAATGGCTGAGATTGTTGATCTTGCAAATTGGAATTCTGAAGATGGAAATTGAATTGGATGTAGTTGAATGGAGGAAAACTGGGAGGAAGCTGGCCGGTTATGGAGGTTTTACAAATTGGTTGATGGTGCGATGGAGCAGTGCTGAGGATGATTGCTTAAATTGAAAAACATGATAGAAAAAAAAAAAAGAAAAAGAATTGATGAATGGGGAACATCATAATTTGAGGAGGGGAATCATTCATTGAGTGGGTTTGGCTTTGTGATTAGATAAATGAATGGAAAGGAAGAAAAACGTGGATTGCAAATTAGGTTAATGGTGTAAAGTATGGGAATTTTGGTTATGATAATTATTGCACTAACTTTGATTAAAAATGTATTTAAAACAGATATATTTTGGACTGAAAAATACATTTGAGAAATAAATAATTTTGAGATAAAAATTGAATTGCATATTATGGACTTAAAATAATTTAAATAAGAAAATTGGAATTTAAAATGCTTTTGACAATAATACTTAAAATAATATAATTTTAGAAATTCGGATTTTAATTTAAAATCGAACAAATTCGATATTTCTTGACTTGGCTAGACGAACACGTCGCGGCGTTAACTTCAAAATAATGGGTGAAATAGTAGCGATACAATTTTCTAAATATTAAAAATAATTATTTATTTCATAAAAATCTTGGTCGCTACAATCTTACCCCCTTAAAATAATTTCGTCCTCGAAATTAAACTTACTTGATCTTATGAATTCTGAATACTTAATCAGAATCTCTTCTTCTTCTTCTCTTATATAGCATCATCGCTACCATATTTAACCCACTGGACTTTGACTAAATGCATCACTTTGTTTTCTTAAGAACATGGACTTTTCTATAGACATATGTGTCTATTCATAAATTCTTCTGAATCAAAATGAAAATTCCCAATCGTATGTGATATTTCATCATATCTTGTAGTATTCATGTAACATGTCACTTATCATCGTATCATGTGACCTCAACATATTCGTATATATCTCTAAAATTTCAACAAATCTTTACTGACATATCATATTATAATAATTTTTCCTTTCTTCTTATCATCGAATATTCCCAAAATAATCAAAGAATTTCCTGAATATTCTCTCTAAGTAATATACCCAAACATTATCAACATAATATCATCAACTTATCTTTCCAATATTTGTAACCCAAAATTCAGTAAACAAATATCTTCCAAATAATTAAGATTCTTTACTTAAATGTCATAACATTTCCTGCAAAGTATTTCTTTCACTTGTATATACGTATGAATTCTGATTCAATACAGTCCTTATTTCTATTTCACGTATTCCCATATTATTTCTATACCTCGATTATTATATCAAAAGTATCACTACCAAAATCCAAGAAAATATTTCATATCTCAAATCCCATCATCAAATCTCCCTTTATCGATAAAATAAACAACGCATTACTTCTTGTCTCCTCTTTTCATTATTCTAATCCTGCGCTTTCTTGCTGGACACAACATCATGCGGATTCACTCAGATCCTTAATGCTTTTAAATAGTTCATACTGGGAAGAGGTTGAATCATCAAACAATGGATATCATCATTTCTAACATCCGCAAGTATTATTCCAATCTTCCTATGAATGATCTGAGAAAGATCTATAGAATAAGACTCGAAAGGTTGAGGTTGCTGATGGCTCATGATATTCCAGAAGATGTTCGCTGGTTGATAGAAGCAAATGTTCGACTATCTGGTGAATTACCATCAACATTTCCAAAGCACATGCCTGGTTTAGGCAAAAGCACGTTTGCAAAGAAACGAAGAGCAAAAAGACTGGGTGGTTGCTACAAATGTGCTCGTTGGAACGGTAATACTCGTTGCAAATCAGTAGGATATTCTTCTACTAATCGGGATGATAAAATCGAATTCATAAAGGGTGGACTGAGTAAGGAGTCTTTGGATGATATTCGACTGACTCTTGAGACGCACCCAAGTGGTTATGTGCAACGTGAACTTCTCTCCTTATACGCTCAGTTTAATGAGGACAAAAATCGTTATAGTCTCCAAAATATAATATCGAAAGATCCTGTTTGCCAGTCTGTTTTACAAAATGAGGCTTCTGGCAGTTCAGCAATGATATAAGGTAAATCTTTTAAAATATTTTGCTGCTTTCTTTCACGCGTTTTGGAAATAAAATATATTTTCCTTTCTCGAGGTTTGATAAAGCTGGAAATAAATATATTTTTCTTTTCTCGAGGTTTGATAAAGCTGGAAATAAATATATTTTTCTTTTCTCGAGGTTTGATAAAGCTGGAAATAAATCACCGAAAGGTGATATCTTTGGTAAAACAGTCAAAAGTTGGCCGATTTTGTCAAAAGTAAATCTTTACTTTTTCAGAATCAATCAAAAACAGTAAATTTTTCCGGCTTTAAATAGCCAAACATATTTCATAGTTCAGGCATCCCAAAATCACATCTTCTTCGTAAGTTTTCCCTTCTTTACTATCAAAGATGGAAGCACCAAAACTTCGACAGATCAAAACTATTTGTGTATTTTGTGGATCAAAAGTGGGGAAAGGCTTCGGTTATCTAGAAGCGGCTGTAGATCTTGGAAAGAAACTGGGGGAAAAAGGTATCACTCTTGTATATGGGGGTGGTAGCAGTGGTCTAATGGGTTGTGTTTCCCAATCTGCTCTTGCGGAGAAATCAAAAGTAATCGGTGTCATACCTGTCCCTTTGGTAGATGTTGCAGGCAAAACACGAGGGCATGAAGTTCAAACCTTATCCATTCATGAACGCATAACTTGTATGCTATATGGTTCTGACGCCTTTATAGCCCTGCCCGGAGGTTTTGGTATTTTAGAAGAAATCTTTAACATTACCTCGTGGGCTCAACTAGATCTCCATACTAAGCCTATTGGACTTCTGAATGTTAACAATTTCTTTGATGGTTTGTTAACTTTTCTTGATTATGCTGTGGAACAGGGATTCATCTCTCCATTTTCCAGAAGGCTTCTTATTTCTGCTCCTACTATTGATGAACTACTGGATAAGCTGCAGTCATATATCTCAATACAAGATCCAGCAGGAGTTAAGATAGATTGGTCGCAAGGAAGGGGAATCAAGCGAAAATGGAGTCCGGTTAATGTAAATTTAACTCTGTGAATCTTAGAATAGGTGGGGGTAGAGTACGGAGTATTCTCACTCTCGAGACACCCCCTCCATTTACTAGGATTTCCTTAATGTTTAAATCTTGTGTGTACCTCAAAGGTTCCAGGTGGTAGATTACGGAGTATTCTTACTCTCGAAACACACCTCTTTGAAGGTTTCTTTATTTCCTCAAAAGATCAGAGGTGGTAGGATACGGCTACTCCGGAAACACATCTCTCATTTTGAGGATTATCCCATGTTTTTCTCTTATGCTTTCATGTGTTTCATGTATTTCCTTTCCAGTGTGACTCTTGTGTGTTCTCCTTATGAGAAAATAATAAAATCTCTGCTATCATCTACTAAATCTCGTTTGTGATGTAAATGAACTTGCATGTCTAATCTTAATTCCTTTAGTGGATGCTTATCATATCATGCTCTTAATTCCAAACGATAAAATTCTAGGCAGAGTTTCCCTTGTAATTTGGACTTATTCCAAACCATAAGCATACTTCATAACTCACAATAATAAATAACTCCACATTTGATCACAACGATCTAAAAATTGACCACAATTTCAACAAACTTCAATATCATCAAAATATTCCAGAAAAGCAATTCATAATTCCTCAACATAGAAATTTCAAATCATAACTTCTAATATCACAATATCAAGCCCTTAATTCTCAATAATTAAGAATCAAATCTTTAAATCTCTAACTTCACAATTCTTCTCATAAAAATCTCAAAAAATCATATCACTTATAATCTTAACATCTTATCACAACTTCATAACTGGCTTGCTATTTCTCGTTTAAATCTAAACGATAAATAATCTGAAAATATAATCAAATCCTTTCTGTTGACTTCTCATACTTAGTGCCATGTCTAAAATCAATTATGCAAAGTCCATCTAGGGTTCTAACTCGAGGACAAAAATTATTAAAAATCATTCTTAAATCATATTATTCCCATTATGCTCAACACTCGTTTTCTTTCTTAAAAATTTTCTCATAATCATACATTAAAGCATATAAGTTATGACAAAGCATAACAACATCATTATTTTCGAAGAAATACATTCTTATTTCTCATAAATCATAAGTATCCGAAATACTCTTCATTCTTTCTCATAAATCAATAAAATGAGTATTCGAAATACTGAAATAACTTTAAACATCATAAACTTCTTTACCTCGGAGTTGGTGGAACGAATGATGGCAGTGGCAATCTTCATCAATAAAATTTTATAATGGAAAATATTTCTTGAAAATTCTTTTTGAAAATTTTTCCAGTCTACAGAAACGCAGACTAGCTCTGATACCAACTTGTAGCGCCCCGAGTTCCGAATAATATTTTTTGTGGAAGAAATAATTGAAATTCATTTTTGGCAACATTAAATAAACTGTAATGGCCGATAAAATTGAAAACATTTATGAAACCATTTGAAATAGTAAATCGAACCATTAATATTGTAAAGAAATTGCCAATGTCATAATTTCTCAATAAATGAACTTCTCTAAATTATTCGATTGTTTGGAAAATACGGAAACCATTAACGTCAAACTTTCTACCGTTTAACGATTATTGCCACCATCATTCATCGCTCGCCACCGTCTCCGAAATCTGCAAAACTGTTAAAAAGTAGGGTGAGTATTTCATGGGGGAAATACTCAGTAGACTCATCGCAAATTAATTTAATTTATAAGATGATTAAACAAATAAATCCCGGCTCTTTATAAAACGGCATTTGATAGAGCTTCTTTATAAAACGGCTCTTGATAAAACTCATATTGTGCATTACAGCACGGGACATATTTTGCAAATCATAGGCTCTTTGAAAATAGCTATTTGAAAACAGCTCTTTGAAAACCATATACTTATAAAAACATTTTAATTATGCCAAGCATAATTTCTTTTAAAAGCATAACATAAGATAGGATTGAAATCCTCATAAACATAGGGAGACACAAGAATTTTACCGAACTTAGGTGATAAGAATTCTTATGCAGTAAAATCATAATAACAGTAAGTTTTCATCATAACATAGGATAAGATCGAAATCCTCATAAACATAAGAATTTTACCGAACTTAGGTGGCAAGAATTCTTATGTAGTAAGTATACCAAGCATAATTTTCTGAAATTCATAGGGATCAATTGCATCATAACATAAGATAGGATCGAAATCCTCATAAACATATGCGACAGGAATTTTACCGAACTTAGGTGGCAAATCCTCATAAACATATGGAAACATAGGAATTTTACCGAACTTCGTGGCAAATCCTCATAAACATAGGAGACACAAGAATGTTACCGAACTTCGTGGCAAGAATTCTTATGTGTAGCGCTACTAAAACTCCGGTCCCCTTAACATATCATAACTTATCATATGGGACCCATAACAATCTTGGTAGATTGATTTCATAGCAATGATCCAAAAAAACCATTTTCGTGAAGCATAGGGTATACTTACTTTTCGTAAAAACATAAAGTATATTTTCTTTTCATAAAAACATACTTACTCTTCATAAAAACATAAGGTATATTTACCTTTCATAAAAACATACTTGCTTTTCTTAAAAATTGACTTTCACAAGTCACATGACATTCATATGAAATCATAATTTAAATCAATTAATAAGTGCGAGTCTACCTCAAATCCGACGAGTGCAAAGTTGAGCGGGAATGACTTCAATTTCTTTGAATTCTCCGTACGCTTCGTCTTAGCCAATAAGTCACTTTAGTCTATCGAATATATAGTTCAAAATGATAAATTATAATTTGAGGACTAAAATTGATGTTTTGAAAGTTGAGGAACTAAAATGAATACTTTTGAAAGTTCAGGGACTAAAATAGATACTTTGAAAGTTGAGCTTAAAATCAAATAAAGTAAATCAGCAGTGACTGAAATAATAGATTTTGAAAATGACAGGGCTGATTAAAACTCATTTAAAACTTAAGGGACTGAATTAAAAAGATTTAAAGCTGAAAGGACCGACATAAAACATTTTGTAAACTTAGGGACTGAATCTTTAAAACATAATTAGGCTAGGGACTAAAGTGAAATTTCTGAAAGATCAAACTTTTTAAAATCAGATTTATTTTCTCTCTCTACCAAATTCGATTCAGAGAGAGACGAGAGAAACAGAGAAGGCGACGGCTGAAGAAACAAAAGCTGGCGATCGAGTAACACCGCCGGTGATTCGCCGGCGCTAGGTGAGACGAAGGACGGTAAAGTGTGGGAGTCCTGATTTGAGGAAGTTTTGATGCGAGATAGGTTTGAATCAGAGATTTATCGAGGCTCAAAGTCGCGGTTTAAGGTAGCGATTTCCGGTTGTAAATCCGGTCAAAACAGTCGGCGGTCGAGGTAGGTTATGAGCTTTAACTTATTTCTTTGGTTTTGAGTTGATTTTGGGTTTTATCTATGATTGCTGGTAGTTGGATTCGACAGCAGCCAGTTGATTTGGTTGAGGTTGGTGAACGGCGGTGAATTGTTGGTGGTGATAGTTTGCTTGTGATGATAGTGGTGGATTGGTGTTGGTTCGTGGGTTGATGCAGTTGCAGGGAAGTTGGGTGGTGGCTCTTAGTTGATACATACAGTGGTTGCAATTAGGGGTGAATTGATGATAATGGCTGAGATTGTTGATCTTGCAAATTGGAATTCTGAAGATGGAAATTGAATTGGATGTAGTTGAATGGAGGAAAACTGGGAGGAAGCTGGCCGGTTATGGAGGTTTTACAAATTGGTTGATGGTGCGATGGAGCAGTGCTGAGGATGATTGCTTAAATTGAAAAACATGATAGAAAAAAAAAAAGAAAAAGAATTGATGAATGGGGAACATCATAATTTGAGGAGGGGAATCATTCATTGAGTGGGTTTGGCTTTGTGATTAGATAAATGAATGGAAAGGAAGAAAAACGTGGATTGCAAATTAGGTTAATGGTGTAAAGTATGGGAATTTTGGTTATGATAATTATTGCACTAACTTTGATTAAAAATGTATTTAAAACAGATATATTTTGGACTGAAAAATACATTTGAGAAATAAATAATTTTGAGATAAAAATTGAATTGCATATTATGGACTTAAAATAATTTAAATAAGAAAATTGGAATTTAAAATGCTTTTGACAATAATACTTAAAATAATATAATTTTAGAAATTCGGATTTTAATTTAAAATCGAACAAATTCGATATTTCTTGACTTGGCTAGACGAACACGTCGCGGCGTTAACTTCAAAATAATGGGTGAAATAGTAGCGATACAATTTTCTAAATATTAAAAATAATTATTTATTTCATAAAAATCTTGGTCGCTACAAACAATGCCGCAACACATGTCATTCATAATTATGGATATAATCACAATATTATATCTAAGTGCGTTTTGTTGGAGTGTATATAGATATCGCACTTTTTAGAAATCATAACGCTTTACAAACTAATCTTTATTTCATCTTATTGACATGTTTGTATGTAAAATATTGCTGCATAAGAAATATTTATATTCAAGTTGTTCTCATAGCAAATAACTTGAGGCTTTTAATCTGCTAAATCATTAGCAATATAATATTCTATTATCTCAACTAATTCGTAAAATCATTAATGACTTTAAGATATATTCATGCTAGCATTTATCACTTTGCTCGTAATATTATTACTTGAGCAAATAATCAGTCATTTATTTTATTAGTGAGATAATTAATTTGCTTTTGAGAACAAGCAGTAATGATAATTTGTTAACCTGAACAATCTTCTGGTTCTTTAATGAATGCCATTTTGCATTCTCAATAAATCTCATTATTGAATTGGAATATAATCAATCATTATAGAACTTCTGGTTCAGTAAGATATTTCACTTGTACATATGTATGAACTTCTGGTTCAATACAGTATTCATTTCATCAGTACGTATTTTTGTATAGTTCAAATCAGTATATCTTTATTACTTTTAGTATACCGAAAAAATTAGGTACAATATCCAAGGAAATATCTCATGATCTCAATCTTGTCGCCAAATCTTCCCTTATTTCGAAAAAGGTAATGACGCATTATCTCATTGTTCCCACATTTTCAATAATTTATTCCATTATTTCTTAATGGAATCACTGACACGCGGAGCGCTCCTTTACGCGTTTTAATAATGCATTTAAATAGATCATTTGGGAAGAGTTTAAATCCATAAAAAAAATGGATATCATACTTTCAAATATTAGCAAATATTATTCTAATCTTCCGGTAAATGTTTTGAAAAAGATTTACCGAGTTCGACTTGAAAGATTGAGGATGCTGATGGATCATGGCTTTCCAGAAGATGTTCGTTGGTTGATCGAAGCAAAAGTTCGATTAGCTGGCGAATTACCAGATTCATTTTCTAAACACATGCCTGGTTTAGGTAAAAGTGCTTTTGCAAAGAAGCGAAGAGCAAAAAGGCTGAATGGTTGGTACAAATGTGCTCGTTGGACATGTGATACTCGTTGCAAATCAGTAGGATATTCTTCTAGAAATCGGGATGATAAAATCGATTTCATTAAGGGTGGACTGAGTAAGGAGTCATTGGATGATATCCGATTGACTCTTGAGACGCACCCAAGTGGGTATGTGCAACGTGAACTCCTTTCCTTATATGCTCAATTTAACAAGGATAAAAACTGTTATAGTCTCAAAAATATAGTAGCAAAAGATCCTGTTTGCCAGGCTGTTATAAACAATGATGTTTTGGCTATTCAGCATTGATACAAGGTAAATCAGTATATTGTGTGTATATTTTTGCACATAAAATATTTTCATGTTTCATTTCTCGAGTATTGATAAAGTGTATTGAAAAATCACCGAATGGTAAGCTTTATCAAAAGTAGTGTAATTTAGTCAGAAGTAGGTTTTCACTTTTTCAAAAGACGAGCAGTAAATAGTGAAGTTTTTCAAGTTTAAAAAGCCAATGATTTTCACAGTTTCATGCATCCCAAAATATCATTTTCTCATAAGTTTTTCCTTCCTTATACTCTCAAAGATGGAAGGACCAAAACTTCGACAGATCAAAACTATCTGTGTATTTTGTGGATCAAAAGTAGGGAAAGGTTTCGGGTATCTAGAAGCAGCAGTGGATTTAGGAAAGAAGTTGGGAGAGAAAGGTATCAATCTAGTATATGGAGGAGGTAACAGTGGATTGATGGGTTGTGTTTCCCAATCTGCTCAAGCAGAGAAATCAAGAGTGATAGGTGTTATACCCGTTCCTTTAGTTGATATCTCAGGCAAAACACGAGGGCATGAAGTACAAACCTTATCTATCCATGAACGCATAACTTGTATGCTATATGGTTCTGATGCCTTTATAGCCCTGCCTGGAGGTTTTGGTACTTTAGAAGAAATCTTTGATATTACCTCATTGGCTCATTTAGATCTCCATACCAAGCCTATTGGGCTTTTAAATGTTAACAATTTCTTTGATGGTTTGCTAACATTTCTTGATTATGCTGTGGAACAGGGATTCATCTCTCCATTTTCTAGGAGAATCCTTATTTCTGCTCCTACTATCGAGGAACTGCTGGATAAGTTGCAATCATATATCCCCATACAAGATCCAGCAGGAGTTAAGATAGATTGGTCGCAAGGAAGGGGAATCAAGCGAAAATGGAGTCCGGTTAATGTAAACTTAACTTTGTGAACCCTAGAATAGATGGTGGTAGAGTACGGAGTATTCTTACTCTTGAGACACACCTTAAATTTTTAGGATTTTATCAATGTTTAATATTGTGTACCTCAAAGATAGGTGGTAGAGTACAGAGTATTCTTACTCTTGAAACACACCTCTTTGAGTGTTTCTTTATTTCCTCAAAAGATCAGAGGTGGTAGGATACGGCTACTCCCGAAACACATCTCTAATTTTGAAGATCATAAATGTTTCCCCCTTTTTGTATTTTGCATGTATGACTCGTTTATGTTTCTTCAGGAGCAATAATAATATCATTTCAGTATGTTTAGTTAAATAATTTTTACTTCTTCTGGAGTAAATATGTACTTCTTCTGGAATACATAAGTGCTCGTGCAAGAACTTTTCCAGACACTTATCATCTAATATTCATCTCATAATACTGATGAGATTATTTTCACATTAGCTATGTTCGTGCTATCATGTGATATTATCTTATCATACATCAACATTTTTCTTGTTGGATAATCCATTTTTATCTATCTTTTCAATATAGATAATGGTATCTTCCGGTACCGTTTGATAAAATATTTTTATTAATATTCACCAACTTTTTGGTAATGATAACTTCGGGTATCATTTGATAAAATATTTTCTAACTTTTAGTAGTGATAACTTCTGGTATCATTTAATGAAATATTAAATAACAATAATATCAATAATAATACTGGGGTTATACCACCATGTATATATGTTGACAACATCCTCTAATATGTTAGAATTAACCAACAACTGAGGTGTTTCTGAAATAATATAAAATATGAATATATGTAAAGTATTCCGTAAACCGACCATATAAGCGGTGTCAACATAATGAAATAATTACCTTTCATGAGTGAGCGAGTCATATCTTCCAGTCAAGGTATTCATAATAGTGATCAAGTCATATCGTCAAATCCAGTCAAGGTATAATAGTCAAATCCGTCACGGTATGACAATGATTATTTTACTTATATTTTATTTAAATTCTTTAATTTATCATGTTGATCACATATTAATCATTAATTAGTTGTGGATATTGTTAATGCTAATTATATAATTAATATGCATAATTATAATGAAACGATTTAAAATCTTACCACTATACCTACCAAGTTGGTGGACTTTTGTTAATTTTCACCAAGTTAGTGTTGGACATCATGATCACAACTGCAGCCGTGCCTTTAATCTAAATTTTTCTATAGACTTGGAATTGATTTTATAATCTATGATGTATAAATGATTTTCTAACACCAAAAACACTGGGTTTGGAATATGAAACGTTGATTAGTAATAATCTGGTTTCTGATACAGAGGTTCATCGTTTAGATACTGAGTCATTTTACTAATAATTCCTAAAGGACGACCACAAAAGGAATCATACAACTGTAGAGCATACTTCCGTCATATTACTCAATAGGGTACAGACTCGTGCTGATAACGTATTGTGAAACTATCAAAATTCTAACAACTAAATAAGAGAGAGAAAGATTGAGAGCTAGAGAGAATGAGGAGAATTCTCTTCATTCTTGAGAATTGGTGCAATTCATTACAATGAATATAGGCCTATTTATAGAAAAATATAAGGAAACAATACAAGTCATTAATACATTAAATATAGTAAATATTAGGTAATATTGGATGTGATGTAATGAAATTAGGTAATGATTTTATAACAATTACCCAATTATCTTGATAATTATCTTGGTAATTATTTTGGTTAATCCTGAACTCAACCCTATCATTTTTCCTCATCCATACTTACTGATAAGATTTCACAATTCAAATTCTAATCGCATACTAGTTCATTCAGCCATTATAACACCACTCACGTTTAGAATCCATAACCACGTTTAGAACTTCAGCAACTCAATTTCTGGGTATGAATATCTCCCTTATTCACTGCACATACACGATTAGATAATGGCCTCAAGGACCCCAAACACTGCCAGAAAATGCACCCACAGCCAAAGCCAGTCACCCGTACCTCCACAACCATGATAAATTTCACAGCCACAACTGGCAGCAATACCACCACCACCACCGCCTGCGAACTCCAAACCCCACTGTGGACAACAATATGTCCCCAAATCAAAACCAAGTATCAATTTACTACCATTCCAAAATTTCCACAATCAACACCCAAATCACCAAGAATCAAACCCAAAGAAAATGAAAAACCCATAAACCGAGGAACCAAAACATTTACCGCAACTGCCAGTAATTTTTCCGGAAAACACAGCACCGAAAATCACAATTTCAGGTTTGGTTACTTCTAGCTTTCCACCAAAAGCGTCGCAAAATCAACTTATTCTTGCACCCATGTACTCCTCTCCCCGTCCCCTCAGGTCGACAATTCATCGCCTGCATCGTCGCGGGCGATCGATCTCGGAGAAGGGTACCGCCCTCTCCATCGCTCTCTCTTCTCTCTCTCTCTCTGTCGTGGTATATAGAGAGAGAGAGGAGAGTTTTGAATATGTTTTCATATAATTTGATTTTTAATTA
This sequence comes from Ligustrum vulgare, assembly GCA_963555705.1. Classification (NCBI taxonomy): domain Eukaryota; kingdom Viridiplantae; phylum Streptophyta; class Magnoliopsida; order Lamiales; family Oleaceae; genus Ligustrum; species Ligustrum vulgare. The sequence goes on from OY743173.1 coordinate 30,698,223, forward strand.
ATTACCCTCTTTAGTCCTCAAGTTTTAAAACTATTTATTTTAGTTCCAACCGTGTTTTAAAATATTTTAATTACAGCCCTTTAGCTTTAAACTAGTTATGTCAGTCCCTGATTATTTTAAACAACATTTTCATTTAAGTCCTTTAATTTTCAAAAAAAATTATTTTAGTTCCAAACTTTCAAAATTGATTAATTTAGATTCTCAATTTCATCCCCAAGTTTTAAGTTTTTTTTTTTTTTTTTTTTTAAGAACTTTAGAATTTCAAAAGACTAATTTAAATTTTATTTTCTTTTGACTAGACAAGGCGTACGGAGACTTAGAGAATTGAGATATTTTCTCGCTCAATCTCACTCGTTAAGATTAAGGTAGACTCGCCCCTATTAATTGGTTTATATTTTAATTGCATGTAAATGTGTACTTCATGTGACTTATGTGCATTTATTGCATAAGACGAGACGAGAATTTATATTTCTTATGAAATATTTGATGGTATGAGCATGCCATAACTCATATGCATTTTAATGCATGAGACGAGACGAGATTATGATTTTGTTATGCTTGACATAACTTATATGTATTTTATTGCATGAGACGAGACTACCCACACTCTATGTTACGAAAGCCTAATATTATGAAGAAATTGTCCCTATATGATTGCATGTTCATGTGTTCAATTTTTATGTAAATTGATTAATTGGTGATGAGTCTACTGAGTATTTCTATGAAATGCTCATTCCTTTTAACAAAATTTGCAAATGTTGGAGATGGAGGCGATTGATGGGCAGGAAGTGGCATTAATAATTGAATAACCAAAATTTATTATTATTCCAGTTGAATATTTACGTTCGAGAAACTATGGGATTGTCAAAAAATTTCTTTATTTGAGATTTATTAACAATATTATTTAAATAGTTTAGAGAAATTTGAATTTATTCAACTTTTGTAATTATTTAATTAAATATTGCCAATTTAGAAATGGTATTATTCTTCCACTAAATGTTATTTCAAATTTAGATGAGACGATGCGTGACGAATCGAGTATTTAGAACTCAAGCCGTCACAGGGTCACTAGTATTTAGAACTCGAGGCGTCACAGCGTCACTACTAGATCTAGCAGCAGTTTTGTTGCCTCGACCAAAACCAATTGTAACATTACCTCTCAATGGTTAAATCATTGGCATCTACATGCACTACAGCCGCTGCGCTGGATTGTTACAGGCGTAGTGATGATGTTGGTGTAGAATCATCGTTGCTAAAAAACCCCATGTAGGCACTATGTGCGGCTCACCGCTTCATGACGAGGTATTTCTTAGGCTGGATGTGCTAATCGCCTGATTCTGAGCATAGCCATGGATTGAATTTGCATTGTCTAGGAAATTAGGGTTGAATTTTTTTGGTATGTAGCATATGTAGCTTGGGTATTATAAATAATTAATTTAATTTAACTATTAATATTAATAATATTAAAATGATGAATTATAACCTGAGATTTGAATAAATATGGAATTTACCGTTTTTTTGAATTTTGTTCTTAAAAAAAGAGTTAGGTGCAATTTCCTCAATTTTTTTAATAAAAAAAAATGGGGCCCCTAAATTTTTTTTACTCCGTTGTTCTTGAGTTCGTTGCCTCGTTGGACTCAAGGCATGTCACAATAACAGGCTTGTAGACATTGACAACTCAACATTGCTCAAAGGATTTGAGTGATGATTTTGTTCTTCAACCCAGAGAAGGTCCATAACCTTGCCCAGGGGCGAACCCACATAGGGGCCCGTCGGGGCAGGTGTCCCAGTAAAAATTTGATCTACTTTTTTTTTTTTTTAATCTGCAGTTGATTTTTGAATATAGCCATTACCTGATTCCCTAAAATTATATTGGATTATTGTTAATTTATTTGATCTATGTCTCTGTCTATTAGGAATGGAGATTTAGATTTTGGTGAATTAAGATTGAGATTTTGGAGTTTGGAATATTGAGAATTTGAGATTTGGGAAATTATTGTTTTATTTGAATTTTTGTTTGTTTGAGAATTTGAGATTTTAAGGCTAATATGTGTTTACAATTATTTATTTGTTTGTTTGTATCAGTTATGGAAAAATATTTTAAGTATAAATCCACGTTTTCTTCTGATGAGCAAAATAATGAATATGAAGTTAGAGATGAAAGGGTTGAGGAACTTGGTGAAGAAACTAATGTTGAAATTGAAGATGTGTTTCAACGTCGGGGATAATGTTGGTGATGTTAGGAGTGACACCCTTGAATTTGATGTAGCAAATATTGAGAAGGATGTACTTAATATTTACAATGATGTGATTATAGAACGTTACCAAAGTATGAAAACGCGTAGAGAACAATTGTAATAAAATTTCAAGTACCTTTTCATTTTTTTGTTTTCTTCCTAAAAAAAAATTTCGGGACAGCCCGTACAAGGCGTCGGCAAAAATACAAGCCCATTTGTGCCTCAGTACTATAAAAAGTCTACGTCTGCCACTGACCTTGCCACTCTAAATTTCTCAGATATCCTCATCTCCCAAGAAATTATGGATAAGTCAAAAGTATTTCAATAGTTATGGTAATTTTCGGTTTCACAAGTGTTAAATTTTATCTTTTCTTCCCAACCAAGATACAATTTTGGTGATATCCCCTTTCTTCCCTGGAGGATGAGGAGGATGTCGAAATCTCCATTCTCAAAGATGTTGTGTGAAGGAGTTATGTCGTTACGAATGCAATTTTCGCCAAAGCGCTGTGACAATAGTGTCTTGACCTTCCATTCCTTTCGAACATGTGTCTCATCTTCCAACAACTATTAGGCAAGAGACCTTTATCCTTCTTTATCCTACTTATGTGTGTCAGGATCCTACCCTCCCTTAATTCTTGTTGTTGTTGATAAGGAAAATGGGATCACTCAAAGAATAGGAGATCTCCTTCCAAAGCGAAAAAAGCTTAGTGGAGGTCAAACAAGCGAGGAGGAATGACATTTACAAGAAATGGTGGCATGAAGAGGGTACCTCGATGGCTAGGAGGCCAGAGAAGAACACTTTGGCAGTTGAGAGAATCATAGTTGAAGGGATGGGGTTCATCAACATTAGGGGTCACACTGAGGGACCCTCACCAACTGTTTTAGAACTTCTCGCACCTTTGGTTTCCTAAATTGCCTCTAAGACTTCCCATTATTAGACTCCTAGATAGGAACATACAATGAAAGTGGCGAATGCTAATAAGCTATGATGAAGTTTATCCAAGTATCGAATGTGCTAGAATAGGTTGAAGAAAAGCACTGGTAAAATTCAAGTAGTGAGAGAGAAGAATTCCAAGGTGATGACAGGACTCTCTAATTTGAACATTTTGGATTCTCGACTCAGCAGTGAGAATGATGGTGTAAAGTCCAAGCTTTCTATGGTTACATAGCTGGACGAGAAGTTGAAGAGTGTTCCACACCCCTTTTTAATGAACTTTTTGTTGGAATGTTAAATACTTATCCAACGAGTCTATTGCTATAAATACTTGTCCAACGAATTAACGATGGAGGGTTATATGCCAGTCAACTTTTCATTACTATTATTCTTTATCGTAATTAATATTTACTCAACAAATTAATGGTGGTGGGTTGTGTGCCACATTCATTCTTTGATATTTGTATTTAATCAATTTATCGTTTTTAATGTTTTCCGTATGAATTAATGGTGGTGGGTCGTGTGCCACATCCCTTCATTATTGTTTATAGTTGGAGACAATGTACTAACCTCTACTAGGGACATAACCTATGCCCTATAAGCCATGACAAATGCCATTTCTCTAATTGAGGTTCGGGAATTTGTTCTATATGACCATCGTACATTTTGGGAGCTCATTAGTCTATTATCAAAGTCCAGTGCCTGTGGGATTTTGAAGTGGCATATGATGTTCTTCCATAGGATCTTCCAAGCATTTGGCTCCGTGATTTTAGTCAGAGGTTCCACTTCACACCACTTCGTCAAGTAGTCCACGTCCATAATCACAAACTTTATCCTTCCTTTACTTTATCCTTGTGTTATAGTTGGAACTGGGTCTCTAGGTAATTGATTATGTCTTTCATCTAGAGCGATGGTTTCTTAAGTTATTCAATAGAGACTATCCTCATCAATTCCGAACATTTACAACTTTCCAGTTTAGATAAGTCATCCGCATAACAGTTTTCTACTCGTGGGACTTGGAGCTACTTAAACTTGCCAAAGTGCTGCAACGACTCCATCACCTTTTTGTGTAAGCGCAAATTGTTCACTTCCTTACTTTGGGATTGTCTTTTACTTTTACTTGCATGAACATCAGTTGGGGAGTCGCTCTGCACTTGTGCCCTTTGGAATTTCATTTATTTTTCCAATCTCAATCTTGCTAAACCAACTATGTATTATTCAACATTACTAGAGGTCTTGAAGTTAAAGCGGAGTGTACAATTGAGGTTATTGCCTTTTTAGCTTATCAGCAGGTCAGATGCACCGGATCGAGTATCATCATTTAACCTAAACAGATCATAGACCTCTTTTATTCTCACTGAACCCTCGCACAATCCATTTCCTCTCTCACCTACTCTCGTCGCCGCCCCTCTCCACAGCTCGTTGCCACCTCCTTCCTCTCATCACCGCAGCGCACCGTTTGTAAGTTATATTTCTATATATGTTCATATATATATATATATATTATTGATTTTAAGTTAGATGGATATATTGCAATTTTTGAATTGTTGGAGTTTTATTGAATTTTAGAATATTATTTTTTATATAAAGAAAAATTTATTATAGACTCTTGATGTTGAGGAGTTTGGAATTGATTCTGGATCAATTTTGGAGTAGTTGATGAAGTTGAAGTTTTACTATAGTTTTGTTTGAGTTTTGGATATGTGTGAAGTTGAATGTTTTGGTTCTATTGTGACATTTTAATTTGCCCTACAGGTTGGCTAAGTCCAATTTATAAGGGAGATTCTGCCAAAATTTAGGTAGGATTTTATAAATAAAAAATTATAATTATAATTTAAGTTGATTTCATTTGTTTTAATATATTGTGAATATCTTGATATATGGGTAATTAGATATGGGTCGGTGTTGGATGTATGGGAGACGTAATAAATATGAATATGTGAAAGAGGTTGAAGAATTTATGAAATGTGCTGAGGAAAACCAAATAAAGAAAGAGGAAGAAATGATTATGTGTCCTTGTTGTGATTGTAAGAATTTGAGAAAGTTTCCTAGCTCTAAGCAAGTGAAGATCCATTTGATTCATCTTGGGTTTATGAAAGGTTATACAAGGTTGATATGGCATGGTAAGCGTATAGTTCCTTGGACAAGCATCATTGACAATGAGGGTGATCAGGAGGAGAATAATTTGCGCAATAATGATGAGATTAATGTGGAGAATGATGAAAACGATGTAGATCATGATCGGATAGATGATATGATGCATGATATACAAAAAGATTTCATTTAAAAGCCTCATATATACGATATCTTATTCAATGGTTCTGAAAAGCCTTTCTTTTCTAGTAATAATAAATTCAAAATATTGTCTATTGTGTTCAAGTTGTATAACTCGAAAGTAAAGAATAGGTGGAGTGATAGGAGGAGCATCCTGGTCGGGTGAGGGGGTATGGTATCTGACACTATGGGGGATGTTTATGGCACGCCCGACGATTCCAGTGGGCAATCGACTGGGGTTGTGTCGGTAGATGCAGTTAAGGAGATGATCCCGAAGGAGACCGAACGGGTCAATGTGGAGACTATGTCAAAGTGGCGGTATAAGTTCGACAGTATTCAGTAAAGACCATTAATATTCTTTCTTTCTTAATGGTTTGAATCATATGACATTTAAAGGTATATTTACACATTCATAATACGTAGGAATCACTGGATGCTGCTTGTGACTTGTTCTTAATCCAATACAGTGTACTTCGTGGATTCTGCGCAGTTAATTAAGCGTAAAATACACATCAAGTCTTCATTGAATTTGTAAGTAATTATTTTCTTGATCATGCTTTTTTTGTTTAATGCACGGTGGATAAGTTTTAATAGTTTTCGTAGAATAATTGTGAAGAGTTTGAGGTGAATTGATGTGCTTGTGTTGTGATTATTTCCTTGGTTATGTTTTTTGTTTAGGACATGGTGGATAAATTGTAGTAGTTTTATAGAATTAATTGTTGAGATCTAGTTTGAGGTGTATTTGATGTATTTTTGTTATGATTATTGATAATTTGACTATTTGAGATAGTTTTCAATGGCAGTGTCTCTCTACAGGTCAGTTATATTCAATTTATAGGGGAGATTCTACCCGAATTTCTTTTAGGGATTTTGAGTTAATTATTTATTATTTTATAAGTTGTTCATATATATTGAAATTTTAGAGCTCTTATAACATTTTTGTATGTGGTGGCAAGTGGACAATAGGCCCTATAACTTGGAAAACAATTAAGGAATGAAAACTTCAATTTAAAAGTTACTACAAACTTCTAAATTAGTTCCATATATATTTCTATTTAGTTATAAGAATATTATTAATATTAGTTTTTAATGTGAAAATTTCACTGTCCTCAGCAACCCAGAGGTTGAGTGTGGTTATTATATTATGAGAAACATGTTCACATAGCCACAAACTATTTTCAATTGACTTCCTTAGATAAAGTATTATAAGTTATTAAAGACTATGAGTTGTTTAATAATGGATTTATTATAATAACTAATAATTCATTTTAATCGTTTGTAGGTATTTTATAAAGAATCATACTCAATGGATGAGATCAACAAGATTAGAAATTTATGGGCCAAATACTTCGTTGAAGAGTGTATGCAAATTTTTTTATGCAAATATGTAAACATTTGTAACTAATTAACAATATTAATGTAAATTGATTTATTTAATTTTATTACGCATGTATGTCGATTATATATATGTTGGGTGTTGATAGCTAGATTTGGCGATGAAAATGTATAGAATGTGCGTAATAGATGCAGGATATTTGGAAGATTTTGGTTATAATAATAATAATAATAATAATAATAATAATAATAATAAATAAATAAATAAAAGGGTGTTGGTTGTCATGCCACAACCGCATATAAACGCATCACTTTTACAACCGATGCATATTGTCATGTACAATTGATGAGTATGACTCAAACTGTACTAATGTCATCAATACCACCAAATACAAAAATAGGACCTCGGCGTTGATAGAAGTGCATTCCCCTTATGTTGTTTAAAAGATTGAAAGGTTGTCTCAAATTCTTGTGTCCATTTGAGTTCCTTGCTGCCTTTGATGGTTTGGAAGATTGGATGACTTTCTTGTCAAGCTTTAAACTTCTTTTGGTAAGGAAGGGGAGCACATGTCAATCAGAGCAATGATCTTTTTCAGTGTTTGCCTCCATTCCTTACTGGTTGACTGTGTTACCTTACAATATCTTGACAGATTCTCCAAAGTCACACTTCAGTGAATAGTTTCATCTTGTACCTTCGTAAGACTTAGAACATTTCTTCCAAGTAGCGATGTGGTCCCTGGTATCCATACTCTTGACGAACATGTCATCAATGTATATCTTTATTATTTTTCAAATTTATTCAGTAAACGTGAGATTAACGAGGCACTGGCATATGACCCTTGCATTCTTCAAGACAAACAACATCACTCTGTGGCAGTATAATTCCTTGTTTCATATTAAAAGAAATATGCTTCTGGTCAAACTCAAACACGAGAATTTGATTATATCCCAAATACGTATCCATGAAACTATGCAATTTATGCCCCGCAGTAACATCGACAAGCTAAGGTTGTATATTGTCTCGATTCAAATGCCTCTTCTTGTAGATTTTAGGGTAGGATTTAGGATCAAACTTCAGTGCATGGCAAGAAACCAAGGGATGAATTCCAACTATGTCTGAGTGTTTATAGGAGAATATATCCAGCTTTGCTTGCAGTAACTGCTTCATCTTTGCCTTTAGGTTTCTCCCAACTTTTTTTCAACTTCAGGACTTTAGCTGAATCTTCATAGGTCTAATTTGCAAAGCACACTGATGTAGAAAGCTTCTGCTTCTCGATCATTCCCTCGTATTTTTGTTATCGCATTTGGAGTCTAGAACTTTATGTAGGAATGGTGGATCGAGGTCATTTTTTTCAAATCTTTTAGTCTAGTCTCCCGAAAAAGCCATGATATGGACCGCAGATCCACTATCAGAAATTCCATGTAACTTTCTCACCATTTAAGATTCTTCAAACATGTGAATAGTGTGTAATTTCAGCTCTAGGTATCAAGATATCACCAGTGAAACCATATAGTGGCTCCGGCATGGCAATCATTTCATGGTTCAGCTCCACTTTATCTAAGGCGATTTTGAACAAGATGTTCACAACACTAGCAGTGTCTACCAACATCTCTGTGAGAACCATGAGTACTGTATCACTATTGGGATAGTGAGACGTAATGGGAAAAGACGTTGGCCCATTCCTGTGAACTTGCCAACTTTCCAAGGGTCAAACTTCTCCCATTTTTTATGAGTTCATTGTTTGACCCTCAATTTGCAGCCCTCTGATGATTATATTTACATTCCCAATCATAACATCACATCTATCTTAACGAGGGGGATCAATATTTTTCATGTCTCTTCGGAATCCTCATGATGCGAGGGCTGGGATTTATACTAGCATTGTCCATTCCATTCCCACCATTGCCGCATTGTTCCTCACTAGTTGATTGTCATTCTCTAATTAATGAGGTATTTGATTCTAGGCCATCTTCAGTAATTTGAAATCTAGTTTAGTGGATTCGATAGAACTTCGGTGTCACACTCGAGGAGGGGACTATCTTCCAATTGTTAGCAACGGTCTTCTTTTGTTCTTTTTGCTTTCACCCGATTCTTGATAACTTATTCTCGGTGGATCTTCTTCTGTATCAAGTCCACCAATTGAGGATAAGTTTTGGGAATTTTATCTAGTACATCCTCCAGAAAAGTGGTCTTCATTTGGAGGCCATTCATCAATGCGTCCAGTGTTTTTCTATTAGAGGTGATTTCTATTTTGTTGCTGAGTCCACTTAACATTTTTAAGTTGTAACGATCTAGAATTTTTTCAAGCTAAATATTTTAATTCTCAATTCTCAAATAAAAACGTATCGTTATAATTTTTCTCATTTTCAAATTAAAATGTATTCGTCTAGCCAAGTCAATTATTTTCAAGTTAATGAAATAAATTTAAGTCCAAATTTAAGTCCAAATCATTTTCATATGTTCAAACTACTTTAAATCTGTTGTAAAACTATCAAAATTCTAAACTAGAAATATAGAGAGAGATTGAGAGCTAGAGAGAAGGAGGAGGATTCTTCTTAATTCTCAAGAATGGTGCAAGTTACAAATGAATATATGGTGCCCTATTTATAGGGGGCGGATAATGGTATAATCGTAATATGTAAATTTTACAGGGGCATAAGAGTAATATTTCATTCAAACCTAATACCTAATTTTCTTACCTCACACCCATTAATTCATAACACTCCCCCTTGAATGACATATTACTCGCTTGCTCAATTTTCTGACTCGTTAAAACCTTGCTAAGAAAACCCAGTGGGATAAAACTTGAGCGAAGGAAAAAGAGTACTGCTGCTCCTCCTGATGTTGGCCATCATTAATCATTGACTCTAATATTCGAAATGACATCAATGATAAGTAGTACAAATCATGTACTGGAAACTTCGAATTATGAAGTGCTGAAGTGCTTCATTGCTTTATTGTTTTATTGCTTCAGTGCTTTAGGTTTGCCTCGTTAAAACCTTGTCAGTAAAACCCAATGGGACAAAATCTGAACGATGGAAAAAGAGTACAGCCGCTGCCTCGTTAAAACCTTATCAGGAAAACCCTGTGGGACAAAAACCTGGACGAAGGAAAAAGAGTACAGCATGAAAGCATGATTCTCCCCCTGAAGTGTGCAATCAAGTATTCATGAACCTTTTGAATAATGATATCATCTTTCGTCTGGAATATGTATATACGAAAATCTTCTAGTGTGTAGCCAATATCATAACGTTCTTCATAAGATGTGTATGATTTTCTTCATTTGTTGATATCATTCCAGCACAATAAAGAGAGAGAGCTTGTTGTTGAATAACTTGCAGATAACTGCGACAATGTCTCAAAAACCTTGCTAGGAAAACCTTGTGGGACAAAACTTTAGCGAAGGGAAAAAGAGTACATTATTCTCATTGATACGCCATAATTGTTCCATAATTGCTGCCTCATTAAAAACCTTACTAGGAAAACCCTATGGGACAAAACCTCAGTTAAGGGAAAAAGAGTGCAGTGCTTATTTGTTCCCTTCATAGGAATATCATAAGTATATTAATGCAATCTTATTTCATCAAACATATATTTTGTGATGAGCTTTTATAAATAATTTATAACTCATTTATGAAGTCATAGTTCATTTATGATGTACTGAACATGCTATACCAAGCAATGTTTAGTTAGTTGACTGATTGCATTACTCAAATCTAGAATTGATTCTGATGAGAATCGGGAAAGTCAAAAAAGCAAGTCGAGAATCAAGTTGGAGCCAAAAAGAAGACGAAATTGGAAACAGCCAATTTCGGTCGACCGAAACTAATTCCGGTCAACCGAAAGTCTGCAGAGTTTTTTTGAATCAAGCCTCAGTCAGTATCGGATGAGCAGAGGTCGACCGAAAGTCCAGTTTCGGTCGACCATGAGATCGACCGAAATAAGTTCAGTCGACCGAAACCTATCTTTCGGTCGACCGAAAGTCCTCCGAAATGAAATAGCGGGATTTTTCTTGCAATTTTCACAAAAACGGGGTTTTTCTTGTAAATACCGAAATTGCACATTTTTCCCATTTTGTACATTATATTCTCATTTCTCTTCATTTTGTAAGAGAACTTGGATGTTGAATGGAAATGCTCTCTTGAGAGGCCCTTCTTGAGGTAAGGTTAAACCTCCTTTGTTCTTGTATTATCTTTGGAATTTCTTCAACTAAATCTAGGGTATTATTATTCTTGTGTTTGTTGTTGATTTCCGCCACCTTGGAATTTGTTTTAATCTCTCCATTGGGCTAGGGTTTATTAATCCTTGAATTTTGGGTTAGATTTAAACTTGGGTTAAGGTGTTTATCCATTTATTTACCACTTTAGCTTTCTTGGGTTGGTATTAAAATTATTGTGGGAATTTTCGGTCAACGCACCGAAGGGGTTCGCATCATTTGGTATCAGAGCTTGGCTCTAATTTGGTAAACCTATCTTTACTTTCTTGTTGTTGTTCTTGTCATTGTGGAAAAAAAAAACGAAAATTGAAAAAAAATTGGGAAAAATTTATATGCCCATGTGTATTGTTGATTCTATGTATTGGGTAGATTGATTGTGAGTTTGTTGGGGGAATTCCATATTCATTCACTACAAAACCTACACTTTCCAAATTGTGTATTCAAAGTGTTTGATAAATTGTCCCAAAGAAAAATACTCCCTTAGTGCTTTTTTGTTCGATACCCATTTATTGCTAATTATTTGGGGCTATCCAATTCTCATTATCGAGATTGTGTTATCAACATTGTATCCCATATATTACTTGATCCATACATTGGGTAATTGTTGATCATTCATTCCTTACCACAATTTGAGTTGTTGGGAGTTATCATATATCCACGTTTTATCCATTCAAGGTCGTTCAAAGATTGAGTACAAGGTGTTTGATAAATTGCTTCATTCAAAATTTACACTCTTGTGCTTATTTGCTCTACATATATGCCTTGTCTAATACTTGTGGTTTTTCAATCCCATTGTTGAAATTGTGATCCTAGCATCTTATCCCACATATATATTGTTCTTTTTGAGTTTAGCAAGCACATAAATTCTACTTTCTATTTGTGTCTATTTGTTCTAAATTCCTTCTTCCTTGTTGGTGATTTCTTTAACTCCACAAGAATTATACTTTGTGGTTTAGTTGATTACCTTCCTTGGAGAACTTGAGAAAGGAGATTTTGAGTGGAAAAAGGCAAGAGTGGTGAGTTCAATAGAGTGTAAAAGCCAAATTTGAGCGAAACACGAGAGAAATATTTTCTTGTGAGAACACTTTCACACTTGCACACCATGTCCATTTTCAATTCTCAAACTCAAGATTCGAAGTACTTGTTGAAAAATCTTTCAACCACCATGGCTAGACAAATGGAGAAAAGTAGGGGTGAGTTGGAAAATTTAGGAACAAGAGGGGAGAGTACATCAAATAGGGGAGGTGAAGAAATGATGTGTAGTAGGAGAAGGTTGAGGGATAAATGTGGGAACATTGTGTATAGGGATGGAAGTAGAAAAGAAGTTAGAGGTGAATGTGGGGATGTTTTGAGAAATAATGGGGATGGTGAACAAAATGGGAGTTTGAATAGGAAAAGAAGAGATGGGTTAGAAGGTAGGAGAAATGGAGTTGATGAAAATATTGATAGTGCGAGAATGCAAAATTCATTACTCCATAGAATGGGTAGAAGTGGAGAAGTGGAAGAAGATTGGAGAATGGGTAGAAGACGAAGAGAACGGGTAGATAGGAATGGAGTTGATGAAAATATTGATAGTGTACAAATGAAGACTTCATCATTCCATAGGAGGGACGGTAGTGGAAGTAGAGAAGTAGTGAAGGAGATGAATACTAGGCTACCAAAATTTTTGGACCATGATAATGAGAGGGAAGCACATGGAGAAAATACTTTCTACACTAGATGCCTTGTGGGGGATAGGGCATGTAGCCTCATTATAGATGGGGAGAGTGACATGAATTTGGTGAGTACTAGTAGGGTGGAGAAATTGGGGTTACCGGTTATGAAGCATCCTCATCCCTATGTATTGCAAAGGTTGGGTGACGATGGGGGAGTGAGAGTGAGTGAACAAGTTCTTCTTGCCTTCAACATTGGATCCTATTGTGACCAAGTGATATGTGATGTAGTTCCCATGCACACTACACACATAATTTTGGGAAGACCTTGGCAAAGTGATAGGAGTGTGACACATGACAAAATGAAGAACCGGTGTAGCTTCCAAATGGATGGAAAAAAGGTTGTGATCATATCTTTGAGTTTGGAGGAAGTTCATAAAGATCAAATGAAACTCAAGAAGGAGTGGGAGGAAAAAGAGGAGAAAAAGAAAGACAAGGAAGGTGAAAATGAAGAAGAAAAGAAAAAGGAGAAAGAAATTGAAAATGAAGATTCAATTGAGAGAATTGAAGAAAATAAAAATGAGGGTAAGAGAGTTGGGGCCACGTCCCTAGAAAAAGGAGAGGCAATGAGAGTTGGAGCCACGACTCCAGAAAAAGGAGAGGCGAGAGAAGCACCGAGAGTTGAGGTTACTACCTCAGAAAAAGGTGAGGGAGTGATGAGTGCCACAAAGAAAATTGAAAGGAGAGATCACACAAAAATGTTCTTTACTCTTGAATTTTCTAACAATGCCCTCCCTAGCTTGATTACTTCTTTGTTACAGGAGATCGTGAGACCGACTTATCAAAGCAACCAAGAACTCAAAAGTCATGTCGAGTGGAAGAACTTTATGGAGATATTTTCCTACCACAGCAAATACAATCAAGGTAAAGAAAATGTGGTAACCGATGCAACATCTAGGAGGTACGCCTCTAACACTTCTTCGAGAGCAAGGTTATTATATTTGGAATACATCAAAGGATTGTATGACATTGATGTGGACTTGACAAATGAAATTTTGTCATGTGGAAATGTTGCATGTAATGAAGGTCCTTGGCATGATAAATTCCTCATTTGTAAATTCAAATTTCTATGTGTACCTAATTGTCTAAGTGCCAACTCATTTTGTATTAAGCATGTTAAGGGCATCCATGTTACTAATCCGAATTTGTTAAACATTTTTGAATCGTGATATGAGCAATATTTTGATGGATTTTATGGGCATGATAACTATTTGTTTTGGAAAGTTGGATTGTTTGTTTTTAAATGTGTCATGTGCGAATTTCTAATGGGTGAGGCACATGTTGGTTGTTTGATTGGGCACTTTGAAACCAAGGGGGCCTTGGAGATATTTTGTGATCACTTTTATTGGCCTCATTGGAAAATTGGTGACAAACATGTTTGCAATTGTGGTAAAGGCCAAACGTTCAAAATGGCTAAATCTAAGTTTTTACCTCAAGTTTTATACACACATTTGCACGTTCCCAGTAAACATTGGATTAATCATTCTATGGATTTTGTGTTGGGTTTACTTAGATTAAAGAAAAGAAATGATGCTAATTTTGTGAATGTTGGTAGGGGTATTAAACTTTCACATTTTACTACATATCATGAAACCCGCATTGCTATCAACATGATGAATCTTTTCTTTGGGGGAGTGGTGCATTTGCATAAAAATGATGCTCAATTTGTGGTTGTTAAATTTGCTTGCAATAAAAGTGTTTATCCTATTAGAAAATTTTCTCCACTTGATGTTACTTATGGCCCTAGCCTACTAACTCTTTTGAGTTTGATGTACTTATTTATTGATGGAAATGTTAGTATAGGTGGGCATAATAAAGCAAATCTGGTTAAGCCCCTTCGCAGGAGGCCCGTGCCTCCATCTGAGGGGATTGGCATACAATGTATGTCCCATGCCAACCATGGTAGGAGGCGATTCGTATTTGATCCGGGTGGTTGGAAATGGTTCTTTTCAAGGAGAGAACGGGTTCCCAATCGAATAAAATCCAAAATGTTACCCTGCGATGTTGGCACCTCTCAAGTTCTTCGCAACGCCTACAAATTGATTTTACACGGTGAGTATGAAATTTCAGTTACATTTATTGTGTCTGAATTTTCTATTTTTATTGTAGGAGCCGATTCGAGGTCAAATCTCTTTCGAGATGGAGGAGATGATGAGAATCGCGAAGGTCCAACTTCAACGCATGAACCTATGATCTACAATGTTGCAAGATCAAAGTTCAAGGAGTTTCATGATAGTGCATTCAAGCAAGATTCGAGGTCGAATCCTTTTCAAGAGGGAGGGGATGATGAGAATCGGGAAAGTCAAACCTCGATGCACGTGCCCGTGGGACCCATGACGAGATCCGAAGTTGAAGAGGTTCAAGATTCGAGGCTAAACAATGTGAATAAATCAAGAAAAGCAAGTCGAGAATCAAGTTGGAGCCAAAAAGAAGACGAAATTAGAAACAGCCAATTTCGGTCGACCGAAACTAATTCCGGTCGACCGAAAGTCTGCAGAGTTTTTTTGAATCAAGCCTCAGTCAGTATCGGATGAGCAGAGGTCGACCGAAAGTCCAGTTTCGGTTGACCATGAGATCGACCGAAATAAGTTCGGTCGACCGAAACCTATCTTTCGGTCGAACGAAAGTCCTCCGAAATGAAATAGCGGGGTTTTTCTTGCAATTTCCACAAAAATGGGGTTTTTCTTGTAAATACCGAAATTGCACATTTTTCCCATTTTGTACATTATATTCTCATTTCTCTTCATTTTGTAAGAGAACTTGGATGTTGAATGGAAATGCTCTCTTGAGAGGCCCTTCTTGAGGTAAGGTTAAACCTCCTTTGTTCTTGTATTATCTTTGGAATTTCTTCAACTAAATCTAGGGTATTATTATTCTTGTGTTTATTGTTGATTTCCGCCACCTTGGAATTTGTTTTAATCTCTCCATTGGACTAGGGTTTATTAATCCTTGAATTTTGGGTTAGATTTAATCTTGGGTTAAGGTGTTTATCCATTTATTTACCACTTTAGCTTTCTTGGGTTGATATTAAAATTGTTGTGGGAATTTTCGGTCAACGCACCGAAGGGGTTCGCATCAGATTCACTTTTATCAAAATCTAGAATTCACTTCTGATGAATAATTAAATATTCATTTTCAAATTCACTTATGGTGAATATTCATTTTCCAAATTCATTTTCCCGGTGGATAATATAATTTTGCATATTGAAAATCAATTGCATGCCCAAATATTCAAATATAATAATAGTACACTCCAATTTCAATTTCAACATATTATATTATGGGGTCATTTGTATCATCCTATAGTGATACTAATCTGGGCATATTGAATCTTTCAATGATTTATACATGTATGTTCTTGCACTTTATAAACTGCAATTTCTAATTTGCAGAAGCATAATCAATCATTGAAATAGATATCAATTTTGACATATAATCTACAATCATTTTACTTGAAATCCCAACGTACCGCGATCAACTGGTACATCAAAGAATACCCTCAAAATACCGAGATGAGAATCACACTTTTTGATCTCACTCATTGGTATATCAAAGAGCTCAAGCTAGTGATTTAGATTATAGTCACATCCACCATATGTCATGTCAGTTCAATGAAAAATCTTGCGCGCAACGAGTCGTCATCTACGACTGTGAAATATTTTTCATTTGTACATATAATTACTGGCTTTACACATTTAAGCATTTGGACTTCTGGTCCTTGAATAATAATCCCTACATTGGGGTTATATACTTGACCAAAGTATTATAATTTCATCAACCTCATTTTCATAAGAGGGTTGTATGTAGTCGACTTATTTATCGATTCCATTTCAACTCAATATAACATAGAGAGATCTCTGTATATGTTCTATCATCAGGTACCTGAATCTCTTTTAACTATGTCCCTTATACTCACTATGAGTATTCAGCCTCAAAGGGATCATCTCAATCATTCAAGAGATATTTATTTTTGGAATCGATTCTCATTATGCTTCAGGCATAATTACGCTTTAAGCGTGTTTTCCCCATAATATTCACAAATCTTATATTATATCAATCGGCTAAAATGCCGCAACACATGTCATACAATCATATATCAAGTGCGTATTGTTGGAGTGTATATAGATATCGCACTTCTTAAAAATCATAAAGTTTCACAAGCAAATCATTATTTCATCGTATTGACATGTTTATATGTAGAATATTGCTGTATAATCAAATTGTTCTCATAGCAAATAACTTGAGGCTTTTAATCTGCTAAACCATTAGCAATATAATATTCTATTATCTCAACTAATTCGTAAAATCATTAATGACTTTAAGATATATTCATGCTAGCATTTATCACTTTGCTCGTAATATCATTACTTGAGCAAATAATCAGTCATTCATATTCTTAGTGAGATAATTAATTTGCTTTTGAGAACAAGCAGCAATGATAACAATCTTCTGGTTCTTTAATGAATGCCATTATTGAATTGGAATCTAACCAATTATTATAGAACTTCTGGTTCAACAAGATATTTCACTTGTACATATGTATGAACTTCTGGTTCAAATCAGCATACCTTTATTACTTTTATATAGAAAAAATCAGGTACAATATCTAAGGAAATATCTCATGATCTCAATCTTGTCGCCAAATCTTCCCTTATATCGAAAAAGGTAATGATGCATTATCTCACCTTTTCAATAATTTATTCCATTATTTCTTGATGGAATCGATATCACTGACACGCGGAGCCATCGCTCTTTCACGCGTTGAATAATGCATTTAAATAGATGATTTGGGAAGAAGGCTAGATGCATCAAAAATGGATACCATACTTTCAAATATTCGCAAATATTATTTCAATCTTCCAGTAAATGATTTGAGAAAAATTTATCGAATTAGGCTTGAAAGATTGAGGTTGCTGATGGATCATGGCATCCCAGAAGATGTTCGCTGGTTGATCGAAGCGAAAGTTCGATTAGCTGGTGAATTACCAGATTCATTTTCTAAGCACAAGCCTGGCTTAGGTAAGAGTACTTTTGCAAAGAAGGGAAGAGCAAAAAGATTAAATAGTTGCTACAAATGTGCTCGATGGACATGTGATACCCGTTGTAAGTCAATAGGGTATTCATCTATAAATCGAGATGATAAGATAGATTTCATTAAGGGTGGGCTGAGTAAGGAGTCATTGGATGATATCCGATTGACTCTTGAGACGCACCCTAGTGGGTATGTGCAGCGTGAGCTACTATCTTTATGGGCTAAATTCATCAGCGATAAAGAGCGTTATAGTCTCAAAAATATAATAGCAAAAGATCCTGTTTGCCAGGCTGTTATAAATAATGATGTTTTGGCTATGCAGCATTAATACAAGGTAAATCATTTAATATATATATATATATATAAAATATTTTTCTGTTTTCTTTCACGAGTTTTGATAAAGGCTGGTTAAATATTAAATCACCGAAAGGTGAGTATGGTGATTTTGTCAAAAGTAAATCTTCACTTTTTCGAAATACGAGTAGTAAATAGTGAAGTTTTTCAAGTTTAAAAAGCCAATGATTTTTACAGTTTATGCATCCCAAAATAACATTTTCTTGTAAGTTTTTCCTTCCTTATTCTTTCAAAGATGGAAGGATCAAAACTTCGACAGATCAAAACTATCTGTGTATTTTGTGGATCAAAAGTAGGAAAAGGTTTTGGGTATCTAGAAGCAGCCGTGGATTTAGGAAAGAAATTGGGAGAGAAAGGTATCACTCTCGTGTATGGAGGAGATAGCAGTGGATTGATGGGTTGTGTTTCACAATCCGCTCTAGCAGAGAAAGTAAGAGTGATAGGTGTTATACCTACTCCTTTAGCTGATATCGCAGGAAAAACACGAGGGCATGAAGTACAAACCTTATCTATCCATGAACGCATAACTTGCATGCTATATGGTTCTGATGCCTTCATAGCTCTGCCTGGAGGTTTTGGTACTTTAGAAGAAATCTTTAATATTACCTCATGGGCTCAACTATATCTCCATACTAAGCCTATTGGGCTTTTAAATGTAAACAATTTCTTTGATGGTTTGCTAACATTTCTTGATTATGCTGTGGAACAGGGATTCATCTCTCCATTTTCTAGGAGAATCCTTATTTCTGCTCCTACTATCGAGGAACTGCTGGATAAGTTGCAATCATATATTCCAATACAAGATCCAGCAGGAGTAAAGATAGATTGGTCGCAAGGAAGGGGAATCAAGCGAAAATGGAGTCCGGTTAATGTAAATTTATCTTTGTGAACCCTAGAATAGGTGGTGGTAGAGTACGGAGTATTCTCACTCTTGAGACACACCATAAATTTCTAGGATTTTGTTAATGTTTAATCTTGTGTACCTCAAAAATTTAAGGTGGTAGAGTATGGAGTATTTCTTACTCTTGAAACACACATTTTTCTTTATTTCCTCAAAAGGTCAGAGGTGGTAGGATACGGCTACTCCCGAAACACATCTCTCATTTTGAGGATCATAAATGTTTCCCCCTTTTGCGTTTTGCATGTATGTCTCGTTTATGCTTCTTCAAGAGTAATAATAATATCATTTCAGTATGTTTAGATGATAATTTTACTTCTTCTGGAGTAAATATACACTTCTTCTGGAATACATAAGTGCTCGTGCAAGAACATTTCCAGACACTTTATCATCTAATATTCATCTCATAATACTGATGAGATTATTTTCACATTAGCCATATCCGAGCTATCATGTGATATTATCTTATCATACATCAACATTCTCTTGTTGAATAATTTTCATCCACCCATTCAAATTCAGATATTGGTAACTTCTGGTACCATTGGATGAAATATTTTTATCAACATTTACCAAATTTTTGATAATGATAACTTCTGGTATCATTTGATGAAGTATCAAATAACAATAATATCACCATGTATATAGGTTAAACAATAATAATATCACCACGTATATATGTTGACAACATCCTCTAATATGTTAGAATTAACCAACAATTGAGGTGTTTTTGAAATAATATAGAATATGAATATATGTAAAGTATTCCGTAAACCGACCATATAGGCGGTGTCAACATAATGAAATAATTACCTTTCATGAGTGAGCGAGTCATATCCTTCATAATAGTGATCAAGTCATATTGTCAAATCCAGTCAAGGTATAGTGATCGAGTCATATCGTCAAATCCAGTCAAGGTACTCATAATAGTCCAATCCGTTGCGGTATAAATTCAGTCCATAATAACTCAATCCGTCACGGTATGACAATGATTATTTTTAATTATACTTTGTTTAAAATCTTTAATTTATCTTGTTGATCACATATTAATCGTTAATTTTCGATTAATTTACTTTTATGTATTACCAAGGGTAAAATTGTCCATATTTTAATATGTTGCTCATATGGATAAATCAAAATCGTCAATAGGTTTGAAATTTAATTTAGAACAAACTTACTTTTGGTCCGAAGTTCAAAATCCCGTCGGAAGTGCTTCAAAAACGATTTTTAAGAAAATCGCCACGTTCGATCGCCGAAAAATCTCAGAACTGCACAAAACAGAAAAGTAAGATCATAGAAAAATCAAGAACGTCGATATGAACAAACTTCCTGTTGACGTCATCGCCTGAATCGTCTCCACGCGCTGTCACGCGCCGTGACGACGTCTGCCCGTGGTCCTCACGCGCCGCCGCGCCGGTGCTGGTGACGTAGACACGCGCCGGTGCTGAAGAATCGTCCCGTCGCCGTGGTCATGGATCCGGTCTCCGATCATCGTTTGGATATACGGTTTGGCGTGAATTTGGTTTGGAAGTTTCGGATTATACAATTTCTTCAATTTTTCTACGTATTTGGAATTGATCTTCTAATCTATGATGTATAAATGATGATTAATAATAATCTGATTTCTGATACAGAGGTTCATCATTTAGATGCAACTGTAGAGCATACTCCCGTCATATTACTCAATAGGGTAGAGACTCGTGCTGATAACGTGTTGTAAAACTATCAAAATTCTAAACTAGAAATATAGAGAGAGATTGAGAGCTAGAGAGAAGGAGGAGGATTCTTCTTAATTCTCAAGAATGGTGCAAGTTACAAATGAATATATGGTGCCCTATTTATAGGGGGGCGGATAATGATATAATCGTAATATGTAAATTTTATAGGGGCATAATAGTAATATTTCATTCAAACCTAATACCTAATTTTCTTACCTCACACTCATTAATTCATAACAATCCAAATTTCAAATTATCCAAATTTATTTTTCATCCAAGTTTTATCTTTTAAATAATAATTAAAGTATTCTATTTTATTCGCACTTGTACTCTTGTATCCCAAATTATTTTACAATCCTTTCAAAATCAAACGATTCCATATTCAGTGCCTGCTTGATAAATATAATTTTTGATAAAAAAATGGGTTTTGAAAATCTAATGGTTAAAAAGTTGTTTGAAAAGTAAAAAAATGTGAATTTGACTTTTTAGAATGATTGATTTTAATTACTATAAAAAAAAGTAGTAAAAAGTATGGATATCAAACAAGGGTTCAATCTCATCACAATTTCATCCTAACTTAAAAACTCTCATGACCAATCTATATATACCCACACATATATTATATCCCATTATATCATCATCATTCATGTACACAGAAACAGGTAGAAATTTGTAGCAACTTCACAATCGACTTCTCGGTAAGAATTCACCACCTCCACTGCCCAAACCACAACCAAACCATGAACCAGTACAACATCAAAACTCCATCACCAGCATCAATCCTCTACCAAACCTCCAACTCCACTTCCCATCACCACAGCCAGACTGTCGGCCGAACTCCAATCCAACCACACACCACCTCATCGCCGACTGCCAAAATCAACCACAAGACCAACACCTCCAAACCACAGCGGGAACTCACTTCCTTCAATCACACCTAACCAAACTCAACATCAACACCACAGTCGAACCCAACCACATCACTACTGAACCACAGCAGAGCATCCAACACTGTCAGCGCCAAACCCGCAACCGCCCTCCTCAAATGCCCACTCAATCAAAAACCCGGAACCAAGAATCAAATTAACCCAACACTTAGCTTGAATCCGAGGCCGCTTCGATCGGAGTTATTTCCAGAATCGCAGCTCCAATCAAAACCCAAAAGCCTTAGTTTTTGTCCAAACTCTGCCAAGCTCTTCTTCGTCTGCCGCCCCTCCACCCACCGTTTTCTCCACGTGATGGTGCATAACCGTCGGAGTGAGGTGCCGTCCATTTGGCATCGCCGATCGCCCCTCTTCTCCTCTGTTAATCTTCTCTCTCACTTTTGATAGAGAGAGAGAGAGAGAGATAATTTATTTTGTTTTAAGATTTTGATTTTATAAAATTGTTTTGTTCCTTTCCTTCTCTGGTTTTTAAATGTATTTATTTTAATCCCCAGTTTTCAAAGTTCTTAATTCAGCCCTTTAGTTTTTCAAAATGTTTTAGTTCAGCCCTCCAGTTTTAAAATATTTTAGTTAGCCTCTATTGATTTCTGAAAATCCTATTTCAGCCCCAAAACTTTCCAAATTCAACTTTGTTAAATTTAAAATTAGTCCCTAAACTTTTAAATTCATTTTAAAACTTAATTCCCAAAATATTAACTTAATATTTATTTCCTTTTGGCTAGATGAAATCGCGGGAAATATCTAAAAGCACTTTAGCTTCACATACAGTTCAATTTTCAAAAAATTTCAACACTTTGAGGTGGGCTTACATTAAATTAATTGTGACTATTTTGTCCATGTTATTTCTTGATGTGTGATTTTAATTGTGATATAATGCTTCCATATTTTGCAAAAGGTTACCAAGGACCGTAAATAGGTCCGAGATCGAAAGTGGGTCATTGGGTTACTCACAGTGTACAATTTTAATTAGTGCTAATAACATGTTGTCATAGATCGTAAATAAGTTCGGGATCGAAAGTGGGTCCTTGGGGGTTGCCCCACAGTACACAAATCAGCAGAAAATTACTTTTTTAAGCATGATATTCATAATTAAATTTGCATGTATGGATTTAACTTGGACTGATTGTTGTATCTCCACCGAGTATAATTTAGTATGCTCACCCAACTTTTTCCACTCTTCCAAGTTAAGGAACTTGGCGATACATGACAATGAGTTGGGCGATCTTGAAATTAAATGACAATTCATTCTAATTTATAATTTTCTTTCAATCCAGTATTTTTAGAAATCATTTTCCTTTTGTCAAATTAATTTCGAATCTTATTATTTTGAAAGTTTGA
This sequence comes from Ligustrum vulgare, assembly GCA_963555705.1. Lineage (NCBI taxonomy): Eukaryota > Viridiplantae > Streptophyta > Magnoliopsida > Lamiales > Oleaceae > Ligustrum > Ligustrum vulgare. The sequence continues at coordinate 30,721,216 of OY743173.1, forward strand.
TGATTTGTTCAATATGTTTGATATTGAAAATCAAATTATTTCAATCAATTACGCTTTCGTAAATTATTATATATATTAGGTATTTGACATTTATTGAAAATGACTATTTGGAAGAAATATAGACTCTAGTAGCGCTCCGAGTTAACAGAATTTGGGTTGTTACATAAGTAGCTCTTCATATACTCATTGACTCATTGTCTTATGTCGTAAAACTAAACTATATGAGCCGCAGAAGTCCCAACGCTTCATATCACTAGTTAACATGGTGTAAAAGTTTATGCATTTGTCTGAAGTAGACTACCCCTACAACATTGCCTATTGGGTCGCCTTTTTCCGTGTAAACATACATTGAAATGATTTGATTGGGACGCTAGTGAGTTAATGAGCACTCTTTGCATGGTTCCATCAACCCCTTTCTGTGACATTTTGAAGTTCGGACTGAACACCTTCATCTTTAATTATTTGGAGAACGAAAGATTGTCATCGTCATCATCCAAATCACAGGATGCCAAAGACCTTTTGTCATTCGATTCCTCCACATCTTAGCAAGTTTTTTTTTTTTTTTCCTTTAGCTCTAAAACTTTCTTCTGGATGATCTCTTTGATCTTCTATTCCCTAAGGGCCCCTTTCTATACTTTGGCGAGCCTTACCCAAGTAGCGCCTTCGATCATCAACCTGGCTATGGTTGACACCTTCCCTTATTTTGTGTAGAGCTTCTCTTTTGAGGTTATCGAAGACGGTGATAGAAATCGTGTAACACCTAGGCCAAGAAAGCTTAAAAGATTTGATAGGTACTACTCATACCAATAAGGTGCATCTTCTATTCTGAAAGTCTATCGTTAGAAACTCCACTGTTAAGTGTGCTTGGCTTGGAGCAATTCTAGGATAGGTAACCCACTGGGAAGTTTTCTTGAGAAGCATGCGAGTAAGGACAAAGCATGCTGTAATGACCCATGTAGGTACAGTGGGGACAGTATGTCGTCGATCTAACAGTCAGGACAGCCCGTTAAGTGGGACACGAGTCATTATAAATCGTGGATTTTAAATTTCACCCTAAAAGATTTCTTATAGGGGCTGATCATTCGACGGTCTCGAACATAAGTTTAAGGAATTTCTTCTATCTGATTCTAACAAGGCAGTCAAATCTACAGTTTCCTTAAATAAATTGGCAAAGTTAGATGTGGATGAGATAGTCAGTTTGTACAGGACTCCAGTATCCATTGTGTCAGATGGGGATCCTAGGTTTACTTGTAGATTTTGACCTAGTCTAAAGAGTGCTTTGGGTAATAAGCTTCATTTCAATACATCTTTTCACCCACAGACAGATGGTCAATCTGAAAGAACTATACAAACTTTAGAAGATATGTTGCAAGCTTGTGTTCTAGAATTAAAAGGTAGTTGGGATGCTCATTTATGTTTAATGGATTTTGCCTATAATAACAATTATCAGTCGAGAATAGAGATGGCTCCATTTGAAGCCCTTCATGGAATGCAATGTAGAACACCAGTTTTGTTGGGGTAAAGTCGGTGAGAGAAAATTAGCAGGCACTAAAATTCTCCATATTGCTACAGAACAAGTGAAAATGATTCAGGATAAGCTAAAGGTAGCACAACACAGTCATAAATGTTATGTCCATAGAAGCAGAAGATATCAAATTTGAAGCTGGAGATAAAGTTTTTCTTAAACTGTCTCCTTGTAAAGGTGTGTTAAGATTTTGCAAGCGGGGAAAATTGAGTCCGCGATATATTGGACCTTATGAAATTGTTGAACAGATTGGTCCAGTGGCTTGCTTCTTAGCCTTGCCATTTGAGTTGTCTAGGATTCATGAAGTATTTCACGTTTCTATGCTTTGCAAGTATATTGTAGATCCACTCATATTATAGAGTCTCAGCTGGTTCAGTTGAAGAAGAACTTGACTTATGAAGAGGAACCAGTAGAAATCTTAGGCAGAAGGATCAAATTCAATAAGACAATTTCACTAGTTAAGGTCCTTTGGTGAAATTATGCGATATATGAGGCTACATGGGAGAGTGAGGACCAGATACATGCACAATTTCCTCATTTATTCCAAGCATAGCCAATTGAATTTCGAGGACAAAATTCTTTAAAGGATGTAAGATTGTCACAACCCACTTTTAGTAAGTCAAAATTTATTTTCTTAGTCAAAGTCTAACATTTTATTTGACCAAATCAAAGTCAATTTTGGACCGATTTGAATTAATGAGATTTAGTGGGTCATTTAAGAATTATTTAAAGTTAAGGCTAAATTGACTTTAATTAGAAATTAGGGGAATTAACTTACCGATTAAACATTGAGGGACTTACTTGCAAATTCCTTATCAATTTATCTCTAAATTCCAATTGAAATCAACCACTCCCCCATTTCTTACAGTGATCAAACCAAGGCAAGAGAAGAAAGGAAAAAGAAAAAGGAAAGAAAGGGGAGAAAAGAAGAAAAGGAAGAAAAAATAGGAAGAAAATGTGGGTCTTTTGTCAAGTTTGAGTTCCATTCTTCTTATTCCTCAGAGGTAAGCCAGAAATTATTTATTTGAGAAATGGTTAGTATTTTGGATTTTTCTTTATTGATCTAGATATGAAATTTATGATGGGTGAAGTGTTGATTTTAGCATAATGAGCTAGTTAATGAAGTTTGGTGATGAAAGAATTGGTTGAAATTCTAGGATTTTCAACTTGTGAGTTAGATTAATGATTTTAATAAGGTTAAGTTCTTTTAAAGATATTTTAGCTTATAACTGTTGGATATGATGAAGTTTTTGATATGTCTAGTTCACAATGTTATTATGTTAAACTATTGGCTAATTTTGTTAAGTTACTAGTGTTACACTCGTGCGATGCAAGATCATTTATTACTCACATATATTGAATTTATTTGTTAACATATGAAATGAATATTGAATTAAAAATGAGAAAGGAAGGAAGGAAATTAATTACAAAGGTGAATTACACATACCTTAATTTTTTTTTAAATCTTTTTACAGTTCGTATGTTTATCGTTCCAAGAATTTCTTTAAATATTGAATTTGAATTGATTTAAAACTTAAAATGGAAAAGAAAAATTACATTTAAATAGAATTTTTAATAAATAAAAAAATAGATATATTTGTGATATACGTTCAGAATTTTATTAAAACGAAAAGAAAAATAAAAATAAAAATAAAAATAAAAATAAATTGATGAACGTTCTTATTTCATTCTCTTTCATTTTCTATTTTTAAATAAAAATATTTATGTAATATTGACAAATTTTTTTTTTTTTTTTTTTTACGAATTTAAAAAAAAAAAATTGTAATTGCTTTTCAAGAGGAGAAGATGAACCAAGAAATTTCGGGATCTGAAAAATGCAACTATTTAAAAATATGCATTCAATTAGATTATTTTAAATCTAAATATTGTCCAAAATGAATAATAAATCTAAATTTTGTCCAAAATGAATAATAAATAGTGAATTAATACTACTAATTACCAATTTAGGAAAGGTGTTTTAGACAAGGAAAATGGGGCAATACCTGTTTTTGGAAATGCTCTCTCTTTATGTGTTACTTTTTCTCCCGTGAGCATATTTAGTCCTTGTTTGAGCTCTCATTATCTACAAAATGAGTTTAATAATAATGATTTTGTGGATAATATGTACTTAAGCACCCGTCTGAGACTCATTCTTTTAAATAATGTAGTTCGTATTAGTAAATTTTGGTACAATGATTTATATGTAGATTATTTTATTAATAGAATATTGGTTGAAAGTGATTTCTAAAAAAATGAGAGTTTGAATAAAGTGTACTTAATATGGGCCATTTCTTTTTTACTAAGTTGCAACAATTGTAATAGTTATGAACTTAAATAACTTATTACTTAAAAAAAATACTTCAATGACCATTTGTATAATTATTCAATTTTAATGATTATTGATGTAATTAATCTTTTCAAAATATAATTTTTAGATTATCAAAAATAATTTATCACTATCCGAATTGTACTATTAGAATTGGTACTAACTATCTTATTACAATATTTGATATTTAAACTTATTAGACAAATATTTCATTTCATATTTACTTTAACATTACAAATTAAATACATGTAGTCATATATTTAAATGAATGTAGCAAATTAAACAACTTGAAATGTTAGTTTTGATTAAATTTGAACGAATATATATCACAAATACATTTAACTTTATACACTAAGAAATCATCTATGCATCTCAATTTATAAAGAGGCATAGTTGTTTAACCCACAAGACATAATACTTTATCACTTACCCATATCGAATTGATTTTTCAAGAATCATTTTTTCTAAACATTCATTCTCAATCACGCATTCTTTTAAAAATTATTTTTTACAATTTTTCATACTACTTTTTAACTATAAGTTCTAAAAAATCAAAGTCAAATAGTCAAAACCATTACAATGCATTTAGGCCAAAGAATAACCAGAAAAGAAGGCAAAAGGCCCTTTATGGCCGTAAAGGCTGAAGTTACGGCCGTAACTTTTCCATCGCACAAATTCGACAGCAAGGGGCTTACGGCCTTAAATATCCTTTTCACGACCGTAATTGAATTAGGGGATTTTTATTCAGCATGTAACTTACAGCCGTAAGAACCTATGTCACGGCCGTAAGAAATAAAACAACTTTTAGACCCGAGGGTCACTTACGGCCGTAAACCCATATGTTACGGCCGTAACTAGCTCCGCGTTTTAATTGTTGTTTTGCGGCTAGGGTTATTTCTTACGCATTTTTTGGCTATATTATGTTTCTTTTTCATTGTAAAACACAACTTTGAGATTTATGATAATTGAAGGTGAGATATTCCCTTGTTTCTTCTCGTTCTTGTTGAACAAACTGAACTTATCAAAGGATTAGGCACCCTTTGTGGCGTTCCCCCTCTGTGGTTCTTATCTCCACATCGTAACAGGTCTCGGGTTTAATATACCCCTGGTTCTTGCGTCGTGAGGCCGGGGTTGCATTTTTATCGTCTACCAATTGGATTTGGGGCTTTCCGGCGTTTCAAGTCTTAATTCCGCGTGTTCTTCGTGATCCCCATAACGGATCACATCATCTGGTATCAGAGCTGGTCTCTAAATCCAATTTATTTTTTTATTTCTTGTTTTGATTTTTGTTCTTGTTCCTTCATTGAAATTCCATTCAATTCTGGATTCTTGAAATTCGTTAGGAAATCAAGATTTGCCAAAAGTTTGATTCTTGTTCTTGATTATTCTTGTTGAGTAGCAAAAAAAAAAAAAGAATTCAAGAAAGATTTTCTTGAAAGGTCTTGGAAATTTTTTTCTTTTAATTCTTGTTCACATTGATTGAAATCTTTCGTTCCTTATTGCATCAATATTCTTAATTCCATAAATTTCCTTCTTAAAGATTCTTGAGTCCAATATTCCATCAATTTTCTTTTCATCAATTTGTGTCTTGCACTTTGGGTTTAATTCCACAGAGACCAAGTCTGTGACTAGTTTGGTGAGTTCTTTGAGAACTTGAGAAAAGGGAATAGAGAAGAAAAAGGCAAAGTGGTGAGATCAATAGAGGGAAAAATCCGAATAGAGTGATACACGAGTGCTAAACACGTGAGGATCATTATTTAAATTTTCTTTTCTTTATTACTAACCATGTAATAGAAAGAAACATCGTCCACAGTAGAGGATCATCAAAATTTCCAAATGCTTGGAATGATCGAGGAGCGGTTTGCAAAATTGGAGGCAAAGTTGGATGCAAAGTGGGATACGAAGTTTGGACCACAACCAGGCGTGAATGTAGGAGGGACTAATAATCCAGTGGATACACGTGGTGCAGGAATTGTTCAACCACGTCAGGGACAACCGCGCACATTCCCTAATTTGAGGAGACCACTAAGGTATGACTTCAACCCACATTATGAAGTTAGGAATGAAAATGTTGAGGATGTTGATAGTGAGGGTGATAGTGGAGATTTGTCCACAGCTAGTGTGGGTTGGAGGAGAGATCGAGGTGATAGACGTGAAAGGGGATATAGGCGTGAACGTAGGGAGAGAGATGAAATGGATGGGAGTATTGGGAATATTAAAATGTCAATTCCACCGTTCCAGGGTAAAAGCAATCTGGAGGTTTATTTCGAATGGGAAAAAAGGGTAGAATTGATTTTTGACTATCACAACTATTCTGAGACAAAAAAGGTAAAGTTGGCGGTAGTAGAATTTACTGATTATGCTATAGTGTGGTGGGATCAATTGGTAACAAGTAGGAGGAACCGTGAGAGATCAATTGAAATTTGGGATGAGTTGAAAGCCCTTATGAGAAAAAGGTTTGTACCCAACCATTACTACAGGGATATTTACCAAAAATTACAAACCTTTTCTCAAGGTAATAGGAGTATGGAGGAATACCATAGAAAGATGGAGATGGCTATGATTAGGGCAAACATCGAAGAGGATCCGGAGGCGACCATGGCTAGATTTTTAAGTGGTTTGAAAATAGAAATTGCTAACGTGATTGAATTTCAACATTATGTCGAGTTGGAGGAGATGTTGCATATGGCCATGAAGGTGGAAAGGCAATTAAAAAGAAAGGGGACCACGAGATTTTTCTACATGTTCTACTTCTTTTGAGAAACTTGCATGGAGTGGGAATTCAAAAAATGAAGGAGCTGTGCAAAAGGGGAAGTTCGAGTCACCAAAGGGAAAGGAAGAGCCACCCAACAAAGGTAAAACTAATTCTGACTCTTAAACTCCTAGGAGTAGAGATATTAGATGTTTTAAGTGTAGGGCTCTTGGGCATATTTCTTCACAATGTCCAAATAAAAGGGTATTGCTTATGCGTAATGTGGTATTGGAGTCGGAAGATGAGGAGGAAGTAGAGGATGAGTATAAGGATATGCTTTCGTTAGAAGATGCTAGTGATTGTGAGGATGTGGACTATGCTGTAGCTTAGTCACTTATTACTAGGCGTGCCCTTAGTACACATGCCAAGATTGAGGAGTTGGGTGAGCAAAGAGAGAATATTTTCCATACTAGGTGCTTTGTGAACAACAAAGTATGTAGTTTGATAATTGATGGGGGTAGCCGTACAAATGTGGCTAGTGCTACTCTTGTGGATAAGTTGTGCTTACCTATGATAAAACATCCTAGACCCTATAAATTGCAATGGTTAAATGAATCTGGGGAATTAAAGGTGAATAAGCAAGTGGTGATTGATCTTGCTATTGGGAAATATGAAGATAGGGTGGTTTGTGATGTGGTTCCCATGCATGTAGGACATATCTTGTTGGGTAGTCCGTGGCAATTTGACAGAAGGGTTATTCATGATGGCTACAAAAATAGATACACTTTTACCAAGGATGGGAAGAGTATAAAACTTATGCCCTTGACACCACAACAGGTCTATGAGGACCAACTGAAATTAAAAAGTGAAGAAGAGGGAAAGAGGGTTGGGACCACCATCCCAGAAAAAGGAGAGCTGAGTGATCAAAAGAGAGTTGGAACCACGATCCCAGAAAAAGGAGAGGGTGTGAAGAGTGCCAGAAAAGAAAAAAGAGAGATAACAAAAGTGAGCTTCTACGCAAAACAAAGTGAGATTACTAGAGCCATAATTGAAAACAAACCAGTTATTTTCTTAATGTACAAGGAGTCTTTCCTTGCACTTGATGAAGCTAACCACCCCCTCCCCAGTTTAGCCGTGTCTCTTTTGCAGGAATTCGAAGACTTGTTTCCCGAAGAAATACCTAGTGGGCTTCCACCTATTCGAGGGATTGAGTACCAAATTGATTTCGTGTCAGGAGCTGTCATCCCGAACAGGCCATCTTATAGGAGTAATCTAGAAGAAACAAAGGAACTCCAAAGGAAAGTTGAGGAATTGTTGAACAAGGGCTATGTCAGAGAAAGCATGAGCCCATGTGCAGTAGTTGCTAGTTCCCAAAAAGGATGGAACTTGGAGGATGTGCGTGGATTGTAGAGCAGTCAACAATATCACGGTAAAGTATCGCCATCCTATACCAAGATTAGATGATATGCTTGATGAGTTGCATGGGGCATGTATGTTTAGCAAAATAGATCTCAAAAGTGGCTATCACCAAATTCATATGAAAGAAGGCGATGAATGGAAAACCGCCTTCAAAACCAAATATGGTTTATATGAATGGTTGGTTATGCCATTTGGCCTATCTAATGCGCCTAGTACTTTCATGAGATTGATGAACCATGTCTTGCATGCTTTTATTGGGAAATTTGTTGTGGTATACTTTGATGATATTTTGGTATATAGTAAGAGCTTAGGTGATCATATTGAACATTTAAGGTTTGTTATGGAAATTTTGAAAACTGAAAAACTATATGCTAATTTTAAAAAGTGTACTTTTTGCATGGAGAAAGTGATTTTTCTAGGATTTGTTGTTAGTACTAATGGCGTAGAAGTTGATGAAGAGAAAATTCGAGCCATTAAAGAGTGGCCAACCCCGAAAAGCATTACTGAGGTTAGGAGCTTTCATGGGTTAGCTGGTTTCTATAGGAGGTTTGTTAAAGACTTTAGTACACTTGCAGCACCACTCACAGAAATAGTTAAAAAAAAGTGTAGGATTCCATTGGGGGGTTGCCCAAGAAAATACTTTTAATTTGCTAAAAGATAGGTTATGTTCTGCACCGGTTTTGGCCTTACCTAACTTTAACCAAACTTTTGAGATGGAGTGTGATGCGTCAGTAATAGGAATTGGAGCTGATCTTATGTAGGACAAGAGTCCAATCGAATATTTTAGTGAAAAATTGAATGGGGCAGCACTAAACTATCCAACATATGATAAGGAGCTTTATTCTCTTGTGCGAGCTTTGAAAATGTGGCAGCACTATCTATGGCCAAAGGAATTCGTCATACACACTGACCACGAGTCACTGAAACACCTCAAGGGGCAAGGTAAGCTGAACAAAAGACATGCCCGTTGGATGGAATTCATTGAAACTTTTCCCTATGTCATCCGCTACAAGCAAGGTAAGGAGAATGTGGTAGCAGATGCCTTTTCTCGAAGGTACGTTCTTTTAACTTCTTTGAATGCAAAGTTGCTTGGGTTTTAGTATATAAAAGGTATGTATACTGATGATTCTGATTTTTCCACTATTTATGCTTCATGTGAAAAATGTGTTGTTGAGAAGTTTTATAGGCATGATGAATATCTGTTTAGGGAAAATAAGCTATGTGTACCAAATTGTTCTATGCATGAATTGTTAGTACGTGAAGCACATGGTGTGGGATTACTGGGACATTTTAGTGTCTTGAAAACTTTAGAAACACTGGAAGAACATTTTTATTGGCCTAAAATGAAGAGAGATGTTCACCACATTTGTGACAGATGCATAACTTGTAAACAAGCTAAGTCCAGGGTCCTACCACAAGGTTTGTATACGCCTTTACCTGTGCCTAATGAGCCTTGGGTAGATATATCTATGGACTTTGTTTTAGGTTTGCCTAGGACAAAGAAAGGTAGGGATTCTATATTTGTGGTAGTGGATAGGTTTAGTAAAATGACACATTTCATCCCTTGTCATAAAACTGACGATGCAAAAAATATAGCAGACCTATTCTTTAGGGAGGTTGTAAGACTCCATGGGGTACCTCGGAGCATTGTGTCTGATAGGGATGTTAAGTTCCTTAGCTACTTTTGGAAATTTTTGTGGGGGAAGATGGGTACTAAATTGTTATTTTCTACTACATGTCACCCTCAGACTGATGGACAAACAGAGGTAGTTAATAGAACGTTAATTCAACTTTTGTGCACCATCATAAATAAGAACCTGAACAGTTGGGAAGAATGTTTGCCTTTTGTTGAATTTGCTTATAATAGGGCTATGCATTCTACTACATCATTTTCCCCTTTTGAAGTTTATGGTTTCAACCCACTAACTCCTCTTGATTTAATTTCTTTTCCTGAAGATGAAAGGAGCATTTTGGACGGGGAGAAGAAGGCTAAGCTTGTAAAGTCAATCCATGAGAAGGTGAAGGACCAAATAGAGAAGAAGAACGAGCGTTATGCATCCCAAGCAAACAAAGGGCGGAGGCATGTGATGTTCGAACCAGGTGATTGGGTGTGGGTGCACTTGCGAAAGGAGCGGTTCCCAACACAACGAAAGTCTAAGTTGTAGCCAAGAGGAGATGGACCTTTTCAAGTCATTGAGAAGATAAATGACAATGCATACAAGCTGGATCTCCCAGGTGAGTATAATGTAACTGCTTCTTTTAACGTTGCTGACCTATATATGTTTGATGCAGGTGATGATTCGAGGACGAATCATTTTCAACAGGGAGGGGATGATGAGTACCGGAGTGGCCCAACGTGCAAGGACCAGTTGGATGTACTAGTGGGACCAATAACGAGGCTGAGAGCTAAGAAGATCAAGCAGGCAATGTAGGGATTTATGCAAGCTTGGATGGACAAGTGCTCAAGTGCAAGGTGGAAGACTCCATTTTCAATGCATGACAAGATGGAAGAAGAGCCAAAATCATTACAATGCATTTGAGTCAAAGAACAACCAAAAAAGAAGGCAAAAGGCCTTTTATGGCCGTAAAGGCTGAAGTTACGGCCGTAACTTTTCCATCGCATAAATTGGACAGTAAGGGACTTACGGCCGTAAATATCCTTTTCATGGACGTAATTGAATTAGGGGATTTTTATTCAGCATGTAACTTACGTCCGTAAGAACCTATGCCACGGCTGTAAGAGATAAAACAACTTTTAGACCCGAGGGTCACTTACGGCCGTAAACTCGTATGTTACGGCTGTAACTAGCGCCGCGTTTTAATTGTTGTTTTGGGGCTAGGATTATTTCTTATGCGTTTTTTGCTATATTATGTTTCTTTTTCATTGTAAAACACAACTTTGAGATTTATGATAATTGAAGGTGAGATATTCCCTTGTTTCTTCTCGTTCTTGTTGAACAAACTGAACTTATCAAAGGATTAGGCACCCTTTGTGGCGTTCCCCCTTAGTGGTTCTTATCTCCACACCGTAAAGGGTCTCGGGTTTACCCCTGGTTCTTGTGTCGTAAGGTCAGGGTTGCATTGTTATCGTCTACGAATTGGATTTGGGGCTTTCCGACGTTTCGAGTCTTAATTCCGCGTCTTCTTCGTGATCCCATAATGGATCGCATCAGTGACTTTCAAAACAACATAAAGTTAATGTTTTCCATCACTGCCCATCATTAGCCACCGTCTCCAAAATCTGCAAATGTTGTGAAAATTACAAAGTGAGCATTTCGAATGAAATACTCAGTAGACTCATCACCAATAATTAATTTACAAGATAATTGAATACGTAATAACGCAAATAATATAGTGACATTCTCTTCTTAATCATAGGCATCACATAATAAGTGTAAATGAACATATTCTTGTCTTATGTAAAAAAAGCATATAAGTTTGGACATGCATAACATAAATTTCTATTCTTATCTCATAAGTGATATTCTTGTCTTGTCTCATGCAGTTAAACATATAAATCTCGTAAATCCACATAACAAATGCAATTATAATATAAGCTAATTAGTGGGGGCGAGTCTACCTCAATATATCTCAAGTCACGTAAAAAGTGGAACGGATAGTAATCTTAACTTCTTAATTGTTCGCACGTTTCGTCTAGCCAAAATAGGAAATAGTCCTTGAATTAATATTTCGAAATTTTAAAGTTTTAAAAATGATAAAGTAAAATTTAGGGACTTAATTGAAAATTTATTAAAACTAAAATCAGAACCTTGGGGCTGAAATAAAGTGTTTTGAAAAATTCTTAGCTGATTTATTGGATTTAAAACATTTGGGGACTGTCCAATAAAATATATTTGAAACTGCAGGGTCGTTTTTAAAACTCCAGGATTGAAATAACCAGCTTTCAAAAATTTTGGGGCTGAAGTAGTAAAAGAAAAGATTCAAAATTATAGAAATCTTTTATTTCTCTCTCTTTCAAAACGTGAAAGAGAGTCTGAGGGGCGGAGGTGCGACCGAGGGTGGTCACAGCTTTCGTCGGCGCCAACCATCCGCATTCTGCCGACGGTTGCACCGCTGAAGCGACGTCTAGGTGGGTGGGGTATGTGTGTGATTTGGGCTCGACATCGGGTGTCAAAAAAAAGGTGAAACCGAGGCTTGTGGTTTGGGAGTTTGGGTTTTGTGGGATTCTTTATTGAGTGGGACTTAATTGGAGAAGGGGGCGGTCGGCCATGCAGGTTGTTTTGGTAGTGATGATGTTGTTTTTGCAGGGGTGTTAAGATTGTGGGGGTGGTGGTGACTTTGCAGTGGTGTTAAGATTGTGGGATTGAGGTGGTAGAGGCTGCTTGGTCAAGAGTGCTGGCATGAGGTGTTGGAGTGAGAGAGGTTATTGTCTGGTGGTTGTTGGTGACTAGAAATCAAAGTTCTAGCATCAACACGAAATCCCAAATGCAGATTGTGGTGCTCCTTGTGATTGCACATACAGATTCTTATATTATATCATTGAAGATGAAGACCAAAAATTGATTTTCTAGCTTCAAATCCAAAATTCCATGAAACTTGGTTTCCAGCAAGGTTGAAGGAGCCGTTTACCTGGTGTCGGTTTCCTCTCTTGCTTGTTTACAGCTAGTGCAAAAATAAGAGGGTTTATAAGAACAGTAATTTTAGGGCACAAAATTCTAGGCGTCAAGTGGGCCAAGAATTTGAACTATAAGAATTACCCTTATTGAATTTAAATGAATTGGACTTAAAATAATCAACATTTGGACTAACATAATTTTGGAACGTAAATATTAAAAATAAATATTGAACTTAAAATTATTAAAGTTTGGATTTAAAAATTATAAGGAATTTGATACTTTAAAGTATTCGAGATTGGACTCGATTTGAATATATTTAAATTTATTTTACAATGGCTATACGAACACGCTTTTATTTAAAAAAAAAATGGGATTTAATCTCGGTCGCTACAACCTTGCCCCCTTAAAATAATTTCGTCCTCGAAATTCAAACTTACTTGATCTAGAATATCAGGATACTTAGCCAGAATCTCATCCTCCTTTTTCCAAGTAGCCTCATCGCTATCATGTCTACCCCGCTGGACTTTGACTAGTGAAATTTCTTTATTTCTTAAGAGAATGACTTTTCTATCAATAATGCACATAGGTGCCTCCTCATAAGACAGATCCCTCTAAATCAAAATAGTCTGAAAATTTACCACATGACTTGGGTCGTGAACGTATTTCCTCAATAAGGAAACGTGAAAAACATTGTGCACGGACGAGAGCTAGGGTGGCAAAGCCAAATGATAAACCACGATTCCTACTGTCTCCAATATTTCAAAAGGTCCAATAAAGAAAGGTCTTAATTTTCCTCTCTTGCCGAATGGAAAGTACCCTTCATCGGGGCTACTTTCAAAAATACTTTTCTCCTATCTAAAATTCCAAGTCTTTCCTCCTCTGATTGGCATAACTCTTCTTTCTATATTGGGCAGCTTTAATCCACAATCTGATCTTCTCAAAAGCCTCAACTGCCCTCTCAATCAATTATGGACCTAATAACTTCCTCTCGCCAACCTCATCCTAATAGACTGATGATCAACATCTTCGCCCATATAGTGCTTCGTATGGTGCCATCCCAATGGTAGCTTAAAAACTGTTGTTGTAGGAAAACTCTACTAATGGAAGTTGTGTCTCCCAATTACCACTTAGGTCTAGAACACAAGTCCTAAGCATATCAACCAATGTCTGAATAGTGCGTTCAGACTGTCTGGGATGGCATGCGTACTAAAATTCAACTTAGTACCCATAGCCATCTGTAAGCTCTTCCAGAATCTCAGATCTCTATCTTAAACAATGGACGCTGGAACTCCATGAAGTCGAATAACCTCTTTGACATAAATCTGTGCCAATAAATCTATGCTGAGAGTCAGTCGAACTAGATGAAAGTTGGCTGACTTTGTGAGTCGATCCACAATGACCCAAATAGCTTCATGTACTTTTGCTGATCTCGGTAAACCCGTTACAAAATCCATGGAAATTTTCTCCCATTTCCATTCTGGAATGTCGAAAGGGTTCAACAATCCTAACGGTCTCTGATGTTTAGCTTTGACCTGCTGACATGTCATGCATCAAGAGACAAACTTTCAATACCACCCTTAATGTTCCTCCACCAAAAAATATTACGCAAGTCACGGTACATCTTTGTCTCTCCTGGAAAAGTTGCGTATGGTGCCGAGTGAGCTTCCACCATGATTTCATTTTTGATTTGATCATCTTTCGACACACAGAGATGACCCTAGAACATAAGTGCATGGTCAGGGGCAATCTCGAAACCTATTCTCTTCAGTTCTGATCTTTTCTAAAAAAATTTCCTCGACTTGAGCCTACACAATTGGACCTCTCAAATCTGGTTTGACGGTCAGGTTTTCCAATCTACTAGAACTTCGGATCTATGGGGCTCGTACCTCAATCTTCAGGTTCTGAAAATCCCGAATTAACTGATCCTGCACTGTTCATAGAGTTGATAACTGTCCAGCATCTATCCTGCTCAAAGCATCTGCAACTTTATTCGCTTTACCCAGGTGGTAAAGCATGGTGCAGTCATAATCTTTTACCAACTCTAAGTTTCTAACCATCGACGTTGCCACATGTTCAGCTCCTTCTGGGTAAAGAAATACTTGTGGCTCTTGTGGTCGGTGTAAATCTCGCATTTACTCCCATACGAATAATGTCGCCAAATCTTAAGAGCGTTCACCACAACTACCAGCTCTAGATCATGTGTCGGATAATTCTCATATGGTTTCAACTGTTTCGAACCATAGGCGATCACTTTACCTTTCTGCATTAACAGACATCATAAACCGTATTTGGAGGCATCACTGTAAATCACACAAAACTATCAGGTCCATCAAGCATTGTCAAAATTGGCACTGAAACCAATCTATTCTTTAGTTCCTGAAAACTTTGCTCACTCTATTATGTCCATTGAAATTTAACACCCTTACGGGTCAACTGAGTCATGGGACCCGATATCTTGGAGAATCCCTCAATGAATCAGCGGTAATACCCGACTAAACCTAGAAAACTTCTCACATCGCCTGCATTTGCTGGAGTAGTCCAGTTGGTCACCATCTCGACCTTAGAAGGATTGACTTCGATGCCATTGACTGTAACAATATGGCCTAGAAAACCAATCTTCTCAAGCCAAAACTCATATTTCTTGAATTTAGTGTACAACTTTTCTGCTCTCAGCATCTCCAGTATAATCCTAAAATGTTCTTAATGTTGCACAGAATCCCTAGAATAGACCAAAATGTCATCGATGAAGACAATGACATTATCCAAATATTGATGGAAAACTCGATTCATCAAGTCCAAAAATATTGTAGGTGCGATCGTGAGACCGAATGGCCTCACAGTGAATTCATAATGCCATATCAAGTCTTGAACTCCGTCTTAGGTATATCAGTCGAGTTGATCTTCAACTTGTGGTAACCAGTCCTTAAGTCCATCTTTGAGAATACAACAGCTCCCTTCAGTTGATCGAACAAGTCATCGATCCTGGGAAGGGGGTACTTATTCTTTAACGTCAACTTGTTAAGTTCTTGATAGTAAATTCACATCCTCATGCTGCCATCCTTCATCTTCACAAATAGGACATGTGCTCCCCATGGAGATACACTCAGCCTAATAAAACCCTTCTCTAGCAATTCTTCCAGTTGAAACTTCAATTCTTACAACTCCTTTGGTGCCATGCGATATGGGGCTTATGAAACAGGTGCAACTCCCAACACCAAGTCAATGATAAACTCCACTTGCCTATCAGGCAGGGTGCCTGGTAGGTCATCCGAAAATACATCCTTGAAGTTACAAACAACTGGTGCTGATTCCATTGTGTTTTCCTCATAAGGCTTGCCTTGAAGGTTAACCAGATAACCCTGACAATTTCCTTTAGCAAGAAGCTTTTTGGCTAGCAAAACAGAGATAAGGCGAGGAAGTGCCTTAACCTTCAACCTACAAAACCTAAATACCTCATCTCCATTTTTTCAAAATACAACATCTTTCTCATGACACATGATTGTAGCACGGTTAGAACTCAGTCAGTCCACACCTAGGTTAATGTCGAAGTCCTTCATTGGAATAATATTCAGGTCTGCTTCAAGCATTGTCCCATCGAAATCTATATGTACGGACTTGACTATCCTATCCATGTCAATAATTCCTCCTGATGATAAGCTCACCTCAAGTAGACTACCAGTTGTTTCTACCATCAAATTTAGTCTAGTTAGGCATGCACAAGCTATAAATGAATGCATAGCACCCAAATCTATTAAGACATATATGGGAATACTAGAAACAGATAATATGCCTGTTATTATGTTAATATCGTTAATTTGAGCCATGTACAGCATATAAAACTAAGCATGATAGATACATGAATATCAAATTAACTGGTATACCTGCAATCACGTTGGAGTCCTCGGTGGTATCCATGGAAAATACTATGGCCTTCCCCTTTCTGTTCTGGTCTACATTTTTCTTCTGGCCGGAACCCTAAGCAAGTGTAGCTTTGCAATCCTGTACAAAGTGGCCCGACTAACCACACCTATAACAAACTCTTTTTCCTAAGAGACATTCTCCTTTATGCGTCCTCTAACATTAGGGACACGGTGGGATGTAACCAGTTCATCTGACCTCTTGTAGGTCCTGTATTCAACCTCTTGTTGGATAACTGATTTATGTTCTGATTATAATTTGAACCATGCCATTTTCGTTTATCCTGGTGCCTCTGGTTGTTCTGATTTCCTTGGGCGCCAGTCTTCGCACCAGGATATACCACAGCCTGAGCTTTCTTCATAACTTCTTGGTAGATGGGAAATTCGTGTGAGCTTACAATCTGCTTGATATCCGAACACAAGCCTCTCTTGAATCAATGTACTTTCTTAGCTTCAATTTCCACCAGATGTGGAGCATATCGAGAAAGTTCCTCAAACTTTCTCTCATAATCAGTGATGTCCATCTCACCTTGGATCAAGCGTAGAAATTAAGTCTCCTTGTCTTGGAGGGCTTGTGGGAAAAAATTGTCTTTGATTTCCTCCTTAAACACATCCCAAGTCAAAGATGCCTGTTGTTCTTCAGTCCTAGTCCGAGATGCGGACTCCCACCAAAAGCCGGCCTTTTCGATCAACATAAAATCTGCACTTGGAACTTTCTTGTCTTCAGGACAAGAGATATGCCTGAAGATATTCTCAATCGCATGTAACCATTCTTCCACAATTAATGGACCATCCCCTCCATCGAAAGTGGGCAAGCGATACCTCCTGAATTGTATAATAATCGATATTGAGGAACCTATCGGGGCCTTTCTTAAATCTTGCACTGCCCGAAGTAGGTCCCTGATGATAGTGGATTGGGCCATGGGGCCCTGTTCTGGGTTGGCATGCTCAGAGGTGGCACGATCCATTATATTTCTATTAGCATGCCTTGCCATATCCTTTTTAAAATTGAAAAAAATATGTTGGTAACTTCCTCAATGAAAATTTATAAACCAAATATAGCAATAAATCAACTCCAAGATAGTTGAAGAAAAAGAAATGAATCTTCTCATTAATAATTCAAAATTTCTTCAAGTGAGGACAAAAGTCATAGAAATGTAAATACTGTGAATGGAAATAATGCTAGACCAAAGCTAAGACAGCTATCATATATTCTATATCATCGGGGCAGACATGAGAGACATCGATCTTGGTGTGACGGGGGTATAATCTGGTGCTCCTGGGGTCATATTCGGAGAGTCAGGGTCGTAACCCAATGAGCCAGGAGTATAATCATACGTGCTGACTCGGTATCGAGTATATCGTCCGGTTTCTCTTCGTCGTCAGATGTGATAATGATTTCTAGTGCTGGTGCTGGAGTAGAGGCTCAGTAGCGGTCCCAGTGAATTAGGAATTCGTCACAGACAGTCTGGAAGCTCACTTCCTCTCCTAGACGTCTCCTTAAGTCGAGATAAAACTCATTCGCTAGATTTCACTCGTCATATGGGAAAGTTGATAAAAAATTGTCAATTGATTGAGCATCAGTTGTCCTAAAGCCACTAGCTATGGCGTCGTGTCATATGACACAATAGCGAAGAATATGGTTTGATATCCCATCAGTTGGTGTCATGTCTAAAATCCAATTATGCAAAGTCCAGAAATGGTTCTACAGTATTACTCATTTAAATTCGAGGACAAAAGTATTTATAAAAGCATCCTTTAAATCGTACTAGTTCCCATTATGCTCCAAAACTCGTTTCTTTCTTTCTTATTATTTCAGATACAAATTTTCTAACTCTTTCTCGCCTTCTCATTCTTCCCCTTCTAAATCTCAAAAAATTTTATTTCTCAAGTATACGAAATAAATAAAATAAACATGGTAAACTTCTTTACCTTCGGAGTCGGCAGACGGAATAATGGCAGTGGCAAAAGTCGTTAAAAATATTGTTTATTTTTATTTTAGAAAAATCTTGCAAGTTTACAGAAACGTTGACCCGCTCTGATATCATGCTATAACGCCCTGAGTTCCGTAAAAACCCGAGACACCACATCGTCCTTTAAAACTAACTATTTAACAAAAGATTGTGGAAATAAACTAAATTTTAAACATCACATTTATTTGGAAATTAGCAACGGTAACTCAAATTTAAATAAATTTACTTGAAAACATTCATGAAATTCCAAATCTCGACAAGTTGAATTGACAAGGTTCGATAAACATGACTTTCAAAATAACTTAAAATTAATGTTTACCATTGCTGCCCTTCATTCGCCACCGTCTCCGAAATCTGCAAATGTTGTTGAAATAACGGAGTGAGCATTTCGAAAGAAATACTCAGTAGACTTATCGCCAATAATTAATTTACAATATAATTGAACACGTAATTATGCAGATAATACAGTGACATTCTCTTCTTAATCATAGGCATCACATAGTGAGTGCAAATGAACATATTCTTGTCTTATGCAAATAAAACATATAAGTTATGACATGCATAATATAAATTTGTCTTCTTATCTCATAAGAGATATTCTTGTCTTGTCTTATGCAATTAAGCATATAAATCACGTAAATCCACGTAACACATACAATCTATACTATATTTTTTCATAATACATTTTATCTCTTCACTTTTTAACCACACATTTTACTTAGAAAACACAAAAATATGTTTTTAAACACAAAACTTTTAACAAATAGAGCCTTAACCTTTTTTTTTCTTGCTATATATGTTTTTGTAATTTGGTCCTGTGTAATGTGTCATTTTTATCTTTTATTTTGTCATCATAATTTTTAATACACGTACAAGTATTAAATTTCGATAACGCATTCTAAATAGTAAATTTTTCAAAATGTAAGGTTAAAAATAGAGAGTTTTTTTTAGTTTGTATGTAAATTATTTTATTGGTAAAATACGGCAGAAAATGAGTTTTGAAAAAAAGTAAAGATTTGAATAAGTGTCGAGAAAATGTGGGATTAAAAAGTGAAGATAAAATGTATGTGGTTAAAAAGTAGTTTGATAAATTATGTTGTTTATAAATTAATTTATAAATTGTAATGATTGCATTAAAAAACAGAAGTTTATATTTACCTAATTTATGCAATGTCTATTTCATCTTGATATTCATTACTCAAAATATCATTTACCACAAATTCTATAAAATTTTTATATACCACGTTATTTGAAATGACGGATATCAAACATGTGGCTAATAATAACATTTTTTTTAAAAATTTACAAAGCACACATGTGTGCTCATTAATTGCTTGGAAGGCAATTTGTGTCAGCCTTTTTTTTTTTTTTTTTTTTTGCCTTACCCTTTCATTTCATTTATTTTTCCTTTTAATTCTTTTCTGCTATGTATATTTTTGTATTGTGTCATTCTTATCTTTTATTTTGTCATAAGAATTTTTAACTCATGTATAAGTATTAAGTTTCTATCACACATTTTACAAAATTTTTACAAATCACAATATTTAAAATAACGGGTCTCAAATAGGGGGCTAATAATAACACGATATATTATTTTAAATAATGAGGTTTGAAATAGTAAATTTTACAGAATGTAAGGTTAAAAGTAGATTTTTTTTTTTTTAGTTTATGTGTAGATTATTTTATTGGTAAAATGTGGCAGAAAATGAGTTTTGAAAAAAAAAGATGTTTTCAATAAGTGTAGAGAAAACATGTGATTAAAAAGTAGAGATAAAATGCAGTGATTAAAAAGTAGTTTGAGAAATTATGTTGTTTATAAATTGATTTATAAATTGTAATGATTGCATTAAAAATAAAAGCTTATATTTATCTAATTTATGCAATGTCTATTTCATCTAGATATTCATTATTCAAAATATCATTTATTGCACATTCTACAAAATTTTTAAAATCATATTATTTGAAGCGGACAGTACGTAGTTTCTAACGACCAGAACTAGCCCTTAAGTGGGACCAGGTCGTTACAAGTGTAATGATGTTCAAGTTGAGTTTCATGCCTTAAATCAATGTAAACAATGAATGAATGATGCACAAATGATGTATAACATGTGGTGAAGGTGATCATCCAAAAATATTTGCAAAAACTCAACAAAAAACTCATTGGGACATTTTATCGAGCACATTGTATGCATATGAAGAAATCAAGGAAGTTCATAGACTTGGAGACTTGAATTAAGCCAAAAATTTTCACTTGCAATTCAAATAGGACATGAAAAGCTCAAGAATTAGCATAAATCCATATAAAGATGTGGAAAATCATACCTTTGGAATGATTTTAATATGATGCAAGGCATGAATTTGAGTCAATATGATGTGCAAACAGTGGGGAACGATTTTGGACTCAATGTGGCATGATTTGGGGGAGGGAAAATAGGTGTAAAGTGGTTAAAATGAAAGTTTTGTAAAATGTAAAGTAATCTGCTGAAATGTTCCAGGGTATAACCATGCGGCCGCATGGTAGAAAATAGCAGTGACTAGATTTTTTTCAATTTTTGAGTTTTTTATCCTATTTTTGACCCCTAAATACCTTCCAATGCATGCAACCAACTTCTAAACTATGTCCACATGTCCTAAACTAGGGTCTCATGTGGAATATTCTGAGGATAATCAACAAAATAAATAGAATTGCAAGTAAATCCTAAAATGCTAAAACATACAAAAATAGGTGCAATAAAGTTTTCAATGCAACTAACATGTCAAAATGTGATTTCTAAGCTTGCTAGTAATCCTAAAATGCAATGTAAAGTAGCAAAACAATTAGGAATGCAATGAAAACTAAAAACAATTCCTAATTCTTGAACATGCAAAATAGTGAACTAGAATTACTGAAAACACATAACAATTCAGTGCATGCATTCTAAATATACTAGTATTCTTAAAATGCAATGACAAGATGCCAAACAATTATAAAGCAAATAAATAACTCAAAAAAAACTAAAGAAAAATGTTTGAAACATTGGGTTGCCTCCCAACAAGCGCTTTATTTAAAGTCTAGAGCTAGAATTTTTTGGCAAACTTTTAAAGGTAGTTTTAGGTTGGATGGTGAAGCCTCTTCTTCTCCTCTCACCTTGTACTCATACCTCTCCCAGCATCTAATGGCCATGTCCACATCGATCTTCGAGCAATTTTTAAGTTGTGGATCATGGGTGTTAAATTGCATCATTGTGAAGGTCACCTCCTAATTTTCAGCATGGAGCACTACATCTCCCTTCTCGTAGATCAATTAGTACTCGTGCAGAGGCTAGAAATGGTCTACCAAGTATCAAAGGGACTTTCTCATCTTCCTCTATGCCTAAAATGGCAAAATCAACAGGAAATATGAATTTACTAGCTTTAATTAGCACATCCTCCACAACTCCATATGGGTAACAAATTGATCGATCAACCATTTACAATATGATATTGCTACCCTTTGGGTCATCCAATCTAGCTTTTTGTACACAGATAGGGGCATCAGATTTATACTTGCTCCTAAAACACATAAGACCTTTTAGAACTATAAATCCCCCGCTGATGCAAGGTATAGAAAAGATCCCTGAGTCTTTGAGCTTAGGTGGCATCTTGTTTTGCAAGATTATGCTACATTCTTCACTCAGAGTGACCTCCTCAAGTTCTTTGAGCTTCTTCTTGCTAGACATCATTTTCTTTAGAAACTTGGCACAACTTGGAATCTATGTGATGACTTCAAAGAAAGGGATATTTATATGCAATTTTCTAAGCATATTGACAAACTTGTTGAACGGCTTATCCTCTTTTGTTTTCTTCAGCCTCAGTGGGAATGGAATAATGGACTCATGAGGCTTAATTGTTGATTTCACCTCATGGTCATCTTCCCTTTTAGCCCTTTTTTCTCCAACCTCCACAACCTTTTTAGGAACTCTAGCTGGCTTTTTAACTTGATTTTCAGGAAGTTGCACACCACTATGCATAGTGATTGTATTTATCTCATTTTTTACCACATTTATAGCCATGAGCTGTTTCTTTGGGTTTACCTCAGTTGTTGTAGGTAATGTGCCCGATGCTCTGTTTGTGATAAGCAGTACTATCTGCCACACTTGATGCTCCAAGTTTTTTATTGATGCCTGCTGATTTTGGAATGTGGTTTCAGTTTTTCTCATAAACTGATTTGTTTTGACAATAAACTGTTCTGTCTTCTCCACAAACTTTCCAATCATGTCTTCCAGTCCAGGCTTCCTTTCTTAAGTGTGGTATTGAGGCGCATTGTGTCCATTTGAGTGATCTTTCCAAGAAAAGTTAGTATGATTGTGCCAACCTGGATTATAGGTATTTGAGTATGGATTATTCTGGCATTGACCCCCTTGTACATAGTCAACTTTCTCCAATGGACAAGCCAGAATCAGGTAATCTGTAGTGGTGTGGTTAGCACCACATTCTTCACAAGTCACTTTAGCACTTTTTGATAAATGATTCACCAGTGCTCTGTCCTCCACTTTCGTAGCCAAGGAGTCAATTTTTGCTGATAGAGCAGTGTAAGTAGCCACTTCATAGACTCCAGATGACTTCTTTGGGACCACCCTGTCCGATCCCCACATGGCATTTCTGTTTGCAATTCTCTCAAAAAGCTCAAGTGCCTGCCCGATGGTCTTTATGGTCAAAGCACCATTTGATGAAGAGTCAACCATGATTTTAAAGTGTGGAACTAGTCCTTCATAGAAAAACTTCACTTGATCACCTTGGTTGATCCCATGGTTTGGACATCTCCTCAGCATGCCCTTAAATCTGTTCCACACATCATCATCTTGTTGCTGGAACACAACGATGTCATGTCTCAGCTTGGCAACCTTCGATGGGGGCATGAACTTAGTGGAAAACTTCTAAACCAAGTAGTTCCAGGTGGTGATACTCCAGCGAGGCGAATATCTAACTAGTCCATAGCTCTATCTTTTAGAGTGTAAGGGAATAACATGAGTCTGATGGCATCATGAGAAACACCCTGATTTTTAAAATGTTGGCACATGTCTAAAAATTTAGAAACATGCGTATGTGGTTTTTCTTCAGACCTCCCATGGAATTGTTGTCCATTATGTAACATATTGATGACATTGGTTTTCAGTTGGGAGTTTGCCTATCCAAATGGTGGATAGACTATGTTGGACTTACTTTGAACCACCTAATGTGTCATAAAGTCACCAATCAGCATGTCATCTTCATTGATTGGATCAAAAGGGGTAGAAGATTGTTGTTGTTTGTCATTTGGTTTTTTGATTTATCTAGCTCTCTAACTTCTCTCAACCTACAGATTAATGTACGTCCTATTTTTGGGTCAACTTCGAAAAGATCCCTATTTTTCGAACGTAGCATACACAAATACAAGAAAAGTAAAGAAACTAGAAACTAAATTAAAACTAAAAATTAAAATCCTAAAATAAAAGTAAAAAATAAAACTAAAGCAAGTAAAAAGTCCGAATTAGTGAAAGTAATTTAAAAATAAATTTAAACTATAATCCCCGACAATGGAGCCAAAAACTTATTCACTAACGGCAAGTGTACGGATCGCGTAAGCAATAAAGTGGATTTTAAGTCCGTGTATCGTACTCACAGGGATTGAGCAAATTGTATTTTAGATTACGGATCCTTAACCGGAACTAAGAAAACTTGGATTTTGAGGATTTAGGTTTGAAAATTAAAATAAAGGTTAAACTAAAGAACAAAAAATTTTGATT
Organism: Ligustrum vulgare; assembly: GCA_963555705.1. Classification (NCBI taxonomy): domain Eukaryota; kingdom Viridiplantae; phylum Streptophyta; class Magnoliopsida; order Lamiales; family Oleaceae; genus Ligustrum; species Ligustrum vulgare. Next base: position 30,745,389 of record OY743173.1, read on the forward strand.
TATGAAAACTATGAAAAACAAATGAGTTAGAATTATGAATTCATTTTGACTCTATCGTCCATATGTTAACCAAATCATTTAAATACAATACATGGATTTTGAAAATCTATATTCCAAATATTGTTAAAACTCCCTTTCGGACAAGAATTAACACATTTTCTATACACGACCAAACTCTATTTCTATGATGAATCCAAATGTATAGAAAAGCATTACAAGATTTATGAATACTAACAGATAACAAAAAGTATAGGGATATATTTCTATCCCATATCAGACTTTTTGGCAATTAACACAAGTCTAATAATCTTCTACTCTTTCGAACATAGAAAACTATTACCACTATCCAACAATAATTGGCCAGATAATTGCATGATAATTTAAAGCACATGTTAATTGCATCAAAACCATAAATTGCATGAAATAAATAATAGATTAAAACATGGATTCAAGAAATCAAAACTTCATCACAATTCTAACACTACGAACCTAGCCTAGAAACATTATAGAAAATAAATAACAAGCGGTATGAAAAGATATAACCCTATTCATCTCCTTGCAATTGTATATTCAATCTTAATCTTAGCGTAGCTTGGATCCCCTAGAAAATGGACACGGTTTTGGCATGAATTGAGCAAGTTGGGAACCCCAAATTTGGTATTTATAGATATGCTCGGAACATAGGTTACTTGGGGCAGAAGATTACCGAATTCCGTGAAAAACCCAACAGTCGAGCCCAGAAAATGCCCATGTGGCCGCACGGTTCAAAGGTGTGCGGTCACATGCCTCTGCAGGTCATGCTACCGCACAGATTAAGTAGATGCAACCTCGCAGTTCAAGTTTGAATTGCAATTTTCATCTTTCAAATGCTATATGTTGGTCCCCCTGATCTTTAATTGCACAGCTGGTCCATCAACTTTCAATTATTGCAATTTAGCCCCTGAAGTTCTGAATTCTTCTGAATTTGATTTTTATCAAATATTCTTCCAATTGAGCCCTTGATCTACTTCATCCACTCTTCATTTGCACACTTTGACACTTTTATCATCCAATTGCTTGATTTTGGCTTCAATTCCATTGTTTTCTCGACTTTGGTTTTATTCCTGAAATATAAACAATACTAACAGGAAAAATAGAAAATATTCTTAAACAAACAAACAAAATCCTACTTTTAGGATAAAAATATGTGTATAAAATAAACTTATCAATGGATCCTTGTACATCAACCTTTGTGCAAAAAAAAAAAAACTCAATTTCGGGGTGGACTTTTTTTTTTTTTTTCACTCATACTCTCCTTTTTTGGAGGTTGTGGCCTTGACACTCATATTTTCAATTTTCACTCCCTCTCCATTTTTTAAGGTCGTGGCCTCAACAATCATATTTTCCCCCTCAAACTCACATTTTATTTTCAATTGATCCTCTTGAACCTCTTTAGGTGACAAAGGAACAAGAATTATTTTCTTTCCACCTTTCACAAATGAATACTGATTTTTAAAACCATCATGTAACACCCTCCTATCATTTTTACAAGGCCTCCCCAACAAAATATGCCCAGCATGTATAGGCATCACAACACAAACAACCTCATCTTTGTAACCCACAATGGTAAATTTAACCTTAACCTGCCTGTTTACCTTAATTTCCCCCGACTCAGTCAACCATTGTAGTTTATAGGGATTTGGGTGTTTCATTTTAGGAAAGTTCAACTTTTCCACCAACATGGTACTAACCACATTTGTACAACTCCCCCATCAATCACCAAACCACAAAATTTTTCACCCCCTAAGCACCTAGTATGAAATACGTTATCCCTTTGTTCATCAACATCATTCATCTTAATTCTAGCACTAACGATATGCCTATTAACAAGAGAACCCTTCACCACATAAGTAAAGCCTTCACTATCACTACTACCAGCCCCAACATCCTCCAACTTAGGCATTCCATTAATTTCATCATCTGAACTAATTTCCCACCATCACGCATAATCATCACTCGTTTATTTGGGTATTGAGATGCAATATGACCCGAAATCAAAAACTTAAAGCATTTAATATTCCTATCCCTATTAGGTTGAGAATAAGAAATATTTTTACCTGTTGTTGTAGGTCCCTCCCTCCCTTTCGGGACATGATCATTATTGTGTTCTCGCTTTGGTTGTGATGTAGGATAAGACCCCGGTGAGTGTTTTACTGCCCCCTTCCGCTTCAATTGCCTCTCCACCTTCATTGTCATATGCACCATGTCCTCCAACTCTATATAACGCTGTAATTCAATCACATTAGCAATATCTCGGTTAAACCCACTCAAGAACCTAGCCATAGTTGCCTCCCGGTCCTCCACATTATTGGCTCTTATCATAGATACCTCCATGTCCTTGTGGTACTCCTCCACACTTCTATACCCATGTGTTAGACTCTGCAACCATTGGTAAATATCCCTATGGTAGTGACTTGGGACAAACCTCTTACTCATTATGGCTTTCATCTCACCCCATGTATCTACTGGTCTCTCACCATTTCTCCTCCTACCCGTCACTAGTTGATCTCACCAATTTATTACATAGTCAGTGAACTCCACTACCGCTAACCTCACCTTCTTTTCCTCTGAATAATTGTGGCAATCAAACATTAATTCTGCCTTTTCCTCCCAATCCAGGTAAGCCTCCGGATCATTCTTCTGTGAAAAGGTGGTATAGACATTTTTATATTTCCTAGATTACCATCTACTTCATCTCGATCACCACGATGTCTCCTATTATTTCCCCTTTCACACCTATCTCCTCCATCCCTTCTCCTTCTTACACTAGCCATGGATGATTGTATATACTCCCTTCACTTCCAAACTCCTCATAATCAAAGGTTGTTTGTTGTGACTAATTAATGAAGCTGCTAACTCCGTTTTTCCAATTCCTTTGTTGTCACCAACTTATGATGAAAATTATCCTTGCTTGTCAGACACTGTTAGCTCTCAAAAATCAAATAAAAATTTTCGTAACGTATTTGTCTTCGCTCGTATATCGCTCTTAATCCATTTTCAAGCAACCAAAGAACCAACCAAGATTCAAGAATTAGGAAAAATGTGGAAGACTCCAAGAAGACAAAGAAAATTGATATTTGAGAAATTTTATGAATATTCCCGAAATTTAATGAATTTTCAGAAGTTTTTACCCAAAAATTCGACTACGAGTGCAGTGAAATAAACGGAATTGAATTTGAATAAGAATTGACTAAAATAAACAAGTTTGAATATTTGTGGAATTTTTAAATGGATCAAAACTAAGGAAAAATTGACTGCACGAAGAACAAGAAAACTCAAGAAAATTCAAAAAATATCAAGAACTGAATTTAGATCCATGCTCTGATACCACCTGATGTGATCCTACTTGAAAAACACGACGAAAAATGTTTAATAATAGACAAACGATAGAAAAGATCTAAATTCAGCAAGAAAACAATAACAAGAACCAATAAATAGAATAATGGAAAATTAAAATTGACGATAGGACCTTGACCCAACAATTACAACGATGATGCGGAATGAAGGACCGAGGTTGTCCAATGCCACAAGGTTTGTTAATTCCTTGATAAGTTCTGGTTGGAATGCCACAAATATAAGAATGTTTGATAAGTTCAATTGGTTTCAAGAAAGGGAATACCTCACTTTTCTATGAAAAAATCTCAAATTTAATTCAATATCAAAGTTAATTGTCCAATAATGAATGAAAAATATAATATAAGTTAAAACACGCTTAAAAACTGACCTAGCCGTACTAGGGTTTGAAAATAGAAAACATAACTAATTAAATCGGAAATTAAATAAAAAATCGTGAAAATTCTGATCTGCTTCAACCACACGATCATGTGGGCATAATCCACGATCACATGGTTAACCTTGAAACCTTCGGGTGGATATTTTGTGCAGTCGCCCGATCGCGCCCCGATTGTGCTGCGCGATCGCGTGGTTCGACTGTGGTGATTTTTCACCCCTTTTGAAACAACTTAATCCAACTTGATTCTAGACTTGAACTCAACACAATGCTTGCTTGTTTTCCCATGTTGATTGTTGTTGCATCGATGATAACTTGATTTCTCTTTTGGTCTCCTATCTCAGATCACATTAGGTTCATCCGTTAACTTTCGTCCGATCAATTTAAATTATTAACACAAGCGAAAAAACACCCGTGTGAAACAAAGAGGTCTAAGTGGGAAATTGTTGGAATTATATATGCCCATAGAGTATATAATTCACGACATTTAAAAGTAAAATATTAATTGATTGTATTAATATGATGTTGTGTTTGTCCACGGGTCGATTTGATATTACAAATTGAGTGTTTAAGTTGTTAAACACAGAAAGATTCAATTTGTGATTAGATCTAAAATTAACGTTCACGATCAGTAAATAAATATGGACAATTTATTTTGATAAGATCGTCTCGATTTTATTAAAGTCCATCTTTGACTTTGGTAATAAAATTGAGAGTACGTTTGAAACGTATTGGACGGGACCACGTGAAATTAATTTGTGACATTGACCATACAAATTTAATTTCACTTGATTATCGTACGTGGGACCCTAATCCTAATCGGATAATGGACTTCGATTACTAACTTGAAGTTCTTTGAGGTATCAATGCGTGAGATCAAATTGCTGATCAATATCTCGGTACTTTAGGAATTAAAGTGAACTAACGAGGAACATATGAATGTATTATGGAATTCGTCACCTTTTAGGTATGATCATAATCTCACTGGTTCTTCTAGTGGACAGTTGAATCTGAGCTCAGTAATTCGACAGTGACTGTTGAATTCTATGATGTGATGGGATCACATCGAACTGTCAGATAGAAGATGAGAGTTAAGAATTTATGAATATTCGGAGAAGGACATTTTGGTCATTTTAACTTGCTCCGAATATTCGAGTTGATCGACGGGGGTAACATGTAAGAACGATAAGTCAGAGGATATAATTATTGATTAATTGTTTCAGTAATTTCAATTTTACTAAGAGTGCAATCTTGTTCTTTTAGTGGAATAGAACTTGATTAATAAATTAATTTTTACTGATCAAGAGTTGATCGGGTCATAATTAATTTATTGGAGCTTAGTTTAATTGGGTCCGATCAGCTTCCCTCGGTGGCTTCACTATAATGGGTTTATATAGGCTTATTACCTGTATTGGGTTGTGCAGAAATGGGCCTGAGTTATGGTACTAGGCCTGGTAGGGTTTTAGAGTGTAAAGAGGTTACAAATAGTCTCCAAGACTATTTTTCTTAACATAATTGGAAAAGTGGCGAGACACACACTAAAGTGTGTAGTGTGTGTTTCCTCTTTATAAAGAAACCCTAATCTTAGTTTAACCTGGGCCTTGAGAAAGGTGACCACACACCTGCACAACTACCATTGGAGAACACCGAGGAAAGCTTGAGGCTTTTAAGGTTTGGTGAAATCAAGAAGCAACGAAAAGAGATTATTGTAAAGTACGCTACAAGGGTAATATCTCTTTCTTTTGTGTGCACAAAATTATTTATTCCAAGTTGAATACATAGAACAGAAAATCCTGTAACGGGATAATCTATCACAAGAAATCAATTTTTGTGAGTAGAACTACCCGGGTTCCCAACAATTGGTATCAGAGCGTCAGGTTTTTGATACTGTTTTGTGTATTTAGGATTAAATATTTTTGTCTATGCATGTGTTAGTTGAGCGGTTTTAGGGATTATGTGATTTAATTGTTATTGGATTAATGATATTTTGATGAACAAATTTATGGCCTTAGAATTTTGTGGTAAATTCTTGTATTTGTTCTATCGAGTCATGTGACAAAGGGGGTGGATTACGACTCCATGTTTCCCCTTTGATTTTAATTTGCGCAGTATAGAATTAGAAATTATTTTCAATATTATTACTGTTGTAATTAAAATTTGGTGATCGAATTCATCACTGCCCAAAACAAGGAGGATCAGATCTGCAATTTCAGATTGAAGGGACCAATTCTGCAATTTCGGATTCAAAGATTGCTGTTGGAAATTCTGTGGACTGGCAATTCTACATATTTTAAATCGTAGGACTTCCAAGGCAATTTCGAAAAGTAGACTCAACTTCATTTTCCTCAACAAATAAAGGACTTGGCTTACAATTTTCAGAAATCAGCCATGAACAACATGAAGGGACTCGACGGCACTCGTGGGTTCTGCCGGTATGATCGGCGGTTGATGGCGGCCCTTTTGGTGCTGCTATCTCGCCTCGATCGCAGCGGCAGAGGCACCCACAGGTGCCGCTGCACACAGTCGGTAGCACCTGTGGGTGTTACCGCTGCGATGGGTGTTTCATCGCGTCGCCTATGGCGTCGTGACCTCACCTGGATCGCGGCAGCAGCGGCACCACGAGTGCTGCTGCCTGTGCAGTGTTGCGGTCGATCAGCAGCACCAACGTGGTGCTTCCGCTGCTGCGAGCGGTGGTTATACCACCTTGATGGCGGTAGCGGCGGCGGCACACGGAGACTGGTGCTGTGGTGATATGGTTCAAGGCGTTTTCTGGCGATGGCACTTCCAAAAATGGCGGCGGCTTCATTTCGAACGAAGAAATGAACGAACGAACGAAGGGGAGATAGATTTATTCGTTGAACAGTCTGACTAAAACCCCAAGATCGGGGGGGAAAAAAGCTAAGCCAAATTTGAGTGCTTCGAAACAATCTGAAAAATCACAGTAAAATAACATTGATTTATTACAACTAATCTACAAAATCAAAATAACAAAACATAAAAGATATGCTAATTAAATGCAAGAAAAATAGAAAAGCAAAAAAATAAATAAATTAAAAAATATATATAATAAACAAGAAAAAATAAAGAAACGAACGAATAAAGGGAGAAATAAGACTTACACGTCGAACAATTTGGACGACTATGAAGAGCATGTTGGGAGGAGAGGGGAGGAGGTGTGTGACTTTTGGTTTTAAAGAATATATTTGGTTTAGCGAAAAAAATGTTAGGTTAAATTCGTTAATCAAAAGATTCTCACATATTCATACTTTTAAGGTAGTGTAGATGTAGATAGATGAAAATATAGATTTTAAAGGGTATATTTGGTTTTGCAAAAAAATTTGAGGTTAAATTCATCAATAAAAAGATAGGTAAATATATTGACACCACACTTTTTGTTAATAGACTCCATTGGGCTTATTTCTCACCTGGGCATCAGTCATCTTGGGCTGATGTTGGGGATTAATTGAAGTCGGGCCAGTATTTGGGTGAAATTAAATATGGCCCTAAAATTATAAAATTGGTCTATTTTAAATAATTGCAATGTGGGCTAAATCGTTTAGCTGGGCCAATGCAATGTGGACTAAATTTTACAATGGACTGGAATATTTAATTGGATCACTGCATTTGGAATTTGACATTTGAGCTGAAGGCTGATGGTTTGCACTTTTGGGCTGAAGACTGAAGGTTTGCAGTTTTGGACTGGACACTTACAAATGGAAATTGAAGAATTGGGCCAGCTTGTGGCTCAATAGACTCTTTAATTAATTTGTAATTTCATGTCTAGGTTTGGCCATAAATTATGTTCTTATTTATTTTATTATCGCATTTATTTATTGCTTTAATTAAATTGTGAATGAATGTCATTAAATAACATGTCATGTAGATCGCATATACACCGCTCTAGGTACTATACTGTCATGCATTGTTTTATATTTTATTTTCTTTTCTAAATGTTAGATTAGAAAATAAATATATTTATAAATAATTAAATTGATTTTAAGAGTTAAAATTGATTGGTAATTATTAAATTAAAACCCAACAGTTCAAAATATTAAGTGAGTGAGGGTGTAAAATATTTTGAACCCACGGCCTCCCCTATTAGCCTATTAGTAAAAATTTGCGTATGCCTCGTGCTAATCTAATTAGTCTCCCTATAGGAGGGCTGCACTGTTTTGGTTACTAGATTGGGCCCAATTAGGTGATGTTTTTTAAGTGTGAATTAATCATGATTACCCTATAGGTGACATAATTAATTTGGTACTTGAAATATTATTAATATAGGGGTTAGACACTTAAATCAATGACATCGTGGGGACTTCCTATAGAATATCCAAACGATGTCAATGATGGCCAAATTTTAACGACTATAAATTAAATATTGCATGAGATGCTAGATATATTTAATTTAGTGGGAGGGTCCCAGCCTAGCCATAAATCACATTTATTTCTCCTATAGAGAAATGTGTTTAAGATTTTGGGGTTTTAGGTTGTCGTCATATTACAGTAGTTTTGGATCTACTTGTGCATAATTTTTATTCATGCATCATATATGAAAGTATTCATCATTTATGCAACTCGTGTTTAATACATTTATTTTATTTGAATGTCGTATTTCCACAACTAGTTATGTGTTTAGACATCACCAACTAATTTGCAAAAACTGTAATATGTCTCGTTATAATTCTTTCCACTTATAACATTTGTTTGGGCTAGGAGATCCTTGTTTAAAAGTAATCATAAATCTTCCAATGAAAATGGTATTATTTTGATGAGATGGTTTATTGCATAGTTTTGATTCTTATATCAAGTACTTCGCAATAAAAATATCAAAATAGGATACCATATTTATTTTCTTGATGGAAGGGTATTTATGATAATTTGAACATTTTAATTATAGAGTTATACAAAATATGCTATCAAGCTATAATATATCTCTACTTTTGAACCGATCACGTTTTTGCAAGAGACCATTTGGTAAAACATGATTGGTCACTTTAACGTGGTGGAGGTTCCACTTGCAAACATTGATTCATGTGAAATAATGCTTGAGAAATCTTTTAAGATGATCTCTTGCGGTTCAGTGTGGACTAAATTCACCAGGATGAACGTGTCCCTGAAAGGTTCAATGTAAGCTATTCATAGAGAAGAGATTATTTTAATGTAACGGATAGTATGGTAGGCCTCTAACCTTTTTGCTTTTGAGAAAAGATAGGATTAATGAGGAGGTAGCCTTCACTGGAAACTCTATAATGGAGTAAGACTCTATTCATTGTGTTATGGTTAGTAATTGAGTCTATCTTGATTATAGATTCTAGAATAACTAATCACTATTGCAAGTTGTTGCAATATGGTCCTAGGTGACCAAATGACACAATGAGATAGAGTATACTATAAGGATAAGCACGGGTACGGTAATATGGAAAGAGCCGTTGGGATTTTATATTTGCGAAACAATTTGATTGTTATTTTGTCTCTTTATTATTTGAGCGGAATTATTTAGCACTTAATCTCTAGTTATTAGTTGGAATTAAGTTAAATAATGCTCTTATTATTGCGAGACAAATGGTTAACAATCTCAAAGCCTTGTAAATGGTTCTAAGTGTAATATTACTACAAGTGATAAGGGATAGATGACTCCTTGTGTTAATGAACTCTTTGATAAGATCTTAAGATAATCATATTTATCTAAATAAGATTGAAAGACTAGTAAAGATAGCCTCTAAGTATTTTGGAGGTGGAATCTATGTGGGCTTTTGAATTTTATTTAGAGGGTAAAATGATTAAGATCTTATGCTTGGTTACACTTATCCAAAACTCGATTTTAATACTGGTAAGGGATGGACCTCAACAGGATCTGAGGTGGAATCTATACTGTTTTCTGAATCTTGTTTAGAGGATTAGATAACCAAGAGTCCTTATACATTAAATGGACTTAAGAGTTTGGGTATTAATACACTTCGATATGTGTGGATTATTTTGTGCTCAAGATATTAGAGAGTACGAGTAATTAATCACTTTTATTGATGATCACTCCAAATCTCGATTATATACTTATATCTCATTGATCTGAAATGTTGAAGAAATTCTAGAATTTTGGACATAAGTTGAGAAGTAATTAAGAGAATCGAGATACTTCGATTTGATCGAGGTTTGTGTATCTCTCATATGAGTTTAGGAACCATTTATCAAAAAAAAAAGGAGAACAAGGTAATACCAAATCAATGATGAGTTATCCTCGTTACTAGTTTCATTTGGGAATGTATACCGGAGATAGTCAGGTTCCTTCATAGCCTAGTACCATTGATTCGTTTCCTGAAATACCCCTAGAGTTGTGGCATGGGTGCAAGCTCAGTTTACACCACATTCAGATTTGGGGACTTTTGGCACACAAGCTGAAAGCCAGGATTGACGAGATGGTCAAGAAAGTATTTGTTCTCTGGTCAAGAAATTATTTCTTCTATAGTCCTCTGGTCAAGAAAGTATTTGTTCAGTACAAATGTAACTTTCTTAGAGGATAAGACATATAGAAGAATACAAATCCACAAGTAAAATTCTATTGGATAAGATGTTAGAACGTGGTTCAAACAACTGGATTCCAGGTTTCCGCATAGAATTAATCTTGATGATTTGGGACTTCCTACGGAACCGATGGTTGCTGATCCTAATGGGAGAAATAGGCAAGTGGTTCAACCACTAATTTTTCCAGGTGAACCCAATGGACAGGGAAAAACCAAAGGTTGTAGTCGAAGTTGTTTTCACTGTTCTGCCTCTTCTTTATGTTCATAAAGAGGTAGTGAAGAGGTTGATCCCAATTAGGGATATACCAAGTAGTGGGAGGAGAGGAAGGGACTCCGTTTGGACACTTCCAGCGACTAATTGGAGTGAGAGGGTCGTAAGACCACCCTGTTGGCATTTATTCTATAGAGAGTCTTTTTAGACAGTCTCTACCAAAATAAGAGAAGGACTCCTCATTTAGGGAAGTGGTAGAAGTTATGGAATTGAAATCATGGAAGGTGAACGGGAACTCAGAATTGGATTCCTTGTACTACACCAGAGTTTGGATATTTGTAGACACACCTAATGGGGTCAAACCTATAGGGTGTGATGATTTTTAAGATGATAGGAGAATGGTAGATGAGAAGGTTGATGCCTTCAGCGCAAAGCTTATGGCTGTGGGTTTGTGAAACCCTTCTCGCCAATTGCCATGCGAAAGCTTACCTGTATCTTTTATCCATTGTCGTTCATTGTGAAAATGAGGTACGACAGATGGATGTTAAGAAGTTGTTTCTTGAATGCATCTTGATGAAATCATTTACAAAGTGTAACCTGATGGGTTCATACTTAAGACCATGAAAGTAAAATTCATGACTTACAAGTTTCCAACTTTGGATTTGGGTATTTGTTCAAGATATGGAACATAGAATTTGATCGAACGATTGTGATACATGTTCTTGATCAAAATCTTGATATATCTTAAGTATACTCGAGTATACAGAAAGATGAGTCAGTTTTCGCGACTATTTATTTGAATGACACTCTACTAATGTGTGAGAGTATTTTCATTAAATAGTAATTGGCACCAGCAATTAGACTTGAAGGACTTGTAGATGACTGTCTATTTTTTTCTAGACATCCGTACTTTTCGGAGTGGGAGAAAAATGAAATAGAAAGTCTCAAGTTTCATGTAGTAATAAGATACTATCTACATTTGAAATATTGAAGTCTTGAAAGGAATGATGTTCTTTGTGGACTTTATCTATCTTATGAGTATTCTCCTAAGACTCATGGTAAGATAGAGAAGGTTCCTTATGCTCCAGCTATAGGAAGCCTTACTTTGCACTAGATAGGTCATATCTTATGCTGGAGATATTGTTGGTGATTATTAGTTTGATCCAGGATCAGATCATTGAATAGAGGTAAAGCATATACTGAAGCGTTTTCGAAAAACGAGTAAATATTTGCTTATCTATTCAGTTGGTGATCTGATGGATTAAAACTAATTAAGATCTGATTTGATTAAGACTCTCGAGAGTCGTCAAAATTGGAATATAACTGGGAGATAACTTGAATTGTTTGTTATACAACCGTGACTCACATCGAAATGAGTTATCATCTTGGTTGAGAACATAATTATTAATGTAATGATGATGTTGACAAGATGGATGATTCTATGTTTCATGTATACTCTAAGGGCAAGTGGGAGATTGTTGGAATTATATATGCCCATAGAGTATATTTCACGACATTTAAAAGTAAAATATTAATTGATTGTATTAATATGATGTTGTGTTTGTCCACGGGTCGATTTGATATTACAAATTGAGTGTTTAAGTTGTTAAACACAGAAAGATTAAATTTGTGATTCGATCTAAAATTAACGTTCACGATCAGTAAATAAATATGGACAATTTATTTTGATAAGATCGTCTCGATTTTATTAAAGTCCATCTTTGACTTTGGTAATAAAATTGAGAGTACGTTTGGAACGTATTGGACGGGACCACGTGAAATTAATTTGTGACATTGACCATACAAATTTAATTTCACTTGATTATCGTACGTGGGACCTTAATCCTAATCGGATAATGGACTTCGATTACTAACTTGAAGTTCTTTGAGGTATCAATGCGTGAGATCAAATTCCTGATCAATATCTCGGTACTTTGGGAATTAAAGTGAACTAACGAGGAACATATATTCGTATTATGGAATTCGTCACCTTTTAGGTCTGATCATAATCTCACTGGTTCTTCTAGTGGACAGTTGAATCTGAGCTCAGTAATTCGACAGTGACTGTTGAATTCTATGATGTGATGGGATCACATCGAACTGTCAGATAGAAGATGAGAGTTGAGAATTTATGAATATTCGGAGAAGGACATTTTGGTCATTTTAACTTGCTCCGAATATTCGAGTTGATCGACGAGGGTAACATGTAAGAACGATAAGTCAGAGGATATAATTATTGATTAATTGTTTCAGTATTTTCAATTTTACTAAGAGTGCAATCTCGTTCTTTTAGTGGAATAGAACGTGATTAATAAATTAATTTTGACTGATCAAGAGTTGATCGGGTCATAATTAATTTATTGGAGCTTAGTTTAATTGGGTCCGATCAGCTTCCCTCGGTGGCTTCACTATAATGGGTTTATATAGGCTTATTACCTGTATTGGGTTGTGCAGAAATGGGCCTGAGTTATGGTACTAGGCCTGGTAGGGTTTTGGAGTGTAAAGAGGTTAAAAATAGTCTCCCAAGACTATTTTTCTTAACCTAATTGGAAAAGTGGCGAGACACACACTAAAGTGTGTAGTGTGTGTTTCCTCTTTACAAAGAAACCCTAATCTTAGTTTAACCTAGGCCTTGAGAAAGGTGACCACACATGATGTGATCCGATATGGGGATCACCAAGAACACGCAGAATTAAACGCCGGAAACCTCTAAAATCCAAGATAGTAGACGGTAACAATGCAACCCCGACCTCACGACGCAAGAACTATGGGTATATTAAACCCAAAACCCGTTACGATGCGGAGATAAGAACCACAAAGGGGGAACACCACAAAGGTTGTCAAATCCTTTGATAAGTTCAATTTGTTCGACGAGAACACGAAGAAAATATAAGGGAATATCTAACCTTCAATATCATTAATCTCAATAATAAAAAGTTGTGTGTTTTACAATGCTGAATAAAGCCATATATATAGGCTAACAAAATAAAGAAACCTAAATAAACTAGAATTGCAAAATAAACTAAACGCCTAACATTGTCTTAAAATTCGGAACCTAAGTTACGGCCGTGACTTATGAGTTTACGGCCGTAAGCAAGCTACGGATTAAAATTGAAAATATTTGTTACGGCCGTGACAATGCCCTTTACGGCCGTAATCAACCTTCTGAAATAAAAACTACTAAACTCTTTACGGCCGTGAAGACGTGGGTTATGGCCGTAAGTCCTCTTCTGCATAATTTCGCCATTGTAGTGTTACAGCCGTAATTTTGGCTTTACGGCCGTGAATCCGTTACGGCCGTGATTTCAGGCTTTACGGCCGTGAATCAGCTGCTGCCCAATTTCTTGTTCTTCCTTGATCCCAATGCATTGCAATAACTTTGGCTCCTCTTCCACATTGTTATGCAACATAAATGAAGTCTTTGCACTAGAGCACTCGTCCATCCACGCTTGCATGAATCCTTGCATTGCCTGCTCGATTCTTTTGGCTCTTTGTCTCGTTATCGGTCCTACGGGCACGTGCAACGGGTCAACGCTCGTTGAGCCACTCCGGAACTCATCATCCCCTCCCTGTTGAAAATGATTCGTCCTCGAATCATCACCTGCATCAAACAGAGAAAGATCAGCAACATTAAAAGAAGCAGACACATTATACTCACCTGGAAGATCGAGCTTATATGCATTCTCAGTTATCTTTTCAATGATTTGAAAAGGTCCATCTCCTCTTGGCTGCAACTTAGACTTTCTTTGGGTTGGAAATCGCTCCTTTCGCAAGTTCACCCACACCCAATCACCCGGCTCGAACGTCACTTGCCTCCTACCTTTGTTGGCATGAGCCGCATAACGCTCATTTTTCTTTTCTTTTCAATTTGTTCTTTCACCTTCTCATGAAGTGCCTTCACAAGTTTAGCCTTTTTCGCCCCGTCTAAACTGCTCCGTTCATCTACAGGTAAAGGAATTAAATCAAGAGGAGTTAGCGGGTTGAAACCATATACAACTTCGAAAGGTGAACATGAAGTAGTAGAATGCACAGATCGATTATAAGCAAATTCCACAAATGGCAAACATTCCTCCCAACTTTTTAAATTCTTATTTATTATAGTGCGCAACAGTTGGATTAATGTCCGATTAACTACCTCCGTTTGACCATCAGTTTGCGGGTGACATGTAGTAGAAAATAATAATTTAGTACCCATCTTCCCCCACAAGACTTTCCAAAAGTAGCTTAGGAACTTAACATCCCTATCAGACACAATACTCCTAGGTACCCCATGGAGTCTCACAACTTCCCTAAAGAATAGGTCCGCTATGTTAGTTGCGTCATCAGTTTTATTACAAGGAATAAAATGCGTCATTTTGCTAAACCTGTCTACCACCACAAATATCGAGTCTCTACCTTTTTTTTTGTCCTAGGCAGACCTAACACAAAATCCATAGATATATCTACCCAAGGTTCATTAGGTACGGGCAAAGGTGTATATAAACCTTGTGGTAAGACTCTAGACTTAGATTGTTTACAAGTTATGCATCTTTCACAGATATGGTGAACATCCCTTTTCATTTTAGGCCAATAAAAGTGCTCTTGTAAAGTTTCTAATG
The DNA here is from genome assembly GCA_963555705.1 of Ligustrum vulgare. Lineage (NCBI taxonomy): Eukaryota > Viridiplantae > Streptophyta > Magnoliopsida > Lamiales > Oleaceae > Ligustrum > Ligustrum vulgare. The sequence continues at coordinate 30,760,485 of OY743173.1, forward strand.
TCTTAATAACACCAAAGTGTCCCATTAACCCCCCCACCATGAGCCTCACGCACTAGTAATTCACGCATAGAACAATTAGGCACACAAAGTTTACTTTCCCTAAACAAATAGCCTTCATGCCTATAAAATTTATCAATTGCACCTTTTTCACATGAAGCATAAATGGTAGAAAAATCAGGGTCATTAACATACATACCTTTTATATACTCGAACCCAAGCAACTTCGCATTTAAAGAAGTTAAGAGAACATACCTGCGAGAAAGGGCATCTGCTACCACATTCTCCTTACCTTGCTTATAGCGAATGACATATGGAAAGGTCTCAATGAATTCCATCCAACGGGCGTGTCTTTTGTTTAGCTTACCTTGTCCCTTGAGGTGCTTCAGTGACTCGTGGTGAGTGTGTATGACGAACTCCTTTGGCCACAGAAAGTGCTGCCATGTTTCCAAGGCACGAACAAGAGCATAAAGCTCCTTATCGTAGGTAGGATAATTCAAGACTGCCCCGCTCAGCTTTTCACTGAAAAATGCAATCGGTCTTTTTTCCTGCATAAGAACAGCTCCAATACCTATTCCTGATGCATCACATTCAATCTCAAAGGTTTGGTTAAAGTTAGGTAAAGCTAAAACCGGTGCAGAACATAACCTATCCTTAAGCGTTTTAAAAGCATTTTCTTGTGCTACCCCCCAATGGAATCCTACACTTTTCTTAACTATTTCTGTGAGTGGTGCTGCAAGTGTGCTAAAGTCTTTAACAAATCTCCTATAAAACCCAGCCAACCCATGGAAGCTCCTAACCTCGGTAATACTTTTGGGAGTTGGCCATTCTTTAATAGCACGAATTTTCTCCTCATCTACCTCAACACCATTAGCACTAACGACAAAACCAAGAAAAATTACCTTTTGCATGCAAAAAGTACACTTTTTAAAATTAGCATATAGTTTTTCAGTTTTCAAAACTTCCAAAACAAATCTTAAATGTTCAATGTGATCACCTAAGTTCTTACTATATACCAAAATGTCATCAAAGTATACCACAACGAATTTACCAATGTAAGCACGCAAGACATGATTCATTAACCTCATGAAAGTGCTAGGTGCATTTGAGAGGCCGAATGGCATAACCATCCGTTCATATAAACCATATTTGGTTTTGAAGGCGGTTTTCCATTCATCACCTTCTTTCATACGAATTTGGTGATAACCACTCTTAAGGTCTATTTTGCTAAAAATACTAGCACCATAAAGTTCATCAAGCATGTCATCAAGTCTAGGTATGGGATGGCGATACTTTACCGTAATATTGTTGACTGCCCTACAATCCACGCACATCCTCCAAGTCCCATCCTTTTTGGGTACCAACAGAACTGGTACTGCACATGGGCTCATGCTTTCCCGAACATAGCCCTTTTTCAGCAGCTCTTCAACCTGCTTTTGTAGCTCTTTGATCTCTTCGGGATTGCTCCTATAAGCTGGCCTGTTTGGAATGACTGCTCCCGGCACGAAGTCAATCTGGTGCTCAATCCCTCGAATTGGCGGCAGCCCACTAGGAATCTCCTCGGGAAATAAATCTGCAAATTCCTGCAAAAGAGACACAGCTAGACTGGGGAGGGAGTGGTTAGCTTCATCAAGCACAAGGAGAGATTCCTTGTACATTAGTAAAATCACAGGTTTATTTGTAGAAATAGCTTTGGTGATATCACTCTGTTTTGCGTAGAAGCTCACTTTTGTTTTCTCTCTTTTACTGGCACTCTTCACACCCTCTCCTTTTTCTGGGATCGTGGTCCCAACTCTCGGTTTTTCACACAACTCTCCTTTTTTCGGGATCGTGGTCCCGACCCTCTTTTGTTCACTCAACTCTCCTTTTTCCGGGATCGTGGTCCCGACCCTCTTTCTCTCTTCCTCACTTTTTAATTTCAGTTGGTCTTCATAGACCTGTTGAGGTGATAAAGACATTAGTTTGATATTTTTCCCATCCTTAGTGAAGGTATACCTATTTTTAAATCCATCATGAATAACCTTCCTATCGAATTGCCATGGCCTGCCCAACAAGATGTGCCCCGCATGCATGGGTACCACATCACAAACCACGCTATCTTCATACTTCCCAATCGCCAAATCAACTACCACCTGTTTATTTACCTTAATCTCACCCGATTCATTAAATCACTGTAGCTTATATGGCCTAGGGTGTTTTAACATAGGTAGGCACAATTTATCTACTAAAGTAGTGCTAGCAACATTCGCACAACTACCCCCATCTATTATCAAACTACAAACCTTGTTATTCACAAAGCACCTAGTATGAAATATATTTTCTCGCTGCTCACCCGACTCTTCCACCTTAACTTGAGTACTAAGGGCTCTCCTAGTGACAAGTGATTTAGCTACTGCATAGTCCGCATCATCATTTTCACTAACATCCTCTAGAGCTGGAATATCCTTATACTCATCATCCATGTAGACTCACCAAAAGAATTAGAAGTTGTAGGAAATTTTGAAGTTCCCTTCCTTTTTAGTTGTCGTTCTACTTTCATGGCCATGTGAAGCATTTCCTCCAAATCGATATAATACTGCAATTCAATAACATTAGCAATATCTCGATTTAAACCACTTAAAAACCTAGCCATAGTTGCCTCCGAGTCTTCCTCTATATTAGCCCTAATCATGGCAACCTCCATCTCCCTATGGTAATCCTCCACACTCTTACTACCTTGGGAAAGGGTTTGTAATTTTTGGTAGAGATCCTTATAGTAATGTCCAGGCACAAATCATTTTCGCATAAGGGCCTTCAACTCATCCCAAGTTTCAATAGGCCTCTCCCCATTTCTCCTTTTACTAGTTACCAATTGATCCCACCATACTATAGCATAATCAGTAAATTCTACGACTGCCAATTTAACCTTTTTAGATTCAGAATAATTATGACAATCAAAAATCAATTCTACCCTCTTTTCCCATTCAAAATAAACGTCCGGATTACTCTTACCCTGAAACGAGGGAATGGACATTTTAATGTTACCAACATGTCCATCTATATCATCCCTACGATCACGCCTATATCCCCTATCACGTCTTTCTCCCCGATCTCGTCTCCTACTAACACTAGTCATAGACAATTCACCACTATCCTCATCACTATCAACAACCTCAACACGTTCATTCCTAGCTCTAAATTGTGGGTTGAAGTCATACCTTAGTGGTCTCCGTAAATTAGGAAAATTGCGCGGTTGTTCCTGACGTGGTTGAACATTTCCCGCACCTCGTGTCTCCCCCGGATTATTAACCCTTTCCACATTCACGCCGGATTGTGGACCAAATTTTGCTTCCAACTTGGCATCCAATCTCGCCTCCAATTTTGCAAAACGTTCCTCCACCATTGCAAGCATTTTAAAATCTTGAAGATCCTTTTCCGTTGACGAAACTTCCTTCTGTGACATGCTTAGTAATAAAGAAAAGAAAAAAAAATTAAATAAAGATCCTCACGTGTTTTATCGCTCGTGTATCACTCAATTTGGCTTTTTCCCTCTATTAATCTCACCACTCTGCCTTTTTCCTCTCTATTCCCTTTTTTTCCCATGTTCTCAAAGAACCCACCAAACTAGTCACAGATTTGGTCCTTGTGGAATAAACCCCAAAGTGCAAATAAGGAAAGTTGATGGAAAATATTTGAATTAGGAAATTTAAGAAAGAAATTATGGAAACAAGAATTCTATTGCAAGAAGAAGTTTTATGGAAACAAGAATAAGGAATTTTATGGAAACAAGGATTTGTTGGAAAGATTTGCCCAAGATTATTTTCTTGATTTCTTATTTAAATCTGTGACGACCCGAATTCTCGACCATTCGAGTGCCACTAAAAGTGACTCATATCATATTATCGAGACTTAAATAGTAATGTAAAATTATTCAAAAGAATAATTAGAATCCCATAATTTTATTTGTGAATAAAAATAGAACATAATTTTCTTACATAAAGTTCAACATAATTATCTCATCAATCTTAACCACTTTTGCCACTTCCATGTTGACCGCCTCGAACCTTCAATTATCTGAAAATGGTAAATATCGTGGAGTGAGATTTATAAAATCCCAGTAAGTATACCAAGCATAAATTTTCTTTTGAAAGCATATGGATCATTTTCATCATAACATAGGATAGGATCGAAATACTCATAAACATAGGGAGACACAAGAATTTTACCGAACTTAAATGGCAAGAATTCTTATGTGTAGCGCTACTAAACTCCGATCCCCTTAGCATAATCATAAACATATCATATGGAACCCATAACAATCTTGTGAGATTGATTTCATAGCAATGATCCAAACATTTTCATAAAAACATAAGATATACTTACTTGTCATAAAAACATACTTACTTTTCATAAAAACATAAGGTGTATTTACCTTTCATAAAAACATACTTACTTTTCATAAAAACATAAGATATACTTACTTGTCATAAAAACATACTTACTTTTCATAAAAACATAAGGTGTAATTTACCTTTCATAAAAACATACTTACTTTTCATAAAAACATAAGATATACTTACTTGTCATAAAAACATACTTACTTTTCATAAAAACATAAGGTGTATTTACCTTTCATAAAAAACATACTTACTTTTCATAAAAACATAAGGTGTATTTACCTTTCATAAAAAACATACTTACTTTTCATAAAAACATAAGATATACTTACTTGTCATAAAAACATACTTACTTTTCATAAAAACATAAGATATACTTACCTTTTAAAAGATTAAAATGAAGTGTAGTAGTAAATGGACCAAAACTTTCTTGACCACCTTGAATTTCTCTTACTTGTGGATTTTGTCAAGAGATTGAAAATAAGTGTATATGTGTAGAGTTGTGTGTAAAAGAGATGGGTTTAAATAGATGTATAAAGTTGGCATATTGTAAACATAATCATTCAATTCTATTAATTTTAACACATCATTTTCTTAAAGTAAAGCACCATTCATATACTTTTCCATATTTATACAAATATTATGCTCTTCATGATTATATATAATGGAGTATATAAATCATTCATATACTTTTCCATTTTTTATACAAATATTATGCTCTTCATGATTACATATAATGGAGTCTTATCAATCATTCATATACTTTTCCATATTTATACAAATATTATGCTCTTCATGATTATATATAATGGAGTATATAAATCATTCATATACTTTTCCATTTTTTATACAAATATTATGCTCTTCATGATTACATATAATGGAGTCTTATCAATCATTCATACTTTTCCATATTTATACAAATATTATGCTCTTCATGATTATATATAATGGAGTATATAAATCATTCATATACTTTTCCATATTTATACAAATATTATGCTCTTCATGATTACATATAATGGAACCTCTCATGCTTGCATATATTTTCTTAATTTAAATAATAAAAGTAATTTTTGTACAAATAAATATTGGGATAACATTGAATTAAGTACTTAGACTTAATATACTTTAAATCAAGAGAATGGAGATATTTTTAGAAATTCGGAATTTAATTTAAAATCGAACGATCTCGATTATTTCTTGACTTGGCTATACGAATACGTCGTGGTGTTAACTTAATAAAAATGGGTGAAATAGTAGCGACACGATTTTCTATTAAAATAATTATTAATCGCTTAAAAATTCTTGGTGACGACCCGAATTCTCGACCATTCGAGTGCCACAAAAAGTGACTCATATCATATTATCGAGACTTAAATAGTAATGTAAAATTATTCAAAAGAATAATTAGAATCCCATAATTTTATTTGTGAATAAAAATAGAACATAATTTTCTTACATAAAGTTCAACATAATTATCTCATCAATCTTAACCACTTTTGCCACTTCCATGTTGACCGCCTCGAACCTTCAATTATCTGAAAATGGTAAATATCGTGGAGTGAGATTTATAAAATCCCAGTAAGTATACCAAGCATAAATTTTCTTTTGAAAGCATATGGATCATTTTCATCATAACATAGGATAGGATTGAAATATTCATAAACATAGGGAGACACAAGAATTTTACCGAACTTAAATGGGAAGAATTCTTATGTGTAGCGCTACTAAACTCCGGTCCCCTTAGCATAATCATAAACATATCATATGGAACCCATAACAATCTTGTGAGATTGATTTCATAGCAATGATCCAAACATTTTCATAAAAACATAAGATATACTTGTCATAAAAACATACTTACTTTTCATAAAAACATAAGGTGTATTTACCTTTCATAAAAACATACTTACTTTTCATAAAAACATAAGATATACTTACTTGTCATAAAAACATACTTACTTTTCATAAAAACATAAGGTGTATTTACCTTTCATAAAAACATACTTACTTTTCATAAAAACATAAGATATACTTACTTGTCATAAAAACATACTTACTTTTCATAAAAACATAAGGTGTATTTACCTTTCATAAAAACATACTTACTTTTCATAAAAACATAAGATATACTTACTTGTCATAAAAACATACTTACTTTTCATAAAAACATAAGGTGTATTTACCTTTCATAAAAACATACTTACTTTTCATAAAAACATAAGATATACTTACTTGTCATAAAAACATACTTACTTTTCATAAAAACATAAGGTGTATTTACCTTTCATAAAAACATACTTACTTTTCATAAAAACATAAGATATACTTACCTTTTAAAAGATTAAAATGAAGTGTAGTAGTAAATGGACCAAAACTTTCTTGACCACCTTGAATTTCTCTTACTTGTGGATTTTGTCAAGAGATTGGAAATAAGTGTATATGTGTAGAGTTGTGTGTAAAAGAGATGGGTTTAAATAGATGTATAAAGTTGGCATATTGTAAACATAATCATTCAATTCTATTAATTTTAACACATCCTTTTCTTAAAGTAAAGCACCATTCATATACTTTTCCATATTTATACAAATAATATGCTCTTCATGATTATATATAATGGAGTATATAAATCATTCATATACTTTTCCATATTTATACAAATATTATGCTCTTCATGATTACATATAATGGAGTCTTATCAATCATTCATATACTTTTCCATATTTATACAAATATTATGCTCTTCATGATTATATATAATGGAGTATATAATTCATTCATATACTTTTCCATATATATACAAATATTATGCTCTTCATGATTACATATAATGGAGTCTTATCAATCATTCATATACTTTTCCATATTTATACAAATATTATGCTCTTCATGATTATATATAATGGAGTATATAAATCATTCATATACTTTTCCATATTTATACAAATATTATGCTCTTCATGATTACATATAATGGAACCTCTCATGCTTGCATATATTTTCTTAATTTAAATAATAAAAGTAATTTTTGTACAAATAAATATTGGGATAACATTGAATTAAGTACTTAGACTTAATATACTTTAAATCAAGAGAATGGAGATATTTTTAGAAATTCGGAATTTAATTTAAAATCGAACGATCTCGATTATTTCTTGACTTGGTTATACGAATACGTCGTGGCGTTAACTTAATAAAAATGGGTGAAATAGTAGCGACACGATTTTCTATTAAAATAATTATTAATCGCGTAAAAATTCTTGGTCGCTACATAGGCCTCTCCCCATTTCTCCTTTTACTAGTTACCAATTGATCCCACCATACTATAGCATAATCAGTAAATTCTACGACTGCCAATTTAACCTTTTTAGATTCCGAATAATTATGACAATCAAAAATCAATTCTACCCTCTTTTCCCATTCAAAATAAACGTCCGGATTACTCTTACCCTGAAACGAGGGAATGGACATTTTAATGTTACCAACATGTCCATCTATATCATCCCTACGATCACGCCTATATCCCCTATCACGTCTTTCTCCCCGATCTCGTCTCCTACTAACACTAGTCATAGACAATTCACCACTATCCTCATCACTATCAACAACCTCAACACGTTCATTCCTAGCTCTAAATTGTGGGTTGAAGTCATACCTTAGTGGTCTCCGTAAATTAGGAAAATTGCGCGGTTGTTCCTGACGTGGTTGAACATTTCCCGCACCTCGTGTCTCCCCCGGATTATTAACCCTTTCCACATTCACGCCGGATTGTGGACCAAATTTTGCTTCCAACTTGGCATCCAATCTCGCCTCCAATTTTGCAAAACGTTCCTCCACCATTGCAAGCATTTTAAAATCTTGAAGATCCTTTTCCGTTGACGAAACTTCCTTCTGTGACATGCTTAGTAATAAAGAAAAGAAAAAAAAATTAAATAAAGATCCTCACGTGTTTTATCGCTCGTGTATCACTCAATTTGGCTTTTTCCCTCTATTAATCTCACCACTCTGCCTTTTTCCTCTCTATTCCCTTTTTTTCCCATGTTCTCAAAGAACCCACCAAACTAGTCACAGATTTGGTCCTTGTGGAATAAACCCCAAAGTGCAAATAAGGAAAGTTGATGGAAAATATTTGAATTAGGAAATTTAAGAAAGAAATTATGGAAACAAGAATTCTATTGCAAGAAGAAGTTTTATGGAAACAAGAATAAGGAATTTTATGGAAACAAGGATTTGTTGGAAAGATTTGCCCAAGATTATTTTCTTGATTTCTTATTTAAATCAACAACTATATCTTTCTTTTTTTCCTTCTTTTTTTTTTTTTAATTTTTGGAATTTTTTTTTTTAACCTAGTCAACAAGAATAATCAAGAATAAGAAAACAGAAATTGGCAAATCTTGAATTTTCTAGAGAAATTTCAAGAAACAAGAATTGGAATGAATTTTTTTTTTTGAATGATTAATAACTGGAAATAAAAGAAAAAGAACTGGAATACTAAATAATTGGATTTAGAGACAGGCTCTGATACCAGATGATGTGATCCGATACGGGGATCGCCAAGAACACGCGGAATTAAACGCCGGAAAGCTCTAAAATCCAAGATAGTAGACGGTAACAATGCAACCCTGACCTCACGATGCAAGAACTATGGGTATATTAAACCCAAAACCCGTTACGATGTGGAGATAAGAACCACAAAGGGGGAACGCCACAAAGGTTGTCAAATCCTTTGATAAGTTCAATTTGTTCGACGAGAACACGAAGAAAATATAAGGGAATATCTCACCTTCAATATCATTAATCTCAATTATAAAAAGTTGTGTGTTTTACAATGCTGAATAAAGCCATATATATAGGCTAACAAAATAAAGAAACCTAAATAAACTAGAATTGCAAAATAAACTAAACGCCTAACATTGTCTTAAAATTCGGAACCTAAGTTACGGCCGTGACTTATGAGTTTACGGTCGTAAGCAAGCTACAGATTAAAATTGAAAATATTTGTTACGGCCGTGACAATGCCCTTTACGGCCGTAATCAACCTTCTGAAATAAAAAATACTAAACTCTTTACGGCCGTGAAGACGTGGGTTACGGCCGTAAGTCCTCTTCTGCATAATTTCGCCATTGTAGTGTTACAGCCGTAATTTTGGCTTTACGGCCGTGAATCCGTTACGACCGTGATTTCAGGCTTTACGGCCGTGAATCAGCTTCTGCCCAATTTCTTGTTCTTCCTTGATCCCAATGCATTGCAATAACTTTGGCTCCTCTTCCACATTGTTATGCAACGTAAATGAAGTCTTTGCACTAGAGCACTCGTCCATCCACGCTTGCATGAATCCTTGCATTGCCTGCTTGATTCTTTTGGCTCTTTGTCTCGTTATCGGTCCTACGGGCACGTGCAACGGGTCAACGCTCGTTGAGCCACTTCGGAACTCATCAACACACCTTCACAACTGCCATTGGAGAACACCGAGGAAAGCTTGAGGGTTTGAAGCTTTGGTGAAATCAAGAAGCAACGAAAAGAGATTATTGTAAAGTACGCTACAAGGATAATATCTCTTTCTTTTGTGTGCACAAAATTATTTATTCCAAGTTGAATACATAGAACAGAAAATCCTGTAACGGGATGATCTATCACAAAAAATCAATTTTTGTGAGTAGAACAACCCGGGTTCCCAACATCTATGCGTAAAATGTGTTAGCAGGGAATTGGGAGAGCAGGATCATGCACCCGACCACTGTTTAATGTTGAAGGTATAAAGTTTTTAATAACCACTTTGCGGTACCGTTGGTGTGTATATATGTATGGTGTAGTGGTAATGTTATATGGAAGGTTTTTTGTTCGAGTCCTTTGGGAAGTTTCCTTTTTTTTTTTTCCATTTTATTACAAAATCCATCATTTATGCTTGAAATAATATTTTATTAGTGAATTTTAATGCATTTAGATTTTTAAGGTTTTGCCCTCAAAACTTAAATTTGCTTTATCGAACAATTATTATAAGATACCAAGATCTTATTTTGTACAATTTAGCCATGTTAATTTCTGAATTATTATTTAATATCAGCCATCGAAATAGGGCCTATTTATGAATGTTACTTTAATTCTATCTAATTCAACTTATAAACATAATTGAAATTTGATTATAATATAAATGTTTTGGATATTAGATTTTGTTTTTTGTTTTATTATTGAGTTTAAATTAATGAATTTAGCAATGTTTAAAAAAATGGTTAAGTACACAAATACAAAATATTTAAGGGCCTATTTTTAAATATAAAGTATTTTAAAAGATATTTTAACAATATAAAACATATTTTCAAAATCAGATAAAATCCAAAACCCACCTTCTCTGCAGCTTCTCTTTGCCTCTTCATAGGCTTCATTTGGTACCACCTTTTGCTCATCTGATTTAAATCTCTAGCTTGAAAATAAATCATTTATTTAAAAATATGAAAGATTCCGTAAGTATAAAACCAATGTGTTACAGAATCATCAGGAATTTTCCAAATCCCACATAATCATCAATACCTTCCGATTTAAAAATTCTCAATTCTGCAATTAGGTTGTGGGAATTGGGTTGTAATGCAGAATGATCACAGCTGTGGGAATCAGAAGTCTCTGTAACTATATTTTAAAAATTCTCAATTCTGCAATTACGACTCTTAGTCTTCTCATGAAATTTCATCGACACAAAGTTTCCAAGAGATCCTAAATTTGACGGATACTATGAACAAGTTGAACTTGAATTAGGTGAGTTGGTATCAACAGAATCTTTATGGGACAATGTGTCATTTCTCTTGTCCCTTTCTTTGGGAGCTATGAATTTTGGCGAAAGATTGTATTCAAATTTGGTTCATTTATGTGTTTTTGGTTTGGAAATGGAAGTTTTAGAGGAAGAATTTGGATATTTTTGTGAATGGCGTTTTGTCTACCTTTACTTTCGCATTATAATGGCAGGTGATGAGCAAAGGATTTTTGCGAATGTCTTCTTTAGAAATGACAGTGCTAGAAGTAAAGTAGTAATGACATACAAGAATTCCTTTCTATATGAAGAATTACAATTATAATTAATTACACTTGTAACATAATTTTCATTTTACAATTACTTGCGGTAGTAATTAATTAATCGCAATTGTAACTTAATTTTATACTGATAGTCACTCGAATATTCATTTCTCTTTTAAATTTAATTGAATTAGTTACAAAGTATAATTAAATAGGTAATCAAGAAAAAATGTAATTAGCTACAATTGTAATTTAATTACAATTGCAACTTAATTGAAAAATAATTGTATATTACAAGTCACTTGAATTTTATTTTTTTTTTTAGATTAATTGAATTAGTACAAATTGTAATTCGGCACAATTGTAACTTAATTACAATTGCAACTTAATTATATTCTATAATGAATTATAATTTGTAATTAATTACAATTGTAACTTAATTTCAATTTTGTAATTAATTACAATTGTATCTTAATTAATTGCTGTAACACCCCAAGTTTAAAAATCTAAAACTTAGGCGTGTTAACTTCCATTCACATTATATGCGGAAATAAATCATTTAAACATTAAAATTTTCGTTTATCTATTATAAAATTTTAAAGAAATTTCGGCAGAGTCTCCTCTGTAACTTGGACTTAACCAACCTGTAGAGAGACATCATACCCAACCTAACAATTTAAAACATCAATCACAATTCAACCACATTCAACACCCAATCACAATTCAATATTAACTCCCACATCACCACATTTATTCAAACTCAATCCCAAACTTCTAGATACAAAAACTTCTATATCAATAAACTTTAATTAAGTGAAATAAGTGATGATATAAACGATACTAGAAATATAATAACTTAAAGTTAAATTTAGACGAATAGTTTAAGGAGTAAACGAAGAAAGAATTAACCGATGAAAACTTAAATTAAATCATTAAATTCAATTTTAAATAATTCAAGTCGGGTACTGCCTGAGCCGGCGCCAAGTGTTCTCCTCTAATCATCTAACTTTCATCACCTGAAATATTGGGGAGGGATTGGGGTGTGCTAAAACTCAGTAAGTAAACTTTATGCATGAAATGCATGCTTATGACATGAATGCTTTAAAAATTCCATATATGTATCCCAATTTATTTTACTTTCCAGAACTTTCAAACTTTCACTTCATTTCAAAACCTTCACTTCATTTCCATCGTGAGCTCACTTGGTGTATCTTCTAGTCAATCAGATAACAGTGGGCAATTCTTATTTGGAACCAGATCACATTTACAAGTAAAACCGCAAAGCGGTTAACATTCATTCCACCGCAAAGCTGTTCATTCACTTTATTCCACCGCAAAGCGGCTCATTCACTTCATTCCACCGCAATGCGGCTCATTACATTCGGGTACGCCGGTCCCCCATGCCCCATTTCCCACTCGCATCTTTCATGAACTAGAAGTACACCCATTCTTTCTTTAAAAACTTGTGATACATACTTTTGAACAAACTTGCACCTTGACACATTTCTTTCATTTAGAAACATTTGACTTCCCAATTTCGATGCCAATGCATGCTTGATGATGCAATGACATTATAACATGCATGGTTGAACATTCTTCTTAATAACATATACTTTCATAAGGTGAATGAAATTCATCAAAGCAAGTAAGTTGCAAGACAGTCGTTTACACATTAATTTCACATTTACATTCAACTTTTGATAAAAATAGGAGGAAGTTTACTTACCTGAAATCCTTAGTATTTACCGTTATCTGGATTTGCAAGTGGAGGAGGAGCATCGGCTGCCCGTGACGTCAATGTATCGAAATCCTAGTTGTACCCATTCATTAAGTGAAATATAATTTTAGTTCAAAATCACATTTGAAACTCCTAAATGAGGTTGAGCCTCTCAAGTGATTTACAATTCAAACCAAATGGAATCTTAAGCCATGTCAAATACAAACCATACTACATTCAGAATAAGAGATTAACTTCAATAGCAATAATTGAAATCTAACTTATCAATTTACACAAAGGTCAAAGCTATAGAATATTCATCAAAAATTAAATTTCACAAAGACAAATCCAATTTGCATTCTAACTATTCATAAATTTGAAAATAACTATTTATTCAAACTTTACCCGAACAGTTAACTAACTAAAATTTTCATAAATTTCGAGAGTCTAAAAATAGCAACTCTAATTAAAAATATACATTAAAATTAAATTAAAACCACCTCATTACATGAAATCCTAAATTTGAAAATTTCAATTTAAAACAACATTAAACCAACAAAGAATCCATTAAACAACTTCATCTTTTAAAAAAATCTGAAACTTCTCAAAATGCTCGTTCACTAAACCAACTTAATCTATAATTAATCATCTAAGACTAAAGCTTCAAACTAATTTTCCAAGATTCAAAATCTACCATATATATATATATATATATATATATATATATATATAGCACTAATTTTCTAGATTTAAAATTTCTGGAATTTATATTACTAAATCAAAATTCTGAACTCTAAATACACACAACGCATACATAAATATACATTACCCATTTCTCAAATTTCACCTTTACAGATTAACAATTAAGTTCAAACATTAAGCTAACACAATTGAAATCATAAATTCTTAAAAACTTCAAATATGAACTATATAAATATGTATGTATAAATATATACACACATATAAAGGTTACCCCCAATCTGAATTTTAGCAGTTTAAAATTTTGAAATTTACCTATCACCCAATGTAAAAATCATATATATGTATAATATATAGATACACACACATCATTATATACATGTTTTCGAGTGTGTGTGTGTGTGTTGTGTGCAGTCCGCGGGTGTAAGGAGCCCGAGCATCTGCGTTCGAGAGGGAGGGGAAAAAGGGGTCTCACCGTGGTCGGGTGTTGGCGACATGGGGTCGGCAGTGTGGGCTATTGGCAGCAACGACGGTAGCAAGAGAGACAATGACTGAGGGTGAGAGTCAAGTGTTCTTGCATGAGAGAGAGAGAGAGAGAGAGAGAGAGAGAGAGAGAGAGAGAGAAGTCCGATAATGAGGTTAGATTAGGTTAGGTTTAAATTTAACCTTTTGGAATTTGCAATTTGGCCCCTCATTTCTCTCTATGCACATAATTAAGTCCATAAGTTCTATTTACTCTCCAATCACCACCAAACTACCCCCAACCTTACACAATAAAATTAGAAAAAATAACATGCTTAGGCAATAAGACAATTAATCACATAGAATTACTCGTAACAATATATGAACTTTCTAATTGGTACATTGATCGAGACGGCATTCAAGTCCTTCCACTGCAAAATAATTCAAATCATTGACATAAAATTTATCAAATTTAAAATTTATAATAACATTAATATAAATGTCACATGAAATTTAAAGATGCACGTAACAATGAAAAACGGTATTACAATTGCACTTCATTTTTTTTAAATTAATTAAATTTTCTACAAGTTATAATTAAATAAATTGTAACTTAATTGCAATTACAACTTAATTATATTCTTTAATGATTACAGTTTACAATTAATTACAATTGTAACTTTTATTCAATTTTGCGATTAATTACAAGTATAACTAATGAATTTTTTAAAACATGACATGTTCTTTTTACTAAAATTAACTGAATTAATTACAAAATTAAATTTGTTACATTCACCTTAATTACAATTGTAATTGCAACTCGATTACATTCTTTAATTAATTACAATTTAAAATTAATTACAACTGTAACTTTATTTTAGTTTTGATCACTCATTTATGAATAAATCTTAGTCATATTTGTTTATTGTGTTTATAACTCAAAGAATAAATGTAGTGAGCTTATTTCTATAATGTAGTTCCACATCCTGCTCAACTTAATACCTATATCAACTTCGTTCCTGAACTAGATGTAACTAACTACTCGGAGTGGAAGGAGCGTGTTGAGTTCAGTTTGGGGGTTCTTGATATTGATTTGGCTCTTACTATCGACAAACCTGCTGATCTTAATGCTTCGTCCACAGAAGATGAAGTTAAAGCCTTCAATACTTGGAATAAAGCCAACAAACTGTGCTTGAAATTCATGCGCCTAACCACTGCTTCCAACATTAAATCTTCCATCAAAGAAACCGATATAGCTAAGGAATACTTATCTACCATAACTGAATGTTTTAAGACTGCTGATAAAGTAATTGCTGAAAAACTTATGGGTGAACTCACCACAACCTGTTTTGATGGCTCCAAAACTATGCAACAACATGTACTTGACATGACTAATCTGGCTGCAAAATTAGGCAAATTGGGCATGACAGTGGCTGATTCGTTCCAAGTCCAATTTATCCTAAACTCGTTACCTCAACAGTATGGTCCTTTTCAAATACATTATAACACGATTAAGGATACGTGGAATGTGAATGAACTGACCAACAAGCTGGTTCAAGAGAGGCTCGAATTAAGCAGCAGGGTGGTCATGTTGCTCAAGCAAATTACATGGTTCATAATAATGGGAAGAGCAAATTTGAAAAGCGAACAGGGAAGGGCATTAAGAGGGGCCCATCCAATGAATCAGATCAACCCGTACTGAAGAAAGCTAAGAATAATGATAAGTGCCACTTTTGTAAAAAGGGTGGACACATTCAAAAAGATTGCTTGAAACGCAATGCTTGGTTCGAAAAGAAGGGTAAGCCTTTGGCTTTTGTATGTTTCGAATAAAATTTTGTTGAAGCACCTTCTAATACTTGGTGAATTGATTCTGGATCTAATGTTCATGTTTCAAACTTGATACAGGGATTACTTATAACTCAAACCACAAATCCAAATGAAGACTACATTTACATGGAAAATAGAGTCAAAGCCCCAATTCAAGCCATTGGCGCATTTCATTTAGTATTAGACTCTGGGTTTTTCTCAGATTTAGATCAAACTCTTTATATTCCTATTTATCCTTTGAAGTAGGTGGTGGTTATTTTATTTTTATACAAGAATAACAATTCTATTGGTTCAAAAATTCTGGTCAATGGCTTATATCAAATTAATCTTGATTCTTCCTTTTCTGAATCTCTTCTTGTTACCTAGCATCCGAAAGTTGGTTTGAAACGTAATACGACTAATGAAAGTTCTTCTTTCTTGCGGACCTTTGATGCTCCATCAATTAGTCGAGAAAAATATTTCATCACCTTTATTGACAACTTTTCACGTTATTACTATATTTACCTTTTGCATGACAAATGTCAATCTGTAAATGCTGTAGAAATTTACATTACTGAAGTCGAGAGACAATTAGGTAAAAATGTGAAAATTATTAGATTTGATATGGGTGGTGAATATTATGGAAAATATGATGAATCTGAACAACGTCCTGGTCCTTTTGCTAAACTCTTAAAAAGCTAGGTATTTGTGCTCAATACACAATGTCGGGTTCTCCTTGGCAGAATGGTGTAGCTAAAAGACGCAATCGCACACTTATAGAAATGGTTAAGAGTATGATGAGTAATGTTAATTTACCCATATCATTGTGGATGCATGCCCTTAGGAAAGATCTAGACTCAGTAACAAACACAATAAACAAGAAAACAAATTAACTGGAAAGATAAAATTGACGATAGGACCTTGACCCGACAATCACGACGTGGAGATTCGACGATGCGAATTGAAGATCCAAGGTTTTCGAAGCACCACAAGGACTTGTCAATTTCCTTGATAAGTTTCTGATGGGAACGCCAAAAATATCTCACAATATTTGATAAGTTCAATTGATCGTTCTTGAAGAACATACAAAGGGAATCCTCAACCTTTCAAAGAGAACAATCTCAATTTCATTCAATAATATCCAAGCTCTGATACCAGATGACGCGATCCCAATCGGGGAACACGATGAAAATGCAGAATAACACAATTTAAATCCTAGGAAATATCTAAGACAGATTAAACAAAAGAAATCAAGAAACAATCAACAGAAAATAAGATAAGACTGAAGAATAAAACCTTGACACAGTATTCAGGACGTGAGAACGATGCGGAATATGAACCAAGATTGGTGAACACCACAAGAGTTGTCAATTCCTTGATAAGTTCATTGGGTGAACGCCGCAAAGATTAAATCTTTGATAAATTAAAGAAAAGGGAATAACTCAACATTTCAACAAGAGAATCCTCTCTCAATTTAATCAATGAACTCAAACTGTTCTTTACAATGATAGAACTTGATAATATAATGTCAAAAACATGTCTAACCCTAACCCTTGCCGCCAAGAATTAAAAAAATGGAAAATAATAAAGAAAACAGAAAATAATTTAAAAAACGTGAAAATCTAGTTTCAATTTCAACTGCGCGATCACGTGGTTAACCTTGAAACTCTGGGATGATTTTTTTGTGCAGTCGCACGATCGCTTCCTCCTTGGCCTACCGATCACGTGGTCTTTCCGGTTGATTCCAATTTTCGTCCCCTTGAAACAACTCGATCCGATTTGATCCTCGACTCGAGCCCAACACAAAAGTTGCTCCTTTTCCCATGTAGATTATTATAGAATCACCCATAGCCTGATTTCTCCTTTGTTCTCCTACCTTGGATCACATCAGTAGGTCCCAAAGACCTAAGAAATCAACTATTTCGGATGATTACATGTTGTACTTACAAGAATCTAAATTTAACATAGGGATGAGAAAAGATCTGATTACGTACAAACAAGCCATTAAATGTGAAGAATCTGAAAAATGGATCGATGCCATGTTTGAGGAGATGAAATCTATGGTTGCTAATAAAGTCTGGGATTTTTGGTTGAATTACCGGAAGGGCACAAGAAAGTTGGTTGAAAATGGATTTTTAAAACCAAATGTGACTCTCATGATAATATCGAATGATATAAAGCCAGACTTGTAGCCAAAGGGTTTAATCAGGAAGAAGGCATCGATTTCAATGAAACCTTATCTCCAGTTTCTAAAAAGTATTCATTACGAACCATTATGGCTCTAGTTGCTCATTTTGATTTAGAGCTACATCAAATGAATGTGAAAACAGCTTTTCTTAATCGGAGTTTGAAAGAAGAAGTCTACATGGTACAGCCAGAAGGCTTCATTATAGATGGAAAGGAAAACATGGTATGTTTGTTAAAGAAGTCAATATATGCACTACAACAAAAAAGGGCTTTTGCAACACTTGAATTGCAACATTCGGCAGTTGAATGTTGCTAAAGAGACATATCGCAACATTTTAAGAAGTGAATGTTGCGATTGGTGTTAACAATTGAGCTTTAGCAACATTTGTCAAGTGAATGTTGCAAAAGAGACTCATTTGCAATATTTATTGAATGTTGCAAAAGAGTTCAACCTTTTGCAACGTTTTTTAAACGTTGCGAAAGGTACCCCTTTCGCAACGTTTTTTAAACGTTGCAAAAGGGTGTTCTTTTGCAACGTTTAGTAAGTGTTGTGAAAGGGTACTAATTTGCAACATTTTTAAAACGTTGCAATAGCTTAGTTTCTGATCTGAAATAAATAACTTTAAAAAGCTTGGGGACTAAAGTGCAATTTCTAAAACTCAAAAACATTAAAAATCAGATTCTTCTCTCTCTTTCTCATTTCCGTTCAGACGAGGGCGAGGAGACGAAGGTGCGAGCTTCGAGCAAGCCGGCCCTTTCAGCCGGTGATTCGCCGGCGAAACGCCGGCGAAGAGAGGCGGCGAGCTGCGGGTAGGAAGGGGGATCAATTTTGAGAGATTTGGTACGAGTTTGGTGCGCAAACCGAGGCAAAATCGCGGCTTAAGGTGGGGCGATTTCCGGCGAAAAACCGATGAATATGGGTCCGAGGTCAAGGTAAGGTTCTAGACTTCTTCTATTTCTTCTAAAACTCCTGATACACTTCACTAGTTTCTCGTTCTTCATATTTCAAGAAAACATAATTTGCAGATTAGGAATGCCAATTCAGATAATAATTAAATAAAGCACCAATTCGGCACAATCTTTTTTTCCCTCTCCAGATTTTATTTGATTTTGCAGAATAGGAATGAGAACGGAGCAAATGAAATTAACACAATGTTTATTGAAGATTCGTTTGATTTGCAGAATATGAATGAGAACTTAGCCAATTGTATAGAAAGACTGATTCTAGAGTTTTTATATAAAAAGAATTGATTTGATTTTGCAGAGAAGGAATGATAATTGATTTAATGTTAATGAGTTTACAGTGTTCATTGAAATTTGATTTGAGTAGCAGAATAGGAATGAAAACTTAGACAATGAAATTAAAACACTGATTCAACTTGAGATTTCATTTGAATTTGTAATATAGGAATGGGAAATGAGTAAATGAAATAGAAGTATTGATTTTGGGTAATGTTCATCGATATTTGATTGAGTTTGCAGAATAAGGATGGGAACTTAGTTCCGGGCGCCATTGTGACTTTGGTTGATGTATTAGGAGGTGCGGTTACCCACGTTGAAGGACAACCTATGGATGTTTCAATCGACATATCAGTAAATTACTTTCCACTGCAACGACGGGAGTAAGTTTCTCGATCCAATCTCCATCCTTTTCTTTTTCTTTTTCTTTTTTTCATTCATGGATGCCTATAGTTTCATTTTTAGCTAATTATAAAGTGCTGTAGTATATACTTTTTTCATCAGTATTTAAAATGGATACTTGAATTAGCATGAAACTATAGTAGTCACTGCTTTTGTAGGAGTTTAAACTTCCATTTCATTTTTACGACTTATGGCCAGAGATTTTTTTAATGTCCTACAGTTTGTTTTTGGTGTGGAAAAAATTGATTAGAACACCTTTGGTCTTCTTAATGGAAGATGCAAAACTTTACTTGACCATGGAAGGTGGAAAAAATCTTTCAGGTTTCTGTCTCTTCTCAGTTGAGTAAAATTTGCTAGAGATTTCCCTTTTTGCACAAATGAACAAGCTATTTAGAATACATTACCTGAAAAGCTTGCTCGCAAGATTCTTCATTTACTCTTTCCGCAGGACAAATGGAAAATGGATATCTCATACTCACATATTTGGAGAGAGCAATTCTGCAGCAGATTGTTTGGAAAACATGGGCTACAAGGAAAAGACCTTCAAAACACTGTTATCCATGAATTAATTGGAGAAACTAACGGGCTTGTTAGAGTTGATAAACAGGATTTTCCTAATTTTAGAATGTGCTACATCATATAAAGGTTGGAAAATGTTGTTTCTTGTTTAAATTCTCCTAATGTATAGCATAGGTGTTAGATTGTAATTCCCTCAGAGGTTTACATTCCCCTCAATGTTGCCTAACCCTCCATTCAGCTTTAGGAGTGTAGGCCTAACAACCCTCTACTAACTTTGAATGGGAAAACAAAAAATAAATAAAATTCTATAATTCTAATCCTCTGCTTCAGTTATAGGAATTGAGATTAGCAAATGTACTATTTACATAGTCGTATAATGGATTAAACACAGATAATAGTACTGCTATCCTTGTCAACATTCATTATTATCTTGTTCAATGCAGAGGTTTTGTTCAAGTGCCTAAACATTAGTTCGAGCATAAAGGAACCTTCCTCAACTAAGGTCTAATCACATGGTCAAAATGCCAGTCTGAATCCAAGGTAACCAGATGAAAGTGGTTCCATTTGTGTATATCAATGAAAATTTTTCTATAACTAATTTACAATGTGTAAAAATTTCCATTATCCACCAATATCACAACTTATCTTACTAGGTATTCATAATCATGTCACATGAAAAATGTGAATACTATGGTTAATAATGAATTATATTTTTTTAATTATCTTAATTTTAATAGTTGAGCAATTAAGAGAGGCACAAGCTTCTTATGGTAAGAAACGTTTATTTATTCAATGATCTTGTGTATTTCTTATTTATGACTAACTTCATATAAGTCTATTTGTTATTCAAGCTAAATTTGAATTCAAGATTTTTGTTAGCTATTATTAATTAGTTTTAAATTTGATTTGGGTTTAGATAGAGTTTATTGTTGAATTTGTGATGTTGAGGAGTTAGGGATTGATGTTGGAAGTTGTTTGAGGTGTTGGTTTGATTTTTAAATTATTATGTTGGTTATGATATTTTTTTTACAGGTTGACTAAGTCCAATTTATAGGGGAGGTTCTGTCGAAATTTCTATAGAATTTTTTACAATAGAAGGGAAGGAAAGAGAAGTTAACGCGTCTAAGTTTAGGTTTTACACTTTGGGTGAAAGCTCATTTTCCTTGGTGGTAGATCTAGCATCTAGCTGACATCTGTCATCGATGCACTTTCACGTCTCTAGTCTAGTAGATTGATTTAGGACAAGTCATATCAATTTCTATGAAATCACATTTGAAAGATATAAATGTATTTTGCTTTTAACTCTATTTTTTATTTTTTCTACCATTTATTAAGTAAAACGTGACATTCACTTATAACTTTGCTCAAATTTGTTATTGGTGTAACTTTGAAGATGGACCGAATTTTGCGATCTAAAGGTGCAGTTATATTGCGGGATGAAGTTGATATTCCCGTAGTAAAATATTTATTTTGTCAAATGATGATGTTCTTTTGCGAATTTGTTAAACATTATCAACACTTTCTTTCGTGGATTTGTTATTCTGTATTGTGGATTTATTAGACATTATCAAGACTTTATTTTGTATGGATTTGAAAATTCATAATGTATTTACTTTTGTTTTTTATTTAAAGTACCATTTTAATGAAGTAATTACAAAAATTTGGGTTTTATAAATAATTTGTTCAATAATATTTAAAAAAAAAATATATATATATATATATATATATATATATCAACATTCAAAAAATGTTGCAAAAGGGTCTACGGCAACACTCAATAAATGTTGCAAAAGGTTGGGTTAATAGTTTTTGCAACACTTAAAAAACGTTGCAAAATGGTCTATCGCAACACTCAAAAAACGTTGCAAAAGGGTCTACCGCAACACTTAATAAACGTTGCAAAAGGGTCAACCGCAACATTTAAAAAACGTTGCAAAAGGGTCTACCGCAACACTTAATAAACGTTGCAAAAGGGTCTACCGCAACACTTAATAAACGTTGCAAAAGGTCTTTTGCAACGTTCAAAAAACGTTGCAAAAAGTTTTTTCTCTACGGCAACACTGCGATTTGCAACACTTGCCAAACGTTGCAAAAACCTTTTGGCAACATTTTTTGAGTGTTGCAAAAGGCTATTTTTGTTGTAGTGATGGACTAATTCAATCTTCACAACAATAGTATATCAAGTTTCACAATACCATTAGTTCTTTTGGGTTTACTGAAAACATTGTTGATCAATGTATATACCTAAAGATCAGTGGGAGTAAGTTTGCATTTTTGGTTCTATATGTTGATGACATATTAATTTCTAGCAGTGACTTTGATTTATTACGAGAAACTAAGGATTTTCTTTCCCAAAACTTTGAAATGAAATATATGGGGGAGGCATCATTCGTGATTGGAACAGAAATATTTCATGATAGATCACGTAGATTTTTGAGAATTAGAATGCCTATATCACAAAAGTTTTGGAAAGATTTAATATAGCGTCTTATATCCTAATGTTGTTCCAATTCAGAATGGGGGTAAGTTCAGCCTGACTAGTGTCCTTAAACTGAATTGGAACATGAACGAATGAAAAAAAAATTCCTTATGCTTCTCTTGTAGGAAGCTTAATATATGCACATGAATGCACTAGGGTAGACATTAGCTTTAGCTTTACAGTCGGTGTGTTGGACTGTTACAAAAGCAATTCAAGAATTGATCATTGGAAAACTGCTAAGTGTTGAGATACTTATAGGGAACAAAGAAACATATGCTCAGATTAAGCCATACTGATAACCTTGAAGTGATTGTTTACACAAATCCACTAACTAAAGGGTTATCGCCCAAGACATTTAAGCAGCATGCTGACGCAATGAGTCTTGACTGTAATGAATAGTTTCTTTTCTTGTACGTGGATTGCTCCGTGTTATTATGTTGACATTATTTGAAATTTCATTATAGAAAATTCGGAATTTTATATTTCCATTTTGTATACATTATGTATATGGACAATAATAACAGAAATAGTCTTTTAATTAAGACATTACGGGGACCATTATGATTACTTCTCTTGATGTGATCCCGGGAGGGGGTCACAACGAACACACGAAATTACTCGAAACAAAGATAGGAAAGATCCAGATTCAGCCAAGAAACACAAGAACACAATAATTAAAATACCGAAAAAGATAAAATTGATGATAGGACATTGACCCAAGATTCACGACGCAAGAAATTGACGATGCGGAATCGATATCCAAGGTTTTCGAAACACCACAAGGACTTGTCAATTTCCTCGATAAGATTCTAATTGGAAACACCACAAATATTCTCACGAATATTTGATAAGTTCAACGCCACAAATATTTTCACAATATTTGATAAGTTGGATTTGTTCTCGAAGAACACCAAAGGGACTCCTCAACCTTTCAATTGGAGAAAACTCTCTCAACTCAAATTCAATATTCAAAAATAAACTGTTCTTTTACAATCATGGAAAAGAATATATATAATCAAAATAACCTAGTTTCTAA
The DNA here is from genome assembly GCA_963555705.1 of Ligustrum vulgare. Classification (NCBI taxonomy): domain Eukaryota; kingdom Viridiplantae; phylum Streptophyta; class Magnoliopsida; order Lamiales; family Oleaceae; genus Ligustrum; species Ligustrum vulgare. The sequence goes on from OY743173.1 coordinate 30,784,412, forward strand.
TTTACTCAAAATATAATTCTAATTAAACTAGAATACTAAAATAGGCAAACAATTAATTAAAAAACGGAAAATAATAAAAAATCCCCTAAAATCCGGAAAACCTCAATTACGGTCGTGATAAACACTTTTACGGCCGTAAATGGCTTTCTGCTTAAGACTTACGGCTGTGACCATCTTTCTTACGGCCGTAACAATGGAATTCTTCAATTCTTCATCTGAACCCGAGGCGGAGTTACGGCCGTGATTATAAGCGTTACGGCCGTGACAGATCTTCGTTACGGCCGTAATGACCATTCTGCCCAAATAACTTCGATCACTCGTCTCGGCTTGTTCCTTTCGCCTTCTCGGCTCGACTCCAACATGAAACTTGGTCCGTTTTTCACGTAGATCACCGTCATACTGCCGATGTCTTTAAAAGGATTCGACCTCGAATCTATTTTTGGTCGGCTTTTCAAATTCCTCCTACTTTTCTGGGCTCGATGATCATTTTTAAGCGTCGTGCGATCTTTTAGACTTTTGGGCCGCTCATTTTTGCCAATGAATTTCTTTCCCGCCTTAAGTTCATGATTTGACTTCGGTACCTGTAAAACAGATTTTAAAGAACTGGGGAGGGGTGTGTTAGTGTGAGTAAGTGCAAATAGACTCATTTTTGTGGTAAACTCTCTTTTCTTTTGCTTTTTGCACTCAGTCTCTCCTTTTTCTGAGGTTTGAACCTCAACCCTCTCTTCTTTATTTTTCACTCCCTCTCCTTTTTTAGAGGTCGTGGCCTCAACTCTCTTTTCTTTAATTTCCACTCCCTCTCCTTTTTCTAAGGTCGTGGCCTCAACTCTCTTATTTTTCCCCTCAAACTCACTTTTCACCTTCAATTGATCCTTCAGGGCTTCAGTTGGAGATAGTGGCATTAGAGTAAACTTTTTCCCCCCTTTTACCAAGTTGTATCTATTCGTATACCCAACATGTAGCACAGCCCTTTCATGTTTCCAAGGTCTCCCCAACAGTATGTGACTAATTTACATAGGCACCACGTCACAAATTACCTCATCCGAAAACCCACCAAAAGAAAATGCCACTAAAGTCTGTCTCTTCACCTTAACTTCTCCTGACTCAGTCAACCATTGTAATTTATAAGGCGTTGGATGTTTCGTTAAAGGTAAGCCTAATTTTTCCACCAACATTGTACTAACTACATTAGTACAACTTCCCCCGTCAATCACCAAGCTACACACTTTTTCATCCACTAAGCATCTAATGCGAAAAATATTATCCCTTTGCCCATCCACATTCTCCAAAACATTCTCCTTACGCTTAACGCTAAGAACATGCCTATCAATAATTGACTCATCCACCACAACACTTTTAGCCCCTTCACTATCACACATAACCTTTTTACGTGGACAATCATGTGCAATGTGACCCCGTTCCAAACATTTAAAGCACTTAACATTTTTATCCTTAAGAGGCTTGGAATCAGAATTATTTTTACCTTTGGTTGTCGATTCCTCCCTCCTTTTGTGAACATGATCACTACTCTCCCATTTTGATGTCTCGTTTCGCTTCAATGTCCTTTCATCACCCCCATCTCCACCTCTAGGATTGGCTCCACGCCCCTTATGCCTCCTATCCCTAGAATCCGCCTGATGTTGCTCCTTTTCCCATTGAGCAAGTTATGCTTCCCTTTTATCCATCCTAGCCATCAATCTCTCAAGTTTTACCTTCATGGCCTCCATCTGTTTAAAATTCTTGTGGTCACCTGTTGATGGAGATTTTTCCCTGCGAGACATGGTTAGCTTTCAAAGACAAACAAAAATTCCTCTCGTGTTTATTTTCACTCGTGTATCACACTCAATCCCTTCAAATTTCACCCAAGAACAAACCAAGGATCAACAATCAAGGAATTTATGGAAGATACGAAAAGTAAAAAAAATTAGGAAATTCTCGGAAAATTCGAATTTTTTTTTTTAATCTGCCAGAAAATTTGACTACGAGTATGGCAGAAAAAACGGAATTGGATTTGGACGAGAAACGAATAAGAAAAACACTTTTGAATTTTTGGGACTGACTCTTATGGATCAAATTGAAAAAAATTTATAACTGGCACAAAGAACACGAAGAACAAGAAAATTAAGAAAAACAAGAAAATATCAAGAATACCAAGAACTGAATCTAGATCCAAGCTCTAATACCAAATGATGCGATCCTAGTCGGGGAATCTCGTCGAACAACGCGGAATAACAAAATTTAAATCCTAGGAAAGATCTAAATCAGATCCAAGCTCTGATACTAGATGATGTGATCCAGGGAGGGAGTCACAACGAACACGCGGAATTACTCAAAGCAAAGATAGGAAAGATCCAGATTCAGCCAAGAAACACAAGAACACAATAATTAAAATACCGGAAAAGATAAAATTGACGATAGGACCTTGACCCAAGATTCACGACGCAAGAAATTGACGATGCGGAATCGAGATCCAAGGTTTTCGAAACACCACAAGGACTTGTCAATTTCCTCGATAAGATTCTAATTGGAAACGCCACAAATATTCTCGCGAATATTTGATAAGTTCAACGCCACAAATATTTTCACAAATAAATTGTTCTTTTACAATCATGGAAAAGAATATATATGAGCAAAATAACCTAGTTTCTAATTTACTCAAAATATAATTCTAATTAAACTAGAATACTAAAATAGGCAAACAATTAATTAAAAAACGAAAAATAATCAAAAATCCCCTAAAATCCGGAAAACCTCAATTACGGCTGTGATAAATACTTTTACGGCCGTAAATGGCTTTCTGCTTAAGACTTACGACCGTGACCATCTTTCTTACGGCCGTAACTATGGAATTCTTCAATTCTTCATCTGAACCCGAGGCGAAGTTACGGCCGTGATAATAACTTTTACGGCTTGATTATAAGCGTTACGGCCGTGACAGATATTCGTTATGGCCGTAATGACCATTCTGCCCAAATAACTTCGATCACTCGTCTCGGCTTGTTCGAAAGCCTTCTCGGCTCGACTCCAACATGAAACTTGGTCCATTTTTCACGTAGATCACCGTCATACTGCCGATGTCTTGACTTCGCCCTTCGATGCCTGGTCCGGATCATATCATCTCTTTACGTACTTCGTTAAGTGGATTATTGATAAGTAGTACATGGAAGGGACCATGTTCTTTAATTAACATGGAATCACTATAACTCTTATCAGTGATTCAATTAACAAAGGTAATTAAGACAAACCTTTCAAGTATATTAATTCAGCAATTTTTGCGCGCCTTATGATTCCTATATGAAACCATAAATAGGATTGTCATATGGACCAAGTGGGAGATTGTTAGAAAATAATATCTTCCCATTATGTGGTCCATATTACGTATCCTGGTTTAATTAGGTAAACTGCTGAATTAATAGAAACCTGGTTTCGTTAGAAGTATTTCTTATTAATACTACAACCTTGAGAGACGGTTGAGATTAAAAGACAATAAAGAAATTCGGCTTCTCTCTCTGCCTATATATATATTGAACTCGAATTCCATCATTAGAGTTCAATCTTATGAAAACACAATTAAAGGCTTAGGTCAAGAGAGAGAAGCCGAATTTTAGATTAATTTTTTGTTCGGTATTCAATTAAAGCTGTGACAGGATCTCATAACTATCTACATTATTGCTATGGATTCTGGTATGTTTTATGATTTATAGTAATTAATTTTTATGGTCAAGATCCTAAATAGAATCATGTTTAAATCTATATATTCCATATTAAAATTATAGATTACATAAAATACTGAAGAACATCTAAGAGTGGATTGTTTTCCAATTCAAAACACAACCAAAAAAATATTTACAATCATAAAACACAAAAAACAACAATTCTCTGACTCAAAAAAAAAAAAAAAAAAAATTAAAGTGGGGTGGTGGGGGAGGGGGGTTGAAAAAGAGAGAAAATGAATTCACAAGAAATTAAACATTTGAAGCATCAATCTTCACCATAGTTACCGAGGGGACTTGTCTAGCTTTCGGTCCGTTTAGGACACTCCTTGGGGAAGACAATCCTTCACTTGTAACAAACTTTTTCTCACTCACTTTTTAACATATTCCTTTTATTTCTTTTGCTTAATTGAAAATGAGCGCCCTCCTCTGATTGTAGGTATTGTATACCAACCAATAGACGTACACAATTGAAAAAGATCGTCCAAAAATAGCTAATAACATAATAATAAATATTATAATCACCAGAAAATAGTAATATGGTTGCCTAAATTCGGTATCTTAAACCTTCCACATATGGAGCAGCACTTCATATTCCTTGGGTCGGATTCTGCGTCCTCCTTTGATTGTTGAACTTCATTTGTGATGGCCAAATCGACTGGCAACTTGTCGGACACTTGAGAGTTGTTTTAGGTACGCAAGATATCAATTTTATTTGTCTTCTCCGTGTCTTCTCTTGTCCTACCATTATTTGAAGTTCTTGAATTGTTCTTTGGAGTACCTGAAAGGGGATTTAGAGTGATACATGAGCGAAAACAGATACGTGAAGAAAAATTTTATTTGTCTCTTTTTGAGAACTAGCAATGTCTCGCAGGGAAAAAATTTCCTCATCTTCGTCATCAGGTGACAACAAGAATTTAAAACTGTTGGAGGTCATACAGGAACAATTTTAGAAGTTAATGACTAAGATGGATAGGAGGGAAACAATTATAGCCCAATTACAAAATGAGCAATCTCAATTGATTCTAGGGCTAGGAGTGATAAGAGGCATAAAACAAATACTAGGTTTGGAGATGAGGTCGATAAAAGACCATTGAAGTAAAAGGGGGAAGCAAGGCCATATCCAGATCCTATCCTATGTCACGATCGAAACGGGATAGTAGTGGTCATGTTACCAAAAGGAGGGAGGAACCACACCCAAAGGTAAAATTGATTCTGACTCCAAATCTCCTAATGATAGAAATACTAAATGCTTTATGTTTTTGGATTTGGGTCACATTGCACTTCAATGTTCACATAAAAGGGTGATGGTTGGTACTGATGGGAAGCTTGTTTCAAAGAGTGAAAATAAAGTTCAGAAAATGCCTAAGTTAGAGAATACTTGTGATAGTGATAAATTGAAAAGTCTTGTAGTAGGTGAATCACTTGTTAATAGGCGATCTCGTAGCACTACGTGTAAGGAGAATGATGTGGGAGGGCAACAAGATAACATTTTTAGTATTGAGTGCTTAGTAGATAATAAGGTTTGTAGTATAGTGATTGATGGAGGAAGTTGCACCAACGTGGCTAGTACTTAGTGGAAAAATTAGGGTTGCCTTTGATCAAACATCCTAATCCTTATAAATTACAATGGTTGACTAAATCGGGGAAGTTAAAGTAAACAAACATGTTTGGATAAAATTTTCTATTGGTGGATATAATGATGAGGTAGTATGTGATGTAGTTCCTATTCATTTTGGACATATATTGTTAGGGAGGTCATGGCAACATGATATGGTGGTACTCCATGATGGGTTTAAAAATCGATATAGCTTGTTGAAAGGTAGAAGAAAGTCCATTCTTGTTCCTTTATCACCAATGGAAGCTCATGAAGATAAATTGAAATTAAAAAGTGAATTTGAGGGAAAAAGTAAGAGGGTTGAGGCCAAAACCTCAGAAAAAGGAGAGGTAGTGAAAATTTAAAATAAGAGACCACGACCTAAAGAGAGAGAGAGAGAGAGAGAGAGAGAGAGAGTTGAGACCATCACCTCAAAAAATTTAGAGATTGAGTACAGGGTGAAAAAAAAAATGTCCACCACATAAATGAGTTTGTTTGTACAACGGTTAATATACAAAGATCCATACTTTGCAAGTAACCAATCTAACCAACCCCTCCCCAGTTTGGTTAATTCTGTTTTGCAGATACCGAGTCAAATTCCAAGAATAGAGTTGGGACTAAATTTAATAGCAAGAAGAAACAGCCTAAAAAGCCTGAGGAACAGACATAGCACCAACATGAATATCCACTCAGCAAAAGCAAGCGTAAGCATGATCCAAAAGTCAACAAATGCAGGAGCTACAAGAGGATTGGACAAATTGCATATTAGAGGTTGAATCCTTTTCAAGAGAAGGGGATAATGTGATCCAAGATAGGAAATCAAGAAAGTGATCAGGGTGCAAGGAACCAAATGACAAACACAAACTCTAGAGCTTGAAATACCAAGCATGGAGTGATAAACAACGTCCCAACACTAGCCTGAATGGTTGGAAGCCAAAATTCAAGTCGAAGGACAAAAACGGGACGCAGCCGAGACGTTACGACAGTAACCAAAACATTAACAGCCGTAGCTAATTTTCTGTCTCTAAATTATTGTCGTAACTAAAGGATTGTAAGTCCAATTTTGTCCGTACGGCACAACCAAGTCCGAATTTAGCAAATTTTTAGTTATTTTCCATTTTAATTAATTATTTCCAAAATTAAAAATCCTATTGTGGCTAGTGCTAAGTTAGATGTGTTATTTTCATTATATTTTGTTCGATTTTCATTATTGTAGAAGAATTTTGACATTATTGATATTGAATTGAGAGTTTCCTCTAGTAAAAAGGATGATTTCTTTTTTCTTATTCTTCAAGAACAACACAACCAACTTATCAAAGATTCTTGATTCTTTGTGGTGTTCCAACTCCAAACTTATTAAGGAATTGGACAATTCTTGTAGCGTTCAACAACTTTGGTTCTTGTTCCGCATTGTCAATTTTGCATCGTGAATATTGGATCAAGGTCCTATCGTTTACTTTTATCATTTCTTTCCATTGTTTTTAATTTGGTTCTTGTATTTTTGTTGAATTTAGATCTTTCCTATCGTTTTATTCCACGTTCTTTGTCGTGTTTCCCCAAAAGGATTCGCATCAAGATATGTGATTAAAATTGAAGAGAGAAAATATATTTTATTAAAAAGTGGTATGAAAATTTGTGCCCAATATAATTTGATTTTTAATTTGTTACCGATCACAACCTTAGTTTAAATTAATTCATAAGTTTATCACAAAACATTTATCATATGCATATGCCGTTAGCTCATTTCACTTAATTCCTCCTCGTTTTTTAGACGAAGAAGATAAGATGATTCGAGAAGACTACTTGTGGTGCAATGGATTCAGTACTAATACATTTAAATATTAAATTCATTTCGAAAATTAAAATGATAGTACTTAAAATCTGTGGTATCTATATTTGGGGTGTTACATTTAAGCTATAACGAGTAATTTGATTCTATGTACTCAAGGAAAAAAAAAAAAAAAAAGAGAGAACACAAATTTTAAAATTTGTGTGTTCAACGTGCTAATCTTCTATACTATATTATACTACTTATAAAAGTCTCTTAATGGGAGAAACTTTTTTGAACACATTTAACCTTGATGAATTTTTATAAATACTCATTAACCATTAATTTTACTACTACTCATAAAAGTCCCTTAATGGGAAACTTTTTTGGACACATTTAACCTTGATGAATTTTTATAAATACTCATTAACCATTAATTTTTATAATTGCACATTCACCATTACTTCATTATTAATATACTAATCTTTATTCATTTTTATAATTATACTAAATTTGTTATGCCTAACTTTAATTTTGAGGAGACAATGAACATTGTTAAATAAATATCTATATCTAACTATACTATCTATAAAAGTCCCTTAATGGGAGAAACTTTTTTTATACTTCATTATTATTATTATTATTATTATTATTATTATTATTATTATTATTATTATTATTATACTATTTTTTATTCTTTTTTATTATTATACTCAATTTATTATTTTGTTATGCCTAACTTTAATTTTGAGGAGGCAATCAACATTGTTAATAAAAAAAATTATAAAATTGATTAAGGATCAAATTAGGAATTATAAAATACTAATAATGGTATATGAATTTTTTAGATTTTTAGTTAATGTAATTAGAAATGATGGGCTATAGCTAAATTATACATAAATGATAAATGAAAGCATTTAATAATCAAATTGCAACCTTAATTATAATATTTTACAGGACGCTTATTTTGGAAATATTGCTTGATATTTATTTTTGAAAGTTTCAAGTTACCCCCAAAGTTCGACCTTAGTGCGGAATTAACACTATTAAAATGAACGCGTCATTTTTAATAGTTTCTAGATGGTTATTCAAGCAAGTCCAATTATCCTAAGTTGAATTACCACAATTGCAATAATGAAAATAAATAAACAATTAACACAACAATATGATGACGGAGAAACCCAACGTGGGAAAAACTCCGATACCAAACCAGTTACCTCTATTATAAGCAATTTCGGTTACATTATATTTATCCATCTTCCCCTGCTAGACAACGCAAATCTACCCCTGCTAACCCATGATACAAGAGAACTCTACGTTCTTGTTAACTTTTTGTGCTTGTAGTCCAACTTTTTTTAACTTTCAGTAGCTTTGAAGTTTAACGATTGAAGAAGTAATCATTAGGTCAAATGATGCCTAGTGTTTGATTAGGAACATGTAATGTTTTTCCTAATTTGGGCTGTTGTATCACAAGAAGAGTATTAATTCAATCTTTGGTGAATTTGATTCTTGAATCATCAAATCATAGGATGTATAGAAAGATGTTAAGACTCTGAAAACTAGACAACAACTACACCCTAAATTTCGTGCACAGGCTCGGTATATATAGTAGAATGATATGAGTCACGAAAAATAGGTTAAAAATTGAATTAGGGTGCGTTTTGGCTGTCGACCACTCGAGCGGTCATTTTTTCCTTAAGGACCGATATTCGAGCACTATTTGAGTAGCTGTTTTTAGGCATGGATCGCTCGAGCATAATACAAACAGAACTCGAGCTACCTTATCAACTATACAAAATTGCACCCTAATTCCTGAACTTTTACAAATGTTCAATTCCTGAACTTTATTGTATTCGATATTCATTAATTATTGTGTGTAGGTTTTACCTGGTTAACATTTCAAATAAAATATCAATTCATGCTTAACTGGTCCAAATCATTTGTAAATAAATTTAACTTGTTTACACACACACACACACACACATACACATCCAAGAAAAAAACATAGCATATATGTTCCTATCCCTAGAACATTTTTGCACAATATTCTATTCTAATTCCAATTTCAATAATTTTTTAATTCTTTCAATATTTGACATGAATAAATTTATAGTCATTTTCTTCTGTAAATTTATAGTCATTTTCTTCTGGAGTGGTACACGAACTAAAAATAAATATGATTTAATTAAAATAAATTATTTAATATTTGAATTAATATTGATGAACAATAATTCTGCTCAAGCCCGAACACGATCACATACACATGCCCCGACCACGATCAAACACGGTCTGGCGGTGCTCTTCTGCCCCGACCATCTTTTTTATCCTCGAGGATTATATGTCCCCGAGGAGTATATGTCCTCGAGGATCCACATTCCTTCAATGTGTCCATGGTGTCCTCGGGGTACTTTATGCTCAGGGTGACTCTTACGTCCCCAGACATAATTTGGTTTAACTTCTATGACCTGCATCTTCCCAGTCCTAAGAGGACTCGTCCCCTTTGGAATCCCACTTAGGGTTTACAACCCCATCCCTAAAAATTAGGAGGATGATTCCTAACATGACTCAACCAATGAAGGTATTTCAGTCCTATTATGACTCGTTTATATATCTCTATAAATACATAGCTCTCAATCACAATTCAGGTACACAATTCTTATTTTTCCAGTTTATAGCCTCTTGCATAAATTTTCTTCCTCTTTACTGACTTAAGCATCGGAGGGGCGACGAGGACACACCTCCTCGCCTTTATTGCAGGTATTCGGAGTTCAAGTTCGTACCAGTCTGTTGCTCGAGCTCAAAATATCTGAGGTACAATTTTTTGCATCATCATTGGCGCCGTCTGTGGGAACCAGAACTAGAAGCCGTGGTTAATGCACGTTCTGGACTTCCGCAAGGAAACTTACTTGCCCATGATCACACTGTTGTGGGGGAGCAAGTACCCCAAGAAATACCATACGACAAGTCTACGCTGCCAGGAAACCAGACATCACCCCAGCAACCCGCTGCTGATACTCAGGCAGCATTGGAGGAGCTTCGTCAGCAGGTTGCTACCCTTACACAGATGCTCACACAGCAGAGCCAGCACAGTACCCCGACCTCCGAGGAGGGGAACGCTTCAAGAGTCCAGCCGCAGAACCATGCCCCCAATGTTGGTAGGGCCAGTGCTTCGGGATTGCCGCCATCACCACCAAACGTTATAAGTTCAAGAACGGTGGCCATGCCCCTTGTCGAGCTCGCGAGAATTATCCAGGATGGAATAGCAGCGGGTATGCGACAAAACACACAGGCCCCAGCAGGGTTCACCTCGAGCACACCATTCACGCCAGATGTTTTGGCCTTTCCCCTACCGGACAGGTTCAAGTTCCCAAGGATAAAAGAGTATGATGGTACAACCGATCCAGTGAACCATCTTAATATATACACTGACGTCATGAACCTGCAAGTTGCCCCCGATCAGGTTATGTGCAAGGCTTTCCCCCAAACTCTGACAAGTGCCGCTAGAGATTGGTTCTCTACTCTTGAACCAAACTCCATTCCAACATTCGCAGACCTTGCTAACAAATTTTCGGCCTTCTTTGCAAGTAGTAAGCGTATAAAGAAGACAGCTTCTTCGCTCATGAGACTCACCCAAGGACAGAATGAGACATTGCGCGAATTCATGACCAGGTTCAACGCAGAAAGGTTGCAAGTTCCCGACCTTCATATTTCTGCTGCTGTATCAGCTCTTACTCAGGCTGTGAGGTGTGAGGCCTTCAAGATGTCCCTATCAAAAACACCGCCAAAATCTGTAACTGGCCTTCTCACTCGGGCTGAGAAGTACGTGAATATGGAGGAAGCTATGAATCCAAAGATGAACGATACAACCCCCGAAAAGTCTGAATGGAAGGATAGTAGAAACGATCGAAAGAGACAGTGTGAGGACAGTCCGAGGCAGGGGCGTGATCGAGATGATAGAGGAAAAGGAAGGACTGAGCAGCCGCCTTCCTTCACTCCACTGAATGCCCCTCGGGCTGACATACTTATGGAAATCAAAGATATGAAGGAACTGAAGTGGCCACCTAGAATCAGGTCACCGCCAGATAAGCGTGAGAAGAGTAAGTACTGTGATTTTCATCGTGATCATGGGCACACCACAGAGACATGCTATGCCTTACAGCGAGAGATAGAAGCATTGATCAAGAGGGGCTTCCTGAAAACATATGTAGGGTATGACAAACGGCAGAAGCATGATCATGAGCATGATCAACCGCCGAGGGGTAACAAGCCAACCACAGGAACAATCAACGTTATCATAGGTGGAACAGCCTCGGGAGGAGATTCACAAAATGGGCGCAAAATATATGCCAGACAGTACTCGGGGACCGAGCATGTTTGCCACCCTGACATCACATTTGGCTCTGATGATATGGAAGGAGTGATCACTCCTCACGACGACGCTATGGTAGTTACAGCAATCATAGCTAACTACGAGGTGAGGAGAATACTTGTAGATAATGGAAGCGCAACTAATGTGTTATCGCATGAGGCTTTCATTAAAATGGGGATATCAGCAAGCAGCTTAAGGCTTATCAGGACTCCCCTGCAAGGATTTGGGGGAAGTAACATCATGCCCGAAGGCACCACCGAACTCCCTTTGACATTGGGGATAGACCCCAAGCAGGTAACGGAGATCACAGTGTTTCATGTTGTGAGGGCTCCAATGACATACAACGCATTACTTGGCCGACCACTGTTGAACAGCATCAAAGCAATAGTGTCAACATTCCATCTTGCCATGAAATTTCCAACAACAGAAGGTGTGGGGGTTGTTCGGGGAGACCAGACAGTAGCCAGGCAGTGTTATGTTACTAGTGTCAAGAACCTCCTAGCAGAGGTCATGCAGGTGGATGCGGTGGAGCCCGACCTCGAGCACCGAGGTAGGTTATCACCAGTTGAGGAATTGTTGGAGGTTGAGGTCAGACCAGAGAAAACATCGATGTATTCGCCTGGAGTGTTGAGGACATGCCTAGAATTGAGCCCAAGATTGCCGCGCACGGTTTAAATGTGAATCCCGACGCACTTCCCATTAAACAAAGGAAGAGACAGTTCGCTCCTGATCGTCGAATTGTGATTCAAGAGGAGATTGGTAAACTCTTAAAGGCAGGATTCATCAGGGAGGTTCATTACCCAGACTGGCTTGCAAACGTGGTCTTGGTAAAAAAGAGCAATGGCAAGTGGCGAGTTTGTGTGGACTATACAGACCTGAATAAAGCATGCCCCAAGGACAACTATCCATTACCACGAATTGACAACCTCGTGGACAGCACCTCGGGCCATAGAATGTACAGCTTCCTTGACGCATTTTCAGGTTATCACCAAATCCCAATGGCAGAGGACGATCAGGAAAAAACATCATTCATGGCCGATTCAGCGATCTATTGTTATAAGGTCATGCCCTTTGGCCTGAAGAATGCTGGGGCAACTTACCAAAGGTTGATAAACAAGGTGTTTGCAGGATTGATTGGGAAAAACGTTGAGGCATATGTTGATGACATGGTTGTCAAAAGCACAGAAGTTGACAGGCATGTTCAGGACCTCGAAGAAGTGTTCTTTACGCTCAGAAAATACAAGATGAAATTAAATCCAGCTAAATGCGTGTTTGGGGTATCGTCGGGAAAGTTCTTGGGCTTCATGATCACTCATCGGGGTATAGAGGCCAACCCCGATAAGATACAGGCTCTAATTTCAATGGAATCCCCCAAAAGTAGAAAAGATGTTCAGAAGCTGACAGGTCTGAGTAGCGGCGCTTAACAGGTTCATGTCAGAGCAGCTGACAAGTGTTTCCCTTTTTTCAGAATATTAAGGGGAAATAAGAGCTACGAATGGAATGAGGAATGTGAGCATGCGCTGCAACATCTGAAGGAATCCCTAGCGATGCCTCATGTGCTTACAAAACCAAGTCCAGGAGATGTGCTATCCCTATACTTGGCTGTCTCTCAGAATGCAGTGAGCGCAGTGCTCGTCAAGGAGGTTGGTCGAGCCCAACAGCCCATATATTATGTCAGCAAAGTCCTCCTCGACGCCGAAACCCGTTACACCCTTGCAGAGCAATTGGCGTTGGCACTGGTTGTAGCTGCAAGGAAATTGAGGCAGTACTTCCAATCACATACGATCGTGGTACTTACAAATCAGCCCTTGAAGCATATACTTCAGAAGCCCGACGTATCCGGGAGATTTCTAAAATGGGCTATTGAACTTGGTGAATTTGATATTGAGTTCAAGCCCCGACCGTCAATAAAGGCACAGGCCTTGGCGGACTTTATTGCGGAACTCACACCAAGGCCTCGGGGGCCAGTAGATAGCCCGAACACACCCGAGCGGTGTTGGAAATTTTTTTTGGATGGAGCATCCAACTCCTTGGGCTCGGGTGTGGGGGTCATTCTCATAAGCCCGGACGGACAAGTTGAGGTACAGTGCGCCTTGAGATTTGAATTTGAAACAACGAACAATGAAGCAGAGTATGAAGCCGTCATCATTGGGCTTGAGGTTGCTCACGGGCTTGAACTTAATCATGTAAAGGTATACAGTGATTCTCAGCTTGTAGTTGGACAAATTGATGGCACATTCGAGAAGAAAGAGGAGAAGATGACTCTGTATTGCCTGCGTGTTCATGACCTGCAGAGAATGTTCGGAAGTTGTGAGATCTTGAAAATAGCAAGATCAGAAAACATCAAGGCCGATTCACTCTCCAGACTTGTGTTCATGAGTGTTGATAACCTGGAGAGAACGATTCATATGAAATATGTGGCGCACCCCAGTATTGACCCGAGGCCTGCGATTATGGATATTGATCATGAGCCATCCTGGATGGACCCTATCACTAAGTTTTTAATTGAAGGAAGTCTCCCCGGTGACCAGAGGGAGGCCAGGACAGTGAAACAAAGAGCAGCAAGTTACTGCATTATAAACAAAGTTCTTTTCAGGAGGAGTTTTACCTTGCCATATCTCAGATGTCTCAAATCTTCTGAAGTTGCTCAAGCTCTTGCAGAGGTACATGAAGGTATGTGTGGGAATCACCAGGGCGCTAGGTCATTAGCCCACAGACTCCTCAGATACGGATACTATTGGCCGACCATGAGGACAGATGCTGTAAATTATGTGAAGAAGTGTGACAAGTGTCAGAGGTACGGAAATATCATACACCGACCAGCCGAAGATCAAACTCCTATTCCGTGTCTAGGACCGTTTGAACAGTGGGGGATCGATATCTTGGGCCCTTATCCCATTGCACGGGGACAGTTGAAGTTCATAGCAGTAGCAGTTGAATATTTCACTAAGTGGGTGGAGGCTGAACCCCTAGCGACAATTTCAGAACCCAAACTAAGATCTTTCGTTTGGAAATCTATCATATGCAGGTTTGGCCTACCGAGAGTATTGATAACGAACAATGGCAGGCAGTTTGATAACGCACAGTTCAAAAATATTTGTGCAAGTCTTCATATTGATCATCTTCAGACATCAGTTGCACACCCCCAGAGTAATGGGCTCGCAGAAGTAACGAACAGGATAATACTCCAAGACCTTCGCACGAGGATTGGAGATGCACGAGGATCTTGGCCCGAGGAACTACCATCCATACTTTGGTCTTACAAGACCACACACCGAACAGCTACTGGGGAGACTCCATTCATGCTTGCCTTCGGGATAGAGGCAACAATCCCCATTGAAGTAGGCATGCCCAGTTACAGACGTCTTTTCCTAAGTATGGAAGGGGAATGTACGGGCGAGCACCTTGACTTGCTCGAGGAAGTTCGTGAGTAGGAAAGCATGAGGATGGCATCATACCAGAGTAGGGCGGCCAAGTACTTCAACATCAAGGTCACACCAAGGAAGTTTAGGGCAGGAGATCTTGTGCTAAGGAAAGCAAAGCTGCTGGTCATCCACCAGGGAAGCTCGGGGCAACTTGGGAAGGACCATATGAAGTTATACGACAGACCCGAGGAGGATCATACAGTCTTCGGAATCTTACAGGAACGCCACTACCAAGAACTTGGAATGCAGATAACCTAAAAATCTACTACAAGTAGCAGAGTCAAACTTTGTAGTTCGTTCTCTCCAATTTTCAGTATATTTCATTTTTAATTTCAGTCACGGCCTGCGAGCCAACTTTTATTTCCCCGAAGACATGTAAATAAAAGATATTTTTCTCCAATTATGTTGTTGAACTCCAAAAAGTCTTGCCCTCGAGCAAGCACTCGAAAGCCTTCCCCACGAGGAAGCATACAAAGCCTTGCCCACGAGCAAGCACTCGAAAGCCTTCCCCACGAGGAAGCACACAAAGCCTTGCCCACGAGCAAGCACTCGAAAGCCTTCCCTAAGAGGAAGTACACAAAGCCTTGCCCACGAGCAAGCACTCGAAAGCCTTCCCCACGAGGAAGCACAGAAAGCCTTGGCCACGAGCATGCACTTGAAAGACTTCCCCACGAGGAAGCACACAAAACCTTTCCCGTGAGCATGAACTCCCAAGGCCGACCTGGAGTCAAACATCACGACGATTAACCCCGAGCATCATCGATAACGCTTCCGACATAAATACGGTTCTTATTGACCGGGGTTAGCCATTGATCGGGGTTAGAACGTGATGTTCATTAGTAATCCATTGATCGGGGTTAGAACGTGATGTTCTTCACTAATCCATTGATCGGGGTTATTACTTGATTTTCATTAGTAATCCATTGATCGGGGTTAGAACGTGATGTTCATTACTAATCCATTGATCGGGGTTAGAACGTGATGTTCATTACTAATCCATTAATCGGGGTTAGAACGTGATGTTCTTTACTTATCCATTGATCGGGGTTATTACTTGATGTTCATTAGTAATCCATTGATCGGGGTTAGAACGTGATGTTCTTCACTAATCCATTGATCGGGATTATTACTTGATGTTCATTACTAATCCATTGATCGGGGTTAGAACGTGATGTTCTTTACTTATCCATTGATCGGGGTTATTACTTGATGTTCATTAGTAATCCATTGATCGGGGTTAGAACGTGATGTTCTTCACTAATCCATTGATCGGGGTTATTACTTCATGTTCATTACTAATCCATTGATCGGGGTTAGAACGTGATGTTCATTACTAATCCATTGATCGGGGTTAGAACGTGATGTTCATTAGTAATCCATTGATCGGGGTTAGAACGTGATGTTCTTCACTAATCCATTGATCGGGGTTATTACTTGATGTTCATTAGTAATCCATTGATCGGGGTTAGAACGTGATGTTCATTACTAATCCATTGATCGGGGTTAGAACGTGATGTTCTTTACTTATCCATTGATCGGGGTTATTACTTGATGTTCATTAGTAATCCATTGATCGGGGTTAGAACGTGATGTTCTTCACTAATCCATTGATCGGGGTTATTACTTGATGTTCATTACTAATCCATTGATCGGGGTTAGAACGTGATGTTCTTTACTTATCCATTGATCGGGGTTATTACTTGATGTTCATTAGTAATCCATTGATCGGGGTTAGAACGTGATGTTCTTCACTAATCCATTGATCGGGGTTATTACTTGATGTTCATTACTAATCCATTGATCGGGGTTAGAACGTGATGTTCATTATTAATCCATTGATCGGGGTTAGAACGTGATGTTCTTTACTTATCTATTGATCGGGGTTATTACTTGATGTTTATTAGTAATCCATTGATCGGGGTTAGAACGTGATGTTCTTCACTAATCCATTGATCGGGGTTATTACTTGATGTTCATTACTAATCCATTGATCGGGGTTAGAACGTGATGTTCTTTACTTATCCATTTATCGGGGTTATTACTTGATGTTTATTAGTAATCCATTGATCGGGGTTAGAACGTGATGTTCTTCACTAATCCATTGATCGGGGTTATTACTTGATGTTCATTACTAATCCATTGATCGGGGTTAGAACGTGATGTTCATTACTAATCCATTGATCGGGGTAGAACGTAATGTTCTTTACTTATCCATTGATTGGGGTTATTACTTGATGTTCATTAGTAATCCATTGATCGGGGTTGGAACGTGATGTTCTTCACTAATCCATTGATCGGGGTTATTACTTGATGTTCATTACTAATCCATTGATCGGGGTTAGAACGTGATTTTCTTTACTAATCCATTGATCGGGGTTATTACTTGATGTTCATTAGTAATCCATTGATCGGGGTTATTACTTGATTATTATCACTAATCCTCTGATCAGGGTTAGAACGTGAAGCTCATACAACCACTGCTCATACACTGTTGATGTTCAAAACACAAAATATTTCAATTATATAATGTTCGGTACAAAAAAGAGGGGTGGGGATACAAAATTTAGCTTGGAGCATTTGTGTCATCGGGCTCGTCATCGTTACTATCTTCTTCCCCTTCCTCGGACTCCGACAGGACGAGGCCCTCTGTTACATCGGGGTCGCCCCTGAGATCCTCAGGTCGGGCCTCAGCTCCTTTCACTCGCAGTAGAGCTCGGGCCTGTTTAAATGCGTAATTGTACGAGCCTGAGGCGTATTCGCCTTGCATAAGAGAGAATTCAGCTGATTTCTTAAAATTGTTAACTGGTAGAGCACGAGCAGTCTCAGCTGCCGACAACTTCTCCTCGAAATCCTTTTGGGATCGCTCGAGCTCAAGCCGTAGCTCTTCAGCCTCATCCTCTGCCTCACCGAGCTTTGTTTTCAGAGCTTCATACTCCAGCTTGATCTTTTTCTGCTCATGCTCGAGCTCCCTAACCCTTATTTCCCGGCATGCAATGGAACGCCCCAAACCCTTGACCTTGTCTTCGTCATCAATGGCCTTTAGCGCAAGACCTTGAGCAATACTTAGGGCCTGCACGTGAAAATCCTTCGTTAGCTCGTGGAAAAAAGATGACGAATTTAAATAAATTACCTTAGTAAAGTAAGCCTCGAGATGCTTGATGCCTGTGCTTGGAGGGACCTCGTTCCTATACTTTGAGACGACGTCAGGAACCTGAGAAGCGGCCAGTATAGGGTCATCATCAAGATCAATAAAATCAGCAGGAGGTACCTGATTGATCGGGGATGCACGGGGAGGAGGAGGAGGGGGAGGAACAAGAAGCACATCCTCGTCCCCGAGCAATGTATTTGAACCTTCCCCGGGTCCGCTGGCCACATGCTTTGGTCGTTTCTTTGTCTTCTTGGTCGGGGGTCTTCCACCAGCTCCCCCGGAATTCCCTTGTATGAAGTTCTTGAGCGACGAATGATCAAACGTCATTGTGTTTCCTGCAAAAAATACAAGTCATTAGCCCGAGCAGTATGTGGAAAAGCATAGTAAAGAGGAAGGGCTGGCCTCCTACCCCCGAAGTTCCTGACTCCAGCAAGGTCGAGGACTTCATCCCCGAGCATGTCATCCAAATTATCAACCATTGGCTCAAGGGCCTCGAGCAATTGTCTATCACGCTCTAACACCTCAAAATAGGCCTGACCCTCATTAAACTTCGTGGTGTCAGGTATAACCCAGCTCGACCAAAAGGGATGCCCGGGCTCTTGAGGGACCACATAAAAGTATCTCTCCTTCCAACCCCGAAGAGAGCTGGGCATCCTAGGTAATTTAAATCTCCCCCGACTAGAGAGGTAGGCAAAGCATGAGAAATGAGGAAGTTGTTTCAGTTCGAATACCATTCTACACAGAACAAGTCGGGGCTCTATACCTAATACCCTACATGTAATGAAAAAATATACGAGCATCCTCCAATCGTTGGGCACTAGTTGCCCCGGGCACATGGAATGCTCGACCAGAAACCCTATGAAGAAGGGGTGCAATGGCCACCTAAGCCCAGCCTTCAACGAGTCCCTATAAACCAAAAATTCCCCATCCCGGGCCGTTACAATATTATCCTCAGGGGTGGGGGCCTTTACATCGCACCTGGGCATTAACCCGAACTCCCTCGCAACCTCAATGACCTTATGCTCTTTGTGTATACACCTGAGGTCGGGGTATGTTAGAAGGGCTTCATCATCTCCAGGAGCCCGGGGTCTTACGTCTACAGGGTCCAACATAGGGATCATGGTATTACCTATTTTTTCCAGCCTAACTTGCTCGCTACTCGAACTGCTAGAACTATCCGAGCTACTACTATTACTAGTTGTACTGCTGCTGCTAGACATCTCCCACAGGAACGACTAGAAATTGATAACTTAAAAGGCTCAAAGATCTTACCTCGACCGACGATAAACTAAGGAACGAACTTCTAAGCCCCGAGCACGAACTCTGTGATCTCTCTCTCAGAAGCAAAGGTAAAGTGGCTAATGGAGGAGGCTCCCTATTTATAGTAGGTAAGTGCACGAATACCAACATTCGTGTGATCTGAGCCATAAGCGACGCCACATGTCATCCATCCATGGCCCACGTGTCCTGCCAAACGTCACGTCGTTTCAGAACGACGTGGCACATGTCAGAAACCCTCCTAAGTGCCACGTCATCCCCGAACCATTTTCATGATAGATCAATGGCGCATCCACGCTCTTCCAAAGCTTAAGCATGGATGCGCGGGGGCCAGTGATGAACAATAATTCTGCTCAAGCCCGAACACGATCACGATACACATGCCCCGACCACGATCAAACACAGTCTGGCGGTGCTCTTCTGCCCCGACCATCTTTTTTATCCCCGAGGATTATATGTCCCCGAGGAGTATATGTCCTCGAGGATCCACATTCCTTCAATGTGTCCATGGTGTCCTCGGGGTACTTTATGCTCGGGGTGACTCTTACGTCCCCGGACATAATTTGGTTTAACTTCTATGACCTGCATCTTCCTAGTCCTAAGAGGACTCGTCCCCTTTGGAATCCCACTTAGGGTTTACAACCCCATTCCTAAAAATTAGGATGATGATTCCTAACATGACTCAACCAATGAAGGTATTTCAGTCCTATTATAACTCGTTTATATATCTCTATAAATACATAGCTCTCAATCACAATTCAGGTACACAATTCTTATTTTTCCAGTTTATAGCCTCTTGCATAAATTTTCTTCCTCTTTACTGACTTAAGCATCGGAGGGGCGACGAGGACACACCTCCTCGCCTTTATTGCAGGTTTTCGGAGTTCAAGTTCGTGCAATATTTTGCATCATCAAATATATCTCCCAATAATATTACAAATATGCACGCATTTGATACTAGTACAATAAACACTGAAGAACATGTCATAGCGGATTGTTTTCCAATTCAAAACAACAACAAAAAATTATTAACAATCATAAAACACAGACAAAAACCAATTCTCTGACTCAAAGAAAAAAAAAATACAAATTCACAGTGGGGGGGGGGGGGGGGGGGAAGAGAACTGAAAAAGGAGAAAAAGAATTCACAAGAAATTAAACATTTGTAGCATCAATCTTCACCATAGTTGCCGAGGGGACTTATCTTTCGGTCCGTTTAGGACAATCCTTCACTTGTAACGATTTCCTTCTTTAGCTTGCTTGAAACTGAGTTCCCTCCTCTGATTGTAGGTACTTTATACCACCCAATAGACGTACACAATATTGCAAAAGCTCGTCCAAAAATAGCTAATAACATAAGAATAAATGTTATAACCACCAGAAAATAGTAATATGGTTGAATAAATTTTTCCATCTTAAACCTTCCACATATCGAGCAACACTTCATATTCCTTGGGTCGAATTTTTCGTCCTTCGATTGTTGAACTTCATTTATGATGGCCAAATCGACCGGAGACTTGTCGGACACTTGAGATTTGTTTTTAGGTCCGCAAGCATTTGCTTTGTGGTCTTGTGATCTTTTCTCTTTCGCTTTAACAACGATGGGCATGACATGATTGGAATTCGAGTAAACAAAACGGACGAGAGAAACATCTTCGAAGCCCATCTGTGTGTATATTTCCTGTCTCTTCTCATCAAGATCTGCAAAAAGTGCATAGAATTTCTCTAAACCCCTATTGGCATAAGGGTTCTTGCTGTCTTTCCTTCTGCTTCCAAAGCTGATGCTCCTTTTTGATATTTTTGGAGCAGAATAGTTACATGCCCTAAAAAGTTCATCATCTTCTTCAATGTTAAAGCCTCCACAAGTGAATGGACTGCACATTTGAAGAAAAATTTGATCAATTAAAGTTTTTTCTTTTCTTGTTTTTGGTCGAGGTTATATGTTTGATTGTATAAGAGTTTTTAATAGACGGACTTTCATATAAGATTGAATAATTATTTGGAAGAATTGATCAAAGAGGCGATTAGTCAAAAGACTTCAAAGTCTTGCAAGCACATATATAATTCCATGGAAGCTTCTATGTTTTCTAAGATCTTGGATTTAGGATTTTGCTGTCATTTGACTTCTTGCAGAAGGGGTAAAATGAATATCCACGACAAGTAATTTATTTTGGCTTTTTTATTTTTTAGAAAAAATGAGTGATTAAAATTAATTTCAAAAAAAATGTATATAATTAAAAAAAAGTTTGAAAAATTATGTTATTTATAAACTACTCATAATCTTTGCTTTAAAGAACAAATAACGAATGATAAATCCCACTCAACTTTTGAGCAGAATAAGACGACATCCAATGGGAAATAATGGTGGGAGGGGTATATATGGAGGAAATCATGCTATCCACTTCGATAATGCATTTTTTTTTTTTTTTATTCTTTCTTATTTCGTAGTTACTAGATTACTATGATCAACAAAACTATAATTTACAATCATTGAACTAGTGTTGACACAAAAAATCGTCCAAAAACATAAACATGAACACAATGTTGACACATGGACAACAAAGTAATAAACACTGAGCGAAATACAACTTAGCGTAGAGGACTAACAATGCTAGAAAGAATTCGTGAAACCGGGGCGAGGAAAGTAAAATCAGCAAACATCTTGGGTGAAGTCAATTAGATCATGTCCCAAAAGAAGAGTAGAACGTGGAGCAAAATTAGAGACATAATGGAACAATTATAATCCATTATTGTCCATAATTCCCCATGATCCAATAGTTATTGACAAATGAAGTTACCGGTTAGATTGTGAGAAGCAGCTACTAAGAAAGTGCAAGTACTGAGATCATTCAAATAAGAACGTGACACTTATGAGATCAAGCGATTATTTCAAAAATGCTATTACAAGGTATAAAAAAAAGTAAGAAATCATGACATTTATTAAAACTAACAAATCAACTCTCAAAACATAATATATAATTTTATTTATTTACTTTTTCACACCAATGTTCTACTTTCTTGCAATTGTAGGGTTGCACTCATTGGAGACAGTGGCTCTCTATTCTTAATTAAACTCCTTTTTAGGACTTTGTCTAAAGAAGTTTGTTCCTACACACAATTATCTGTGTTTGTTTACTTAATTTTTTTCGCACAATCATGCGCGAACAATTTGGAATGCTAAGTGGGATAATTGGTTTAGAACAAAGTTAGTCTCTGAAAAATGATGACAATGACCTAGTCAATCAGTGCTACATATCTCCTTTCGTTGAGCATAGTCCAGAAAGCAACTGTTATGAGCCTAAGACGAAACTCAATCCAAAATGTGATGCAGTCATTGTTTAGTGACATAACCACGGACTTGATTTAACATGTGAGACTACAAAACATACATTAACACTGAAAAACTTGTTCGAACTAGGAATGCTCATTATAATAATATGGTTAGACTACTAGGCACATTAAACGAATTAATGACCAATTTGGTAAGCCATTTCAGTCACTAAACTAGATTTGGATTGCCTTTAGAAGGTGCACGATACTAAAACCGGGAACATTAATCCAATGGATAAAAATCCTCCTCTTTGATATGCCTTTGGAATGACTCAAAACAACAAAGTGCCACGTATTGAACATGGAGGGTTATGGCCAAAATGATGGTAAAAAATAACAATCATGTTGTTAATGGAGGAAACCAAATGACTGATCCAAATGAATGAGGGAAATTGTTAGATTAGGAGAGCACCAACGGTCAACCCTGATCCAAAACATGGCGGTTTCCACTGTTATTCCACACATGTGATGCCTAGGTACCCAAGCCTATAGCTGTTCCCATGAACCTAATGCCTTGTTAAGGGAACAGATTGCCAAAAGTCTACTCGTTTTTTCAAAGAAAAATAATTTTTATTTTTTATTTTTTCTCTGCAGTATAATTTAGGGAGAAAGGTCTCATTTGTATAGAGTGTGAGGAAATACAAGATAACAGAAAAGGAATCAAAAGGTTCTTAGAAAAAACTGAAGAAAATGGCGAAAGAAACATAAAAATAATGTTATGCGTTCTAAACTATGTGTTAATAGACGGAGAGTTATACAAAAGACTTTCAGATGGAATCATGCTAAAGTGTGTTGATTTGTTTGACGCTAAGACAATTATGATAGAAGTACTTGAGCGAATAAATGGAGCTTACCAAACATGTCAAAATATGAGCAGTTTGGTCATTATGAGTGACTACTTTTTGCCTAAAATGGAGGAATTATGTGTCGAATATGCTAAATGTTGTTTAGCATGTCAAACATAGTGAGTAATTCAAAGAATTCCAGCAAGTGAAATGACTCTTATCGCTAAGTTTTGGTTGTTCAGAGGATGGACGATAGACTTAATAGGAAAGATCTTTCGTCCTCATCAAAACTACACACATTCATCATATTAGCCACAGACTTTTCACTGGGTGGGTTGAGGTCATTCCTTTAAAAGAGATCCCTCAAGGTGTAGTGACTGAGAATTTTTCAATTGATTATAAAATAAATATTTAATTTCTCAAAAACGTGTCGCTATAATTTCGACTATTTTTAAATTAAAGCGTGTTCGTCTAACCATATTGATTATTTCAAACCAATAAAATATAATTTGAGTCCAATTCGATTCCTAGTCCAATTTCATATTTTTAAATATTGTCCAAATTAATTTGAGTCCAAAATTATTATTTATTTTAAATCCGAATTATTTTATCTCTAAAATTTTAAAATACAAATTTATTATTATCCAAATTTATTTTTCATCCAAGTTTCATCTTTTAAATAATTTTTTTAGTAAAGTATTCTATTCGCACTTGTATTAAATGGAAAAATACATAAATAAGGTGTTTTAAAATACAAATTTCAAAATTAAGGTAAAACAGCTATAGTTTCAAAAATCAGGTTATAATTAAAATTAATTAATTTCATTAAAGAAATAAATATATTTTAATAAATAAATATATTAAAGTCACAATATTATACATTTCAAGTCACAAAATGACTAATCTTTTATGTCACAAATATATTCCAGATTACAAGTCAAAATTTTAAAGCCACTAGCTTATTTTTGGGTCTCAAATCTTTTAAGTGTCAATTACCAAATTTTAGATTATAATTATTTGATTTCTAGGCTACAATTTATCAATTATTAGGTCACACGTCTTTTTAAGTCACATTTATCAAATTATTAGGTCAAATCATCGCACAATCACCACCTGCCGCCGGCATCTCACCAAGCATTTCAACGCCGTCACACCACAACCGCCCCTAACCAAAGAAAAAAAAAGATGTCGATGATGTCACAATTGTCCTCTGCCACTACCGTCGTCTCACCATAGCCATCACCTCCATCACCATCATAGCATCTCGCCCAATAAATACCTGCAACTGCCCCTGCCGTCGCTAGCATCTCAACACCACCACGACGACTATCTCCACCATCATGGCCTCTACCACTACCACCTGTAAATTGCACACCACGTCAAAATTTCAAAACCGAAAATAAATCCCTCCCTCACCACCGTCACCGCCGCAACTACTTCACGTTGGTTGCACGCCTGCACCACCACCAACCAAAGTTTTCAAAAAAAAAAAAAAGACAGAAAGAAAGAAAGAAAAAAGGCAAACCACGTCGCTGCAAGCAGGTGGAGGAACTCACAGGCGACATGGACCATGGACGGTTCATAGGAAGATCACAGCTAGCGCCGCCCAGGCGCTATCGAGTGTGCCATCTTCGAAGCACTCAGATGCTATCACGTGTGGCTTCATCGCAGCACCTAGGTGCTACAGCGCACGATGTCGTCACTACTCGTAGGCGCTGAGTACGGTAACTTCGCTGGGGCATCGAAAATGCAGAGAGAATGGAACGAGAGGGTGGGGGAATTGGGTTGGGAGTGTTACGACTGCTCGCAGGCGCTGACCACGGTAACGTTGATGCGTCGCCACTGGTCGCAGGTGCAATGTCGATGCGGCGGCTCTGATAATGCAGAGAGAATGGGACGAGAGAGAGATGGTGGGGGAGTTGGGTTGGGATTGTGAATCAGCCTAAAATTAGGGTTAAATTTGGGGTGGGTGGTGACGGGGTGTATATAGTTAATTTAATTTAATAATAATAATAATAATAATAATAATAATAATAATAATAATATTTTATAATTATAAATTGAATTAAGACCTGATTTTTGAATTTATATAAATTTGATCTTATTTATGAATTTGGATCTTTAAAAGTAGGGATATGTGTAATTTCCTCTTCTTGTATCCCAAGTTTTCACAATCCTACTCGAAATCAGACGTTTCCATATCCAACATTCCACAATTCTATTCCAACTGTAATACTTCTCATACCAATCTATATATATACATATATATTCTCCATCAACATTCGAATCATCTTCTTGGTAAGATTGCACAATTCAATTCATGCAGAAAATCATCAACACTTCTCAAAGTTCAATTTCTCTTCTCAGAAAGTTCAACCGAACCATGAACCTCAACCAATGTTGAGCCTCAATCCTACGATCAGTATCCCACAATCTGCAAATTTTGACTCCATTGATTCACTGCCTTCGTCCACACAAAACCCAATCAATAGAACCACGAGCCTCAACCAATGTCGAGCCTCAACCTCCGATCAGTATCCCACAATCTGCAAATTTCGACTCCATTGATTTACTGCCTTCGTCCACACAAAACCTAATCAACAGAATCCAACAACCCAATCCACCGCCATTATACAAAACCGCAACTTTCTGCCTTGGTTCCTTTCGGTTCTTCGCATCCGAAATCGCCCAATCCTCCTTCTGCCGCCCCATTCACCCACCGTTCTTGCCACCTCTCGATGGCGGCGTCACCTCCTGCGAACGCCGGTGAAGGCACCGGCAGCTTCGTCCCCAACCTACAACCTCTCGCTCACTCGGTTCAAATGGACAGAGATAAAGGGATCTTTTTTTCAAAAAGGGCTTTGATTTTACAAATTTATCTCTTAGCCCTCAAGTTTTAAAAGTATTTATTTCAGCCCCTTGTTTTAAAAGAGCTTTATTAACCAGCTCTCAAGTTTTGAAAGTCTTTTTATTCAGTCCCTGTAGTTTTTGAAATATTTTATGCAGCTCTAAAGTTTTGCAAATCATTTCTCTCTGCCCCAACTATTTTGAAAAATAAATTTGTTAGTCCCCTAGAGATATTCAAAACATATGAGTCAGCCCAATAGCTTTCAAAATCATTTATTTTGGTCTTACCTCTTTTAAAATCCCAACTATATTTAATTTTCAATTTAAACCCTAAACATTTATTCTTCTTTTAAAAACTCTTTCATTTTAAAACATTTGAATTCCAAAATATTAGTTTAAGATTTATTTTATTTATTGGCTAGACGAGGCGTTTGGACATTTAGAAGATTGACGTTTTTCTCGCTCAACAAACTCCAGAATAAGGTAAACTCCCCTCCACTAATTAGTTTAAATTATAATTGCATGTATTATGTGATTTTATGGGATTTATATGCATTTAATGCATGAGACGAGACGAGATTATAATGTTGTTATGCATAACTTACGTGCTTTAATGTATGAGACGAGACTACCCACACCCTATGTTTTTAAAGAGCCTTTGATTTTTAAAAATAAAAAGCCTATGATGATGATGCTAATGATGTCACTGTATAAGTTGCATAATTATGTATTCAATTATTCTGTAAATTAATTATTGACGATGTTCTACTGAGTATTTCTATGAAATGCTCATTCCTTTTTTCAACAACATTTGCAGATATTGGAGATGGAGGCGCGTGATGGACTTGGTGGCAATAATAATTAAATAATAGAAAGTTTATTTTATTCATGTTCAATTTTTGAATGCTACCAAATTTTGTATCTATAATGATTTCTTATTTAGAAAATAATGAGCGATTTCAATTGTTATTTCAAGAAATTCCAAATTATTAAATTTTATTTACTGTTTGGTTTTATTTAAATGTTGTCAATTATGAGAAAATTTATTATTCTTCCGCTAAATCGTTATTTTAAAAGTTAGATGAGACGATAACGGATGAACGAGGTATTTAGAGCTCGAGGCGTTACACAAGGAAACATCATAGAGTTCATCCAAGATCATATAATCTATAGGTTTGGAATACCTCAGATCTTGATGATGTATCACAGGACTTCTTTGGAGGAAAATAAAGGAAGGTTGGAGGAAAATGTCCAATTAAAGAATAGAGGGAAAAAATTTCGGACAAAGGACTTTATTAATAGAATAGTTACTTACAATTAGAAATTGATGCAAATGTCCTACAGGCCATAATCTCAAAAAAGTACAAAGAGCAGGCCACTATTGTCTTTCGACTGACCATTACATCATCTGTTGAAGAGATCAGTCTTCATCTCCTCCCTAGATGTTTTGTTGTAAGAATCACCCTCTAGTCTTGCCATAAGGGTTAAGATATCGTGGAGGTTGGAAATGTCTGGGCCACAGACTGAGAAGCACTCTCAGCAAGCAATTGGCCTCGCCACAAGAGTCCGCTTGTAGGATTCTGTATCACCCTGAGTATTTCTAAAGTATTTCTTAAAATTAAATACACATTTATAATTATGGAAGGTAAATGCAGAAATTATAAGAAATTGATACCTTCCACAGAATTAATATTGTATCCATAATATTATTAAATCAAACACGATATAGAATTAAAATAAACTACTAAATTTGCATTTTCTTTTTAAGTTAATAATAACTCATAAAAATTAATAAAACTAATGGTCATTTATTATTTAAATATATATGAACTGGTTTTTACTTTTCGAAGACGCTATTAATTTGAATTAGGTACAGTTTGTTAAATTTTTAGTTATTACAAATGTGTAACATTGTAAATGGGGAAAAAATATTGGAGTAATATACTTGAATATAAATAAATGTGATATTCTATATAATGTGTTATGTTGGAAATGAAAAATTGGATTAATATATTTCAAAAAATTAAATTTGTGAGAACTAGTGCAAATCAATATTATATATATATATATATATATATATATATATATATATATATATATATATATATATATAGGAAGGAGGATCGCCTAGTATAAGAATTTCAGACTCGATCATCTATTAAGAAAAACAATTTGTAAGCAAAGGTGGTTAATGTTAAAATTAATGCTATTGAAAAATTAAATGGTGTTTTTATCTATATTTTAATCTTAATATATATATATATATATATATATATATATATATATATATATATATATATATATATATAAAACGGTATGTATTAAATTTAAAAATTTGTTCAATTTTTTTTGTTTATATTTTGTCGGGTTAACATACAACGATTATATTTTGTTTATGTTTTGCCGAAGTATATCAATGTTATTACTCACGACTCAACTAGTCGCGACGATTTAGATAAATCGCTCATTCTTATTAATTAGAGTAATAATCGAATGAACCTCAATAGAATAAAGTGTCGATCTTTATTCATGGTCCGGGACTAAATTATTCTCGATTGAAATTTAATATTAATCTTCTATAATTCGAAAGTACTAACATTAAATTATCTTTAAAACAATCGAAGACCCTTACGAATTGCAAATTAAATAAACGTCAAATATTATATCAAATATGAATAATCGTTTATTACATTTCAGTAAACTCCTAACGCTTTTGAGCACAAATTCCAACAGCCTTGTAATCAGTAAGCTTTGTAAAATGCATTAAATAGTCATTTGTAGTTGGGTTGCCTTGGTAAACTGTGGCCAGTTGCGAGGGTAGCTGCACCTCCTTGGCACGATAGGACTATATCGCTCTTCATAACGCCAGGATAGCAGATCCATATGATAATCTTTGCAGAAGCATTGCTGATTGAAAGAATAAAAGCACTGCACATGCCAAAAGGAAGTCACATCCTAAGGAAAGTGGGCTCCACCAAGCATGGAGTTCAAAGAATTTACAAGAATCAATTACAAATCCACGAGTATAAAGTTTCTTCGCCCGTTTAATAATCTCAACTGAGTAGACAGTAATATATTACATTCAGTACCCTTCCATCAATTCACCTAACCAAAAAGCCCATAAACCATATTTGGTGGATTTTAAATTTGGTGAACACTCGTTATAGCAACAATAAGGATAACCAAATTTTAATTCCAAAAGGCTATGTTCAAAGATAACATCTTGGATGAAACCAAAGTTAAAATTTCCTCAAAGAATAGGGATTTCAAAACGAACTACGAAAATTGTGACCCGCGGAGCTCTGCCCCTATTAGGGGGGCATAACCGCCCCGTATAAATGGATCCGTGGGGTGAATACGGGACAAAAAAGTTCTGCCTTGATCTAAACGGGGCGGGGACGGTTTTCCCCCACCCCGTCACGTTTCGCCCCGCCCCAATCTTCAGTTAAAAAAAAACAAGGTATGTTTATTCTTACTTTCAATTAATTAACATATTTTATTTTTATTCACAATTTATATCTAAATATTATGATAATGTGCATTGCAAAGAGGGGAAATTAATTTTTTTTTTTACTAGTTATTTACTTCAATTATTTAAAAATATGAGAGATAAATAATTTTTTTTCACTCATAAGAAATATTTTGGACAAAAATCATTTTTATGGACAACATATGAAAATTAATAAATGGCTGATGATAAAATATTTATATAAAAAACTTGAGAGCATAAATGTAAAGAAAAGCTTAGGGATATTTATTAAAAAAAAAATGTGGTGTAGTTAACAAATATTGTGGTGTCAATATATTTGTCCTGATATTAATGAAAGAGAATCTTTTGGTTGACTAATATATCCTTATATTTTTCCTTTCATGACAATTTTACCCTTTTATCTTAATTCAAATTCATATTAATTCTTAATTTATATTCATCTTAATTTCGTATTAATAATATTTAAAAAAAAAATGAATTAAACACCGAAGAGGAATCAAGCACATTAACTCTCCCTAATAATGGCTTAATTTGTCGTCCTTTCCTTTTCCTTTTTCTTGTAAGTCATATTCATCTTAATTTTGTATTAATAATATTAATTAACGAAATGCTATAAACTCAAAGAATGAATTGTGGTCCTATACACAAGTATCTATGTCATCGTCACTATTTCGAAGGAAGAAGAAAAATAGAATGAAGCCAAGAATGAAAAATTGTAGCTAGCTCCCACTAATGAATCATTTTAGGGATTCAGTAAGGCATTGTGTAGCAATGCAATTTATGATTCAAATTTTATGGGTTTTATTGCATTTTTTTTAGAGCTGCATTTCTATTTTGCTTAATATTATATTTCCTGCAAGTTGATTAATAGGATTCAGAAATTCATAATCTAATTGAATTTGAATTGACGGGGGGAGGTCATTTTCTGTTTAAGGTTTGTCCGTAGAAGCCGACATATTCATTTTGCTGTGCAGTGTGCTTATGAGAGTGCGCGCAAAAGATTTATCTAAAAGTTACCATTAATGTTTTGTGAATTTTCTCTACTTGAGGTTTGCAAGTAATTTTGTTGAGCAGTGTAGTGTGTTCATGTAATGGCCATGGTACTGCAAAAAGAGACCATTTCAAATCACTGGATTCAGAATTACATTTATTATAACCTTGATATGAAACCTTTGATGAATCAGGATCTTAAGAAGAAGCAAATGGTGAGCTTACTCCCTTTTTTTTTTTTTTTTTTTTTTTCTTTTTGTGCAGTTGATATTTCTTATTTTTGCAGCTTTTATACTAATCCGTGTGGTTAAGTTAGCAAAAATGAAGCATAGAAGAGATAGAATTGATGCTTCATTTGCATCATTCGAGTGAGATGTCTCATTATCTCATGTCCATTTGTGTTACTCGGTTTACTTTGGAATTAATATAGTCGAATTCAAATAAAACTGCCCTCCCTGTCCCATATAAAAAATTTTAATATTGGTTAAATAATTTTTTCATTTTACAATTTTGCCCCACTCCCTAGACATATATAGATAAGAATTCTTAGAATATCTGATCAAATTAATAAATTTAAGTTAAATATTCCTCAATTACTTTACCAGTTATTCGTTCTCTCCCATTTACTCTCATTTCATAGGCCCTCGATTCCTCTCTATCGCTTTTCTTTTACAATTGCATTTTAGATTTTTTTTTTATTCCTCTAATGTTTTGAATATTATGTATTTACGGTGTATATGAGTTTAACAAATATATTTGTTTGACATCTCAGTTAATAGGTATATGGTTATTTATTTTGTTGCATTACTGTAATTTTTGGTATTAAAAAGGTTCTTCGAATGCCTTATCGATCGAAAATTCTAAATGTGATCATTTTTTAGTGGGGTTGTGCAATAGATTTTTGCTTCTTTGATGAAAAAGGAGTTCAGATAATTCAATAATATAGATAATTTTAATGATATAGATTTGTTTCTCTTGCATATTGCCACAATGAATGTGAGTTTGATTATTGATATTTTGCTGTATGGAATTTCATTTTTATGTACTTGATTAAGAGTTTAGATTTTTGCTGACAATCTTGCTGCAATATTTGTTCTATATTGTTTTTCTTAATTATTGGCTCACGTTCTCTTATTAAACTATAAATACAGATGGAATTGTATATTAGCGTAGGAAAAGCTCATTTAACAGGTGCGTACTTTTCTTTTCCTTTCATTTTAAATGTAACTATGTTTACATTTATTTTTATTGTCTCTCTCGATATTTCTATGAATCTCAACTTTAATCATTTTTTCTAGGAAAATGGCACATATAGTCCCTAAACGTTTGTTTCTTTGTGCAATGAATCTCTAACCTTTCATTTTTTGTGCTAAAGTCCTTAAACGTTGTATTCTTTGGTGCAAGAGGTCATTTTGGATGATTTTCTTCCATGATAAAAAATTAAAGAATGACGAAAATGCCCTTATACATATTGGTGCAATTAGTCCCTGAACTTCAAATTTGGTGCTTAAGTCTCTAATATTTCAATTTGTGCAAGTAGTCCCTAAACTTAGCCATTATTAGACGTAACTAGTGTTTCTCCCGTGCGATGCATGGAAGCTATTGTCTACATATATATATATATATATTATTAAATGATGAATGTTTTAATACTTCCTTTTTTTTTTACGTGACATCTTATTTAATATCTTTTTTAATCTATTCAACCCTTTGCAATTAGTTAGTAACACAAATATGACCACAAAATATATAATCTTTAATTGTGACTTATTCCATGCATGGATATTGTAGCAAATCTTATGTTCCAACTAAATGCCTCTTTACATAATGCAAAACTTAATGTTGAAAAGATGCACCAAATCAGTGTCCATTATAAATTTCCTCAACTTTCTAAAATTCATCATAATGGGCTTCCTTATTCATCACAAGCGTAAACAAACCGTTATGTTTTCATATTTGAGTTTTAAATCGTGAACACATAGTGGTTCAATAATAATTGATAACTAATCTAAAAATAATTTAAAAATCATTAACACAAAGTGGATCAATGACAATTGATAACTAATCTGAATATAATTTAAAAATATTTCATAATACACATTGAGCAATAGAAAAAAATTGTAAAGACATGAAATTAAAAATATTCAAGAATAGGTCCTACCAACTAATTTTATTATTATACAATCTTAAACATATCCCTTTAGTTGAGAAATTCTGACCAGCCTATTGACTTGATTTCCTGTCCAGAATTTTCAACTTACATATGAAAAAATTAAATTAAATTGAAAAATATATTGCTTCACTGTGTTTTCCTAGAATGAGATCCATAATGCTAACAAATTCATTGGAACAATTCCTCTAGCATCACCACAGACCATTGCACTTACAGGTGCAACATTTGTAGGTGTATACAATTGCCCACCTTTCACCTATAAACACCACAATAAATCCACTAAAAACCCTTGAGCTAGAGATGAGATATGTTCATTTATTAAAAATAGGTCTTTAACAATTCACCTTGTGCTATAACATGTGAATCATCTCGTATAGGTTGTTAGAAACGGATATAATAATTCATCTAAATATAGTCGTCAGAAATATTTACTCATCAATAAAATTTCTGGATAACTATTCAGTAGAGCAAAATGTAAATGAGTTTCAAAAATATTACTACACAAAACAGGAATCGTACTTTAGAAAGGCTGAATACCAAAAGCTTTGTCTTGTCTCGCTTCAACAATTGTGCAATAGTAAAAATGGATGCATTCATCTCTGTGTGTTTATCAACATAAGTGAGGAATCATTTGAAACCACATGTTGTGCTTGCTTATCAACGTGATATAAATCAACCACATCTTGGAGATCTTTTGTGAATCTGAAGACCAAGGTGAAATTTCAATGCAAGTTCAAAATAATAGGAAATTATATATCATTATCTCTACTGAATATATAACTCTTGACTGACTACACAAGCTTAATAATATCAATAAATCAAATACAACTATTTGAATATGCTTAATAGTATCGATATAACCAACTGATATTCATTTTTTCTCTAATACCTAGAGTAACAATTCTAGGAACCTAATCATAATTTTTCAGAAAATCAATTAAAAAATGCCTGCAAATCTTGTTTCTGCAAATCTTGTTTCTTAATCAAACTTTTTCTATTTTAATAAATACAAAATGGGGGAAAATCTATAAAAAAAAATAACTGAAATAGTGAACCATATTTTTCATAGAAAGAACCTAGATACATATTGGCTAGTACTTCAATCAAGATTTTCTATTTTCAGCGGGGACCCCTCTAAGGAGAGCTACAATTATGTCAGGATTTGAAGTATTATTTGGAGTAATAATAATAAAACTTAGAATTACCATTTGGGCAGAAGTTCTTTCCCATTTTAATGGAGAAAATTCTTATGACTACAATCTGGAGATTCGGAGACACATCCCTAACCTGATCTCATCAATAACATCTAGAACTTTCAAACATTATAAATTTTGATATAAAAAATCATAGACGTGCAATTACA
Organism: Ligustrum vulgare; assembly: GCA_963555705.1. Lineage (NCBI taxonomy): Eukaryota > Viridiplantae > Streptophyta > Magnoliopsida > Lamiales > Oleaceae > Ligustrum > Ligustrum vulgare. Next base: position 30,818,688 of record OY743173.1, read on the forward strand.
GAATAGTAACACACCTAAAAGTCTCAATAGAATAGGAAGTTGACCTCATCATCATTGTAAAAAAGGCAACGTCTCAACAAAGTAAATATGTGGGGATGCAACAAAGAAAAAAATGTTTACCTCCAAGTCAATAACTCATGTCTATTAAAAAATGATGTTAATAGAAATTAATCGAGTCATACTTTCAATAAATCAATCATTGCACCAAATTTTTCTAGCGTCGTACTGACAACACTAGCCCAAACAACTGCATTCTCAAGTATCACACGATTGTAGATATATCGGATATATTTACTTGGATCAAAGGTCTTTGGTCCTTCATGTAGCGACCAAGAATTTTTCACGTAATTTAATAATTATTTCAAAGTTTCGAAAATCGTGTCGCTGCGATCTCACCCATTTTTAAGTTAACGTCACGACGCGTTCGTCTAACCAAGTCGAGAAATGTAAAGTCAATTTGATTTTAATTAAATTCCGAATTTCCAAATATTATTGTTTTAATTATTATTTTCACATCATATTAAATTCCAATTTTCATCAATATCATTTTATCAGTTTAATTCTTCCAATCCAGTTGAATTCGCGTGAGAATTTTTCCTCCAGCTACGTGCATGGTTGTCTTGAATTGCGCACTCTACCAAACCCAATAAAATTCCCATACAAATATTCTACGCAACCCATCCTTCCACCACCCTAAGCCCATACTCTATTGCTCTCACTTCACCCAGCACACTCCCTCCTTATACACTGCACAATTCCACCATTCGCCTCAAACCAGCATCTTCCCCAGCTCCTGTTTCAGCCTACAGTCCAGCAAGGTAATGCTCCCTCCCCCTTCATCAACCATCACCAAACCTCAATCACCACTGCCCCCAACACCACCATTTTTTCAGCGATCAATCTACCCTACTGCAACCAACTCCAAACCGCCCCTGTGCAGCACCGTTTCAGCACCACCATCACCATCTCAGTCTCCCAATTCAGCAGAGGTAACGTTCTTTTCCTACTTCATCACCACAAACTGCGTAATCCAAACCAAAACACCCCCCATTATCCAATATCAACCCAGGCAACCACCTCCACTGCCCATGTTTGTTCACTTCATAATCACCACCGTTACCACCACGGTATCACAGTTTCCCAGCCACGTCCAACCACCCCCACTGCCAAGAACCATCACCACCGCCACCTCCTTCATCACCGACACAACCAACCACCATCCTCACCAATCCCAAAACCGTCCCAAGCTTAGCCAACACAAGCTCCACTACACCAAACGTTAGCCTCCAACGAACCGGCCAAACCACCACCTGCAGCACCACCACAAAACTCCAACTCACCACCATTCATCATCACCGCACCCACTGCCCTCTCCAATTTTCCCAAAACAAACCCAAAATCAAAACCCAGAAATAGAAGCCCAAATCCTTACCTCGACCGCCGCCGCCTGTTCGCCGGAAAATCGCGATTCAAAGCCCCGGTTTGCACCCATTTTCACACCCTTTTCGCACCTAAACCCCACAAGAACCCAGCCTACCCCACCCTTGTCGTACGCTGCACCCGGTGCCGGAGTCTTCGCCGGCAATAACCTCCGCCGCTCCCCTCCCCTCCCCTCCTCTACTCTCTGTCTCCGCTCTCTCTCTCTATACGCTCCTAGTGAGAGAGGGAGAAATGGGATATGTATATATATATATAATTTTATTATTTGAAAGTTTTCTAAAAATTTTATGTAGTCCCTAAGTTCCAAAATGTTTCAAATCGGTCCCTATAGTTTTAAAACCTACCATTTCAGCCCCTTAAGTTCCAAATAATTTTAATCAGCCTTTCATTTTTAAAAATCTATTATTTTCAGCCCTATTGTTTAATTTTCGTTATGAGCTTCGACCCAACTTTTGAAGTTTACATTTTAGTCCCGCAAGTTTGATAAGTATTCATTATTAGTCCCTCAACTTTCAAATTATCAATTTTAAACTATAGATTTCAACGGATTAATTTAACTTATTTTCATATTGGATAGACGAAGCGTACGGTGAAATAAGGAATTGAAGTCATTTCCCGCTCAACTTTACACTCGTCAGATTTAAGGTAGACTCTTATCTACAAATTTACGTTTTTCAAAAGTGCGCATCAATAATTATTTGATTTATAAGTTTAGCATATATGATTTTGTGTTCATGAGAATTACTTGCTTAAATGCATGAGACTTGAACATTTTCTTTGTTCATGAGAATTACTTGCGTAAATGCATGAGACTTGAACTTTATGTTCATGAGAATACTGGTGATCGTTAGACACCTGAGACTTGAATATCATGATTATGTGTTTTAATTTATAACGTTAAATGATTATTATGCGCGAGTCTACTGAGTATTTCTATGAAATGCTCACGTCTATTTTTAACAACCTTTGCAGATTTCGGAGAAGGTGGCCAATGATGGATGATAGTGGCAATAGTCGTTAAATAATTGAGAATCTTATTTTGATGTTCCATATTTCTAAACTTTGGCTAATTTTGAGATTTTCAATTATTTGGGAAATTATGGCGTTGCCGAATGTTTCGTATTATTAATGGCTCGACTCGTTAGTTTGAAATACTTCATAAATGTCATCGAATTTTATCGACCATTACAGTTGATTTAATATTTCCAAAAACGAATTTCAGTGATTTCTTCCGCTAAAATATTATTTTAAAAATGTAGACAAGAAATGACGTGGTAAACCGGGTATTTAGAACTCGGGGCGCTACAACTTGGTATCAGAGCCAGTCTGCGTTTCTGTAGACTGGCAAAATTTCAAAATGAATTTCAAGAAACATTTTACACTTTAATTATGACTAATGAAGATTGCCACTGCCATCATTCGTCCCACCAACCCCGAGGTAAAGAGTTTATGATGTTTAATGTTATTTCAGTATTTCGGATACTTATTTTAATGATTTATGAGATTTAGAAGAAAAGAAAGAGTTTGTATCCGAATAAGAAAGAGAAAGAAAAGACGGAACGAGTGTTGAGCATAATGGGAACAATAAAATGATTTAAGAATGATTTTATAATAATTCTTGTCCTCGAAATTAGAAATGATGAACCCTAGCTGGACTTTGCATAATAATTATTTGGACATGACATGATTGATGAGAATTGGATTAAGTAGTAGTGAACACGGATTTTTTTCGTTTTTAAAGGGAATGTCGAGGCGTGTAATCAGAACCGCTTCGAATCATACAACTGATGAGCAGACTGCTTCGGGACAGGGTCCCACAACCCAATCTACAGTTATCAGAGACTTGCTGCAAGCTGTCCAGGAATTGAGGCAAGCCCCAGCGGGTCCCTCGGTTCCAGTTATCGAACAGTTTCGGAGGTACCGTCCCCCTACCTTTGATGGGGGCGATAACCCCTTGGCTGTTGAGGAATGGCTTCTGACGATCGAGAGAATTTTCCGGCACATTTCTTGCCCGGAGGACAAGAAGGTCTTATGCGCTGAATTTATGTTAAATGGTAGAGCCGGCTTCTGGTGGGAATCTGCATCCCGGACCAGGACTGTAGCACATCAGGCAGCTCTCACTTGGGAAGAGTTCAAGGTTGAAGTCAGAGATAAATTTTTCCCCCAAGCTCTTAGGGACCACAAGGAGACTGAATTTCTACATCTGGTTCAAGGAGAGCGGGATATCACCGATTATGAAAGAAAGTTCGAGGAATTGTCCCGCTATGCTCCACATTTTGTGGAAACTGAGTTCAAGAAGGCACGACGTTTCGAGAGGGGCCTGCGCTCGGACGTCAGGCAGATTGTTAGTTCGCATGAACTACCCACTTACAGGGAGGTAGTAAAGAAAGCTCAGGCAGTGACTTACGCGGGTGCACCAGTTGGGAACCAGGGCAACCATAATGAGCAGAGATATCAGTGTAAGAGGAAATGGCAGAGTCCAAATCGTAATCAAAATCGGAACAGGAATCAGGCGCCTAATAAGAGGCAGAATTCAGGACCCACGGGAGGACCTTTGACTAATTTTACTTCCCCTTGTCCTAAGTGCCAGAGGTTACACCGGGGAGAGTGTCTGGCGGGTAAAGATATCTGCTACAGGTGTGGCCAGTCGGGTCACTTTGCCTTAGACTGTCCTGCTTCGTCTGCCCAAAGTTTCAATCAGAGGAAGAACGCGGACCAGAATAGAAGAGGGAAGGCGAGAGTATTTGCTATGGATGCAGCTGAGGATTCTGACGTGATTGCAGGTACACATGTTATTTCCTAAATCCCTGAACATGTCTTAATTATTTTCCCCATAGAGTACTTTTCCATTTTGAGCATGTTAATATGATAACAGGTATATTGTCTGTTTCTGGTATCCCCGTATATGTCCTTATAGACTCAGGAGCTACGCATTCGTTTATATCTGATGTATGCTCAGAGAGACTGAACTTAAAAGGGAAAGAAACTGGTAGTACATTAGAGGTTAGCCTACCGTCGGGAGGTACTATCGATACTAATATGATAGTCAGATCGATACAAATAGATTTTGATGGCCAAATATTGGGAGCAGATCTGAACATTATTCGCATGAAAGACTTTGATATTATTTTGGGTATGGATTGGCTCAGCGCCAGTCGAGCTGCGATTATGTGTTACGAGAGGGAAGTTATCTTTCGCAGGGATGGTGAAGAGGTATTCAAGTTTTATGGATCGAAGGTCAAAGCACTTCCACGCCTTATCTCGGCTTTGAAGGCAGAGAAGTTGTTAGCCAAGAACAATTGTCAGGGCTATTTAGTTAGCCTTCAAGACAAACCGCCAAAAGAAGTTACTTTGGATTCAGTGCCAGTAGTATGTGAATACGGTGATGTATTTCCAGATGATCTGCCAGGCATCCCGCCTGATAGACAAGTGGAATTTTCCATTGATCTGGTACCAGGAGCTGCCCCTGTATCTAAAGCCCCTTACCGCATGGCACCGAAAGAGTTGCAAGTACTGAAGGTACAGTTGGAGGAACTGTTAGAGAAGGGTTTCATCAGGCCAAGTGTATCTCCATGGGGAGCACCCGTTCTGTTTGTAAAGAAAAAGGACGGAAGCATGAGGATGTGCATTGATTACCGAGAACTCAACAAGCTGACAATAAAGAATAGGTATCCCCTCCCCAGAATTGAAGACTTATTCGATCATTTGAAAGGTACAGCTGTTTTCTCGAAGATTGACTTGAGGTCGGGTTATCATCAACTGAAGATTAAGCCGGCCGATATACCAAGAACAGCGTTTAGAACGCGATACGGACATTACGAGTTCACAGTAATGCCATTCGGTCTCACGAATGCCCCTGCAGTGTTCATGGATTTGATGAACCGAGTATTCCACGATTATCTTGACAAGTTCGTCATTGTTTTCATCGATGACATACTAATTTATTCCATGGATTCCGAGCAGCATGAGGAGCATTTGAGGATTGTGTTGGAGATATTAAGAGCCGAGAGATTGTATGCCAAATTCCAGAAGTGTGAATTTTGGCTCGAGAAAATTGACTTCTTAGGTCATGTTGTTACAGCTAGTGGCATCGAGGTTGATCCCTCTAAGGTCGAAACTGTAATGAATTGGCCAACCCCAGCAAATGTTGGAGATGTGAGAAGTTTCCTTGGACTAGCTGGATATTACCGACGATTCATCGAGGGTCTCTCGAAGATAGCGGGTCCTATGACTCAGTTGACCAGGAAGGGAATTAAATTTCAGTGGACCTATAAGTGTGGACAGAGCTTCCAGGAACTAAAGAACAGACTAATATCGGCACCCGTGTTGACCATACCAAATGGTTCAGATGGCTTCATTATCTATAGCGATGCGTCCAAACATGGATTAGGTTGTGTATTGATGCAGAATGGGAGGGTGATTGCATATGCTTCAAGACATTTGAAACCATATGAGAAGAATTACCCGACGCATGACTTAGAGCTCGCAGCCGTAGTGCATGCTTTGAAGATTTGGAGACACTATTTGTATGGGAGTAAATGTGATATTTACACTGATCATAAGAGTCTCAAGTATTTCTTCACTCAGAAGGAACTCAATATGAGACAACGTCGATGGCTAGAGCTGGTGAAAGATTATGATTGCACCATTCTTTACCACCCGGGTAAAGCAAACAAAGTTGCAGATGCTTTGAGCAGGAAGAATGTTGGGCAGTTATCAGCTCTGGGAACAATACAAGATCAGTTGATTCGAGATTTGCAAAATCTAAGAATCGAGGTACGAGTCCCATCAGTTCAAGGAGCCCGCAGGTTGGCAAATTTGACCGTTAAACCAGATTTAAGAGGTCGGATTGTGGAAGCACAAGGAAGTGATAGATTCTTAGAGAAGATCAGATCCGAAGTTGGAACTGGCAAGAGAATAGGCTTCGAGATTGCCTCCGATAGAGCACTTATGTTTAGAGGACGTCTCTGTGTACCGAAGGATGATCAAATCAGAAAGGAGATTATGACAGAAGCTCATTCAGCACCTTATGCTTGCCACCCAGGAGGAACAAAGATGTATCGGGATTTGCGTAATACCTTCTGGTGGAGGAACATGAAGGGTTGCATTGCAAGATTTATTTCACGATGCATGACCTGTCAGCAGGTCAAGGCCGAACATCAGAGACCGTCAGGATTGTTAAATCCTTTGGATATACCAGAATGGAAATGGGAGAAAATTTCCATGGATTTTGTCACAGGGTTACCAAAATCAGCGAGAGGGAATGACGCAATTTGGGTCATTGTGGATCGACTTACAAATTCAGCTCATTTTCTACCAGTCAGGATGACTCTCAATATGGATCAGTTAGCGCAGATATATATCAGAGATATTGTACGACTTCATGGAGTACCAGTTTCCATCGTCTCGGATAGAGACCCGAGATATACTTCGAGGTTTTGGAAGAGTTTGCACGTGGCAATGGGTACTAAATTAAATTTTAGTACTGCCTACCATCCTCAGACTGACGGACAGTCTGAACGCACTATTCAGACGCTGGAGGATATGCTTCGAGCCTGTGTGCTAGACTTGAGTGGCAGTTGGGAGAATCATCTACCACTAGTAGAATTTGCCTACAATAATAGTTTTCAAGCTACTATTGGTATGGCACCATATGAGGCATTGTATGGACGGCGATGTCGATCACCAATCTATTGGGATGAGGTCGGTGAGAAGAAGTTATTGGGTCCAGAACTTATTGAAAGAACAGTTGATGCTGTTGAGAAGATCAGACTGCGGATTAAGCCCGCGCAGGATAGACAGAAAAGCTATGCGGATCAGAATTTTATCATTTGGAATTAAGAGCATGAAATCATAAGCATCCACTAAAGGAAATAAGGTTATACATGCAAGCTCATTTACATCACAAACGAGATTTAGTAGATGATAGCAGAGATTTTATTTTTTTCTCATAAGGAGAACACACAAGAGTCACACTGGAAAGAAAATACAAGCATAAGAGAAAAACATGGAAAGATCCTCAGAATGAGAGATGTGTTTCCGGAGTAGCCGTATCCTACCACCTCTGATCTTTTGAGGAAATAAAGAGAAAAACCTTCAAAGAGGTGTGTTTCGAGAGTAAGAATACTCCGTAATCTACCACCTGGAACCTTTGAGGTACACACAAGATTTAAACATTAAGGAAATCCTAGTAAATGGAGGGGTGTCTCGAGAGTGAGAATACTCCGTACTCTACCCCCACCTATTCTAAGATTCACAGAGTTAAGTTTACATTAACCGGACTCCATTTTCGCTTGATTCCCCTTCCTTGCGACCAATCTATCTTAACCCCTGCTGGATCTTGTATTGAGATATATGACTGCAGCTTATCCAGTAGTTCATCAATAGTAGGAGCAGAAATAAGAAGCCTTCTGGAAAATGGAGAGATGAATCCCTGTTCCACAGCATAATCAAGAAAGGTTAACAAACCATCAAAGAAATTGTTAACATTCAGAAGCCCAATAGGCTTAGTATGGAGATCTAGTTGAGCCCATGAGGTAATGTTAAAGATTTCTTCTAAGGTACCAAAACCTCCGGGCAGGGCTATAAAGGCATCAGAACCATATAGCATACAAGTTATGCGTTCATGGATGGATAAGGTTTGAACTTCATGCCCTCGTGTTTTGCCTGCAACATCTACCAAAGGGACAGGTATGACACCGATTACTTTTGATTTCTCTGCAAGAGCAGATTGGGAAACACAACCCATTAGACCACTGCTACCACCCCCATATACAAGAGTGATACCTTTTTCCCCCAGTTTCTTTTCAAGATCTACAGCCGCTTCTAGATAACCGAAGCCTTTCCCCACTTTTGATCCACAAAATACACAAATAGTTTTGATTTGTCGAAGTTTTGGTGCTTCCATCTTTGATAGTATAGAAGAGAAAACTTACGAAGAAGATGTGATTTTGGGATGCCTGAACTATGAAATATGTTTGGCTATTTAAAGCCGGAAAAATTTACTGTTTTTGATTGATTTTGAAAAAGTAAAGATTTCTTTTGACAAAATCAGCCCACTTTTGAATATTTTTATCGTATCGAGGCTGTCACCTTTCGGCGATTAAATATTTTATTTCCAGCTTTATCAAACCTCGAGAAAGGAAAATATATTTTATTTTCAAAACGCGTGAAAGAAAGCAGCAAAATATTTTAAAAGATTTACCTTATATCATTGCTGAACTGCCAGAAGCCTCATTTTGTAAAACAGACTGGCAAACAGGATCTTTCGATATTATATTTTGGAGACTATAACGATTTTTGTCCTCGTTAAACTGAGCGTATAAGGAGAGAAGTTCACGTTGTACATAACCACTTGGGTGCGTCTCAAGAGTCAGTCGAATATCATCCAAAGACTCCTTACTCAGTCCACCCTTTATGAATTCGATTTTATCATCCCGATTAGTAGAAGAATATCCTACTGATTTGCAACGAGTATCACAATTCCAACGAGCACATTTGTAGCAACCACCCAGCCTTTTTGCTCTTCGTTTCTTTGCGAACGTGCTTTTGCCTAAACCAGGCATATGTTTTGGAAATGTTGATGGTAATTCACCAGATAGTCGAACCTTTGCTTCTATCAACCAGCGAACATCTTCTGGAATACCATGAGTCATCAGCAACCTCAATCTTTCGAGCCTTATTCTATAGATCTTTCTCAGATCATTCATAGGAAGACTGGAATAATATTTGCGAATGTTTGTAAGGATGATATCCATTGTTTGATGATTCAACCTCTTCCCAGCATGAACTATTTAAAAGCGTAAAGGATCTGAGTGAATCCGCGTGATGTTGTGTCCAGCAAGAAAGCGCAGGATTATTTTAATGAAAAGAGGAGACAGAGTTTATGCGCCGTTTACTTTATTGATAAAGGAAGATTTGATGATAAGATTTGAGATATGAAATATTTTTCTTGGATTTTGGGTACTGATATTTTGATATAATAATCAAGATATAGAAATAATACGGGAATACGTGAAAGAGAAATAAGGACCGTATTGAATCAGAATTCATACGTATATACAAGTGAAAGAAATACTTTGCAGGAAATGTGATGATAATTAAGTAAATAATCTTAGTTTGGGAGATATTTGTTTAATGAATTTTTGGGTTACAAATATTGGAATGATAAGTTGATGATATTATGTTGATATGTTATTGGGTATATTACGTAGAGAGAATATTCAGGTAATTCTTTGATTATTTTGGAAATATTCGATGATAAGAAGAAAGGAAAATTTTTTATGATATGATATATCAGTAAAGATTTGTTGAAATTTTAGAGATATATACGAATATTTGAGGTCACATGATACGATGATAAGTGACAAATTACATGAATACTACAAGATATGGTGAAATATCACATACGATTGGGAATTTTCATTTTGATTCAGAAGATTTTATGAGTAGACATATGTCTATTATTGATAAAAAAAAGTCCATGTTCTTAAGAAAACAAAGTTATGAATTTAGTCAAAGTCCAGTGGGTTAAATATGGTTGGGTTAAATATGGTAGCGATGATGCTACATATGAAGAAGAAGTTCTGATTAAGTATTCAGAAATCATAAGATTAAGTAAGTTTAATTTCGAGGACGAAATTATTTTAAAGAGGTAAGATTGTAGCGACCCAGAATTTTTATGCAAATAAATAATTATTTTAATATTTAGAAAATCGTGTCGCTACTATTTCACCCATTATTTTGAAGTTAACGCCGCGACGGATTCGTCTAGCCAAGTCAAGAAATATCGAATTTGTTCGATTTTAAATTAAATGTCCGAATTTCTAAAATTATATTATTTTAATTATTTATTTAGAGTATTATTTTCAAAATCAGTCTGAATTCCAAATTCAGTAAAAATATCTCAATTTTCCTGATTTAATTATTTTAAGTCCAAATACGAAATTCAAATTTTATCTCAAAATTTATTTATTCTCAAATTTATTTTCAGTTCAAAATATATCAGTTTTAAATACTTTTCCTAATCGAAATTAGTCTAATTTTTAGTTAATTATCCTAAATTAATCATAATCTATATCCACCTAATTTCATCCACGTTTTCATCTTTACATCAAATTCATCATTTTGTCCCAACACCATTTTCTTTCCACCTCATTCCAACTCACTACACCTAACAAAGAACCCACTATTTCATCATTATACCATCACCTCCATTCAAGACCATCATCACCATAATCCCCACCCTCACGCAGCCAACCTCACACAATCATCTCACTCATACCACATTATACAACCATCAACAAGCATCATCATTATCATCACCAACCCATATTCCACTCAATTATTCCCACTAATTATTTTCTTTTCTTTCTTTTCCCCTTTAAAGATATCTTCATCCCACCTTCACTTTTCCATCATCGATCAAACCATCACCAAACTGCATTATGCTGCCTCAACTACAATATCCCTCACACAACCATCAGTACACTGCAGAACCTCAATCACGGCCAACCTCACCATTGCAAAGCCGTTACCTATTGCCAATCCAACAACAAGTCTCCATCATCTGCATACTTTCATCATCTTCATCACCACCAGAGTCTCTGATCGTCATCACCACCAATTTGCAATCAACCCAACATCCACGAGAATCAAGAAATAGAACAGCAACCATGACCATCTCCATCATCAAATCACTACTGCTGCCCAACCTGGAGAAGTTCCACAATCAACTCAAACCACACCAACCCACCATCACTGCTGAATCTGTAACCTCCACCAGCCCACACCGAACCACTAATCACCGCCTCCTGCTCATTTCGTTTGATATCCAATCGAATCCCAAATAAAAACCCAAAACCCAGAATAAGCTAAGTCCAGAACATTACCTACCTCAGCCATCGATTTTTCAGCCGGATTATAGCCGGAAACCGCAATCTTCAGCTTCGAGTTCAAATTCCAACCTCGTACCCAATTCCTCAAGCTTGAAACCGCCCTTGACGCTACTCCTCGCCTCCTTGCGCCGGCGAAACCACCGACCGGATATCAGTTTTTCACGAGAGACCGTCTTCCTCTCTGATTCAGATCGTGAGAGAGTATATGACAGAGAGAGGGTAAAGATATGATATATTATAAAATCTGATTTATTTTAATACTTTCAAAATTTGCAGCTTGGTCCCCCAAGTTTTAAAGTTATTTCAGATCAGTCCCCAAGTTTTAAAAAGGTTTTATTTCAGTCCTTTCAGCTTTTAAACTTATCCATTTCAGCCCCAAAGTTTTAAATGATTTTAACCAGCCCCTATTGTTTTAAAATATATTATTTCAACCCTATTGTTTTGAGTTTCCGACTCAACTTTCAAAGTATCTATTTTAGTCCCTGAATTTTCAAAAGTATTCATTTTAGTCCCTCGACTTTCAAAACATCAATTTTAGTCCTCAAATTATAATTTATCATTTTGAACCATATATTCGATAGACTAAAGTGACTTATTGGCTAAGACGAAGCGTACGGAGAATTTAAAGAAATTGAAGTCATTCCCGCTCAACTTTGCACTCGTCGGATTTGAGGTAGACTCGCACTTATTAATTGATTTAAATTATGATTTCATATGAATGTCATGTGACTTGTGAAAGTTAATTTTTAAGAAAAGCACGTATGTTTTTATGAAAGGTAAATATACCTTATGTTTTTATGACAAGTAAGTATGTTTTTTTGAAAAGAAAATATACTTTATGTTTTTACGAAAAGTAAGTATACCCTATGCTTCACGAAAATGTTTTTTTTGGATCATTGCTATGAAATCAATCTACCAAGATTGCTATGGGTCCCATATGATAAGTTTATGATTATGTTAAGGGGACCGGAGTTTTAGTAGCGCTACACATAAGAATTCTTGCCACGAAGTTCGGTAACATTCTTGTGTCTCCTATGTTTATGAGGATTTGCCACGAAGTTCGGTAAAATTCCTATGTTTCCATATGTTTATGAGGATTTGCCACCTAAGTTCGGTAAAATTCCTGTCGCATATGTTTATGAGGATTTCGATCCTATCTTATGTTATGATGCAATTGATCCCTATGAATTTCAGAAAATTATGCTTGGTATACTTACTACATAAGAATTCTTGCCACCTAAGTTCGGTAAAATTCTTATGTTTATGAGGATTTCGATCTTATCCTATGTTATGATGAAAACTTACTGTTATTATGATTTTACTGCATAAGAATTCTTGCCACCTAAGTTCGGTAAAGTTCTTGTGTCTCCCTATGTTTATGAGGATTTCAATCCTATCTTATGTTATGCTTTCAAAAGAAATTATGCTTGGCATAATTAAAATGTTTTTATAAGTATATGGTTTTCAAAGAGCTGTTTTCAAAGAGCTATTTTCAAAGAGCCTATGATTTGCAAAATATGTCCCGTGCTGTAATGCACTATATGAGTTTTATCAAGAGCCGTTTTATAAAGAAGCTCTATCAATGCTCGTTTTATAAAGATCCGGAATTTATGTGTTTAATCATCTTATAAATTAAATTAATTTGCGATGAGTCTACTAAGTATTTCCCCCATGAAATACTCACCCTACTTTTTAACAGTTTTGCAGATTTCGGAGACGGTGGCGAGCGATGAATGATGGTGGCAATAATCGTTGAACGGTTGAAAGTTTGACGTTAATGATTTCCGTATTTTCCAAACAATTGAATAACTTAGAGAAGTTCATTTATTTGAGAAATTATGATATTGGCAATTTCTTTACAATATTAATGGTTCGATTTACTATTTCAAATGGTTTCATAAATGTTTTCAATTTTAGCGGCCATTACAGTTTATTTAATGTTGCCAAAAATGAATTTCAATTATTTCTTCCGCAAAAAAATATTATTCGAAAAATTTAGACAGAAAATGACGTAGTGAATCGGGTATACGGAACTCGGGGCGCTACACAATATGATCAAATTTATCGCATCACTTAAAGTATAGAACCCAAAAAAGCGTTCAAAGAAAACTCATAACTAAGAAAATTTGTTGCCATTGACTTTTGAATACGAAACAAATTTAAAACTTCATTCAAATGGAATTAATTGAGAATCATTTCAAAAATCCTTAATACAGGAATTGAAAGGAATTCTATGACTAATTTTACTATCCTGGATTATTGTTAGGAAGCAAGAAAATGACTTCCTTGATTTTCAGCGCACCAACACAAGCAACCTGCTTTTAACATACATGCATCAATTTTTCAATGCTGAGCCCATCCTAAAATTTCAACGAAAATGGAATTAGGGATTTGGAGCTGGAATTAGTGTGAACCACTTTCAAAAAATTCATAATGTCTTCATAAGATGTGATTTTATGCCTGATTATGCTACGTATCTATTATATTATAGGCAAATAAGACCAAAACATCTTAAACTTAAACGCATCAATTACATCCAAGAAAAACCAAAAAAACTGTTCATATATGACACAAATTTAAAGCTACAAATTTTACAGAGCACAAAGTACAACTTAATTCAAGTCAGTTAAACATTTTTTCCACCCACTTAAGGTAAGAGTAAAAGCATAAATAGACAAAATATAATCATATGATATCGAACCATAGATCTATTTTCCAAAAAAAAAAGTGAAATCTCAAAAAAAAAAATGTATATTCATTAATTTAAACTGGCAGATAAAAAAATAAAAAACTTTTTAAGATAAATTGCTTGCTGTACATATAATGGAGAATTACAAACCCAAAACAGAAAAAAAAAAAAAAAAAAAAGAAGACCTATATGCTGGGAGATGAAACTAGGGTAAAAGAAATTCGTTTCATTAAAAAGTAGAAGAATTTTTCCGACCACCGATAAATGTATTGGCTAAACTAGAGAACTCTTTGACGTAAATTATTATGGAATGACTAATTAATTTTTGTAGGCGTAATATTCCAAGAAACTTTTGGTGAAAATTTATCAAAAGAAACAAAAGAGAAATGGAGAACTTAATTAACGGAAGCTTCAATAGTTTTGAACACTCACATTTTCCAGATCTTGAAAATCTTTAAAAGCAATGTTCAACTTGATGAATGCTTGATGAGCTTGAGGGTGAGAACATTTTTCTAGGTGCACCATAAGAGACAACTTCCATTACCTAAGAAGAAAAATGATCATCAATAAAACGAACTACACATCAATGACATCATAACTGAACCAATTTTAACTAAAAACAGGCATTCCATTATTTACTTTGTGATACAACACATAAAACTATGGAAAACCATGAAACCCAGCCATCATCTCAACTCACACGCTAGCACTAATAGCACTTATTATAGGGCTAGATAGCTGCCACCAGAGTAGCCAAATGGAGAAATCCACATTGTAGAAACCTTGCCATTACATTTTCCTATAAATCTGAATTTCACAAGTTCATATATTTCTAAAAGAATGCACACGGAAAAATTTAAATAAAATAAAATAAATCTCTATTCCTAATGTTACTTTGTTCAGCAAAAATAGTGTACACTTACATTAAGGGGGGAAAAAAGCAATGCACTAACAATTCTAAGAAGACTAACATTAACTTAAAAATGCTAGATTTCACGAAAGTCCGCTTGTGATGTTAAAAACTATTACCTATCTCCAGCATGAGCCGTGTCAAATCCCCATGAAACAACCCAAACTAATAAAAAATAGTAAGTATTAAAAACTTGCAGATAAAAATAAATGCTTATCTTGTATGGTTCTTTAGAAACCAAGTAACATTTGCAAGTAGGCTCTTGAGGGCAACTTGTCTTCAAAGTACTACAATACTTTCTAATGAAATAAATAAATAGAAATGCATGACAGGAAGCACATATGCAGATTAAAAATGTCATGAAAAAAAAATCGATTACCATACATTTGTTTGTCAACATGTTTTGTTTGTTTATATATATATATATATATATATATATATATGACTGTTTGAGAGTGTGGCAATGTGTTCATATATGTATGCACGAAATATCGAAAGTGCATTTAGTGCAAGTTTTAATAATTTATCGATTAGCAACAACATCAAAATTAAAAGTAATAAAAAAAAACTTACCTAAGTTGTAATCAAAGCCAATAGCAAAGCACAACTTCATGACTTTTGTTGACGACAAAATCCGGCTGGACCTTGGACCAACACATCTCAGCTCCTCCCTCTTGAATACGTGGATCTCCTGTGCACTGTGACAAACAATCAGTTTGCAAAGGGGGCCGAGGTGGCTCCCATTTGCACTCCGATGTCAAAGTCAGTGCTCATTTCAAGCAAATATAAATTGGGTGCGGGAAATATAAGTGTGTAAAAGAGAGAAAGGGGAGTGAGAGTAAAATATTCAGTTAAGAGAGTGAAAATGCTAACCCCTTACCAGGCAGGAGGAGTGCTCTATTTATGGGGAATTTATAATCTTGGATGGCGACACGTGGTAGATTTTACACGTGTATTTACCCTCGCGGTTGGAGAGGAAAATCTTACTTTTTGACAGTAATCATTGCTAGTTTGGTAGGGGATGGGCACCTGTCGCTTTTGGTAAAGGCGGTGTCACATCTCTGACTTCATCCGTTGTCCCATCACTCATCTGTGGCGTCAACGTAAAGCACATCGGCTAAACATAAAGGACCTCGACTGAACGTAAAGCACATCTGCTAAACGTAAATCAGTTCGGCCAAAGAAGTTCACGTGCTATTCTACCTCGGCAGTTGGCCCAAGGTGATGCCCTAGACTTTAATCGTGGGCTAAGGTCCATTGGGCCTTCACTGGTGGTTCAACGTACTATGTTTTTGGGCATGGTCTCAACACTAGTCCCTCAAATCCGATGTGGTCATTCATGTGCGGATCGAATTTGTTATAGTTTCGCAGCAATAACTTTGTTCAAGTTTCATCATTTGTTCTATCCAATATTTTGTAATTATTCCGCCATCCGCTCGCTAGGAGTCACTATGTAGCCCGGCAATTTTAAGGTCAGGAATGGCATTCCTTATGGAAAGTTCAAATTCAGAGTATAGCCGACCTCCTACTTCGGCTTTCCCTCCTAAGCGATGGTTGGGATCGCACTAGCACGTTTCTTAGGCGGCGTATTTAATAAAAAGGGGCTACCGATATTGGTTCCCAACAAATATAAAAGGTGATGGGAGTGACATTTTTGTCGCGCGTGGCACTCACTGTGGTAGCTGAACGGTTTCATCCCTTCCTCTGACAGCTAGCGCTTTGATTAGCCCATTCCCCAAGAGGCGTGGGTTACCCGTATCAATCATGCGGCTCAAAGACCAAGGGTTCTAGATCATTAGGTTCCCTATAAATCCTCCTTCATCTCATTATCTTCCCTTTACCATTTTCTCAGAATTTTTGCAGTAACACTCTCGCAAAAAGTTGTATTGCTTTTTCCTTTCTTGCAAGTCTCGCATCTTCTCTTCAAGGGTCTTCT
Source organism: Ligustrum vulgare (assembly GCA_963555705.1). Classification (NCBI taxonomy): domain Eukaryota; kingdom Viridiplantae; phylum Streptophyta; class Magnoliopsida; order Lamiales; family Oleaceae; genus Ligustrum; species Ligustrum vulgare. Next base: position 30,835,559 of record OY743173.1, read on the forward strand.
ACCCAGCAAACCGTCCTTACCGTTCAACAGCTTTTATTGGCGTGTTCCTCATTTCAAATGTACAATCTCGAAACGTTCGTTCTTTGAAGGTAAATTTCTTTTCCTTTGTATGTGCAAAACTTTTTTATTTCTAATCTTCGAGTGTGGGTTTGAAATTTTCATTTTGCATTTTGTTTTTCTTTTGATGAGTCTGGCCCATCTTTAAGGCAAAAAAAATGGAAAGAGTTGGGGGAACGGGTTCACAGGAACTATTGGCAATGGCGATTCCTGTCAGAGGTTTCTACCCATTGTCTTTATCGGTTTTTAGTTCCCGCTTCTTTAGGGAACAGATTAGGAGGAGGAATAGGAAATGCAGTGGTATAATTTATTTGGATGATTCTGACAGTGAAGAAGAAAAGAACCAGAACTACATGGTTCATCTGTCATCCGACGAAGAGGCCTCCTTGCGGGAACTTCGAAGCAAGAGGGATAGGGACTTGGAAAGAGGAGAGGCGATGGGCACTTCTTCTGGTCATCAAGACCTCGGCTTAAGCATCAAGGCCCCATTTAGGTCGCATAGGGAAGAGTTAGGGCTATCTGAAGAGGAAATAGCCCAGGTTGAAGGTTGGGTGGACCTGGTGAATAAGGTGTCAGAGTATCATGTGGACCCTGATCCGAACCCAGAGTCTTGGGAAAGCAGTGAGATTGCCTCGGAAATTCTAGGAGTGGATTTGGCAGGAGCATCGACGAAATTCAGAATACCAGAAGGCTTTCGACTAGTGCACCCTATGCCTTCTTGCCGACCCTGTAGCTCTCCCCCAGAACATGTGGCCGTGTGTTACGATGCTTTATCCTGCGGGATGAGGTTACCCCTGCACCCCTTTTTCAGGGCCCTGCTTAGGAGTTACAACTTATGCCCCTACCAGTTGGCCCCTAATTTTTGGACGCAGGCCTTGGGTACTTAGCTGGTGTGGCAAGAGGTTAATCCTGGCTACCCCATCTCGTTGCACATTATTCACACCTTATATACCCTGAAGAAGTCCGTTAGAAGGGATAAGGATGTGAGGTCGAATGTCAATGACTGGTACTACTTGTCCCCCAGAGGCTCATATCCTCATGTTATCACTGGTCACCCCACTTCAATAAAGAACTGGAGGAATCAGTGGTTCTAGGTTGCAGGGGATTGGCAGAGCTCGCCTATGGACCCTAGTCCAGAAATCATCGTTCCCCGAACTCTTTCCTTGCCTAGTGAGTCTTGTATTCGCTTTCTCATCTTTAGGTGTTATGTACCGTTCATTTATTATTTTTTGTTCACCTTTCTTTATCTATTTTCATACGTTATTGGTTTGTGGCAGGGGAAACTTTTGCTTTCCTCCTCTCCGATGCAGATTTAGCGGCAGTGCAGCAAGTGTTTGCTTACCGGGGTACTTTCCAGGAGGTCATTCAACAGAACAAGCTTTTTGTTAAGCACGGCCTTATGCGAGCTATGGGTGAGTTCGTTATCTTACTGCCTCCATTGCTTATGTCTCAATCACTCATAGCTTTATTCGTCTTTCTTTCTTGCCAGGTTCCAAGGACTTCCCGAAGATCTCTTTGAAGGACCTTATGACCAAGAAGGTCCCGCCTGCTCTTCTCCATGGCAGCGAGATTGAAAGGAGGTAGAAAGCCATGCTGGCTAATCTGCAAGTAGGGTGGCGAAGGAGGCATCCGAAGCGTCCACCGCCCAACTTAAAGGTCCTCTTCCTGCACTGCTGCCGCCGCCCAGTCTATTACCGGTGGGCCCCCAATAGCCCAGCTTGGAAGAACGGATTAAACCCAAGAGGGTCAGGGCAATGGGGAAAGGAAAAAGATTAGATAGGGTGGCTCAAAGAGGGAAAAGGAGTCTAAGAGTGCCTTGGTACCATCTCCGTGTCCGAGGATATTTCCAAGCCGCTATCAGAGGAGGAGCCTGCCCCTTTAAAGAGGCTCAGGAGGGGAAAGAATACCACCTCTATTCCTCCGCCCTCGGAGACCCAGGACTTGGAGGATGAGCCTTCCGTGTCTATCCCAGACTTTGCTTATGAAATGACACCTGCGGGAGCAGAGGAGCTCGAACAAATTAAAGCCAGTGTTCTTCCCAGGGACGTCACCTTCAGTCCTGCTTTATTTGACTCCCCCAGTTCTCCAACTGCCAGGGCTGCCTTGGTCACTAAGCAATTTTGGACAGAGGGCTGGTCTGCCTTCTCTTCCAGTGCCACTCCATCTCGGAAGCTACTTGCTGCCAAAGCTATGAATGCTAGGGCACTAGCCCTTATTGATGAGGTGGAGTCTTCAGTGGAGGAGGCACAGCGGTACAAAAAAGATGTTGAAACTGCACTCCGTCACGCGGATAACATGCTGAAGGAGATTAATGATCTCAAAACTCAGCTGTCCATAGCCCGCAAATCTTCCTCAGAGGAGAGGGCTCACGCGAAGCGCCTCCAGGAAGATAATGAGAAACTGAAGAACGACCTCCAGGCCTCTGAGTCAGATGTGGCGCTCTTTGCAAGAAGCTTGACGAATCCAACTGTGCGCAGTCCATCACATCTGAAGCCTTAGCAGAAGCAAACTCCACAAAGGCCAAGCTAGCATCTGAGGTGGCAGAAATCACCTTTAAACTACAAGGCGAGGTAGAGGCTAGGAAGAAGGCGGAGGAGGATTATGCCTCCCTGGAGAAACATATTGACTCCAGAATTGCTGAGGCCTTGGAGCGTACCATTGCAGCAAAGGTGAAGGAGGTTTTGGGGGCCGAAGTGTCAAAGGCAGTTCAAAACTTCAAGGATACTTTCGAAGAGACCCCTGAGTATGAAGCCATGCAGAGGGTTTTTGGGAACATTGGGGCTAGGATGGCCTTGGGAGATGTGAAAGAGACTTTCCCATATTTGAACATTTTCCAGATCGAGGCCTTATATTCAGAGCCACAAAATTTAGGGAAAGATCCTCCTGCTGACGTTCCTTCTGACCCCTGCCAGATTGTACCAGGCGGAAATTCTGCCAAAGATCCCCCCAGTGAATATGGCAATAGTGTGATTGCAGCTAGTTAGTTTTTTAGTTTAGTTTATGTTTTTGAATTTTAAAGCGTAAATGTAATGGCACTTTGAATTGTAAATACCTTGAATTTGTAAATGTAATGATTTAGTTAGCTCGCTGTTTTGATCATTTTGCGAAATTTGACAGTTGTGTACGTAAGTTTTTGACAAAGTAATTCGTTTGGGTGTGAATTTTCTAAACACTTCTAAACGCAAACATCTTTTAGACGCATTGTTACCAGACGCCTTGTACCAAGATAGTCCCTCAGATCTAAGTAGCTTAAGGCATTCATGTTTACTAGTTAGATCTGATTTTGACAAATATTTGAACATGTTTGAATTATACTTTGTTACACCCGCGATCCTTCCTTCTTACAATTATTAGTTCGGACGAGTTCTTACTTATGGTGTCAACTCGTTCAACCAATACGCAGTGATCGTAGTGCAGGCTTATAAGAGTCCCTTGTTTTAGCAAAGTTTAAGTATAATGGAGTTGTACTCTCTCATAAACAAAATAATTTAGGCATTTTTAACATCTGCCATGTTTACCGATCAGTAGTTGATGCAATCCTTAACGTAACTCACTTCAAATTTCCATTTAAAATTTCATGGAGACATTGTAATCGTCGAAGATGAATTTGATTTTATTGGAAATAGCGACGAAGGTGATCCGTATTCCAAGGATTACACAAAGGTACCCCTGACAGGTCTTCGATCATGTATGTACCAGGTACCACCTCGGCGGTGACTTTGTAAGGGCCTTCCCAATTAGGACCTAAAGTCCCTACTCCTGGTTCTTGAGTAGAGGGAAGAACATTTTTGAGGACTAAATCCCCAATGTTAAAGTGTTGACCCTTTACCCTTTTGTTGTAATAGCGGGCCATTTTTTCATGGTACTTTGTCATTACTATCTGAGAATCACTCCGTTTTTCCAGGAGGAAATCCAAGCTAGCCCTCTGTGCTTCTTTGTTTCCCACCTCGTCATAATGGATTTGACGAAGAGAAGACACCCCAATTTCAATTGGGCATACCGCCTCGGATCCATACGGAGAAAGGCGTTTCACCAGTGGCAGTGTGCGAGGTGGTCAGAAGTGCCCATAATACTTGTGGGAGTTCATCTACCCATGCACCTTTTTTGGATTCTAACTTCCTCTTTAGGGTGTTTTTTACGGTCTTATTCACAGCTTCAACCTGCCCATTAGCTTGTGGATGATGCGGAGACGAAAATAATTTCTTAATTCCCAAATCGTCGCACAATTCATCTATGCTTCTATTTTTGAACTGTTTGAATTATCACTAACCAACGAGTGCGGTATTCCGAATCTGCATATAACATTCTTCCAGATGAACTTGGTGGTGTTGGCCTCAGTAATCCTCATCAGGGGTTCCGCCTCGACCCACTTGGTGAAGTAGTCAATTGCCACTATTGTAAAGCAATTGTTACCAGCACCCCAAGGCATAGGGCCAATAATATCAACCCCCCACTTCGCAAAAGGCCAAGGTCTAGTTACCACAGTTAACTTATGAAGCGACTGATGCGGTATGGTTACATGCCTTTGACATTTATCGCACTTGCAGACGAAGTCATGGGAATCCTTTCGCATAGTCGGCCAAAAATATCCCTGTTTAAGGGCTTTCCGAGCTAGCGACAACGCCCCGACGTGGTTGCCGCATTTTCCCTCATGGATTTCTTTCATCACATACCGTCCTTCCTCCGGCCCAACACATCTCATCAAAGGAGAGGACTAACTCCGTTTATAAAGTAGATCATCCAAGAGTACGAAATTTGCGGCATATCTTTGCAATTTTTGAGCTGCTTCCGGCTCGTCTGGTACTGTCTAATGCTTCAAGTAGGCTAGTATGGGACTTATCCAAGATCCTTCTTTTTCTATTGCCAAAATCTCCATTCCTGGCTCAATAGAAGAGGTTATCAAATGCTCAATTGGAATCAGATTGTGGAGCTCGGAATCATTACTGCTTGCTAGTTTGGATAAAGCATCTGCATTAGAATTCTCATTTCTGGGAATATGCTGTAACTCCATTTTCTAAAGTTCACGGCCAAATCTTTCACTTTTTTCAAGTAAACAACTATGGTTGGTTCTTTAGAAGCGAATTGTCCGTTAAACTGGCTTACGACAAGCTGTGAGTCACTATTTGCCACCACGGACCTAATCTTTAAAGCTTTCGCAAGTCTTAGCCCAGCTAAGAGTGCCTCGTATTCTGCAATGTTGTTTGAGGCTTTAAAGCCAAAGCGGATGGCACTGTGTAGTTTGTACCCTTCTGGACTCATTAGTAGTATGCCTGCCCCGGATCTTCCATCAGTCAAGGACCCGTCAACGAACAACTTCCACTCACGGCTATCCTCGTTATCAATCATCTCCACCTCTAGCGGATGGGTGAACTCAACTATGAAATCTGCAAATGCTTAACCCTTTATAGCAGTCCGAGGTTCATAATGCAGGTCGTACTGGCTGATTTCTATTGCTTTTTTCATTAACCTCCCAGATACATCTGGTTTCTGTAACACCTGCCTCATGGGAAAGTTAGTGAGAATATGTATGGAGTGCGATTGAAAGTAGGGGCGGAGTTTGCGAGCTGATGTGATCAACGAGAGAGCAAGTTTCTCCATATCTGGGTAACGTGTTTCTGTATCCAGCATGACTTTGCTTACATAATACACTGGGAATTGATTCCCCTCTTCCTCTCTGATCAGTACTGAGCTAACAGCCACTTTCGATACGGCTAAATATAGATAAAGTGGTTCGCCAGCTTTTGGTTTTGATAACAATAGGGCTTACCCCAAGAATGCTTTCAGGTCAACAAAAGCTTGCTCACATTATGGCGTCCACTGGTATCACTTCCCTCCCTTCAAGATCTTAAAAAATGGTAAGCATTTGTCAGTGGACTTAGAAACTAACCGATTTAAAGCCGCAATCCTTCCCGTTAAGCTTTGCACTTCTTTTGGGCTCTGAGGAGATCGCATGTTCATCAAAGCTCTGATTTTATCGGGATTGGCTTCAATCCCTCTTCTGTTTACTATGAATCCCAGAAATTTTCCGGATACTACTCCAAAAGCGCATTTCGCTGGGTTGAGCTTCATTCGATATTTCCTCAAAACATCGAAGGCCTCTGACAAATGGCGGATATGCTCTGTGGTGACCATACTTTTGACCAGCATGTCATCAACATATACTTCCATGGTGTTTTCCAATTTTTCTGAAAACATATGATTTACCAACCTTTTATAGGTGGCTCCAGCATTCTTTAGGTCAAATGGCATAGCTTTGTAACAATAGAGTCCCCTATCCGTAATAAACGAGGTGTGCTCCTCATCCGATTCGTGCATGGGGATTTGATTGTATCCGGAGTATGCATCCATAAAGCTTAGCATCTCATGTCCCGCTGTAGAGTCAACTAACTAATCAATCCGAGGCAGTGGAAAACTGTCTTTGGGGCATGCCTGGTTTAAATTCGAAAAATCAATACATACTCTTAGTTTCCCATTCTGTTTTGGTACCAAAACAGGGTTTGATACCCACTTCGGATACCGGGATTCTCTGATAAAGTCATTTTTCAATAGCTTCGTTACCTCTTCTTTCAAGTCCTCGTATTTATCAGAACTCATCGGTCTTCTCTTCTGCCTGTGCCCAAGACTTCTGGGATCGAGCTGGAGTCTGTGACAGACAACTTTAGGATCAATTCCAACCATGTCATCATGTTTCCATGCAAATACATCGAGGTTCTCAAGTAAGAAGCTTTTCAGCTGATATTTGTATTCAACCGGCGAATCTAATCTAATCTTCAACTCCTTGATTGGGTCAAGTGGATCTACACCGAAACATTCCGACCTTTCAGCTGGGGTAGAGCAATTGTTTCTAGCCATTCTTGGGTCTAGATCAGCCAGATCTTCTTCTGGCGTCATTATAACATCTTCATTTTCTAAGGGCCCTCCACCCAGTCTTTCAGGGTCTAGAGCAGCCTCGGCCATTGCCACATCGCTAATCATGTTCAAGCTCCGGTCTTGAAATTTCCGAATAGCGTTCGTGTAATAGGCCCGTGATTTAGTTTGGCTCCCCCTAACAGTTGCAACACCGTACTCCGTAGGGAACTTCATGCAAATATATTTCGTATGGGTTGCAGCCCCCAAGTCGATGAGACCTGGCCTTCCAATTGAGCCATGATAAGAGGAGATCTTGTCTACAACCAAGAATTCCATGGGGATTCTGGATAATTGTGGTGTTTGTCCTACCTCAGTCATAAGGGTTATGGATCCTCTGGGAGTTATGCTATCCCCCGTGAATCCATATATTAGATCTGGAACTGGAATGAGTGGGGTGCTAAACTCCATCTTATCGAAAGTTACTCCGTAAATTATGTTTACCGAGGCACCATCATCCACCATCATTCGTGACAACCCATTCCGAGCCACATGATAACCAATGCATCATTATGCTGGAAGTGTACCCCAATAGCATCGTCTTGGGTAAAGGTGATAGATTCTGTTTGAGGCATCCCGACAGGATGTAATTGGATGTGGTAATTCACGTTGGTGGGCTGCTTGGCCTCTCTGATATATCTCTTATGGGAGTTATTCGTGCTTCCCCTGGATAGGGGCTTCCCAATATTGTGTCGATTTCACAGATCGGCGGATCATTTGCAGGCATAGGTGGCTCTCTCGTATCTTTAACATGTGCCGAGGAGTTATCCTGACCTTTGCTCTCTTTGATGACTTTCAATCCTTTCTTTTGTTGGGTTCTTCCATGGAGCGCCTGTAAGCTCGGTTGAACTTTTGACTACCTGGTTTTTGTGTTTTTCCCTTGTCAGGAGAGAAATCACTTCCCCTTCTCCCATGTGGCTTTTGGTCCGCTAACATGTGGATTTCTCTACAATCCTCCGTTGCGTGGCCATAATACCTGTGGCAGGCATAGTAAGCCCCAATCATGGGCTGTTTTCCACTTCGGCTACTTTCCATTCTTCCTTGAGCCATGGGAGGATTCTGAGAGGGAGCGTTGGATTACAAATTAGGGATAGCTTCCGTGATCTCTACTGCATAGCTAGACCCGGTTCCTGAAAATGGACGTGGCGCTCCACTTAGGTTACTGTCGAACCTATCCTTATTACCTCCTTTCCTGAGGTTCGCTTCATTAGGATACCCAAGATTGTATCTCCCTTGAGGATGATTGTCTTTGCATCTAGCCATTTCTTCTGAGACGATCTCTTCTGATGTGATCCGGACCCTCGATAATAGGAGTCATAGCAGGCTTGACGGGAAAATTTAAATATTCAAGCCAAAACAAGAATTCAGCAGGTTCGACGAGCTTTGAAGATCAAACCGTATCGAAAAGAACCGAAAATTGAATCACGGCCGTGGATTGGTCACGACCGTAACTTTTGAAGATCACGGCCGTAATGTCAAGGATCACGGCCGTAACCTATTCTCTGCCTAATTCATAACCGGATAAAAAAAGACTTACGGCCGTAGCCAAATCCCTCACGGCCGTAACTGAAGACCCTCACGGCCGTAAATGAAGACCCTCACGGCCGTAAGACAGCTTCTGAACGTGCGCCGCTGATAGAGTTTAAAGATTTTCGTATATTTTATTTCCTTATCAGTTTTTAGCTATTTTAGGTTAGTTAGAATTCTATTTTGAGTAAATTAGCGATTAGGGTTTTATTTTGCTTATTTATACGCCTTTTTGATTGATTGTAAGTTAAGACTTTGATGATTAAATAAAACAGAGATTGAATGTTTTTCAATTGTTTAATGTGTGGATTCACATTACAAAACCAAACTTATCAAGATTGATTATCTTGTGGCGTTAATCCCGAATTCATCAAATATTCGCGAGAATATTTGTGGCGTTCCAATTAGAGACTTATCAAGGAGATAGGGCAAATCCTTGTGGTGTTTCGAAAGTCGTGGTTCTTTATTCCGCATCGACGAGCCATCGCGTGGTGAATATCGGGTCATGATTCATCTGTCCAACCACAACCTGAGTTTGGAACTTTCCGGCGTTTCTTCCGCGCTTCGAACCTCATCATTTCTTCCTTCATCAGATCTACTAGGGCATTGTAATCCCTCGACTTTCTGCTTCGGACATCCCTCCAAAACATGCTCATCATGTCTAGCCCCCCTTTTAACGCGGAAAACATCTCCGCCTCTGTGATGTTCTCACAAATGTGCATCTCTTCAGTGAACCGAGCTAGGTAACTTTTCAGAGATTCCTCCCTTCCTTGCCTTAAGTCCTGAAGGCGTTGGAGTGGGAGCTGGCCAGGCCTAGAGGAAACAAAGCCATTTTTAAATGCTGCCTTCAAATCTCTCCAACTGTGGATGCTACCAGGAGGGAGTTTTTTGTACCATCATATCGCACTTCCCTCAAGGGTTAAAACGAAGGCCTTGCATTTCAGTTCCGGAGTGGCTCCGGCTATTTCTATGCTAGTGCGGTAGTTTAACAGGTGATCGTCAGGGACACCTCGGCCAGAATACTTTGCTATTTCTGGCATTTCTAAGTCATGAGGCACTGGGCACCTACGGATGCCCTCCGTGAAGGGGCTTATTTCCTCTTCGTCATCTAGCTCGTATGACGGTAATTCACTGTTCTCGTCATGATCGAAATATATCGGGTCATGGTGTTGGTCGTAGGGCGGTGGAGCGTACTCTTGTCTTTGTGGTGGCAAAACTCGCCCGTAGTTTGGCCTTTCGAAGGTCAAAAAATCATTACGAGATTTCGTCCGAGCTGCTTCTGCTCTCCTTTCCTGCCTATTCCTAGGCTCATGTGTGGGGGCTAATTTTTCTGCCCCTGTGTTATGCCGGTCTCCATGCATTTGGCTCCGCGACAGGTCTTCTTCAGCGTTTCACTCCCACCTATTTCTAGGCTCAGCTGCATGGTGTTGACCTTGGCCAGTCCGGCCCCCTCGTCTGCCCCTGAATAATTCCCCTATTCGGCTAAAAACGCTACCAGACTTCGAAGGTGAAGCCTCCCTGCGGCTAATAGGGGGTTGATCTTGTGCTTCGGGTGCTTCATGCTCCAGGCCTTCTTCGTAGAGAGGCACGGATTCCACCTCGGCATATGCCTGCAGATCTTGATAATAATAGGAGGCAGTAGCCGCATCAGATGGTAAGTAATATGGCTGTGAATATTGTGGGGGCATCACGGACTCGTTCATAACATACCCTCTAGCCATGTAAGCATTCATCGCAACAGTTTGTTCTATCTGCTGTTTCTGCATTTCCAACATTTGGGCTGCCATGCGAGTCATGTCTTGCAGCATGCGGCGATTCCGGTGCCGGTGCGGAGGGTTAGGTTGGACCACCCCCTCGTTTGTATTCTCATGAGGCCTCTGAGGAGCCTCCTCATCGCTGAGCTGGTCATTTATACTCCTATGAGGGTTAGTATCATCGTCACTTTCATTCATGTTCAGAGCAATTTTTTGGTTTTATCTTCTCTTTCAAAGATAGGTGAGCTTTTATCTAAAAGCTCTAAGCCTTTTCAAGGTTATTAAACTTGTATTTTAAAGTTCTTGCCTTTTTCAAGGTTAACAAACTTGTATTTCAAAGTTTCACGCCTTTTTCAAGGTTTTCAAGGTTAATAAACTTATATTTCAAAGTCTTTGCCTTTTTCAAAACTTCCTTTCTATGTGTGGCTTTTCATCATGCGTTTTCGTGGTTAGCAGTATGGTTTCCCACATACGGCGTCAAAATGTTGACCACAAAAATCCGGCTGGACCTTGGACCAACACGTCTCAGCTCCTCCCTCTTGAACACGTGGATCTCTTGCTCACTGTGACAAACAATCAGTTTGGAAAAGGGGCCGAGGTGGCTCCCATTTGCACTCCGATGCCAAAGTCAGTGCTCATTTCAAGCAAATATAAATTAGGTGCGAGAAATATAAGTGTGTAAAAGAGAGAAAGGGGAGTGAGAGTAAAATATTCAGTTAAGAGAGTGGAAATGCTAACCCCTTATCAGGCGGGAGGAGTGCTCTATTTATGGGGGAATTTATAATCTTGGATGGCGACACGTGGTAGGTTTTACACGTGATTTACCCTAGCTGTTGGAGAGGAAAATCTTACTTTTTGACAGTAATCATTGCTACGTTTGGTAGGGGATGGGCGCCTGTCACTTTTGGTAAAGGCGGTGTCACATCTCTGACTTCATTCGTTGTCCCATCACTCATCTGTGGCGTCAACGTAAAGCACATCGGCTAAACGTAAAGGACCTCGGCTGAACGTAAAGCACATCGGCTAAACGTAAACCAGTTCGGCCAAAGAAGTTCACATGCTATTCTACCTTGGCAGTTGGCCCAAGGTGATGCCCTAGACTTTAATCGTGGGCTAAGGTCCATTGGGCCCCTATTGGGCCTTCGCTGGTGGTTCAACGTACTATATTTTTGGGTATGGTCTCAACAACTTTAATAGTGAAACAGTGAGAAATGAGAGCTCCAAGAGCTTTTTAACTAACTCCCTCTCTGAGAAATTGTTCCTCCATTCTTAATCAGCACCTGAAAAAGTAAAAATATAAAGTTACTAAAACTGATGAATCATGCACTGTTAACACAGAACACCCACCATTGGAGAAACAAAATAACAAAAATATAATATACTTCTTACTAATGAAGATAAGAATGTTGAGAATTTCAGAAAAAAAAAAATTAAAGAAAGCAAAGAGTGTAGCGACCCAGAATTTTTATGCAATTAATAATTATTTTAATATTTATAAAATTGTGTCGCTACTATTTCACCCATTATTTTGAAGTTAACGCCGTGACGGATTCGTCTAGCCAAGTCAAGAAATATCGAATTTGTTCGATTTTAAATTAAAATCCGAATTTCTAAAATTATGTTATTTTAAATTATTTATTTCTCAAATTTATTTTTCAGTCCAAAATATATTTGTTTTAAAAGCGTTTCTTGATCAAAGATAGTTTAATTTTTAGTTGATTTCATCCCCACGTTTTTTCCTCCTTTCTTTTCATCTTTACACCAAATTCATCATTTAAACAAAATTATTCCCCATGATAGCTTCCCCTTTCTACTTTTCTTTTCCACTCCTCCATCATCATTTTGTCCCAACACCATCTCCTTTCCACCTCATTAATCACCCACCAACACTAATTAAACAATTATCCTCAGCATCTTAACGCCGAAAGCTATAGCTTTCAGTATACCACCTTCACCCAATCAGTCTTTTCCATCATTATAACAATACAACCATCACTGTATTCTCACCTGAGCCAAACAATCTGACATCACCACCGCAAAACTCAACCATCAACACCATCTTTAAGGAATCAAGCCTCAACCAAGAATCGAGCAATCCACCATCACCTCCATTTTCCACCAACTTCATCACCACCAGTCGCCAATCGACCTGCACAGACCATTATCATCACCACTGCCTCCTTCAAAAATTCACACATCAATGCTTCATCGCCTGCAACCATAGTCCACTCACACTGCGCCTCATCGCATCACCATCACCCACCAACGTGGTCAGCCAGCCACCCTTATCAAACTACCTCAAGTACCGCCGGAAAATCGCAGCTCCAATCTTGGCTCTCAAGGCCTCGGTTCAACCATCGATTTTTACTCAAACCAGCACCAAAACTCCGTATTTTGCTACCAATCCTTCCTTTTTGTTACCGCCTCACGATGGCGGTGATACCGCCGTGGATCTCCGGCGTTTAACTCCAGCAGATCTCCCCTGCTCGCGGTCGGCGTCGCTGCTTCCCACTCTGCCTCTCACCGTCTCTCTCTTCTCTGCACAGACGGATAGAAATGGGTAGAGAGAGAGATTTGATATAATATTTTATATTTTCAGAATTTGCAAATTAGCCCCAAGTTTGAAAAATGATTTAAATCAGCCCCCAAGTTTCAAAATCATCAATTTCAGCCCTATACTAATATTTATTTGAGTTTCGACCCAACTTTTGGAAAATTTACATTTTAGTCCCTCAACTATCAAAAGTATTCATTTTAATCCCTCAACTTTCAAAATATCTATTTTAGTCCCTGAACTTTCAAAAGTATTCATTTTAGTCCCTCAACTTTCAAAACATCAATTTCAGTCCTCAAATAGTAATTTATCATTTTGAACTATATATTCGATAGACTAAAGTGACTTATTGGCTAAGACGAAGCGTACGGAGAATTTAAAGAAATTGAAGTCATTCCCGCTCAACTTTGCACTCGTCGGATTTGAGGTAGACTCGCACTTATTAATTGATTTAAATTATGATTTCATATAAATATCATGTGACTTGTGAAAGTCAATTTTTAAGAAAAGTAAGTATGTTTTTATGAAAAGAAAATATACTTTATGTTTTTACGAAAAGTAAGTATACCCTATGCTTCACGAAAATGTTTTTTTGGATCATTGCTATGAAATCAATCTCCCCAGATTGCTATGTTTTCAATCTCCCAAGATTGACATCAATCTCAGATTGCTATGAAATCAGTCTCCCAAGATTGCTATGTTTTCAATCTCCCAAGATTGCTATGAAATCAATCTCCCAAGATTTCTATGTTTTCAATCTCCCAAGATTACTATGAAATCAATCTCCCAAGATTGCTATGTTTTCAATCTCCCAAGATTGCTATGTTTTCAATCTCCCAAGATTGCTATGAAATCAATCTCCCAAGATTGCTATGTTTTCAATCTCCCAAGATTGCTATGTTATGATGGAAATGATCCCTATGAATTTCAAAAATTATGCTTGGTATACTTACTGTGATTTTACTGCATAAGAATTCTTGCCACCTAAGTTCGGTAAAATTCTTGTGTCTCCCTATGTTTATGAGGATTTCGATCCTATCCTATGTTATGCTTTCAAAAGAAAATTACGCTTGGCATAATTAAAATGTGTTTTATAAGTATATGGTTTTCAAAGAGCTGTTTTTAAAGAGCTGTTTTCAAAGAGCTATTTTCAAAGAACTGTTTTCAAAGAGATGTTTTCAAAGAGCTATTTTCAAAGAGCTGTTTTCAAAGAGCTATTTTCAAAGAACTGTTTTCAAAGAGCTTATGATTTTCAAAATATGTCCCGTGCTGTAATGCACAATATGAGTTTTATCAAGAGCCGTTTTATAAAGAAGCCCTATCAATGCCCGTTTTATAAAGAGCCGGGATTTATGTATTTAATCATCTTATAAATTAATTAATTTGCGATGAGTCTACTGAGTATTTCCCCCATGAAATACTCACCCTACTTTTTAACAGTTTTGCAGATTTCGGAGACGGTGGCGAGCGATGAATGATGGTGGCAATAATCGTTAAACGGTTGAAAGTTTGACGTTAATGATTTCCGTATTTTCCAAACATCGAATAATTTAGAGAAGTTCATTTATTTGAGAAATTATGACATTGTCAATTTCTTTACAAAATTAATGGTTCGATTTACTATTTCAAATGGTTTCATAAATGTTTTCAATTTTATCGGCCATTACAGTTTATTTAATGTTGCCAAAAATGAATTTCAATTATTTCTTCCGCAAAAAATATTATTCGAAAAATTTAGACAGAAAATGACGTAGTGAACCGGGTATACGGAACTCGGGGCGCTACAAAGAGATCTTAGCACAGTGAAAATGGAAGAACTCGTTATAATTCAGTTTTCAATACAAGAAGAAAAAAAATTCCAGACTAAGCTAAAAGAGCAACAATAATTGCTCAATAAATCTCCATTTAATTCTAAATTCCAATGAAGCAAAAGATTCAGTTTTTTCATAAAGGAAAATTATATTTATCATTTAAAAAGATGAATCAGATAACATTAATTACTTCCATAAATGATGTTGTTAGGACCATGACTAATTTTACATGACACGTCATCCATATGGGCCCAACAGGGGATCGAAAAAACATTCATTCACCTAATCATGACCCACAGGCCAAACTGTGGATATCAAACTTGTTGGACTCTTACATGTTGAGGTACCCTTATGCCAGGGTGATGCTATGCCTAGGTACCCCTATGCCGAGGTGATCCTATGCTAAGGTACCCCTATGCCGGGGTGATGTTATGTCGAGGTACCCTTATGCCGAGGTACTCCTAAGCCGAAGTGAGTACCCTGGAAAGGTGACAAGATTGCTTCATGTGACAACATTTTTAAAGGGATTTGATGGTTGATTTATCCCTATGACATGTAGTAATGATTATAGCCAAAGAAATGGTTTACCTCATGAATAGTTAGGATCTTGCCATGTGTAAAGCATAACACGTGTCACAATCTAAGATAATTACTCATTCTATAAATAGAGCACACTTGCCTCCAAGGAAAAGGTTGGTAATTCAATATACTAACAAAATATTTTTAATCTCACTCCCTTTTCTCTCTTTTACACATTTACATTTCCCTCACCCAATATATATTCACTTGAAATGAGTATTGACTTTGGCATTGGAGTGCAAACGGGAGCCACCTCGGCCCCCTTTACAAACTGATTGTTTGTCATAGTGCGCAGGAGATCCACGTGTTCAAGAGGGAGGAGCTGAGACGTGTTGATCCAAAGTCCAGCCAAATTTTGTGATCAACATTTTGGCGCCGTCTATGGGAAACCACACTTCTAACCACAAAATCACGTGGTAAAAAGTGACGAGAAACCTTGAAATAAGGCGGAGAACATCTTGAAAGAGGGTGAAAAATGACTATACCAACCTGGAAAAAAGCATTTCCTTTAGGTTGCTCACTTCGGATATGATGGATTAGACCACAATAATTTATTTTTCTTCGGTCCATTAACATTTGGACTTCTTGGTTAGTATTTTCTTTGGGTTGCTTATTTGCTTATCCTGATAGTTGAGCTCTGGCAATGATTGGTGTTGCTCCAAATCTTGGGTCAATAATTTAACTAGCACATTAAAAAGCATTTGTGAGATAAATTATACTAGTCACCTATAATGCATGTGCTTTGAAACAATTAAAAGAAAAAGCATGCCTTTAATACTAGAATCGTCCACTAGTCAATGTATTCGTGGGACCTTGGTTCCATAAAATGAAGAATATTTGGTTGTTTATTTCACTTGTGCATAGTTAATATAAATGGGCACATAGAAACATGAATTGCTTATATGCGTGGGAATTGATACACCATCAGGAGCAATCATATTAAATTTTCAATGCGATAGCTCATTATAAAGTGGCTTGCTTGGGAAATGGAACTCACATTCCACATGATCAATTTAAAGCCCGACTAAACTCATTAGCCCATCAAAGTTTACAAATAAAAAGAAGAGAAGCTCGTACCTCTGAAAGTCACGGTTTTTGAACTAACGATATATTATCCACTTCTATTGGATATTGTTGCCTTGTTTTTGAAATTTCTTGTAAATCATAAGTATTTCATCATTCAGTATTATTTGAGGCGAGCACTAAGCCCTCTCACATCGAGGTAGGCCTATAAGACCTCCAATAAGCTCAAAACGAGCCATTATCTCTATTATTGAGGCCAGAAAGTAAGTCCTTCAACGTTAAGAAGCTCAGCTTGTAGTCCCTGAAAGACGGATATGCTCCCTTAAAAGGGACCCTTGAATAAAGGCCCCCTGAAGAAGGGACTCCTGAAGAAGGACTCCCCCCCCTTGAAAGAGGAAACTCTTGGAAAATGACTCCCTGAAAGAAGGGACCCTTGAATAAATGCCCCTTGAAGAAGGGACTCCTGAAGAAGGACTTCCCCCTGAAAGAGGGGATCTCTAAAGAAGGACCCCCCTGAAAGAAGGGACTCCTGGAGAAGGACTCTCTGAAAGAAGGGACCCTTGAATAAAAGCCCCTGAACAAGAGACTCCTGAAGAAGAAGGCCCAGAAAAGGTTTCTAGGAAACCCCCTGAACAAGGGACTCCTGAAGAAGAACACCCAGAAAAGGTTTCAGGGAAACCCCCTGAATAAGGAACTCCTGAAGGACACCCTGAAAAGGGAAACCCTGAACAAGGGACTCATGAAGAAGAGAACCTTAAAAAAGGGAGCTCCTGAAAATGAACACACATGAAAAACTCCCTCCTAAAAGAGGAGCGAACATCTCATACATGTCACAACAACGCAAAGGCTCGTGAAACAATAAAAGTTTTGCTTATTGCCGAAGCGAAACGGTTCGAAGCAGCCCACCTTTATTGTACCAACATGATCCTCAAACAACAATATTTTATAAGCCTTGGCTTAAGTGTCTCCAGGACACACGATCTCAGAGACCCTATATTATTAAGCCTCGGTTTAAGTGTCTCCACGACACACGGTCTCAGAGACCCTATATTATTAAGCTAAACTTAAAATTCTCCACTACACATGGTCTCAGAGACCCTATATTATTAAGCTCGCTTAAGTGCCTCCAGGACACACGGTCTCAAAGACCTTATATTCATAAGCCTCGGCTTAAGTGTCTCCGAAATGATACATGGTCTTAGAGGCCCAAAATTATGGTTTCAAAAATGCTGAAAATTTTTATATGTCGAGATGACACGGCTATAGGAGCCCTTCCTACTCGTCTCCAGAATGGCATGACCTCAGAAGCTTTTTTCTAAAATTCACATCGAATTAAACATGGAAGAAGTAATATGCCGACGTGATTTAGCCCGACCCTGATGTGCCGAAGTAACACGTTAAATAGTTAACAAAAGAATAAGATCATTGATCTAAGCTCTCACTAGGGACTGCTAACAAGCATAATTACAAGTAAACATGAATAGCTTAGCAAACCCCCCACAAACAAGGGATTTCGCCACTCAATGGAATCCACCCCGGACTAACAAACTGAATACGTACAAACGAGGCTATAAGGCATGAATACATGGGATCCCCAAGTGAATGTCCTCCATTAACTCCGGAGCGAATATTCTGTTAGATGAGGGCGAAGCATACCTGGTTGATAAATCTATAAAACAGCCTGAAGAAGAAACTTGGGTAAATGAACTTCCATGAGCCCTATGGGAATCAGAATTACCTTGCACACTGCCAAAGGAGAAACTCCATTCTCACTGGCTTATGGGTCAGAGGCAGTATGTCCAGTACAAATTGGAGTGTTTTCACCCAGAGCTTCTTTCCTCCTTAAAAGAAGGGGTGATTCACAGGTCGTCGACTCAATATCGAGAAAAGATGGTCTAATACTTCTAAAATTAAAGGTCCAATTTTAAGGAAACTCCTCGTCCTAACTCAAAAGGCCAGAATAAAGACCCCAGGGCATAGTTGGGGGGGACCTCATCAAGTCACCGATGAAGCTGCACCAGGGACTTACGGAGTAGAGATTCTCTCTGGAAAATCCTTACTCAATCCATAAAGCGTGGATCACCTCCACCACTAGTATTGATAAACAAATTGTCTTCTGCGTGTTCCGTTTAAATTTGATTTCTTAAACTCATGAGGTGAAATGATTCCTTCATGCACGCTTTTCATTGAACAAAATGCGAAGTTGTGTTGGAAAACGCAAAACTATGCAAACAAATAGAACATAAAAAGGATTGGTCCCAAGTTACGATTATTAAGGATTGGCTAACCTTGAACCGAAATGAAAGTGGTCGAAGTTGTCCATGATTATCGCAATGCCTTGATCCGACGAACCCCTTGATAGAATGACAAAAAACATAGCTTGGAGCACAAGATACGTTCATGCAAGGGACTCCGTCACTTGATGATTAGTACCCCGGCGAAGTGATACCTATGAAATACGTTGATCAATCTTGAGAATAAATCTTACGAATTGTTCAAAAGAAATCTTTACCATTTAAAGGCATATCGCCTCATGTTAGATTTTTTAACTAAAAATGGCCCCAATGTAATCACCCTGGATGTAAACAAGGGACTCACGGGGAAGTACGAGTTGAGACACTTTCAGTCAAGTCTAAGTGATGGACATAAATGTCTTAAGCGCTTCGATTTGAGGGACTATCACATCCACAAGTGCCTCCAAGGACTTGCACATCCAAGTGACTCCAAGGACTTGCACATGTTTCGGACTATCCTATATTAAACTATGTTCATCCTATGATGGACCATCTCATATTAAATGATGATCATCTTATGATATGAACTACTTGTCTATAGCAGAGCAATATGCAAAATTCACATATAAAGATCAAAAGTAGCGTAGATAAAGATTCACAAAAGACAATGACAAAAACAGGCATCCTAAGCAGGAGCGCGGGAAGGGTCGGCATCTTTAGAAGAAGGGCCACCAGTGACGTCTTCAAGGGGACTTTCCTCACTAATATCTTGGGACTTTGGATAGAAGGCATCAATCTTCGAAAGCTTCAGATCTGGGAAGTCATCATTCATGTCTTTCAAAGCCATTCATGCCCCGGCGTTGGCAAAGAATGGTTGCATAGCTTCATATTCTGGGATCTCTTCAAATGTATCCTTGAAATGATGGATGTCATTAATCACCCTAGTCTCAATATCCCGCTCTAAGAAAGTCTTTCTTATGCCCTTTGCAAGGCCTCTTCTCTTGCCAATCTGGCCTCCTTTTCCTTCTCCAACTCATGAGTTAGTCCAGCCGCCTTATCCACTAGGCTCCTCTACTCCGTGGTTATATTTTACAGGGCCTCGACAGTTATGGCCTGGGACTGAACCGCATTATCGAATCTCTTGGAAAAACTGGCCACTTCTGCACCAGCAGCCTCTAGTTTCAGTTTTAGCCTATCATTGTCCTCCTTCAAACGCTTTGAGATCATCTTCTCTTCATGAAGAGATTTCCAATTGCCGTCACGGAGTCCCGGAGAGTTTTAATCTGGACCACCATGTTGTCAGCATTTTGAAGAGCTATCTCAAAGCTCTTCTTCTTCAATTCCAAATCCTTAATGGCGGACTCAACCCCATCTATCAAGGTGAAGGCCCTAACATTCATGGCCCTGGAAGCATGCAGCTTCTGAGCTAGCGAAATGTTGGAAGAGTATATTTCCCAACCTTCAGTCCAGAAGTGCTCCATTGCCAAAGCAGCCCTAGCAGGAGGAGAATTCAGAGAATTTAAGAGGGTGGTATTCAAGGTGCTTTCCTTAGCTCACAGGACAGCCTTTATATGGCTAAGCTCAGCAGCAATTTCTAGGGTCACCTCCTGGTCCACCCCCCGGAACAGTAATCAAACCTTCATCATGGCCTGGGGGATCCGGAGCCTGGGAAAAGAAATCTGAGCTGGAGACATCCCCTTTGCCTCTGATAGGATCAACTGGTGGAGGTAAATCGGCTACATCCACCTCGGAAAAACCAGATATGCCTTTGCTTTTCTTTAGCCTCTTATGTAGAGGCACCTCATGCCCCATTACCTCCACAACATCCTCATCAGAAGGATCATCAACCAAGGCTCTTTTGGACTTTTTCTCTCCCTTTTGCTTCGATTTTCGCTCTCTCTCCAGAGCCTCATGTTTGGCTCCGAATTCCTCCTTCACTTCCAATCATTTGTGACCCTTAGACAACAAGGCCGGTGGAGGGAGCATCACCAAAAGAAGCTTTATGAGCTTTACAGCTAAGGCATCAGTTGTGTTCTTTGCAACTTCCACTTGTAAACTGCTGAGCAAAGACTTCTGCTTAAGCTCCTCGTCACTCCCGGGCCTCAATGGCAGTGGAATCTTCTTCGCCATCAGGCCTTTGAGGGAAACCTTGGGAAGTTCTTTAGAACCTATTCATCAAAATGAAATTGTCAGTTAAAGGCACTTCGGACAACGACACAATCAACACAAGGAATATAGAACTTACCCATATCTCGCATAAGCCCGTGCTTGATAAAAGGTTTTTCTTCAATATCACCTCTGGGAAAATGGCACGGTATGCAAAGAGCTTCTTCACCATGACCAAGTCCTCCTTAGGGAGAAGGTGTGCGTATTGCTGACCTGCAAAGATAACATAGAAGGTTATCTTTGAAACTTAAAATAGCTTACATCATACTTACATTCACACTAAGAATACAAAAGACTCACGAGGGCAAGAGAGAGTCCGAAGAACAGTAATTTCAAGAACCGGATCCGGAGGGGAGCACTGTCATTCGCTGGCTACCCAGAACCATTGTGTCCTCCAATGTTTCATGGAGGTTGGATGTCCCGTAATAAAGGGAGAATGCTATCCCCTAGTGGTAATGTAGTACCAGTCCAGAATATCAACCTTATCCCTTCGAGCTACCTTTTTCAGGATATAAAGGGTGTAGATGATGTAAGGTGAGATGGGGAAGTCCAGGATGAATTCCTGCCATACCAGCCAAGTTCCCACAACTTGGGTCCAGAAGTTCGGAGCCACCTGATATAGACAAAGGTTGTAACTCCGGAGGAGAGCCCTGAAGAAATGGTGAAGAGGCAAGCGCATCCCACATTGAAACGCATCAAGGAGCACCGTAACTTGACCTTTAAGGGGCGACAAGGTCTGCATGACGGGCTCAAATGTGTAAGCCTAATCTCCCTCGGCATCCGGTAAGTTGAAGAAACTTCTGCCATGACATTGGCTCGGATTTCAGTCGCTACCTCATTCAACGCCCAGGATTCTGGATTAGGTTGTGGATCCACATGATATTCGGAGGGACATCTTCCAATGACTCCTTCTCTTGGCCTTTCACGAGGGACTTTTGCAATTGACTCCACCTAAGAGGGGACTTCTTCAACTAACACCTTTTACAAAGGACTCTGTCATTGGTCGATTCCACTCTAGACAAAACATCCAAAAGCTATAAATTCGAACCTCAGCCGTGAATGCCCGAGACTTCCAAATTTAAGGGACTTGAGCATATACACGCATGTCGACACAAGACACAACGTATATATACGTTGTTTCATATTATCCAAAGATGCACATCTAAAAAGGAGGCAGACTTGTAAGCCCTCCAGTTGCTTGAATTGAGCATATTCTCTATGTTATCTAGACAGACTATTAGCCCTCGTACATCTAGGCATAAGATCTTCAACATTATCGAAAGAAACCTTGTAATTCCCCTCCTATTTGAGGCATGCTCGGGATATTGCTATGAGCCTATGTCTTCGTAAGTTCGAAGCATTCTCGAGTACTCTTTTTTATTGGGAGAAGAGATATACTTTCAAAAATTTGAATAAAGCAGCCCAATACTCTTTTAATATAACTAAGAAAAGTCTACGTGAAAGGGTTGTCAAGTGTTCAAATAAGGACCCAAGTGTTCAAACTATATTAAAGCATGGGCCCAAGTGCCTATATTATTCTTCTTCGGCGACACTTTACCATGCAAAATATATTCTATTTTTTCCATTCTGATGGTGTCTTGCAAGAATGATTTTTGATATATTTCCTATTTTGGTTATTTATTAGAGTATATACACATTCCATCATCTTCGATCCCTTATATTTTCATGTCCGGTTCGCACATAAATGAACCAACAAGACTTGAGGAACTAGTGTTACGACCATGACTAATTTTACATGACACGTCATCCATATGGGCCCAACAGGGGATCCACAAAACATCCATTCACCTAATCATGACCCACAGACCAAACTGTAGATACCAAACTTGTTGGACTCTTACATGTCGAGGTACCCTTATGCCGGGATGATGCTATACCTAGGTACCCCTATGCTGAGGTGATCATATGCCGAGGTACCCCTATGCCGGGGTGATGTTATGTCGAGGTACTCTTATGCCAAGGTACTCCTAAGCCAAAGTGAGTACCCTGAAAAGGTGACAAGATAGATTGATGTGACAACATCTTTAAAGGGATTTAATGGTTGCTTTATCCCTATGACATGTAGTAATGATTATAGCCAAAGAAATGGTTTACCTCATGAATAGTTAGGATATTGCCATGTGTAAAGCATAACACGTGTCACAATCTAAGAGAATTATTCATTCTATAAATAGAGTACACTTGCCTCCAAGGAAAATGTTGGTAATTCAATACACTAACAAAATATTTCGAATCTCACTCTCTTTTCTCTCTTTTACACATTTACATTTCCCGCACCCAATATAAATTCACTTGAAATGAGTACTGACTTTGGCATCGGAGTGCAAACGGGAGCCACCTCAGCCCCCTTTGCAAACTGATTGTTTGTCATATTGCGCAGGAGATCTACGTGTTCAAGAGGGGGGGGCTGAGACGTGTTGGTCCAAGGTCCAGCCGGATTTTGTGGTCAACAGATGTCATCAGCATGAAAATCCTCTGCTTTGCTTTTGACGTTGAACAATTTCTTCACCAATGTTTTAGGCCAAGAAAGCTTCATCAACGAAAAAAAACATCAGAAATCTTAAAAACAACAAAATTCAATAATGTACTTTGGATATTTTTTTAACACACCTTGCTTCTCTTGGAGCTCTCATTTCTCATTATCAGGTAATCAAATCTCACTAACAAACTCTAACACTACAGCACTAACTGATGCGAACCCGGGAGGGGGTCTGCGTCGTAGCTCGCGGAATAACGCTTGGAAAGTTCCGAATTCAGGTTGGAACGGACGATAACACTACAACCCGAGGCTCACGACGCAAGAACCATGGGTATGTTAAACCCGAGACCCGTTATGATGCGGAAACAGGAACCATAATGGTTTGAACGCCACAAAGGATGCCCACGCCTTTGATAAGTTCGATTTGTTGAACGCCACAAATATCCCACAATATTTGATAAGTTCGAAATTTGTTCAATTCCAGAACAATGTTGAGAAAATACTCAATATAATTTTTATTCATCAAAAATATTCTAATTTTACATTGAATGGAAAAGCATATAAATAGGTAAAATAAACCCTAGTCGTTAACTGACTATGAATAGAATTCTAATTAGGCTAAAATACCTAAAATAACTAAAATAACCAAAATTATCAAAATTGGAAAAAGAATTAAAAACCAATAAAGGAAATACAAATCAACTGAAATACTAAAAGTCTCGAAAATTTGATTCGCGCCGCTTACGGCCGTAAAAGTCTGACTTACGGCCGTAAGTCCTTCTCGGATCAAAATGTTTCAATATTTGTTACGGCCGTGAAGATTGATGTTACGGCCGTGAAATTCCATGGATTAGTTACGGCCGTGAGAACCCAAGTTACGGTCGTAAACGCTGTTCTGCCCAAATTGTGCGCTGATAATGTTACGGCCGTAATTATGGAAGTTACGGCCGTAAAAGCCCTTCTACCTTGATTTCTGATCCTTTGATGTGAATTGAATCTCGACTCGAGCCCAACACGAAACTTGTTCATTTTCCCATGTAGAATATTGTTGAATTGTCCGTATCTTGATTTCTCATTTTTGACGCCTTTTCCGGATCACATCATCCCCTCTTCCTTTAAGATGATTCGTCCCGAATCATAACATTGTTCTTAACTTCTTTTCCGGATCACATCATCCCCTCTTCCTTTAAGATGATTCATCCCGAATCATAAAGTTGTTCTTAGCTTGCTCACCTAGTTTAGCCTCGAACCTTCTTCGTACAAGCAATGTTTGATCTGACGTTCTCGGAACCTGCTTGACTTCTTGTTTTGGCTTGAATTATAGATTTTTCCGTCAAGCCCACCGTGATTCGTACCATTCCCTCCTTCTTTAGGATGATTCGTCCCGAATCATGGTGTTGTTCTTGAAAAAATCAAACTGTACCTCCTGGATCAAACGGAAAATTGTCGATTCCCTGACATGCATTCAATAAATGATGCTCCTCCAATTTGTAGACAAGAAGGTATTGAAACACGAGGGGAATTGACCAAGGTTGATGTAAATCAAACTTCCATGCACAATAAACCTGCAAGAAAGATTTAAAAAAAATGGGGAGGGAAATGTTAGCATCTCCATGCACAAGGTATGGATCCTTGTACTCATAATACAAAACCTCCACAACGTTTTTTTCCACCACGAGGCCCTTCTCGTCGCCTCCAAAAGTCAATATACTTTCTTGCTCATTCTCTTCTTTTTTCTCAACCATTTCTTCTAATTTTTCACATTCAACTACCTCTTCAATATTTTTATTGACAATTTCAACATTCAAATGTTGAACTTCTACCCCAACTTCCAATTTTTCCTCATCAAATATTGGAGTTTGATCACCTAACTCCACCTTTTCATCTCCTACCACAAAATTCGGGGTCTCTTCTACTACTTCTAATTCATATTTCGAGTCTCCCTCCTTCTTTTCAACATTCATATCCTGACACTCTAATTTTAAATCCCCTCCAATCTCACTTTCACCCTATTGTAATTTAGCTTCAACCTCCCTTTCACTTTCCCTCTTTTTTAACTTTTCTTCTTTTCTAGCCTTCCGTTCATACATCATCCTTTACTCATAAATTTCTGTTTGACTCTTCAAAAGCGCCCTCGCAATAATCTCTTCATCCCAATCAACTCCAATCCCAATCCTAGGTTTATGGTTACGCCTATATTCCCTTTCACGCCACTGAGCAAGTTCTGCATTATGCATATCTACTGAGTTCTTAACCTTACCAAACTTCGCATCTAATCTCGCATCAAATTTCGCTTCCAATTTTGCAGCTAACTCCTCAAACCGTTTCTCCATCATGACAAGCAGAGAAGATTGATGGTTATCTTTCATACATGATGAATTTTGTGAAATTTGGACATTGTGGAATGGAATGGAATAATAGTTTCACATAAGGACTAATAATGAATTTTAATTTTTGACTTGGATGGCAGGGAATATCAAGAATTAAGGAAATTCAAGAAAGTGATTTTTGCGTTTTGACTAGAAAGGAAAGAATATCAAGAATTCTAATTTGACTTGGAAGGCGAGGAATTATCAAGAATTTAAGGAAATTCAAGAAAGTGGTTCTTGAATTTCGGAGTGACTTTTTTTTTTTTTTTTGAATTATGATGAATTTTCGGAATTAATAAAAATAAAAAAAAATATTTTTTTTTTTAATAAACTCCAAAAATTCGACACGAACGCAACAAAACAAATAGGACAGGATTTGGATAAGAATCGAATAAAATAAATAAGATTGAATTTTGATGGATTTTTGTATGGATCAATTAACGAAAAAGTTTTACTGACACGAAGAACAAGATATGGATAATTTTGTGTAGACTCTATGATAAAAACACAAAATCAAACTGGATAGAATAGAAAAACAAAACCTGAATTCAGAGTTCAGCTCTGATACCATATGATGCGAACCCGGGAGGGGGTCCGAGTCGTAGCTCGCGGAATAACGCTTGGAAAGTTCTGAATTCATGTTGGAACGGACGATAACACTACAACCCGAGCCTCACGACGCAAGAACCATGGGTATGTTAAACCCGAGACCCGTTACGATGCGGAAACAGGAACCGTAATGGTTTGAACTCCACAAAGGATGCCCACGCCTTTGATAAGTTCGATTTGTTGAACGCCACAAATATCCCACAATATTTGATAAGTTCGAAGTTTGTTCAATTCTAGAACAATGTTGAGAAAACACTCAATATAATTTTTATTCATCAAAAATATTCTAATTTTACATTGAATGGAAAAGCATATAAATAGGCAAAATAAACTATAGTCGCTAACTGACTCTGAATAGAATTCTAATTAGGCTAAAATACCTAAAATAACTAAAATAACCAAAATTATCAAAATTGGAAAAAGAATTAAAAACCAATAAAGGAAATACAAATCAACTGAAATACTAAAAATCTCGAAAATCTGATTCGCGCCGCTTACGGCCGTAAAAGTCGGACTTACGGCCGTAAGTCCTTCTCGGATCAAAATGTTTCAATATTTGTTACGGCCGTGAAGATTGATGTTACAGCCGTGAAATTCCATGGATTAGTTACGGCCGTGAGAACCCAAGTTACGGTCGTAAACGCTGTTCTGCCCAAATTGTGCGCTGATAATGTTACGACCGTAATTATGGAAGTTACGGCCGTAAAAGCCCTTCTGCCTTGATTTCTGATCCTTTGACGTGAATTGAATCTCGACTCGAGCCCAACACGAAACTTGTTCATTTTCCCATGTAGAATATTGTTGAATTGCCCGTATCTTGATTTCTCATTTTTGACGCCTTTTCCGGATCACATCACTAACTTTTCAAATTGAACAAAATATAAAAGCTTTTTAACTAACTCCCTAACTAAATATCAGACAATCAAATCTCATAGGTAAAAAATCTAAAAGATCCTAAATGAAATTTCAGTGTCTCCAAACATCTTATTGAATAAATAAAATAAATCAACTTATACAAAAAAAAAAAATCTTCAAAAATACATAAAAATCGAATTCAATATGCAGTTAAGGTACAAAGCTGAAGAAAATAGCGAAAAATAATAATAAATGGCAAAAACAAATCAAACTTCCTTGAGGCTGTAGAGAAAGAGGCGTTGAGCGTGCAATCAAACCGGAAAGCAGGTGCAGTAAGTCGAACGTTAACAAACAACCGGAGGGAAATCTGAGATACGATGGACAACCAAAATACATGGAGGAAGACGATGCGGACTTTGTGCCGGTGTGCCGAAGGGAAATCTGAGTTACAATGGACAACCGGAATACATGGAGGAAGACGATGCGGACATTGTGTCGGTGTGGCCATGGCTGGAGATGGTGCGACGGATTCGAGTGGGGAAGGGAACGACTCAACCGTATTTTTTTTCTCAGAGTGATGTATTATGTGCGTTAAAATAAGAAGAAAACATAAAATAAAATATTTTTTTATTTTTATCTAGAAGGAAGGATACATGGGCGGGAAAATGAGTCAATTGGTGGTCAACACTTTTTCATTTTCAAATATAGTATAGATAAGTTCTTAACCTTTCAACTTGGTGCTTAGGTCCCTCTTAAAATATTTATTTTATTTTTATCAAAAATATTAAAATACTCTTATATTAATAAAAAAAAAATTTGGCAACTTAAAAATTTTGTTTCTTGTTTTATCAGATTCTCTTCTTCCATGTCAATCGAGCTTCCTATAAAGGCTTTTTACTGTACTAACACAAATTCCCCAATTTACCACTTTTGAAAACTCATTTTTTTTAATAAAAAAAGTAAAAAAAAAAAAAAAAAAGAAAAAAAGTGCATTTACTTATTTGTTTAAGAAAATTGATTTTAGATAAATTTAATTTTTGTTTCTTTTTTTTCTTGAAATTTATCTAAAATCAATTTTTTTAAAAAAATAAATAAAGCCTCTTTTTATTTCATTTTTTTATGGGAAATTTACCACCTTTAAGGCTATTTAAAAAATGAAATTTACCTAAAATTAATTTTTTTTAGAAACAAGAATGAAATTTATCTAAAATCAATTTTCTTAAAAAAAATAAATAAAGCCACTTTTTGTTTCTTTTTTTATGGAAAATTTACCATCTTTAAGAGTATTTTAAAAATGAAATATACCGAAATTTTTATTTTTTTTAGAAACAAAAATGAAATTTATCTTTAAAAAAAGAAACAAAAATGAAATTTATCTAAAATCAATTTTCTTGGACAAATAAGTAAACCTCTTTTTTTTTAATTAAAAAAAAATGAAATTTTTAAACGTGGTAAATTGGGGAATTTGTGTTAGCACAGTAAAAACCTTTATATGAAGCTCAATTGACACGGAATAAGAGAATCTGACAAAACAAGAAACAAAATATTTAAGTTGCCAAAAAAATGCTTATTTATTTATTAATATAAGAGCATTTTAATATTTTTTATAAAAATTAAATTAAATTTTTAAAGATGGAATAGAGGAAAATCATCTAAAAGAATACGTGACACTAAATAATACAACTTTTAGGGACCTAAGCACCAAATTGAAAGGTTAAGAACTTATTGCGCTAAATAATGACTAAGTTTAGGGACTACTTGCAGAAATTTGAAGTTCAGGGACTAATTGCGTCAATATGTATAAGGGTATTTTCGTCATTCCTTAATTTTTATCATTGAAATGGAAAAAAATCATTCAAAAAGACCTTTTGGGCAAAAGAATACCATATATAAGGACTTTAGCACCAAAAATGAAATGTTAGGGACCCATTACACAAAGATGCAAATGTTTAGGGACTAAATGCGTCAATTTTCCTTTTTTTTTCTTTCAGGTTAGGTATCATTTTTTATGACTGTCATTGGAAATGATATGTTCCCCACAGTGGGGAACATAATTCATTCCCACAAGCCCCCCTATTGGTTGGTGGGCAGTGGGGTCCACCCCACCAACCAATCAAATTGCTTGTGGAAATGGATTATGTTCCTCACTGTGGGGAACATATCATTCATCGGACTGTCATATATGTTTGAATACTTTGAAAAATCTTATTTGCTTTTTTTTTTTTTAAAACAGAATCATTCGCTTTGAAATCTGGGTAAGAAAAATCATCTAATTCATTTGACGTCTTGATTAAAATTACAATTATTTGTTCTTAATTATATCTTTTTTTAATATTTCAGTACGGTCCATTGTATATGAGAACTCTTTTTTATATCTTCAAATTAAAATGCATTCTTTCATAATTTCATTGCTTCATTGCCCGTTTACACTTCTTAATGTTTGTATACATTTGCTTAAGTTCGATTTGAATATGAGATTGTTTTCTTTCGTGTCGTGGTTCTAATTGTCTAATAGTTTATAAAGAAAACAAGAGTTATGTATTTTAGTAATTTTGAAGTATTTCGCCTCTTTTCGAAAATAGCATTATTACATAAAAAACGATATGCATATCATTCATTATTTTATACAATACATGCAACTCATGTGCTTAGAACTAGTTTGTTGAAAAATATGAAAACTGGTGGATCTTTTAATGATACGAGGTTAAAATTGAATTTGATGATCAAATTGATTTAACATCTTCCACCAAACAATGCCTAAGTCATGAGCAACCCCACAAATGGCCATCCAGAAGGGGGGAAAGAATGGTACATTAGCATCTTCCACTCAATCGATGGCCATTTGTGCATAAAAGATATAAGGGATGAGGCTACCTAAGACACCTGATAAATCTTTTTCATTCTTCGTTTATGGAATACTAGATATAAAATAATCACAATTTTAGATACATATGTTCTTTATCTATAGATTGGCGAGCCGCATCTCTTGCGCATGCTGAATCTGTCAGGCAGGGGGGGATTGTCAGGTTTTTGGACATTTTTTAAGGCTGCAACTCGAAAAATACAGTTATTTAATCGATGTCCGTCCTACTTGAACAAAATACCTAAACGGCCGATCCGCCCAGTGCATATGTGTATATATATATATATTATATTTTTATTACCTGACAAATCTATTGCAATTGTACAAGGGAGTTCAAGTTCAGAATCATATATACAACGAAAATCCAAGTGAAGAAATACGTCCTAATTTACGCAAGTGCAATCAATCATTACAACTTACAAGGTTCTATTGCATCTAGAAGGTGACCATTTTTAGCAATATGCTTCAAGTCTATAATGTAATCGTCTCGAAGAAACCCAAAACCAAATGTTCCATTTTCATAAAGCCAAATTCTTCCCTCGCACTGTTGAGTATTTGTAGTAGGCCCTGCTAAGTCTGGAATCACCAAATCATAGCTTGAATTGATGAAAAGCATACGGGAGATGGCTCCATTATTATCTCCACAGTGATATGATTCTTCAGGCGGCCTGGGATGCATGCGACTGCTGTATATATGTTCTTCTTCAGGAGAAAGAGGCTCGATAAATGTAGTACTAGATGACCAAAATACAGGGGCATGCAAGGACAGAGGTCTCGATGATTCTCCAATTTTTCGGCAAGCAATACCTCCAGTTTCATCATAGGACACTTGATAAAAATCCAAGCTCATGTCATCACAAAGTCCCTGCAGAGGCGAGCAGTTAAAAAAAAAATGCATCAAGTAGACAAGATTGCAGTAGAAAAGAATCGAACAGTTTCTGAAGACGTTGTATTTACTCGGCCAAGACAGATGACCATTCTGAGTAAGCTCAAATTGGTACAGATTCTACAGTGTGGTACAACAGCTTTTGAGAAGATCATTGAAGAAAATAGAATTGATTATGATTAATTATAGCTCTATAATGAGAAATCTTGTTAAATATGATGAAACATAGCAAAGATTAAACCACACTATGATTGCACAGAAGTTTAACATCCAGGATTAAGAATCAAACTAAACCCTTCAACAGTCCGTGTGAGCGGGTCATCTGGAATTTGGTATATAGGAATGCATTGTGGGATAAGGTCAGGGATTTGGTGTTGATTTGTTAAGTTCATTAGGTAAAATTAAAAAATAAATAAATAAATAAAAAATGGAACGGAAATAATGAAATGACAAAATATACCCGAGGCATATGGCCTAAACCTTGATCAAGAATTCACTGTAAGAAAGTAGAGATGAACTATAGCCACAAGCTGATATACAACACAAATTAAGCTTAAAACTTGTTTGATACAATTTAAAATCTAGATTTTAATCTAAGTCAAAGTTAACAATCAATCTCAACCATACATTTCTTGGGACCTACACCTTTCAACCACACATCTCATAATTTTTTTTCAAAATCTACTAAATATCTGATTTTAGAGTTTGTTTGATAAAAATTAAGGAAGAAGACAAAACTGAAGCTGAAGAAGAAGTGGGAGATAAAATTTCAAGTGAAAACACGACTTTGGCTTAAAATGCAATATCACGTTTTTTTTTACTATTTATCTTTTTCCCACATCAGCTGTGTATATGTATGTATAGGTGCACACAGTTTTAGTTTCTGAATTCTGTTATTCCTTGATTAATGTTGAGCCATTGATCTCACTTAATACGTGTATAGCATAGATTTTAGTTCTAGGACCTTCCTCTCGTGTATAAATCTATGTAAGATTATATCCAGATTTTACTAAGCCCCTGTTTGGTAGAAATTAAAATCTAGATTTTAATCTAAGTCAAAGTCAACAATCAATCTAAACCACAGATTTCGTGGGACCTACAACTTTTCAACCACACATCTCATCAACTTGTATCAAAATCTACTAAAAATCTAATTTTAATCTCCACCAAACAGGGGCTAAATATAAAATATACCATTTTTCATATTTTATCTTGGTATCAGAGCTCTGTAGAAATGGCTACTGATTCAACCAACAACACAGGCTCATCTCAAACATCTGTGGTGCTTCCATCGATGGGAAGCAACCATAACTCACCTTTCGGAGCCTCTCTCTCTCAAAGCTCTTCAATCAAATTAGATAAGCACAATTTCCTACTGTGGAAAAATCTGTCACTGCCTATTATCAGAGGACATAACCTCGAAGGCTTTCTAACTGGAGCAAATTCCTGTCCAGCTGAGTTCATCACTACACAGCAAGCTCCCAGTGAAGGTGCTGAAAATCTAGCAGAAGACACAAATGCTGAGACTATTGCAAATTCGGCGTTCAACAGCTGGAAGTCCACTAACCAACTCTTAATGGGTTGGCTCTACTCCACTATGTCACCTGACATTGCAATGAAGGTGATGGGTGCTCAGACATCCAAAGATTTGTGGGAATCTATCCATGAAAGTTTTGGAGCACAAAACAAAGCCAAGGTAACTTTTCTCACAGGTGAACTGCAGAAGGTGAGAAAAGGAAATCTCAGTATTGATGAATATTTGAGCTCAGTTAAGCTCTTGGCTGATAGTCTAGAAATAGCTGGAAGAAAGGTCAGTCATGGTGACCTGGTGAATCAAGTTTTGGCAGGTTTGGACAAGGAATATACACCAATTGTTGTGCAACTTACCAGCAGAGAATCAATCTCATGGTGTGAACTTCAGTCTGTTCTAATGACATTTGAGAGCAGACTGGAACACATCCACTCTATGAAACATGAGTTTACTGCTATGAACCTGAATCAAGACTCCATTAATTTCACCCAGAGGCAGTCGAACTTCTATCCCAGCAGAGGGTCATTTGGTAGAAGGACAAACAACTTCAGGGGAAGAGGTAACAAAAGAGGTGGATGAGGAAACTACAGAGGAACTGGAAGGCCTGTCAATAACAATCCTAACAAACTTATATGCCAAGTATGTGGAAAGGCAGGTCACTCAACCAGCATTTGCTATTTCAGGTATAATGAAAGCTATACTGGAACTCCACCTTCCTCTCAACAAACAAGGGGCCAAACAGCTGCCATGATTGCTACTCCTACAATATTGAATGATCCTACCTGGTATGCTGACAATGGTGCAAGCAGTCATGTCACCACAGACTTAGAGAATCTGCAAGAAGGTACTAAGTACACTGGTAAGCAAAAGGTTATGGTAGGAAATGGCAGTTCTCTGCCTATCTCTCATATTGGTACAAATAAATTGCAGACAGCATCCGGTAAACCTCTATGGCTTAAAATTTTGTTGCATGTTCCTGCTATAAAGAAGAACTTGATCAGTGTATCACAACTTACCTTTGATAATCAAGTTTTTGTTGAATTTCACTCAAATTTTTGTTGTGTGAAGGACGAGGAAACAAAGAAGGTGATACTGCAAGGGTGCCTTAAGAATGGTCTTTATCAACTGAACCTACCAACAGCCTGCAACCTAAAGAATCAATTTCCAAGCCTCAACAACTCCTACTCAAGCATCAACAACCTTACTACTAAAGATTCTAGTAATAATATAAGTTCTCTTCTTG
The DNA here is from genome assembly GCA_963555705.1 of Ligustrum vulgare. Lineage (NCBI taxonomy): Eukaryota > Viridiplantae > Streptophyta > Magnoliopsida > Lamiales > Oleaceae > Ligustrum > Ligustrum vulgare. The sequence goes on from OY743173.1 coordinate 30,869,026, forward strand.
GTCTATGGCATATGAGACTTGGGCATCCTTCTAATCAAATTGTAGCCCAAGTTCTCAAAAGTTGTAATGTCAAAATCAAATTAAACGAAAAATCCTTCTGTGAAGCTTGTCAATATGGCAAGTCACATTTATTACCCTTTCCCAAATCAGTGTCAAAATCTACTTCACCTCTTGATCTCATATTTACTGATATCTGGGGCCCTTCACCAGCACAATCTACCTCCGGATTTAAATACTACATTGCCTTTGTTGATGACTATAGTAGACATACGTGGATTTACCCTATGAGACAAAGATCTGAAGCCTTAAATCTTTTTAATTAGTACAAAGTCATGATTGAAAATAAATTAGACAAAAAGATAAAAATCTTGCAATCTGATAGTGCTGCTGAGTTCAAACCATTACCATCCCTACATCCAGCCATTGAGTTTAGATATACTTGTCCCTACACATCTCAACAAAATGGGAGAGTGGAAAGGAAGCACCGACATATTGTAGAAACAGGACTCTCCCTTCTTGCTCAAGCAAAATTACCCTTAAAATTCTGGTAGGATTCCTTCCAGTCAGCAGTCTACCTTATTAACAGAATGCCCATTCCTGTTCTTCAGCTTAAATCTCCCTTTTATCTCCTCTATAACAAAGAACAAGATTACAATCTTCTTAAAGTTTTTGGATGTGCATGCTTTCCATGTCTAAGGCCCTATCAGAAAACCAAATTTAGTTTTCATTCTACTAAGTGTGTTTTCTTGAGGTATACCACTTCTCAAAAAGGTTACAAATGTCTTAGTTCCACAGGGAGGCTATACATTTCAAGGCATGTAGTATTTAATGAAGGAGAATTTCCCTATGAGTCTCTTTTTCCGAACAAAAGTACCTCATCACCTAATACCATCATTCATTCATCTCTTCCTTTCTATACTCAGACCACTGACACTTCCATAACAGGATCAGTTGATAAAGGACCTACTTCTGTCCCCTCAGAATCACCAACTGCGGTTTCAGGTCCAGATACTCAAAACATTGAGGATCAAGTTATTGGTTCCCCTGCTTCAGTTCCCTTGTCTGAACCTACTGCTGCCTCGATTGACTTCACTAGCAGTGGCTCAAGGGGGCATGATACATCAAGTGATACATTAAGGGAACCAGCTACTCTCAATCCAGAGAACACAGTCAGTGAACCAGTTGTATCTAACACTCAACATCCTATGGTTACTAGAGCTAGGGCTGGTATCTTCAAACCAAAAGTCTTTGCTGGTTTGGCACTAGAATACAATACAAAGAGGGAACCAAATAATGCACAGGTAGCTTGGAGTGATCTCAGGTGGAGAAAGGCTGTGCAAGAAGAATACCAGGCTCTTATCAACAACAAAACTTGGCTCTTAATTCCTTATTCTCCTGAACTGAATATTGTGGGAAACAAATGGGTGTTCAAATTAAAAGAAAATTCAGATGGCTCTATTCAAATATTCAAAGCCAGGCTGGTTGCCAAAGACTTTCACCAAACTCCCGGGATAGACTATGGTGAAACATTTAGTCCTGTAATCAAACCAGCAACACTGAGGATAATCCTATCTCTAGCTGTGTCAAAGGACTGGAAAATCAGGCAAATTGATATCAATAATGCATTCTTGAATGGTGAGCTTGAAGAAGAGGTTTATATGTCACAGCCGAAGTGTTTCATTGACAAAAGTAAACCCTCACACGTCTGCAAACTGAGGAAAGCACTTTATGGGAAGAAACAAGCCCCAAGAGCATGGTATGATAAGTTGAAACTCACTCTTTTGGATTGGGGTTTTCAACAAACAAAGTCTGACATTTCGTTATTCTTTAGAAAAACTGAAAGCTCAATCATCTTTATCTTGATCTATGTTGATGACATTGTCATCATAGGAAACTGTAATCATCAACTTCATGAGTTTATTAGAAAATTGAATGAAGCTTTTGCATTAAAAGATATGGGAAATCTTCATCAGTTTTTGGGAATGGAAGTATTTAGACATGAGTTAGGTCTTCACTTGACTCAGACCAAGTATATTGCTAATCTGCTCAAAAGATACAATATGCAGAATATTAAACCGTGTCCTACACCCAGCAGTACTGGTCCTACTTTATCTAAAGAGCAAGGAGAAACTCTAGATGACCCTACAAGTTATAGGAGTGCAGTAGGGGGGCTTCAATACTTGTCACACAGAAGACCAGATATCAGCTTTGCTGTGAACAAACTTAGTCAATTTTTACAAAAGCCAACCACAGCACATTGGGGAGCCTTGAAACGTGTCTTCAGGTATCTCAAGGGAACTATTGATCAAGGACTTTGGCTTAAAAGAAGTGATAATAGCGAGCTCACGGCATACTCAGATGCAGATTGGGCCTCCTGTCCAGATGACAGGAGGTCAACAGGTGCCTATTGTATATATCTTGGAGACAGCCTCATCTCTTGGTCGTCCAAGAAACAAGCTGTAATTTCCCGGTCCAGTACAGAGGCAGAATACAGAGCCCTTGCCTCTACAGCAGCTGAGATAACCTGGATACAATCGTTGTTCAAAGAATTGGGATTCAAACTGAATAAAACACCTGTTCTATGGTGTGATAACCAAAGTGCCAGTGCACTGGCGTCGAACCCAGTTTTTCATGCCAGAACAAAACATTCGAAATAGATATACATTTTGTGAGAGATAAAATTCTGGAGAAAAGTTTGGAAATTGGCTATGTACCTTCATCAGATCAGACAGCAGACCTTCTTACCAAATCTCTCACTAACTCCAGATTTCAGATGTTGAAGATTAAGCTTGGAGTAACAAGATGTCACTCCAGCTTAAGGGAAGGAATTAAGGAATAAGACAAAACTGAAGCTGAAGAAGAAGTGGGAGATACAATTTCAAGTGAAAACACGACTTTGGCTTAAAATGCAATATCACGTTTTTTTTACTATTTATCTTTCTTCCACATCAGCTGTGTATATGTATGTATAGGTGCACACAGTTTTAGTTTCTGAATTCTGTTATTCCTTGATTAATGTTGAGCCATTGATCTCACTCAATACGTGTATAGCACAGATTTTAGTTCTAGGACCTTCATCTCGTGTATAAATCTATGTAAGATTATATCCAGATTTTACTAAATATAAAATATACCATTTTTCATATTTTATCTATAAAGATAAAAATTTCACCACAATTTTTCAAACTCAATCTCAATTATCGATTCTTAGTCAAGCCCACAAATTTTGACTTTTTAAACATTTTTAAACCATACTACATCTATCCAAAAAAAAAATCACAAAAATCAAAATTTTTTGCTTTACCAAACAGGCTCTTAATGTTCACCAAACAAGGGCTTAATCTTATGCCCGTTTGGTGAAGGATATTTTAAAGAAAATTTGAATTTTTGAGATAATGTGTAACGGTTGAGAAGAGGTTGAAAAGTGTGAAAGTGGGTCCCATAAAAATATGTGGTTGAAAATAAGTTTTGGGAAAATGTTGTTCAAAAATTCCAAGACCAAACAAGGGCTAAAAATGTTTCTCGCGAATTGTAAATTTTCTCAATAATAGTATACGTACTACATAAATGTCCCAATTGGAGCCAAATCAACCTTCATCTTTCAAATTCTATTGAGATCACCATGCTCATGACTGTATTTGATTTGTGTGTGTGGAAGGTAGCTAGAGTAATCAGGGACCTTTTGGAGCTCAAGAGCTAGGAGTATGGTGACTGGTGAGGGATGAGGAGTGAGTAGAAGTACTTGAAAAGTGCTAAATAAATTGTTCAGGTGTTATACCTCTATCAAACCCTAGGCACCCTTGTATACCAATAAAATAATTAAGTAAATAAATAAAATACGAGTTCTTATAATAAACCATAAACCATCTAGAAGATTCATAATGAAACAGTATACATGATAAATCAAAAAGAAAGCAATCACGAAACATAGACAAATAATCAAAAATCAAATGAAAAGGCTAACAGTTGTTTGTACGAATTTGTTTGTTTTGGCTTCAAACCGAAATGAAAAACACAAAGGAAAGAAAACGAAATCCTAGACAACCGACAAGGGGAAAATAAGAAAGCGAGGACTGAAATGACATGTTGCCACTCCTCTACACACACACACACACACACACACACACACACACACACACAAAATTAAAAAAATTAAAAAAAAAAAAATTCAACAATGTCACGTGATTGGTGAGGTGAGTTTGCACTTCAGCTCTAGTAGTACAGAACTAGGACTTGCACAGGCTCTACACTTCTTCTCTTCTCTAAACTTTAAAATTCTTTCATTTTGGTTTCTAATGTTGGATTGTTGCTAAATTACCCCAAATGCCCTTAGTACATTCTGAGCATGCAAAAAACTAGCTCAAAAGGTATAGACCATTAATAATCAGGGTAAAAAGGGAAACTTAGGAGCACACTCCTCAGGCACCCAAAGGAATGAACTTGAATGATTAAAAAAGTAAGCCTAGAGCATAAATTTTAACTCTCCCAATGAATGCCTCACACAAAGGAGAGCCTTAAGGTAAGTGCTTCAGTAAACAGTTGCACATTTCAAAGAGGTAATACGAGTCAGCTGATTTAGGAGGGGAGGTTGTACATGGAATAGAGCAGTGTGAAGTGGAGGTGGTTGAATAGGGATGGTTGTTCCCAGGAATTAGCAAAAACAAGTGTGAGATTGGGAATGGGTGCAAGAATGCCCGTTCCATTATTACCAAACACCACCTTGAGGGAAAACACAAATGCATCACAAGTGTAAGAAATCAGAACTGAGATGGACAAATTTCGGTTTCCAATTTCAAATAAGAACCAAATTAAATTGTGCTTCCTATGCTGAAGAAATCACGGTAAGAGTACCATGAGGTTGTGGGTGGGGGGGAAGAAGCAGCAAATTATTCGTTGAAACAACCAGCATTTGGCAACTCGCAGGAAAGACTACTCTCCAATTACCAATACTCAAGTTAGACCAATGGAACTTAATCCTTCGTCAATCTTCCTCCAAATACTTTGCAACAATCAACTAACAAATGACCCTGAAGAAATCTTTGATCACAGCAAAGAGTAATCGTCAATATGTCCAATCAACTAATACTCACAGGACTTCCCAATGACCCTGAAGAAATCACAATATAATCCTAAAATCTTTTAATCAGCATAGGCTTTGACATCAATGACAAATTTGCAGGATTCAATAATCAATCTTAACGTAGAAAGGGGTGAAGTAAGTATAGGAACAAATGAATGAAACCTAATGCATACATCACCAATCATGTCAGACTCCATTGTTGCTATCCTACATGTTATAATCATTCTACTACCGATAAAAGAGAAAACAAGGCAATCAAATTAACCAAAAAAGCTATTTTCTGCAAGATTCAATACCTTCCAGAGGCCCTGCAATGGCCGGGCAAGCGTGGGCGAGCAATTTACAACTCTCACAAAATGTTCTGGCTCCCATTTCCTGAACCTCTCCTGCTTTTCCTTCTCCCTCCTTCTCTCCCTCCTCGACACCCCATTCCCACCGGGGCTCGTTCTGTTAGCAAAATACTGATAAATCTCCGTCATCAACCGGTCAGGCGGGGAGCCACACACATTCTGATACTCCTCTCCTCTCACATCCCCAGAACTTGGCACCCTCCCGAACCCGAAAGATCCCAAATTTTGCTCCACCACCAAATGGCAATTGCCCGTTAAATTCACATTCACAAGAATCAACTCATTCTCCAAACACCCCAAGTTCTCTGAATCCATCATTAAATCATCTGTAAACTCAAATCTTCCCTCAGGATCCAAGTAATTCACAGGCTCCCCCTTGGAATTAATGCTCAGCCACAAAAATGGCGATCTAATTACTTCGTAAGATCCGTTTTTTGAAGGACAAATTCCTGACCCCGTAATATAAAACGGACCCCACTCAAAATAGACGAGAGGCGCATGCGGAGAATTAACAGAAGCCGTAGTACTGATCCCACATCGGCGCCAGAAGCCAATGAGATTCTCATGCTTACTAAGAATCCTATACAAGTCTTTATACGAAATTTTGCCCTGACCCCATTTCTTCAAAAGGGTACAGGATCCCCACCTCCGGTCACACATAGAGAACCAGAGACGCTGGTCATCCCGGCAGAGAGAAACGTGCTTCTTTGAGGTCCACGCGAAAGAGGCCAACTCCAATGGATTCAGAAACGATAGTATACAAAGCTGCACGTCCTCCGGGAAATCCGAAAATGATAGCGCAGAACCTGTTTCGTCTGAATCTTGGCAATTCACTTCCATAGATGAAATCTCTGCGTTTTACCTCTTGAATTAAGTAAAGAATATTTATTTTGTGAATTGGTTTGCTGTGGAGAGGTAGGAGGAGGGCCGTGGAAGGGAAGATGCAAAGGATTTAATTCCAGATGTCTCGTGTCCTGTTGGCTTATTTTTTTTATATTAAAGGGCAAAATGTACAATTGAAAAGTGATTTTTACAAATACGTATAATTGAAAAATAATTTGATAAAACACTATATCCCTATTTATATATTTAATTTAATAAAAGAGTATTCATTTGAGGCACTATTAATAAGCCATTTAGCATCCATTGAGCCGAACATGTGTCTGAAATCGGTTTTGAAACTGCGTAGATGGTTTGTTTTCAAGCCGAGCCAGATAAGTCATCATCTAATTTTTTATTAATTTTTTTGGGCCCTGACACTCACCTTCCTCTACTCTTTCTCCATTTTACAAGTAACCACCCTACCTCTTTTCTCACACAAAACAATCCATATCCAGCTATTAAGAGTGGATAAAATAATCGAATCAGATCAGATCAAATTAAAACCAAACCAAATCAAGCAGTTTGGTTCGATTCTACATAAAAAATAATAATAGTTTGATTCTTAGAATCAAGAACCATTCGGTTTTGATTCTGGTTTCGATTCTCTTTCCAGAATCAAGAACCAAACTATATATATATATATTTTACAAATTAGTGGATATTCATCTCACCAAAAAATTAAAATCTAAAATTATAAATGTGAAATGTATAAAAATATTATTTAACATACATTTTATCTCATTTCATATTAGACAAAGATTTTAAATCATAAATCTAAATTCTAATTCTAATTCGTTTTTCTTTTTTTCAATTATAAATAGGCATTCACACTGCTTTATTTGCTCTCCTATAACACAACAATCGTTGCACTCCTTAGTTACCATCGACGACAATGATGTTTATTTTTTAAAATTTATGTATATATAAACATTAATTACCATCGACGACAAAGATGTTTATTTTTTAAAATTTATGTATATATAAACCTCGACACAATTCATCAATTCTCAAGAGTTAACCCAAACACAAACTCAAATTGTAAATTTCATCCCTAACTCACATGGCACCACGGTAGAATGGGACTCAGAACTTCATCGTAACCTGTAACTATAAGTCTAAACTGGCTTTATATTCGATTCTCTAAATTTCAACAGGTCGACGAGCTTCCTTCAAGCTAGTTTCTTCTTCTTTGACTTAGAATAACATGTTACTTTTTCTAAATTTTTGTTTTTTTAACTAAAAATTTTATTTTCTATTTAGTAATGATGTAGATGGATTCTAATAAAGAAACGAATATAAACAGGTTTTAATTTACATTTATTATTTAAAAAATCAAATAATGGTCTCAGAACCAAACCAGAACCGAGCGGTTTGGTTCCGGTTTGGTTCCATATCTTTGAAAAAATTAATTGGTTTCATTAGTAAATAATCATCGGTTTACGATTTGGTTTGATTCTTCTAGAACCAGAATCAAACTGAAATACATCCACCCCCAACCTACGACATATTCCCTATCCCCTTTCTCTCCGACTCCAGGAGGCACTTCTTCAACCGCACTCAGCCAACCCGGGAGAATTTTAAAAATACCCAAGTCAAACCTTGGCTAAGTCAAAATACCCTAACTTTTCAAAAACTAACCATAATACCCTTTTTTTTTGAAAATGACGTGTATACCCTTAATAACCATATTTCTCTTATACCCTTCATTTATCTCATATTTCATATTTATATTAAGACGAAAATAATACAATTCTCACTTTTAATTATTCTCTCATTTTTTCATCTGTTTGTTCTCAATACACAGATAAATTATTCTCTCATTTTTTATCTGCTTGTGCTAAAAAAATCCGCAAAAAATATACAAATCTCAACTAAAAGATTTCATTAATTAACGACAAATTCATAAATTGTTAATTTTTTTAGTTAATAATAATTATAGATCTATAATTATGTAGACTAAACAATGAAAATTAATATGGTGAAGTATAATTTTTATCAGTTTATTAACAAAATCGAAAAAATTGAACATTAGAGCGGAAAAAAATGGTAGGGTCCGGGTCAAAATTAATAATAAGAAAAAAAAAAAAAAAAAAATTGGTCCGGCCGGACCATTTTTATTGGTCCGGCCGGACCATTTTTATTGGTCCGGCCGGACCATATAGGGTCCGGACCAATAAAAAGGGTCCGGCCGGACCATTTTTTTTTTTTTTTCAATTCTTCTTATTATTAATTTCTGCATTTCTTCTAAATTTTCAATTATTTTCCTAAGAATTTTTTATTTCAGAAATTTCCAATTTATTTCTTTCTAATTCAATGTTTATTTCTTCTTTCTCTAAACCCATGTTTTCTTCTAAACATTTTACACATGCTTCTTTATAACATTCTAAACATCTTGCTCTAAGTTTTCTTGTTGGGTACCAATTACAAATAAAAACCGGACCAATGCATAATTTTTCTTACTTTTTTTTACGTTATAAATAAATTATAAAATTCTAAATATTTTTTTATTCTTAATATTATTTATTATATGTTACAATACTAATTTCATTACTAAATAATATCCGGACCAATTTTTTTTTTTTTTAACCCGGACCAATTTCAAAAAAAAAAAAATTCTTACTTTTTTTTTTACGTTATAAATAAATTATAAAATTCTAAATAATTTTTTTATTCTTAATATTATTTATCATATGTTACAATAATAATTTCATTACTAAATAATGTCATAATTTGTTAATAATAATTACAAAATAAGATATGTAATTATAATTTCATAATTTCTTAATAAAAATGAATTAATAATTTCATAATAATTAGAAATAAGATATGTAATTGACTGTGTAGATGATAATTGTAGTGTTGTTGATAATAAATTATCTTATTTTGTCTAAGTTAATAAAGTCGTGAATTGCTTATTATACGATGAAAGATGATAAATGTTTCTTGGGGAAAAAAAGATATTTTAGGGTTTAGGGTATAGCTTTCTATTTTGGGGTTTGGGGTTTAGGGTATAGTTTTCTATTTTGGGGTTTGGGGTTTATATATATATATACTATTTTTTTGTTCCAAATAATATATTGTTATCTATACTTGTGAGACAATTTATTCAACTAAAGAAATTGACAAATAAAAACTATAATAAATAAATTGACAGTAATAAAGAAATTGACAAATAAATATATATATACACAATTACATATAAAAACTATATTTTTACATTTCTAAATCTTATGGATCACAATTGTAGGTAAATAAATCAGTAGCCAACTTTATTCTCCACTTCTGTATATGTTCTTGATTGATCATCTTGACATCTCGTCCGATGCTCAAGAACTCAATATATTTTATTGCAAAAATCCCGCAATCTCCACTGTAAGTTAAAAAAAACTTTAGTGAAATAAATGAATATAGTTAAGAATTTAATTAAATACTAGAATACGAGTATAAGAAAATTTACCTGACACCTTGTTTGGAAATCCCCTTGATCCTATCAATGGCTAGTACATCATCGACATGAAAATTTCGAGTTTAAAGTGAAGAAGTCAGACAGGAGTACCTACACAATTGACTGTGTAGATGATAATTGTAGTGTTGTTGATAATAAATTATCTTATTTTGTCTAAGTTAATAAAGTCGTGAATTGCTTATTATACGATGAAAGATGATAAATGTTTCTTGGGGGAAAAAAAGATATTTTAGGGTTTAGGGTATAGCTTTCTATTTTGGGGTTTAGGGTTTAGGGTATAGTTTTCTATTTTGGGGTTGGGGTTTGGGGTTTAGGGTTTAGGGTTTATATATATATACTATTTTTTTGTTCCTGTTGAATCCGGGCCCAAAGAAAGGTCCAAGGTCCATCCGGATTTTGTGGTCAACAGTTCCAAATAATATATTGTTATCTATACTTGTGAGACAATTTATTCAACTAAAGAAATTGACAAATAAAAACTATAATAAATAAATTGACAGTAATAAAGAAATTGACAAATAAATATATATACACAATTACATATAAAAACTATATTTTTACATTTCTAAATCTTATGGATCACAATTGTAGGTAAATAAATCAGTAGCCAACTTTATTCTCCACTTCTGTATATGTTCTTGATTGATCATCTTGACATCTCGTCCGATGCTCAAGAACTCAATATATTTTATTGCAAAAATCTCACAATCTCCACTGTAAGTTAAAAAAAAACTTTAGTGAAATAAATGAATATAGTTAAGAATTTAATTAAATACTAGAATACGAGTATAAGAAAATTTACCTGACACCTTGTTTGGAAATCCCCTTGATCCTATCAATGGCTAGTACATCATACATTTTCGATTCGGCGAACACGACCTCAACAGCAATGATGTGCGAGTTCCCGATCACCGGAATATAGATATGTGTACAAGGTTCGCGAGATGCCCCCGGTGAATGAGATCTCATGAACGGCGGGGACATGTCTCGTACTGGACTGCCATGATCCTAGATATAACAAAAGTGAAGATTAATTATTTAACCCAAAAGGTAAATAACAATCTAAAATTACATTACATACCAGTCCACGCATGTAGTCCTGCTCCTCCTCTACGGTCGAAGCCGTCAACGCATGAAGGACTTCGAGCTAATATATTAACATTAAAACAATTTATAAATCATGTGTCAAATATTATATTACATTAATAATAATTTCTAAACGCTCACCTCAGGATCGTCGAGGATAGCCGAAAGCTTCCTAGAACTTGGCCAATTCTTTGAATCGCCATAGGAATGATCGCTTCAAGATATATTGATGATACTCATCAAGAGTTTTTAGAACTGCGCCGAAGTCACATCCCCTATACTGGGAAACTTTAGCTGGAAGCCCTCTCAATTCAAGACCAATAGCATACTCCATTCTGCAATAATTTCAAATGTTAAAATCAAGTTTTAAAAAGTATGCCGCAATATTTAACCATTCTACATTCTATATTTTTACATTTATGAAATTATAGTCCATATTTATTATTAATAATTTTTTTAACAACATTTTTTAATTATTATAATTACATTTATTTTGATATTATTAATAAATTTCTTATTTGCATTATGAAATTATAATTACATATCTTACTTCTAATTATTATGAAATTATTAAATCTTTGTTACAATTATGAAATCATAGTTAGTCATTTGTTAATTATAATTATATTTAGTAATGAATTTTTTTTTGTAATAAATGAATAATATTAAAAATAAAATAATTATTTACAAATTTAAAATTTAATTTTCAAAAATGGCCGGACCATTTTCAAAAATGGTCCGGCCATTTTTTTATTTAAAAAAAAAAATTTGGTCCGGCCGGACCATATGGTCCGGGCATTTTTTAATTTTTTTAAAAAAAAAAAAAAAAAAAAAAAAAAAAAAAAAAAAAAAATTGGTCCGGCCATTTTTTTATTTTTTTTATAAAAAGAAAAAAAAAATTTTGGTCCGACAGGACCAAAATGGTCTGGCCGGACCATATAGTCCGGGCATTTTTTTTATAAAAAAAAAAAATTAAATAAAAAAAATGGTCCGGCCATTTTTTTTATTTTTTTTATAAAAAAAAAAAAAAAATTTGGTCCGGCCGGACCACCATTTTGGTCCAGCCTGGTCCGGGCATTTTTTTTATAAATAAATAAAAAAAAAAAATTGGTCCGGCCTGACCAAAATGGTCTGGCCGGACCAAAATGGCCAGACCATTTTCAAATGGTCCGGCCGGACCTTTTGCGAACGGAAATGACGACTCTTTTGAATAAGTTATAAGGATATTTTGGACTTTGTAAATAATAAATCTATTTCTCTTTTTCTTTTTATCTTACAAATGCGTCAAAGGGTATTTTGAAAAATGGGTCGGAGGATCCGGCTATTGGCCACTAATTCCTCCAGCCAGCCCCTGTCACCAGCGACTCCTCCTTCTCATGGTTCGACTACGCTCGGTGAGTAGTATTTTTTCCTATACCTAACTAATTGTTTGCTTGTTTAGCACACTGTGTTTCCCCTCTCGCTTCTCTTATTTATTTATTTAATTAATTTTCTAGAGCTGGACCTCTCTCTGAATGCTGTGGGTATTCTGGAAATGAGTTTGATATGGGATCTTAGCTCGAATGGAGTTCTTCAGTTTACATATATGAATATGAAAATTCAAGATCTGAACCACGACTTCATTTTTTCAAGTTTTTGTGTGTGATTTTTATTGTATATATCAAATGTATAGCGCAACTTAACTTGACGGGAATATCCATTTGATGGTACTGGGGATCCATGTGTTCTTACGACGGATCCGAAGCACCACTTCGGCAGACTTCAGAGTAGAGATGGCAACGAGACGGGTTCAGGGCTGGTTGACCGTTCCGTGTCCTGCCCCACGAGCCAATTAGTTGCCCCATAACCGCCCCGCGACCAGCCAAAATCGGGGCGAGGCGGGTTCGAATTTTTCGCGGGTCAGGGTGGGTTCCTCTTCCGCCCCCGTTTGTGACCTGTTTATTTTTTTCTTAATGAAGCAAAAGATATGTGAAAAATAGGAACACAACTTTATTTTATCACTCAGCATTATGAATAGCAACAACACTCTTATTTTGTGTATATACTGATGAATTCACAGTTCACACCCACCCACCACAAACATGTTTAAGGAAAAAATTATAATATTTCTACATAAATAAAAACCAAAATAATTTAATTTTAATAAGTGAAAATCCTAATACAATAATTATGTTCCTAATTATAAGTGAGATTGTCAACACTGAAGGAGACAGTGAAGTAGACCCAGGCGTCGATGGGGTTGTGGTAGATGGCGATGGTGAGGTTGCTGGGATAGATGGCACGTTACCAGTGCTTGCTGGTGAGGGCGATGGAGAGAGAGAGAGGCTCCGCCGATTGACGGGGAGGGCGATGGAGACATTGGAGAGGTGGACCGTGGAGAATCGGTCGACGGAACGGTGGACGTCGTGGTCGGCGGTCGGTGGAGAGAAGTGTGAGAGGAAGAGAAGGCAGAAGAGTGCGAGTCTGTGAGATGAGAGTGAATGCGGCAGAGACTGAGAGAGATGGAATGGAATTGATTTACTGATTTAGGATTTAAAGTTTATGTACTTTTTTTTTTTTTAAAATAAGAAAGCGACTTGGCGGGTTTGGTCAATTGGCGGGGCGGGTCTTTCTTGACCACCGCCCGACCCGAACCCGCTACGAATTTTCAATTTTGATTCCAAACCCGTCCCGCCAACCAACGAATCGGTATTCTTTTGCCCCATTAGGGTCGGGGTCCTGTCGGGTTCGGATCGGGGTGGATTTTTTTACCATCCCTACTTAAGAGCTCCATGAAAGATTGGTTGATGCTGTCATTTGGTGGCTTGGACAGTCAATTCTCATTTCCTTTTTTTCCCTTGTATTATTATCTGTACACGTATTTATTTTTATGTTGATATGTTTATTTAATTTGTATGTGTGTTGTCTTTCTGTTTATTCTTACATAAAAATACAAGCATAATAAGAAAAAATATTGTTTGGAAATTTTGCTGTTGGAGATGAACACATTTTTTTTGACTAAAACAATTTAATGGAGTACTTGAAAAAATATCTGGAAATTGTTAGAATGTGTGTGTCAGTTTATCTTTTAAATTATTGTTGGGATTTTCTCTACATCTTGTGTTAAGAGAAATTTTCATTGATTTGGAGTTAGGTCATTAAACAATACAGATTTCATGATCAGTAGAAAAATCTGTTGCTTTTGTGCTACTCACTCGGTGTAAGTATTTTCATTGGAGAATAGTTTCTAGAAAACAAATCAAATGTTAAAAGTGCTTTCTTTTATACTCTTATTATTTCTTTTTGAGGTCAAGGGGGTTATGAATGTTAAATGCTTGCACGTTACTTCAGAGCAATAACTTTTTTTAATTTGGCATTTTTATAAAAAAAAAAAATTATATCGCGTCTTTCTTGAAGTCATAAATATTTTTTGTTGGACTCTTGGAGTAATAAATTGTTTCCAATTTAAATTCATATTTTCATAGTTTCATAAATTACATTTCTTGTTAGTTTTAACAAATCATGTCACATTTTTCTCAAAATATTGAATCACAAATAGTACATATATCTTCCATTAGTACTTTAAATATCCTACATAAAGATGGCAATACATTCATATTTTGTCATCTAGCTACTCTATCTTTTGTTTTGTTTATTTTTTTATTGTGAATTTTGGATTTCATCTTAATTTGTAGGGTTACGATCGTTGGCATTGATAACTAGAGAAGGGATTTGATGTTATGAGCAATTGTGGGATAGAATTCTCGTTTCCTTGTATGTTCCTGCATTTAAATTTTGGTACTAGATGTTTATGTTAATATTGTTTCTTAAAGTGATTACTGATGAGTCATTGCATTTAATCAAAGAAGTAGTGAAGTGAAATGTGAATTCAAATGATTTTTAGTAAGAAAATCTTTAAAAAATAGTTGGATAAAAAACAGGGATTTGACGTAGAACACTTACTGCCATAGAGAAAGAAAAGTATGAGATTCCAATTACGGAGCAAAAAGTCTTGTCTCCAAATGAATTTTCATCTGCTTACTAGATTGTAGGGACAATTATCAACATAATATTTTCCAAGTTTCTTATATAAAAGAATTAATACAAATTAGTTGCTTCAGATTAAAAGGAAAATAGAAGCCGACTTCTGAAAAATGGAAAATAGCTTCTTTTCCTCTTCTTCCCAAAGCAAGCACTTTTTGCAGTTTATTTTTGGTGTTATTAGTTGAACTCATACGGTTACAATTAATCGTTATCTAGAGATATACATGCCAGAGAGACTTTGCACTAAAGCACTTGCGTGATAACTCGCTATTCAAAATGGCTTGAACTTGAACCTTGATAATGTAATGTGACTGAATCTTTATATTACAACTGCTCTATCTTTAAATTGCAGCATGTTGATTATTAGGTGTCAATATTTCCTCTTTTGATCGAATTTATACGCAGGTAGGCTTCAAATCTTTGTGAAGTAGTGCCTCCAATACTCTTGGAACTTGGCAAGGTAAATGCTGATGTGTTACCATTAGTTGTTATACCTTCAGAAATTTGTACATGTTGTACTCTGTGACTGAATTGTTTAATCATATAAGTTGAAACTTGAAAATGATAAATAGAGGATGAAAGAGGAATATGTCCCTCTTGCAGTCTAAGGAATTCTATGAATAATAGTTTAGGCAGCTTTATTAAATGACTCTCGATGATAATTTTATATTTGCAGCACTCTTTTAAAAAAAAAAAAAAAAAGATTAAGCATTCTGTTAATGAAATCATCCTGCAGTGCTTGATTTTGCATGTACTTCGTACGCTACCTTCAGATATTGCATTCGAGCTTGCTGTTACTTCTAATTTCACACGAGATCATTATTTAAATATTTATCTCATTGGTCAATGATCTAAGGATCCCATTTTGAAACCTCACCTAATGAAGCACTGTTCCTAGGTCCTGTCTTTGTAGGTTAAAAACGTTATTATTTTTCTAATATGCTATTTCAAAAGACTGAATTTTTTCTAAATGTGGTTTTGCGTTTTGGATTATTAGGTTGGTTCGTATTTTGTTCAGCTGCATTATGTGAGTGTTTCAATAGCAAAGGGATTTTGTGCATCAATTTTACAATAAAGCCGGCTCTATGGTTAGAGTGGATGGGAAAAGTAAAACCAACCAGTTCGTCTCTTTTATTTTTTTTACCTTTCGCCTTTTTTGCTTTTCCTTGATAATGTAGTTTTATGTTATTAGATTTTAAGTTTTGTGATTTGAGATGAGATCATATCGAATCCGCTTATTTGGCTTGACTAAAATTGCTTGATTGACTTTATAGTGCATATACTCATGAAAATACAATTGAAATATTTTTTATTCAGATAATATAGTCAAATTCAATAGAATTTTTGACAAATTTTTATTCACAGGGGTAATGTCTCTATAAAATTGTTTTCTAGCACAAATATGGAGAATATGTTTGTTTCTTAGCTGCCTCATTTTTCCTATTTCTAGCACTAACCATTAACTTATTGCATGGTTGTCAAAAGCTGACTGTTAAAAATAGGTCATTTATTGTTTAATGACACTTCAAAATCACAATAGCAGATAAAGTGTAGAATGTGGGGACACAAATCTCCTTGCTCATTAAAATACATGAAGGATGTTGTAATTCATTTGTTGCACGTAATTTTAGATCCATTTCTCCCCTTGTAAATTATTCCATCCATAAAGAAAGAAATTTGATACTAGAACGAATCTCCCATCATGGTTTACACATTCAATAACGACCTAACTTCTTGCGTTTTTCTTGTTTCTTACTTGTAAATAATGCATTGATAAACAGTTTATATATTTATCAATATTTTTTAAAAATATATACAACGATAATATGGCACGTGCGTCAAACTAGTTTATAAAAAAGTTTATATGTTGATTTAAATAAATATTTTTTAATAATAATTTTTAGGAGAATGTGAAGTTAAAAAGTACTGAATTTTTTTTGAATTTATGTTTAATATTATTTATTTAAAAAAGAAAAGAAAAGAAAAACAGCAAAATTTACGAAAATCAAGTGTCATTCCAAATAAAAATAAACATCGTGCGTGGAAAATTTTGAGAAAGCTGTGGGAACTTCTAGTAGATGTGATCTATATGTTAATTAATGATTAAAATAAGATTGATATAGATGTTATAAAAGTTTTTGGTTTAAAATCCTCTCAAGTCACCTTGAAGTAGAAGCAAACGACATGTTTTATAATAAAGGAAGTGTAAAAAAAAAGACTATTGGTATAAACAGTGAATGCTCAATAATAATGATAAAACACGATGCAAAATTTTATTCAGATAATAGAGAGAGAAAAAGGAGAGTTGAAATGGATAATGTGCTTCCTTGAGACATTTTCTAAATTATGTGCTTTTTATTTCATGGAGCACGAGAACTTCTTTACATGATGCCATTGTTTTTGTTCTAACAGCCCGGAAGTTAAGAAAAAAATACACTGACTCCTATAATTGTCCTAACGTTGAACTACACAACTGACTAATAGAAAAATCTCCATACTCTCGTAAAAAAAAACCTTGATCTAAAGAAATCCTCAATTTAGAAAAGAGTCGAAAAGAAGCCATCTTTCGGCTCTTCCTTGGCCATGAGAGAGCGGTGTTTGTCTGCTACATTTGATTAGCATAGGATCTGACTGAGTTTTTGAAACATCGGATTTGTGATTAGGGTATAAGCAAGTGCTTGGATGAAGATATATGGAACTTCAATAATGACCTACAATATAGAAAACAACTCACTCAGACAACCTCTTGAACATTAAGATGAGACTTAAGGTTCAGTATACAAATAATTTAGCATCTAGCTACTAAGTATTTTTACCTGTGCAGCTGCATAGCCCAAGAATCATACATTCCAGCAAACCTCTCTCTATAGAAAACAGTTATCACATATAGTAAAACTGTAGTGGACTTGTTAATGCCAGAGAAGATTGTGGCACTAAACATTGAAGCAAATATAGTGAATATGTTCTGTGCTTCATAGTTCATTTCTATCAAATGAAAAATGAAATCAAGAAATTTTCATTTGATGGAAAAGAATATCAGAAATTTTAAGGATTTAGTCAAATATAGTTTATATGCCAGCTCAGTTTAATGTTGTTGAAAAATGCCTAAATCTACTAATTACATCTTCTTCCCTTGACCCCAAAACAGAACTCCAAGAAGTGAAGATGTGAAAAGCGTGTGTATAAATTGCATCGGGTTGTAGGTAGGACTTCGCCAATAAGACAAATGCTACTTCCAGAGGCAGGCCTTGAATTGTCCCCAACCATTTTGTCAGCTTGCACAGTTTTCCAGTTACTGTCAAGTTGAATGGACATATATAGAGAAAGACATATAAGGAATTGCTCCAGTTAAATGGACATGGAGAAAGTTGAAAACTTAAAAATTATTAAATGGACATAGAGAAAATTTAAGATGACAGATATTAGAAAAATACCTTCTGTCACCTATTATCTTAAACTTACAATGCCTTCATTTTCCATCCTACTACATCACAAAATAATTCAAATACCTGAAACTTGGTAAGTGCTTCATTTAAATATGGCCAGAGTTCAACTTTATCAGCTTGCACAGTTTTCCAGGAATCGTCGAAATTCCTTCTATATTTATACAGAAGCTGGTAGACATTACCAATATAAATTGCCAAATCAATAATCTGCACATATTTATCCCAAAAAATTAGGATTTTGGAAAAAGAAACTACCTGTTGAGTAATGAAACTGCACTTCGAACTGGGTAGTGATCGTCCCTAAAATCTAATACACACAACCCATTTTGCTTGTATGAATGGACCCTCTACTATATCATGCAAAAGAATTATAATATCAATATTTTGAGATGCCTCAATAACATCCAAATTAAATGCACTTAAGATCTAGAGAACTGTAACAGAAAAGACAAAAAATTTCAAGCAATTAGCTATCTCATGATTTGTTTATGTTTCAAGGGGAGCCTAAGATCTAAACTCCCACCCTCAGTCCCCAACGATCCCTATGCCAAACCCAACATTTTGTCATATTGTTCCGGTCATAATTTCTCTATATTTAAAGAAGACATACAAGTCAATTAAGATGGATTTATTTTTGGTCTCCAAGAATTTGTAGGTTTTAGTTAGGTAGTCAGTCTTGTGGTAAATATGTTTGCACATTTATACTAATAAATGTCAAAAGAAAATGACATATTCAAAAAAGACTAGAGAATGTCAAGCCAGAAGCCTAAAATAAATACCATATTGATCCTCTAGAAACCTATCACAGCAGGTAAAATTATTCATGATTCACACCTACAATAGCACAATCACATAAAATCTCAAAACAAAAAGTTACATATCAAAATAGAAACTAAACTCAAGCGAATCAAACCTTTTGCGGACTCATCAGTGCGTGAAAAGGAACGTATAATGCCCAATGCACAAAGGAAACCCTAATGCTGCGTTCTCTTTGACGTTTTCCAGCCGTTTTCCGTTTTCCATTTCCGAAAACGCGGAAAACGCGTTCTCTTGAGCCGTTTTCGGAAAACGTTTTCGAAAACGTTTTCAAAATTTGTAAAGGAAATGGAAAACGTGAAAATCACGTTTTCCGCGTTTTCCAAAATTTTTGCCTTGTAAGTGGAAAACGCGGAAAATGCGCGTTTTCCGCGTTTTCCACTTAAAAAAAAAAAAAAAAGAATTAAAATAATCAAAAAAATTTGAAATTTGTCAAAATTTATCATTTTTAATTACATTATTGGTCCCTGATTTTCAAAACTTGTCATTTTAATCCTCAAATTTTAAAATTTCTTTCGAAAATATCCTAATTTATTTGCAACTTAGGTCCCTCAACTTCAGATTTTGTTGCACATTAGTTCACAAATTTTACTTTTCTTTTAATTTAGTCCTTTTCGTATTTGCTTTATAGGTCATTGTCTTCAAACATGTATAACTTTTGATGTACAACTCCAAATTGCACTCTGTTTTTTGCGTAGAACTCCAAATTCAACCATCTTTCTGATGATGTATCATGTGCTTAATTATTAAACCTTTCTTTTTTACTTTTGTATTGTAGACACTTATTTTGTAAGGGCATAATTAATTAACGTAAATTGATTTTTGCAAATTTTATTGAAACTTAAATTTTAAACGTTATGAGTGCTTACTAGAAGGATATATCTATATAAAGTATTAAATGAAGCGATTACTTTAGAAGGGAAAATTACTACTCAAATGTGGAACGATTACTTTAGAAGGGCAACATGAATTTTTGAACTTTTTTTGTATAACCAAATTGTGTGATATGGGTTATTTCATTTATTTTTGTTGTGTAACTCAAAATATGATATCTTTATTTCATTTATATTCACAAATAATATGAAATAATTTTCTTCAAAATTTTAAACAGAACGCGTTTTCCAGCTTTTCATTTTCGAAAACAGTTTTCAGAAATAACAAACCAAACGCGTTTTCAGCAATTTCGAAAAAAGTCACAGAAAATAGAAAACAGAAAACATTTTCGAAAATGAAAACAGGAAACTGAAACACAAAGAGAACGCAGCCTAATTTTCTCACCTAACATACAATCTCTTGAGGAAATATATATATCTAAGAAAAATTGAAAAAAAAAAAAAAAAAAAAAAATTTAAAAAAAAAATTTACAGACTCACCTCTCCTTGGGGTTTTCACTGGTAGCGACGCTAGCATTGGTCACACTACTCATCTTTGCCATCGTAGGCGGAGGTGATAGTTATTGCCAGGGACGGAACCAGGTTTCAAGTGAGTGGGGGCCAAAAAATTGAAAAATTGAGAATGTAAAAAAATTTGATAATAAATACAAATGCGAGTAAAGTTGCTTACAACTGTTCTTTAAGTATTTTCATACTCTGAAAATGTTTTACAACAACTTCATTATTAATTTTTAAAGATATATCTCGCAAAATAAACAATAAAACGATCATTCATCCACTCATTATTTATTCGATTGCTTAAACTATCTTTCACAAAATCAGAAAACACTCTTTCCAGACTAGTATATATAATAATGACATATAAAAGTCCATAAATCAACCTACGCATGTCAAAAAGAAAGAAAAAACATACACGCAAAAGATAAATACATATCCTCAATTACTGACTGAGCATAAATATTATTGAATAATAAATTTAACCACATATAGAGCAAAAAAAAAATCAAGAATCATTTTTTTTTTCATCTGGGATATCGAGATTCATCATATTCTTGAAAAGAAAAAAAGGGGAAAAAAAAAGATTGTAAAAAATTACCTTGCCACTTGACGACTCCCATGGAGGCCCTGCTCTTTTTCCAGTGAAGGCTTCAACTGTTGAAATTTCACTTTAAACCATAATTTCTTAGATTAAAAGAATGAGAACGGGAGCAACCAGCAGCCAAGAAAAGTCAAAATTATAATTGGATATTTTTTGATTTGGAAATTTGGCTGGGTTATATTGTGAGACTCGGGTAGAATATGAGTTGTTTAATGTATTTTTGGGCCAAATTAAATGATCTGGACCGACCCAATTACTTTGAACTCAATTTTTTTTTAAAAGTTAGTGGGGGCCTACACCTCAATTGGGCCTAACATGGATCCGTCCCTGATTATTGCTACTTTAGCGCCATGGTTACGAGAGAGGCTTGCTTTACACGAAAACCTTAGTTGAGAGAGAGAGAGAGAGAGAGAGAGAGAGAGAGAGAGTTTTATGAAGAGAGTGGAGGGATTGAGAGAATATTTAGAAATACGGTTTAAAAAGTGGGGTAGTTGAATTCACCCATCAAATAACTCCCATAAATCATGGTAACTATTAAAAAAATCAAAATCTTTCATTGTCTTTATCACCAAACACGCACTTAGACATATGACATCAGGCTGCCATAGATTTCATTAATCAGTATTTCAACTTGTCTTGAATTTGCTGTAAAATGTACTTGTGGATCATAATGCCATTGAATTATTACTTTTTTTTTTTTATTTATTAAAAGGTCATTTTCTTTCAGTTCATTTCACGACAATCAGCAGCTTCTCAAAAATTCAATTTTCTCGATTACGTTACATTCATTTTGTGAGATCTTTACATTTATCTGACAAACACTTGGGGGGTCGACCCCTCCAACTTATATAGGGGGTCAACACCCCCTCTTTTTTGTAGGTCAAAACTTAATTTTCGGTCACAATTTATAAAATATTCAATCACTGATTTATTACTTGGTCACATATTACAAGTGTTATAAGTCATGACTTAAGAGACAAGCCGAGCTCATAGGCTTAAGGGCCGAGCGGAGTGATCGGCTCCGCTCAGCCCTTTTGCCATCACTAGTGCAGGCTGTCTTCCGATCGTAGTCACAACCCTCAATTGGAACCACTAGGGACGATGACCATAGGAAGCTTAAGGCTCGTGAGATTCGTTTCTCACGAGTCGGAATGGGCAGACTCGCATTTCGACTGGCGAGAAACGGACCGTTTGGGATTTTTAATTTTTTATTTATTTATTTATTACTTTATAAATACTACATTTGTTCCGTTCAATATCAATGATCAACTTGTTAGGTTTTTTGTGGTGGATTTTGATTTTCTAGAGCGAAGTGCAAACTAAGAAACTTCTGGAAAATTTGATCTTTGAAATAATTTGGTTTTGTCCCACTGAATTTTCCTGATAAGGTTTTAACGAGACAGCATTTATTGTAATATTCCAAAATACTATAATCTTTTTCCTTCACTTGATTTTTTTCCCATTGGATTTTTATCAAACAAGGTTTTAACAAAAGAAGTTGAGAACATACAACATTCAGGTTTAACCTTAACCATGCAAAGGTTATTCTTACAACTCAGTTGTCATTATAATATATATATATATATTTGACCTAAACAAGAGGTAAATGAGAAATATTGAAATTGTTCTACACCATGTGATGTTAAAGGCGTGATAAATAGGGATGACAATGGATCAAACTCGGCACGAGGCGACTTCCGGGGAGGGATGAGTGACCCTCCCGCCCTTGTTTAGTGCCCTGTAGACCCTATTTCTCAAAGCAGGGTGTCGCATTTGGGATCGATCACCGCGGATTTTGGATTCGCCAGATTTTTTTGTATCCCTAATGACAAATACATTTTATTTTCGTAATTTTATTCTTTCTCATTTGATTTCCATAAACACATTTTCGTGTTCTGTTGCTTTGTCCAAATGTAAAAACTGGGATATTGTTATGTATCAATCCAATCATTTTTCTTCTTTTCAATTATAAACACGCATTCACACGGTTTTACTTGCACTCCTATAACACAGTAATCGTTGCACTCCTTAGTCACCATCGATGTCATAGATGTTTATTTTTTAAAATTTATGTATATATAAACCTCGGCTCAATTCGTCAATTCTCAAGAGTTAACTCAAACTCAAGTTGCAAATTCATCCTTAACTCACACGGCACTACGGTAAAATGGGACTCAGAACTTCATTGTAACCTATAACTATAAGTCTAAACGGCCTTTATGTTCGATTCTCTAAGTTTCAACGGGTCGGCAAGCTTCCTTTAGGCGAGTTTCTTCTTCTTTGACTTGGAATAACATGTTACTTTTTCTAAATTTTTATTTTGTTAACTAAAAATATTTCATTTTCTATTTAGTATTGATTTAGGTGGATTCTAATGAAGAAGTGGATATGAACAAGATTTAATTTGCATTTATTTTTTAAAAATTCAAGTAATTGTCCCAGAACCAAACCAGAACCGAGCGGTTTGGTTCCGTATCTTTAAAAAAATCAATTGGTTCCATTAGTGAAAAATCATCGGTTTATGATTTGGTTTGGTGAACCAGAACCAAACCGAACCACGTCCACCCCTAGTTTAATTATGTTATTGTTGCATGAAATTGGTTTTTCTACTTAATAATAGAGAAAAAGTTATTGGTGACAAACGGGCCAATCTGAGGGCGACTCAGCTCATCATTTTGGCTAGCAAGCTGATCGCCCACTT
This sequence comes from Ligustrum vulgare, assembly GCA_963555705.1. NCBI lineage: Eukaryota > Viridiplantae > Streptophyta > Magnoliopsida > Lamiales > Oleaceae > Ligustrum > Ligustrum vulgare. The sequence goes on from OY743173.1 coordinate 30,892,868, forward strand.
TGAAACCTGATCCGATGGCTCGGCTTGTGATTAGACGAGCAACTCATGGGCACGAGCCAAGGGCCGCTCGGCTCGTCGGCTAGTAAAAATAAAAATAAAAAGTTGGCCAACGGTCCAATGATCGTTGGCATCACTTTGGCAGTCACAAATGGACCGTTGGCTGAGTCCAACGGTCCATTTTTTTATTTTTATTTTTCCCTTTTTCATCCTATAAATACCATCCCTTCCATTTCATTTTCACTCCACATCAAAATCTCTCAATTATCTACTCTCTAATTCTTGGTCCAAAGCTCTCTATACTACAATTATATAATTACTTACATAGGTACATACTTCAATCTCCCTGATTTTCATTTCAATCTCTCAATTTTTCATTACATCTCTCAATTCAAATAATTTATTATTTATAAATTTACACACACAATTTTCAATATTCTTATCACCTAGTACATTACAATTACACACATTTTATTTTCTATTTCAAATTTTCCACATGTAAAAGAATGGATCCCAACTGCCGAAGATTTGTTAATGAATTGTTCGATGGTCCACCTGAATTTGGGGGATGATGACTCAACACCCAATCTCACTCTTAGTCTTAGTTCAACGATGAATTTGTTAGTCTCAACGACATACCAATTCCCAAAAATATTGAAGAAGATGCATTAAATCAACGAATCAATTTAGACGATGTTGAAGAAGATGCGGATATTCAATTCTTAAAAATAATCCCGATATTCTCAACGCAAGAGGGAAACGAAAAGCTGAAAAGGGCAAGAAGCAAACTGCAAGTATTGGGATCACTTTAAATTGGTTGCTATGGGGAAAACAATTGGCGAAACTCGAGTTCAAAGCTGTGTGCAAATATTGTGCACAACAATTGGTATGACAAAAGGGCATTGGTACTACACACCTCAATCTTCACTTTCGCAAGTGCCATACCAAGCACGAGTTCGTTGAATCCAATCAAAGTGTTAACCAAAGTGTCATTCATCTTAGTAAGAATCATGTATACCATGATGGCACTAAACTTGTTGTGATTAAATTTTATTTTGTGAGGGACATGGTTGAAAAATATATGATTACCCAAGTTAGAATTCCTACTAAGTTTATTCCCTCTGATCTTTGTTCTAAAACCCTTCATTTTAATAAATTTAGAAACTATGCAAGGATTCTAAATATTACTGGATAGTGTATATTCAAAATACTTTACTGTTTTCATCCTCTAACTTTGTTCCTATTATGTTTTTACTCCTTTAAATTAATTTGAAATTTTATTTTGCAGGTCCACAAGAGCAAATGAAACTGATGGTATGTTCTATTAAAACTGAAAAAAGGTCTAAAATATGTTCAGCAAGGTGGAGATTGTTGAATATTGAAATGCCTTACAATTTTGTCGTGGTTTTGACTTGAACCTATGACCTATTGGTTGTATTAAGCGTGTTTCTAAAACATGTCTCTCTTAAGTGGTGCACTTTTGTGGCTGGCCATACATGTGGCCAGATCATGGTTGTTGGTTGGTGTCCCCTTGTTTCATGCTTAAGCGTCTTGACTCTTGGTTTTGCACTGTTGACTACAACTCGGTTTCTAGAGTTTTCTCTCTAATCTTGAATTTGGCTAGGGTTTTTGTCTTCTTCATCATCTTCATTCCAACTGAAAAATTGTATTCAAAAATAGAAAACTTATAACGCGTTTACTTTGTAATTTCTTAAAAACTGAAAACCTGATTATTTAATATACATGTAGTCTTGTTACTCATGTAACAAAGCAAAAGCGTCTCACGTTGTGGTTAATGAATTGAAATTCCATGCGGGTGACGAGGTTCGAATCTCAGCCACTACCAAAAAAAAAAAATTGTGATTTGCATTCAACTTTGGTAACATCTGGTTCAAAATATATATGTTTTCGCATTAAATTATGTAACAAAGTATAGTGGGTATAATAGTGGTCAAAGAACAAAAATTTTATGTGGGTAACCAATATTCGAATCCTAGCATTTAGCCATTTACCAAATGAATAAAAATTTGAGGAAATTAGGCCCCTCACTGCCCTTTTAATTGATATCAAATTTATAATTCTCATTTGTTATTTAATGTAGAAATCATTCTAAATATCAAACTTTTCAGATAAATACTTAATTATTTCAAAATTCACATCACCATATTTTTTAATATTTTTTTAATTACTGATTTTCATGGATTAATTGATTACCTGCAGTTACGCAATTTGTTATTATTTTCTCTTTCCTCACACAATTATTTCCTCCCCAATTGATTCAAACCTTTATTATCCCCATTGTGTGCCAAATCCTCTCCCTGCATCACTGTGCGTGCCTCATTGTGTTCTTTCACAGTGATACCTTGATACTACTGTCCGAGACTTCCAGCTAGATTATATGCAGCAATGTGCATTAAATCAAATTACAATTAGCCCTTGTCTGTTTCTTAGCATATAATGAACAAAAAACTTTTTAATGTGTTCTATTATCACAGATTCACCACCATCAGCAACTTCTTGCAAACCAAAGTGAGGTCCTAGCATTTCATAAGTTTAGTTCTTTCCATTTGAAGTATAAAATAAATAATGCAATTACTAAAGTGAAACTAAGACTAACATGGACATTTCGCATCTGTCGAATGATATCCTCTTCAAATTTGACTTGCACCCTACAGGTACCACAGCAACTGAAAATTTTTGCAAACCAAATCAGGTGCTCTCTTTTCAAAAGTGCAAATTTGACAACACTAGCAAATGCCACACTGCCACCACGTTCTCTATGGGAATTAAAAGTGTTGACGCCCAAAAAATACAAGAGGTCTAAACCTTGGCCCAAACCAAAAGAGGCCCAGCGTTGAGGGCTCATTATAGGTAAGAAATTGGACGATTGGGAGATTGTGTGGCAACTAGGATATTTGGGCGACAGGGCGAGCGATGGAGCAGTTGAGCGACTAAGCAAGTAGAAGCGGTTTTGACGCTTGTCTTATGATCACATGGCCAGTCGTTGACAAAGGTGGCAGTTGAAGTGACGAATTGTGGAAGTTACTTAGAGCGACTTGGCAAACAGATGTTACAATGACGTGGGCAACATTTATGCAACATGGAGGAATCAAATTAATCCATGCAAGTTACAAGTCAAGGTGGCAAACCAAAGATTCAAATATTGGCAGCGGTTGAAGGAAGTACGTGTATTTGTATATATTGTAAAAACTTAGTCATTTAGAAGGACCAATCAATCAAATCTTAACAAGAGAATATGTAATTTCCTTTATCTTTACTTTTATCGTCAAACTCTTAGTGTAATTTGTGTTCTTGCGCCCCTTGGAGGTGTTTTGCCTTCACTGTAATCTTCATAAATATAGCACCCCTCGTTGGGACTTTGTCTCGAGAGGTTTGTTCCTTACACATTCGTCTGATCCCCCTTTTGGTAATTGTTAGCGAGGTGGCTTCCGCGCTAAACAGTTTGGCACGCCCAGTGAGACTATTTGGTGTGTTTTTGAAGATACGAAGTGAACCATCATACCTCACAAGAATTCCGACAAGGAAATAGCAAGCCATCATCTCCCGTCTATAATTGAATGAGATGAGGAGGAACAAAGTCCTCTAGGAACAGAGGGAGAGAGTCATAGCCGTTATGAACCCATGAAGGACTTGAATCCTCGAACCATGCGCGCGATGTTCGGTGAACTCGCTCAAGACGTGTTTGAACAGGTAAATCTACAATATGTCCATAATATGGAAAATTTTATTCAAAGAGAGAAGGAACAATTTGATAATATGGCCAAACAACTAAAAATATTGCATGATAATATGAATAAGTTGACAGGCCAAGTCGTTCAATCAACATTTCCAAATATAGGACATCATTTTCAATCCAGGACGATTGCAAGACATAGTTCCCCAACCTCAAGTCCAAATCAGGGGATAGAATGGCCTTTTGGACCATCCACTTCAAACTTGGGGGGGAATCCAATGCCAAACCTGGGGGGTAACCCAACTTCAAACTTGGGGAGTAATCCAATGCCAAGCTTGAGGGGTAACCCAACTTCGAATTTGGGGGGTAACCCAATGCCGAACTTGGGGGGGAACCCAACTTCGAACTTGGGGGGTAACCTAATGCCGAACTTGGGGGTGACCCAATCCCGAACTTGGGGAATAGCCCAGTGCCTCAGAATAATGTTCAAAATAATGGACAAAATGTTCCACATTTTTAACGATGGAGGGAACAATAACAACAACTTCATCAATGGTAATTGCGCTCCAACTCCTTTACCAAATCATGTGCCAACTGACCAGGCCACAAGCACCACCAGGGGGAAATCAACCTATAGGATTCCCATATGATCCCAACGCCTTGTTAAGGGATCAAGTCCCTGAGATGGTGTGAGATCAAATGGCAGTGGGGATGCGTCCTTATGTTAGGCTGACTTACACTAAGCCATACCCAGATTGGGTGGATCAAGCTTATCCGTGGCCTAGGGGTTACAAAGTGTTAGAATTCTCTCTATTCACTGGTTTGGGAGAGGTCTCCACGTTAGAACATATAGGGCGATTCACGTTGCAGTGTGGTGAGGTGACCGATTATCATAAAATGAGGCTTTTCCCGAGTTCTTTAACGGGGATGACTTTCTCTTGGTTCATTAATTTTCCAGCGAATTCTGTGCAAACGTGGCAGTAATTAGAACAACTGTTCCACGCCCAGTTTTATAAAATGGAATCCAAGGTGACTCTGGCCAATCTGTCCAATCTAAGGCAAATGCCCGCTGAATGGGCTGAAAGCTTTCTCCAACGGTTCAAAAAGGCCAGGAGTAAATGCTTTGTACCCCTGCCGGAAAAAAGAATTCATTAGAATCGCTCAGAATTTCCTGAGTTTTGACCTCAAGAAAAAGTTCCAGGGTAGGGAATTCCCTGACCTATTTCAATTGAGCTCTAATGTAATAAGATATGAGCGTCTGCTGAGGGAAGAAGAGCAAATGAAAAATTCTAGTAAAGGGACTTTTTATAGGACCTAAATTTTGACATACACACGGTGGGTGACGAATATGTTGACCAGGCCGAAGTATGCTTGGCCGAGCTAGTCAAACGGGACCTATATACATGTCCTCTGACAGCAAAATCTGGCACGATAATAAAAGACGAGCCTGTAGAACAGAAAAATAAGAAGGCTAAAATATTTTTGTTCGACGTTAGTAAGGCGGACCTTATATTCGACAAGTTATATAAGGACAAGAAAATCAAGTTAAGCAACATAAGTTGCCAAACCCTGAACAAACTAGGGGCAAAAAATACTGTAAATGGAATAATGCATGGTCTCATACGACTAACAACTGTTCAGTTCTCCGGTACGTGTTGCAGTAAGCCATCGAGTCGAGAAGGATTACGCTCGAGCCTAAGAAAAAGATGGAAGTGGACGAGAACTCCTTCCCACAACCGCTTGGAGTGAACATGATGGCAACTGATTTTGCCCAGAAATTGTCAAAGTTTAAACTGGCGATTGATGATGGAATAGAAGATGAACAACGACGTCCTAAAGTGTTTGAACGACTCAAGGGAAAAGAACACCAAGGAGACAGAGGTGTCTTATGTGATAGGTGTAAGGAAGAAGTGAGTAAGTCTGTAGTAGGGAACAAAGTGCAAAGTTTTTACACTTATCCCATAGTTGCGCCAAGTTTCCAACCCGATAGGGGTCGAGGCCCGGATATACATGGAAAACCGTATCAAGAGAGGCAACCATGGCCAACAAATCACAGGAAAACATTTAGGCCGCAGCCACGATAAGCAAATGTTTGGCATTCATTCCAGCACAATGCCAGACGAGTCGTGCCCTTCAATGAGATGACTAGGAACAGCAAAGGCGTTTTCAGGGGAACTACGGCAAAATGATGAGACGAAGACAAGGAATGTTACCTCTAGACGCGCCAAGGCTAACTCGGGAAGCTGACCAAAGTGAATTTGATAGCGACAAAGGAAACAACACAGAGGGATTGGTGAAGAAAGCGTCTGGAAGTCCCACCGGGAAATCGAAGTTCGAGCACAGCAAAGAAGAAAGAGATGAAGAAGAGCCAGAGCGAGCCACCACCATTCAGTTCAGGACATTGTCCCCAGTTATGGCTAACAACTATATACTAGCCAATGAGTTTAGGAACGAAGAGGATATAGGAGAAGAAGGTAGAGAAAATGAAGGAGCAGCCTGCGAGTTGATATGTAAAGAGGGCCAAACATCCCAAGAGGTAGATTATGAAGAAGGAGACTATGGCATGACAGACATCGAGGAAGAAATCAATTGGGAGTTGGAAGGTAGGAAAAGGGGTGTAGCGCAATGTGTTGCTAAACCAGTTGTATCAAGAAGGTGTGTGCGAAGTGGATCTATTGGGCGAGCATTCGATTTTTACGTACTATATGGAACACCCAAAAGGAAAATGAGAGTGCCACGGGTTGAGAAGTATGGGTCGCCTCCTAGGATACTTCCTCCTCCTACTGGATGGTTCACACATGGAGAGTTGAGAGATCAGAGTGGGGGGCAAGAAGTATTGCAAGCCGAAGCGACAAAAAAGGTCAAAATAAAGGAAGAAGGCCAGGAGGTAGAGATCGATGCAGCGGAAAAAACTTGTCTTTAGGAAACCCTCCACCAAACTAACCCAGCATCTTAGGCCACTGTATGTGAAGGCCCAGATTAATGGAATTCCAGTGTCAAAGGATCTTATAGACAACAGTGCCGCTATAAATACCATCCCGTATAGAATGATGAGAAGACTTGCGAAAAAGGAGGATGATATGATCCATACAGAAGTTATCCTCACAAGCTTCAACGGGAGGGGGGTGACATCGGCCAAAGGAGTGATGCTGTTGGACGTCACTGTGGGGACTACCACTAGGACCACAGTTTTCTTCGTGATAGATGGTCCTACTAGCTATAACGTACTTTTAAGGAGAGATTGGATTCATGGGAGCCGGTGTATACCTTCATCGCTCCACCAGTGTTTAGTATTCTGGAATGATAAAGGAGAAGTAGAAGTGATACAGGCAGATCATAGACCATTCATGGCGGAAGCGAACTCTATAGAAAGGTTCATGTACGAGGGGAATTATGGGCCTGTTAGAGTAGTACAAGAGGGGAAGAAACTCAAGTCGTCGCGCTAAGTGAAGAACCATTCTCGATTGACGCCCTAACAGAGATGTTCAACTAGATGAGGCCAAATATAGTGGCCCTTGAGAAGCCAGTCATTGGCATAAAAGAAATCGATGAATCATGACAAGCAATCAGCAAAAAGGAAATGTGGCCGATATTCGGGCCTCAAAAGCCAGACCAATGGCTTTCAATAATAAGTCTGAAGAAAACGCAAAAAAGACGAAAGAGGCAGCGGCATTGGAAATGTTCAGGTCCAAGTTGGCCGTTTTTGAGTTGGAGCAGAATGTTGGTGGAAAGATCTATAAGGTGGATTGTTTGGAGGAAGAGTTGCTCACAAAAGGCCTGGACGATGGAGCAATAGGGATATCTAAACAGGGGCACGCTCAAACGCAAGACCCTCTCGTAAAAGTAAACATTGGCGACAAAGGAGTAGAACGCCCAACGTTCATCAGCCAAACGCTCAGTAGAGAGGTAAGTGATGAATTGATTACTTTATTAAAAGAATACAGAGATTGTTTTTGCTTGGGAATATGAACACATGCCTGGTTTAGATAGGAATTTGGTGGAACACAGATTGCCAACTAAGCATAATTTTAAGCCACATAAGCAGTCACCTAGGCGTTTTGCCCCTAATGTATTACCTGAAGTGAACTAAAAAGAACGGTAGCATTAGGGTGTGCATAGATTTCAGGAATCTAAATTTAGCCACGCCTAAAGATGACTATCCTATGCCAACGTTAGATTCCTTGGTAGACTCAACTGCGGGGCATGTCATGTATTCTTTCATGGATGGGTATTCTGGATATAACCAAATTTACATAGCTAACGAAGACGTACATAAAACGACATTTAGATGCCCAGGGGCCTTGGGATGTTTTGAGTGGGTGGTCATGCCATTTGGCCTAAAAAATGCCGAGGCCACTTATCAAAGGGCAATGAATTTAATCTTTCATGACATGATTGGAGAATTTATTGAAGTATATGTAGATGATATCGTAGTAAAGTCAATGAAAGAAAAATACAATTTTCAACAACTAAGACGTTCATTTGAACGAATGAGGCAGTACAAGCTGAAGCTAAACCCTTTGAAATGTGCGCTTGGTGTTAATTCAGGAAACTTCCTTGGTTTTCTGATACACCAAAGAGGGATCGAACTTGATAAAAATAAAGCGAGGGTCATTCTAGAAGCAAAACCGCCTGCCAATAAAAAGGAATTGCAAAAGTTCCTAGGTTAAGTAAATTTCCTAAGGCGTTTTATTTCTAATTGTGCAAGGCGAACGAAATTTTTTTCGCCTCTTTTAAGGTTGAAAAATCAAAACGAATTTGTCTGGCGGGAGGAACACCAAAAGGCTTTCGACAGTCTAAAGACATACTTATCAAATCCGTCTGTGCTGGTGTCACCAATTCATGGGAAGCCAATGAAAGTCTATATATCAGCGGAGCAAGGATCTATAGCCGGAATGGTCACGCAAGAAGACCAACTAGGCGAGGAGAGAGCGATTTATTACTTAAGCAGACAGTTGACGAAGTGTGAATGTCATTATTCGGCTATAGAAAAACTTTGTCTCACTCTATATTTCACATGTACTAAACTAAGGGCCTATTTAAGGCCTGTAACCGTGTATTTGATATCCAAAGTAAATATAGTCAAGTACTTGTTTTCTCGCCCTGTTTTACATCAGAGAATTGGCCCTTGGACATTGACCCTTTCTGAATTTGAAATACAACACATACCTCAAAAGCCAATTAAAAATCAAGCTTTAGCCAACTTCTTGGCTGATCATCCATGTTGGGACATGCCTAAGGAGGTTAATTTAGAAGTGGTTCCGCTCGAAACAAAGCTTTGGGTTCTATATTTTGATGGATCAAAAACTTACCAGGGCGCGGGGATTGGTATAGTTTTAATAAATCCTCTAGAAGTCTGTTACAAGTATGCTCTCCTTGGAAAAAGCGTGTACTAACAATCAAGCCGAGTATAAGGCATTGATCACGGGGCTAGAACTGTTAGTAGAGCTGAAAGTGAAGAATGTGATTATCCGGGGAGATTCTCAGTTGGTAATATACCAATTAACGGGCGATTTTAAATGCCAGAACGATTCCGTGGTAAAGCAACACGAGCTCGCCCAAGAGCTTTTGGAGGAATTTGATCAAGTGGAGCTTCAATACATAAGAAGAATTTACAACGATGTAGCAAACGAATTAGCCCAAGTCGCCTCGGGTTATTCAAAGGTGGTAAATGCAACAACAACTTGTGAGTACGGAATAATCCTGCCCGCCGTACAAAGGAGGATAAAGGGAAGCAGTATTCATTGTATACAAACCGGGGATGCGATGGATTGGAGAGAAGAACTAAAGAAATTTTTGGAAGAACCTGGTGGAAGAAACGACAGAAAAATGAAACTGTGTGCATTGAATTACGCCCTCATAGACGAACAAGTATACAAGAAGCGCTCAGATGGGGTGTTATTAAAATGCATAAGTTTGAGAGAAGCTAAGACCATTATGGCAGAAGTCTATGAAGGGATATGTGGGGCCCATCAAGCCGGCCAAAAAATGAGATGGCTGATTATTATGAGTGGATACTTTTGGCCCAAAATGGGAGAATCATGCATACAAAATGCAAAAAGTTGCTTAGCATGTCAGAGGCAGGGACCAATCCAAAGAGCGCCAGCCAGGGAAATGGCGCCTATTATTAAACCTTGGCCGTTTAAAGGTTGTGCTATTGATTTAATAGGGAAGATTTATCCCCCATCGTCCAAACAACACACGTTCATCATTGCAGTAATGGACTTCTTTACTAAATGGGTAGAGGCTGTCCCTTTGAAAGAGATTTCTCAAAAGAACGTCAGAGAATTCATTCACAACCACATTATTTATAAGTTCGGGGTACTACAAACCATAATGGTAGACCATGGAACCTCGTTGAATGGAAATCTAGTAAAGGAGTTCTTGGACGAATTTGGCATTAGGCTAGTTAACTCTATGCCTTATTACACTCAGTCTAACGGGCAAGCAGAGTCATCCAGCAAAACCCTAAAGAACATTGTACGAAAAATGTTGGACTAAAATGCCAGGAATTGGCACGAATGTTTGAACAATGCCTTGTGGACTTACAGGATGTCTCCACGAACGAGTACCGGAGTAACTCCGTTTCAGCTAACTTATGGAAAAGAAGCAGTACTACCTATGGAGATCAACGTACAATCAATTCAAACAAGTTTATAGAATCATCTATGCGAAAGCGATTATGCAGAACTGATGGTTTAGAATCTTTTAGAACTGGACGAATTGAAGTTGGACGTCCTTGATAGATCGCAAGTTTAGAAGCAAAAAGTGGCTAAATATTACAAGAACAAAGTGATAGCCAAATTATTTAGTACGGGCGATTTGGTTTGGAAAACCATACTCCCGTTAGAAAGTAAAGATCCCAAATATGGGAAATGGTCGCCTAATTAGGAAGGACCGTTCAAGGTAAACAGTGTGTTGTCCAACGGAGCTTATCATTTGGAGGATCTAGATAACACGAAACACATAAAATCCATCAACGGAAAATACTTGAAAAAATATGTCCCTTCCATATGGGAGGACGAACAAATATAAGCACATTGTATTTCGTCGGGAAAGGTGCGCTATTATCGTACAAGCAAGAAAAAGGAGAAATGAAAAAGAGATGCGCCTATAAAAAAAAATGTTTCTTTTATTCAAAAAAGTTATATACATTTTGCAATACAAGAGGAGCCAACGGGACCTCACTCGGCAACAATAGGGAAACGAATACTGCCTACCAACTACTACAGAATGAAGACTGCCTATCGACTATTACAGAGGACGTCCCTGTTACAGATCGATCTTCGTCACCCCAACAATGGCAACATGCTTGTGAACAAGGATGACCCGCGTGGTAGGTCTTCCCCCTTCCTCCATCTCAACCTTTGTGAAGCTTCCATCCTCGTCTTTTCGGATGCATCCTGTAGCGACCAATAATTTTCGTGACTAATTTTGAATAAATATTTTTATTTTTAAAAGATGTGTCGCTACGACTTTGACCAATTTATTTTAAACACATTTTCGTTTAACCATTTAAGTGAAAATCTAATTTATTTAAATTTATCTTAGTTCAATTTAAATTTTATTAAAAATGTATCATTTTCATTATTTTAAAAGTCCAATTTTTAATCAATTGAATTCAAATTATTTTGAACCCCAAAATTTATCCCATAATTCTTCCCTACATCAAAATCCCCCCCCCCCCCCCCAACTTCCATTTTTGCATATACAACCCATTTTTTTTTCTCTTTCCTTCCCCATCCTCACCAACAATCAGGAAAACCCCCAATTAGCATATCCCCATTTCCTAAATTTTTCCTCAAATCCTCTCAATCAACCATTCACCCGATTATTTCTATTATCAACCCCACATCAAGACTTAATATACCCCATTTCCTCCTTCAAGTTTCAAGCTGTCCATTCATGGATGATTACTACTTCCCAAAATTCTTCTCCCTCAATCCGCCATTGCCTTCTTGCAGATACCTTCAATCCCATATTTACAGCCACTAATCAACCTCAATCCCTTGCAATATGCCACAATATTTTCCATACCCAACTTCATTACAATTTCATTCTAACTATAACATCACCATACCAAATCTATATATTCACATATATCCTCCTATTTCAATTTCTCACACAGAAACCTTCATCATCTTCGACCAAAATCACCCCTGTCCAGATCATTTTCCACCCTCAAATTCATCCAAAAACAAACCCAAATCATTGGAATCATCATATTCAGCCGAGTCACTAAACGCCCCACTGCACAACCCAAATTCAATCCACCGAGCTCTGACACTTCCATTCGAAACCATTCACAGCCACCCACATAGGCTGGACCCAAACCTCCCACCATTTCGCTGCCACAATCGTCCCCAACCGAGCAACTGATGCATCCAAGCCAATCAACCCATCAACAACACGAGCCCCCTTCGAGTTCACCACTGCCCATTTCAAATGCCCCTCAATTCGATATCCCCAAAATCAAACAACTCCAAACTTCTATCACAAACCCTACAAAAGCCTCACCACCATCACAAACCACCATCTCCAAACCGTCACTACCCTTTCACCACTTCACCAAACGACCCCCACGACTGCCCCTTGCAAATCAAACCCAAAATAAAAGCCCAAACTAATAATAAACCCTCCAAATAACTTACCTTCGACCGCTGCCTCGTATGGATCGGAATATCGTCGAAGAGTATCACCACTAGCTCGAAATCGAGCCTCGGTTCCAGCCCCAAATCGTCCAAAAATACCATCCCTTTTTCCTGACACTTACACCATACCTACTGCCGCCACGTGCAGGCGGTGCCATCGCCGTCTTGGACGGCGGCGTGAACCGGCGAAGAGGGACATAGCCCTCTCTGTCTCCGCCCTCAATCTCTCTCTCTCTCTCTCTCTCTCTCTCTCTCTCTCTCTCTATTTTCGTTGAAAATAGAGAGAGAGAGAGAGAGAGAGAGAGAGAGAGAGAGAGAGAGAGAATATGGTTTTATATCTTAAAAAAATTAATCTTTGAGCCCAAGTTTTATAAATGTGTCAATTTCAATCCTTTCACTTTTAAAACCATTTATTTCAGTACCAAGTTTTTAAAAGTATCTATTTTAGTTCCGCTAGTTTTAAAACAAATTATTTTTAGCCCCTTTAGTTTCACAATACCTTATTTTCAACTCAAGTTTCTGAAAATTCTTATTCAGCCCCTGCAGTTTTAAAGTGTTTCTAATCAACCGCACTATTCTCAAAAGCCTATTTCAGTCCCTAAACTTTAAATTTCAATTTTAATAAAATTCCAATTGAGTCCCTAAATATTTTTAAAACATATGAGCTAGCCCAATAGCTTTCAAAATCATTTATTTTGGTCCCAGCTCTTTTCAAATTCCAACTATATTTTATTTTCAATTTAAACCACAAATATTTATTCTTCTTTTAAAAACTCTTTCGTTTTCAAAACATCTGAATTTCAAATTCAACTTTAAGGTTTATTTATTATTGGCTAGACGAGACACTTGGACATTTAGAAGAACAACGTGAACTTTTTTACTCAACTTTCAGACTCGTGATTTGAGGTAGACTCGCCCCCACTAATTAGTTTAAATTATAATTGCATGTCTTATGTGAAATTACGTGATTTACATGCTTTGATGCATGAGACGAGAAAAGAATATCTCTTATGAGATAAGATGAGAAATGATGATGTTATGCATAACTTATGTGCCTTAAGTGCACGAGACGAGACTACCCACACCCTATGATTTTAACAGCCTTGATTTTGAAAAATACAAGAGCCCAAGAATATGATGATGATGTCACTATATGATTGCATAATTACGTGTTCAATTATTCTGTAAATTAATTATTGGCGATGAGTCTACTGAGTATTCTTTCGAAATGCTCATTCCATTTTTACAGTTTTTGCAGATCTCGGAGAAGGCGGCGAATGAAAGGGCAGCGTTGGCAAATTAAATAAATGATGATGTTATTAGAAAATTTTATGAATGTTACTCGTTAAACAATTTATCGTTAATTTAAATAATTGAGACACAAGTTTTATGAATTGTTCTACATTTAAATTAATCAAATTTTCGCTGAAGGTTTCAAATAATGAATGTGACGTTTTGAATTAAATTTATTTTTCGCAATAAAATCATATTTAAAGGACGACGTGGCGTCCCAGGCTCCTCGGAATTCGGGGCGTTACACATCCGCTGGAAGCAATCACAACAGGTGAACGGCCTGAGAAGCACTCTCAGCAAGCCATTGGCCGATCATGGAGTGAGAGATGGCCGGTGAGCCCTCCCTACGGGCAGTTCCTCTACATCTGATGACCCTGAAAGGGGATCACAAGGGAGAGAGACGCCGAAAGGAACCTCCGAGGTCAAGAAGCAATTTCCTATATCTCCCACACCAAATGTATGTTTAGAGCAGATCGTGGGAAAGGAAAGTTAGATAGTTCATATTAGGGAGAAATAGGAACAAAAGACCTGTCAAATATGAGGGAATATACATAATAGCAGTGGCGTACAAGACCGGAAGAAGGGGATAAGAAGATGTATCTACAACCAAATACTCTTTTTATAGGGAAAGGATCCACCTCTTTATGGGAGAAAAAGAAGGCAGAAAAGCAGAATCTGAACGGTCTATGTTGGAAAAGACGTAAGAAGATTGGAATGCTGAGAGTCTCTAGAAAAAGGGACACCTCGAAATGATTAATATGGCATAAAATTAATGGATGAACATTAATTCCGCCATATTGAGGGGTAATTGTTGAGGCTCAAAATATACCCAAAAATACAAGAGGTCTAAACCTTGGCCCAAACCAAAAAGAGGCCCAACATTAAAGACTCATTATAGGCAAGAAGTTAGACAACTGGGCGATTGTGCGGCAACTAGGATATTTGGGCGACAGGGCGAGCGATGAAGCAGTTGGGCGACTAAAGCAAGTAGAAGCAGTTTTGACACTTGTCTTATGATCACACAACCAATTGTTGATAAAGGTGGCAGTTGAAATAACAAATTGTGGAGGTTACTTAGAGCGACGTGGCAAGCAGATGTTACAAGGAGGTGGACGACGGTTATGCAATGTGGAAGGAGCAAATTAATCTATGCAAGCATTACAAATTAAGGCGACAAACCGAAGATTCAAATATTGGCAGCGGTTGAAGGAAGTTCGTGCATTTGTATATATTGTAAAAAATTAGTCATTTAGAGGACCAATCAATCAAATCTCAACAAGAGAATATGTAATTTCCTTATCTTTACTTTTATCTTCAAACTCTTAGTGTAATTTGTGTGCTTGCCCCCGTTGGAGGTGTTTTGTCTTCACCATAATCTTCATCAATATAGCACCCCATGTTGGGACTTTGTCTCGAGAGGTTTGTTCCTTACGCATTCGTCTGATCCCCCTTTTGGTAATTGTTTGCGAGGTGACTTCCACGCGAAACAATTTTGTTCATCAATAATATTCTAGGCTGGCCTTGGATTTTCAAGCCAGTCTAGTACGCTCAGGGGCGGACCCACATAGGGGCCCGTTGGGGCACGTGTCCCAGTAAAAATTTGACCTCTTTTTTTTTATTTAAATCAGTTGATTCTTAAACATAGTCATTACCTGATTCCCTAAAATTATATTGGAATATTTGAGATTTTAGGGCTAATATGTGTTTACAATTATTTATTTGTTTGTTTGTATCAGTTTTGGAAAAATATTTTAAGCGTAAATCCATATTTTCTTCTGATAAGCAAAGTAATAAAAATGAAAGTTAGAAATAAAAGGGTTGAGGAACTTGGTGAAGAAACTGCTGTTGAAATTGAAGATATGTCTCAACGTCGGGGATGATGTTGAGAATGTTAGGAGTGACACTCTTGAATTTGATGTAGCAAATATTGAGAATGATATGTACTTAATATTGACAATGATGTAATTATGGAATATTATCAAAGTATGAAAACGCGTAGAGAACAATTATAATAAAATTTCAAGTACTTTTTCATTTTCGATCTTTTTCCTAAAAAAAATATTTCGGGGGAACCCCCGTACAGGTCGTCAACAAAAATATAAATCGTGCCCCAGTAAGAAAAAAAGTCTGCGTCCGCCACTGAGTACGGTTAAAAAAAAAAAAAAAAACTCCTTATTGATTGATATGTTTATTGAGTAATCTTTGTTTTAGTTCAGCTTATCATGCTTTGTAATTTGGTGGACATAAATAAAAACGACCAGGAGACTAGTCCTTCACAAAGATTTTGTTACATTACAAATAGCAATTTACCAAAAGGTGGTGAAGATGGAAAAAGATGTACTCAAATCTCTTAAATTTGAAATTGGAATTCCCACTATATATCAAGTACTCTACCTTAGTTTAGTATAGATTAAAATTAATTTTTTAGCAATTTTTGATAAAAATTGATTGAATGTATGATTGAAAAATTGTGGATCCATAAAATGTGTGGTTAAAATTAATTGTTGACTTTGACTTAAAATTAAAATCAGATTTTAATCAGAACCAAACAGGGGCTCTATTGTAAACATAGTTTCCTGTACCATAATTTTATTTATTTTATTTATTTATTTATTTTTTGTTGTCCGGACATCTTCAGTGGTTAAACAAAATTTGGTATAACTTTTACACCAAATTTGGTGTAATTCTACACTAATTAATAAATTGACTCCAGATGTACAAAATTTTATACCAAATTTATTTATTTATTATAGTATTTATTCTATAATTATTTTATTTCATTTTCTATTTAATTACAAATGAAATTCTTCTCAATTTTTAATTATCAAATTTGTAACTTTTGAGATTTAATGAGCAATTTGAATTTTATGTCCTCAAAATATTTATTGCTATTTTTAATGATAACTTAAATTAGTAAGAATTAAAAATAATAATCACATATAAATAAATAGAAATAAATGTGAATTATATATATATATATATATATATATATATATATATATATATATATATATACATACATACAGGGTGAAAGTTCGAATACATGACTAATGTGGTCACCAAGTAAGGTCATAATTTGAGACATTTCTAAAAAGGTTGAAATCCAACCTTAGGTGCACTTACAATCTCTGTCCTGAAAATTTGTGGAGGATGTAAATCCCGAAATGTGCTTCAATAAAGTAGGATTGAAAACTTACTGTTTAACTACGCTTAAAAAAGAATCATCCATACCATAAGAGCTTATAAATATAGACTGTTTAACTCACATTTGATAGAGATATTTAGTTCATGTTTGAGTCCTTTAAAATTGTTTTAAACATTTGATTGAACAAGTTCTTGCTTGAGTTCTTCAAAATCATTTGACATTTGAATTTTTGAGCAAAAAATTGCTAAAATCTCATCAATAACAAAGCTATAAATATTTTAACTGAGCACAAGAAATTATCGGGTTAAATTTACAAATGGTCACTGAAGTTAGAAGAAAATATCAAAACGGGCACGAAAGTTTCATAGTTTCAACATCTTTCACTCAGGTTACAAAGCGTTTCGACATTGATCACTTGGGGTAAATGTCATCCAAAAATAAAGATTGAGGACTAAAAGTGAAATTATAGCCTCGAAACAAAATTGCAAGGGAGACCCCGTCCACCATCCTCTTTGGCCGCCACCATCACCTTTCCAGCCACCACAACCGCCTCTCGTCAGCCACCACCATCGCCTGTCAGAGAGGGTGATGTACTGACCCAGCTTGAATCCGAGAGGGAGGCAAGGAGGTTTCGCTGAAGGCTTTATTTCTACTCGGACTTTTTGGGACTTCACGTAGACTTTGGTGGTGTTGGACACATTTTTCTTTTCTTTTTCAATTCACATCGGTGTTTTTCTTAAAAGTTTGAAAATCAGAGTTGAAGCGTTGAGTATTATGCTGGTTTCCCCTCCACATTTTTGCTGCTCACGTTTCTTTCTAGCCGTCGCCGTAGCCGCTGCCGCCCTCGTCCTGTCTTCTTCTCGTGTGTGCAAAATTGCACCCATTCGCACCAGAACCTGTGCGGTTTTGTACCAAAAAAATTGGGGCACGACTTGAGGCGAGAAATTTTTTTTGGTAACAGGGTTAGAAAATCAACTTGAACTGGTAAATCATTTGTTGTTTTGGTGATTTGCAGTTGGATTTATGGGTTTTGAATTTGGAAGGAAACTTTGCAAATGCTTATGTCATTCCTTAGGTTTCTCATGAATGAAAGCATGGCCTGTGTTCTTGACCACGACTAGCTATGCATTTTCCCCCAAATGTCTGCAACCAAATTTGAAAATAGAAACAGTTAAAAAACCAGTTTTAACAGAGTCCAAAATATGTTGAACTCAACTAACTATAATTAGCACGTGTTCGTTAACTTGTGTATTTTAGATTATCAAATGATTTATAAATTACACAATTTCTAAAATCATTTCTTAATCACATGCATTTTCTCTCTTCAATTTTCAATTAATACTTTTTACCTCAAAATCATAAATAAACCAGTTTATAATCCGATCTTGATCTCCCTAGATTACTAGTGTAGGCTGCTGATCGGTATTGTTTCCCTGCCTCTTTAAAAAGTAAGGAAGATTCCATGACCCGACCTATTTGCCCGGGCTCTTCCCGACATGATGTGGTCGGTAGTCTGCCGACCCTTCCTCTACTCAAAAAAGCAATGGGCTGAGTTTTTTTAAGTTCTGAGCCCGGGCATATAAGGTCGGGTCAACTCCGATCATAACACTTCGTACTATGACTGACGGATTAGACCGGCCTTTCCCCGGTCTCTTGGCCATACGGACAGGCCTCAAATTTCTTTTTGACAATGGGCCTCATTAATAGGCTATATTTTTGGACCTCAAGACGATACGCATTCCATAAGAAAACATTTCGTTAAAAAAAAAAATGAATTCCTATAAGTTTAGAATTCTTCCTAAAATGTAAGTTTATACCAAAGAGGACTCCTTCCTTAATTAAGGAAAGTTATGAGTTTTTCAGCTCTATAAATACAGCTTTTTTTTATCACATATTATTCATTCATTATTCTTTACGTTTTTCAGTCATATATTATCTCTCTGCTTTTCTCCAGAATACTAATTCTTATACCGAAGGGGCGATGTGGAGAATCTCGCCTTTTTGCAAGTCATCCAAGGCGAATTCATTCATATTTTCCAACAATCAGGTTTCACCAGATCATGCCACGTCAAGATTAGGATTTTTTACAGCATCAATTGGCGTCGTCTGTGGGAAGAGATACAATCAGCCATGGTTAATAGACGTCAAGCTCGCCCCTCCGCATCCGCTGGTCAACCCCTTCCGACAAACACTTCGGCTGAAATCCTCCACCTCTTAAAGATGTTGGGGAAGAACAAAATCCAGAAATCACACCAGACAATGAACCAGTCAGTCGGGAGGATTTCAATGAACTCCAGCAGTAGCTCCGTGAGCTCCGACAGGCTCTTCAACAACAGAATAATCGTCAAGCACCCCTGATCTGAACACTCCGGGTACGATTCCCATGGAAGAGCACTGGCCAGTTAATCCTGTATCTGGCAACTCCCTGGGAATCGGGGGTACCCATCCCATGACTGAGGGATCTGCCAACTTGACACAGCAAGAATTCTCAAGAATTATTCAGGAAGGAATTGCTAGTGGAATAAGGCAAAACACACAAGGTAGGACCTCATTCATAAGAAGAACCCATTTTACTCCTGAAATAACGTCATTCCCCTTACCAGAAAGATTTAAATATCTCGGATAAAGGAATATGATGGAACAACAGATCCTAACAACCACCTGAATACCTACACTGATGTCATGGACATGCAGAATGCTCCCGATCAGATTTTGTGTAAGGCCTTCCCACAAACCTTAACAAATTCATCCTGAGACTGGTTTTCTACAATACCCCTAGGGTCAATCTCTTCCTTTGCTGATCTTACTGAGAAATTCACGGCTTTCTTTGCAAGTAGCAAAAGGATCAAGAAAAACACCGCTTCCCTCATGCAGTTAAGGCAAGGACAGAATGAAACACTACAGGAGTTCATGACTCGCTTTAATGCTGAAAGACTTCAGATTCCAGATCTTCACATCTCATCGGCCACTTCAGCCCTGACCTTGGCTATTCGAGGTCCGGAATTCAGAATGTCCTTGTCCAAGAATCCACCTGCGAATGTGACAGAACTTCTCGAAAGGGCCGAGAAATATATAAATATGGAGGAAACGCTGCTGTGGGTTAGGGCACAAGATCAAGTTCATGGAGCAGTAGTACAGTCTTCGGAACCCGCCAAACAGGGACATAAAAGATCAAGGCAAGAAGATGGAAAGAATTCTTCCCGACCGAGCACAAAGGGAAGCAATTATGGCAATCAGAGTTTAACTCCATTAAATGCGCCACGATCTCACATCCTCATGGAAATCAAGGGGCGTGAAGATTTGCGTTGGCCAAAACCTATCAAGGGGAAGATCGACGAAAAGAATCGATATAAGTATTGTGACTTCCAAAAGAGTCCGGGTCATACCACGGATGAGTGCATAACACTAAAACAGGAGATAGAAGCCCTCATAAAAAGAGGCTTCCTGGGACATTACATAAAGAGAGATGACAAAAATCAGGGTAAAGGGGAAGAGAAAAATAGATCCCCTGGCACCATAAACTTTATCATTTGAGGAATAGCTTCTGGAGGTGATTCAAATAACGCAAGGAATAATTATGCCCGGGCATTAGGTGATCGGGAAGAAAGGTCGGGAGATCATGACCTTGAAATTTCAAACAACATCAGCTTCAGTAATGTTGATATGGAAGGAATTTCATATTCCCATGACGATGTCGTTGTCATTAGTACCACAATTGCAAATTTTGATGTAAGAAGCGTGCTAGTTGATAATGGAAGTGCAGCTAATGTCCTTTCCTTGGAAGCCTTCAACAAGATGCAACTCCCCAGAGATCGGCTTCGACAGATCATTACTCCACTAACTGGCTTCGGTGGGGGAACAGTGAAACCCGAAGGCCTAATTGACCTTCCTACTTCACTTGGATCAGAAGAAAAACTTGTAACGAAGATGACTCCGTTCCAGGTCGTGAAGACCCCGATGGCCTACAATGCTATCTTGGGAAGACCTTTCCTGAACAGCTTGAAAGAAATAGTATCGACATATCACCTGGCAATCAAGTTCCCGACTTCTGCAGGCATAGCAACAGTACAGGGAAATCAGTCGGTGACTAGAAGCTGTTATATCAGCTGTATTGGGAAGAATAAAATAGATTTTGATGTCAATTGAACTCCCCGTGGAAGAACGCATGTCACCAGTAGAAAAGCTAGAAGAAGTTCAGAATTTAGAAGGGAAGAGTTTCACGATTGGGAAAGAACTCCCCAAATTGATGAAGGAAGAACTGTCGCAATGTTTAAGGAGAAATATTGATATATTCGCATGGAGCACTAAAGACATGCCCGGGATTGACCCTGCACTCATTGAACATAGGCTCAACGTCATGCCTGACAAGAAGCCCGTAAAACAGGGAAGAAGGCAGTTTGCTACAGAAAGAAGGCAGATAATAAAAGAAGAAGTGGATAAAATTTTGAATGCAGGATTCATCAAAGAAGTTAAGTATCCGGAGTGGCTAGCTAACGTGGTCTTGGTGATGAAGCCGAATGGTGAGTGGCGATTCTGTATAGATTTCACAGACTTAAATAAAGTATGTCCAAAAGACAGTTATCCTCTTCCTCGGATTGATAGATTAGTAGATTCCACATCCGGTTCTGAGCTTTACAGCTTCCTCGACGCATTCTCAGGATATCATCAGATTCGAATGGCACAGGAAGATCAGGAAAAAACTTCCTTTATGGTAGATGAAAGAATATATTGCTATAAAGTCATGCCCTTTAGATTGAAGAATGTCGGAGCTATTTATCAGAGATTAGTAAACATGGTCTTCTCCCAGCACATCGGACTGAACATTGAAGTTTATGTTGACGACATGGTTGTAAAGAGCTCGTGAAAGAAAGACCACATTGCTAACCTGGAAGACGTATTCTGTACACTCAGAAAACATCGGATGAAACTGAATCCCGCCAAGTGCGCCTTCGGAGTAGGCTCGGGAAAAATTTTGGGATTCATAATCACCTAGAGAGGCATCGAAGTTAATCCAAACAAAATTATAGCCCTTAATCAATGGAACCTCCCAAGAACATCAGGGAAGTACAGAAGCTTACAGGGAGAGTGGCAGCATTGAGCCGTTTTATGTCAATGGCAGCAGATAAATGCTTTCCCTTCTTCAACACTTTCAGAAGAAACAAAGACTTCAGGTGAGATGAAGAGTACGAGATCTCCTTCAGGAAGTTAAAGGAATATTTGGGTACCCCTCCCATTTTGGTAAAGCCACATCCAGGAGACAATCTGTTCTTGTATCTGGCAGTTTCAAATCATGCTGTGAGTGTTGTTTTGATCAAAGAGAAAGGAAAGGCCTAAAAATCAGTATATTATGTCAGCAAGATGATATTGGACGCAGAAACTAGATATACACTAGCGGAACAACTTGCACTTGCCTTGGTTACAGCAGCCCGAAAGTTAAGACCTTACTTTCAAGCCCATGCTATAACAGTCCTCACAAATCAGCCCTTAAAACAGATCTTGCAGAAATCGGATGTCTATGGTCGTCTACTCAAATGGTCGATCGAGCTTGGGGAATATGACATTGAGTTCAAACCGCGACCTTCTATAAAAGAGCAGATCTTGGCTGACTTCATCGCCGAACTTGTCCCAAGACCTCGGGGGCCCACAAGTGACAGGGAAGAGGTCACGTGGACTTTGCAAGTCGACGGAGCGTCGAATGCTGCAGGCTCGGGGGCCGGAATCATACTAGAGAAAGACGATGGCACAATGAAAATTCAGTGTGCAATAAGGTTTGACTTCCCGGCAACTAATAATGATGTAGAGTATGAGGTCATTATCGCTGGACTTCAAGCAGCTCAGCATCTAGGGGTCGAGCATGTCAAGGTCTTAAGTGATTTACAATTGGTGGTAGAGCAGATGAACGGAACTTTTGAAGCAAAAGATGAGAAAATGTCATCTTATAGGATGACGGTTTTAGACTTACAAAGGAAGTTCAAGTCTTGCTGCATAGACAAAATTCCTAGGGTAGCCAATCATAAAGTAGATGCTCTGTCAAGATTAACCTTTTCCAATCTTGATCGCTTAGAGAGA
Source organism: Ligustrum vulgare (assembly GCA_963555705.1). Lineage (NCBI taxonomy): Eukaryota > Viridiplantae > Streptophyta > Magnoliopsida > Lamiales > Oleaceae > Ligustrum > Ligustrum vulgare. The sequence continues at coordinate 30,915,717 of OY743173.1, forward strand.
ACCGTATTCGTACGAACTCTTCATGAGCCCAGTATTACGCATCATCCCGATGTCATGGATATTTCAGATCATAAGCCTAGTTGGATGGATCCGATAATTGAATATTTAACATCAGGAAAGTTGCCAAATGACAAAGTAGAGGTGAGAAGAGTTAAAGCAAGGGCCCCGAAGTATACCTTGTTCCGTCGAAGTTTTACACTTCCTTACCTGCAATGCCTAACTCCGAAAGAAGCAGTCCTTGCTATGGCCGAGGTTCATGAAGGAATTTGTGGAGGACACCAGGGAGCAAGGGCACTGGTTATGAAGTTAATGCGATACGGATACTATTGGCCAACCATGAAGAAGGACACACTTAGCTATGTGAAAACTTGCGATAAGTGCCAAAAGTTTGCAACCCGATCACATCAACCCGCTGAAGAACTATCTTCAATTATGTGCCCATATCCCTTCGCTCAATGGGGAATTGACATACTTGGGTCATTTCTCATAGCTCGTGGTCAGGACAAGTTCCTAGCGGTGGCTATGGAATACTTCACAAAATGGGTGGAAGTAGAACCCCTCGCCTCAATCACAGAACAAAAGTTAGAGGCGTTTGAATGGAAGTCAATTATTTTCCGTTTTGGTCTTCCTAAGACATTGATCACTGATAACGGGCGTAAGTTCAAGTGCCAAGCCTTCAAACAGTTCCACAAGAACCTGGGAATAGAACACAGATTAACTTCCATTTCGCACCCACAGAGTAATGGTCTAGCTGAAGTTACGAACATACTCATCTTGCAAGACTTGAGGACTCGCCTTGACAGTGCCAAGGGTGATTGGCCAGATCTCCTCCCAGAAATACTATAGACCAACCGAACAACGTTCAAAACTGCAACGGGGGAAACTCCATTCATGCTTGTCTTTGGGATGGAAGCTGTTGCAATTCCTAACTTCCGTACAATGACTACAGAATCACCCGACCAGATTGAGGGACAAAGAGAAAGTCTGGATCTTCTGGAAGAAGTCAGGAAAAATGCATCTTTGAGAATAGCAGCTTATCAACAGGCCATGACCAAGAAGTTTAATATCCGAGTGAAGAAGAGAGAATTCAGAATGGGAGATCTTGTCCTTCTTCGAAGAGAGGCCACCGGTCATCAACCGGGGAAGCTTGGACCTATTTGTGAAGGACCATACGAAGTCATCTGAAAAAGGGGAAAGGGCTCGTATAGCCTCCGCACAATGGATTCAAGACCACTTCCTCGGCCATGGAATGTGGAGAATTTGAAGCCATACTACAAGTAGTCATGTTTCCTTTAATATCAGAGTCACCTAGTAGTAGAAGAGTCGGGTTTGCGCACCCATTTTATCTTTTTATCTTTGGACTTGCACGTCCATCAATGATTTTAAAAAGGCAGGGCCTGCGCGCCCATTGTTCTTTCTTTCAGTGTCAGGGATGCGTACTCTTTTTCCTTATCCAGATTTTGTCCCACAGGGTTTTTCTGGGTAAGGTTTTAACGAGGTCCATCGTTTAGTCCCTTTAATAAAAGTATTTCTTCTGAAGAATGAGCACTAGAGAATAAAATCTTGGAATAACTTACAAGGTCATTCAAATGACTTTACAAGTTATTTCCCTACAAGTAATTTACAATGTGTTATGGTAAGACGTTACAAATTATTCTTTCACGAATAATTTACAATGTCTCATGGTAAGGCGTTACAAATTATTTCCCTACAAATAATTTACAATGTCTCATGGCAAGACATTACAAATTATTCTTTCACGAATAATTTACAATGTCTCATGGCAAGGCGTTACAAATTATTTCCCTACAAATAATTTACAATATCTCATGGTAAGACGTTACAAATTATTCTTTCACGAATAATTTACAATGTCTCATGGCAAGGCGTTACAAATTATTTCATTACAAATAATTTACAATGTCTCATGGTAAGACGTTACAAATTATTCTTTCACGAATAATTTACAATGTCTCATGGAAAGGCGTTACAAATTATTTCACTGCAAATAATTTACAATGTCTCATGGTAAAACATTACAAATTGCCTCTCATATTCACAAATTCAAGAGCTTGACCTCTTGCCTGCGAATAACTTAAAAGGTCGGCATTACCCGACCTTCTAAAATAAGGATCCCAATTTTGCGAGACAAAAGCCCGTCCTGTTATAGTTTGCTAACAAGGTCGGACATGCCTGGACTTTTTAATCAATTGTCATCAATCCTAAGTTTTGATTACAAGATTAGGAGCCCATACGAACCCAACCACATATCAAATTTGCAACTATAAACACGGCTTGTGTACTCAAAATGGCAGCCAGCTTGTAAAAAAGAACAAGTAAGAGGGGCGGACACATAATGGAAATATATAAATTCATTAGCAAAAATCAAATTTACAGATAGTCATCGGGGCATACCCCGGGTTGATTACATGTGTTCAAAAGAAAAGGAGTCAGGCTTCAAGCTCGGGATCACTCCCATCCTCTGCTTCCTCGGAAATTTCACCATCTTCTTCCTCCTCGAAAGGAGTAAGGTCAAGCTCGCCAGCGCTTAAAGGAAATTCAGCCAGTAGGCTGGTGTCAAGGTCGGGAGAGTTCAGCAGACACCAAGCTCGTGCTTGCATGATAGCTTGAGTATACGACTCAAGTGCGTAATTACCAAGGGCGAACTTGTACTCTCTCAATCCCTTGAAAGCCTCCACCGCAGAGACCTCAGCTTGAAGTTCCCTCTCCCGAGCCTTCCTCAAATCTTCAATTAGGCGAGCATTTTCTTCCCGAGCTTGCTCGCGCTCTTGAGTCATTGATTCAAGCTCTGGCCGGGTCTTCACAAGGGCCTCCTCCGGGTCGCCTCGTATTGGACAGAATGAACCAGCTGACTTGCTTTCTCACCTTGTTCTATGCTTTGGAGAGAGACACCCCGAGTAATGCTGAGCACCTGCAGGTTGGGATAAAAATTTAGAAAAAAATTTCGCAACTGAATGGAAGAAGATATTTTTTCACCAGGCTCGGGTATAAGGGATCCTGCATTCTCCTTCTACAGTCAACAAGAGTAAGGTTCTCTGACTTGACCTCAGAATCGGAGTGTGGGGGAGCCCGTCCTCTTGGTGGCCTCTCCACCCTTGACCGTTGAACATCCTCTTGGGCTTGAGAGGTTTGTCCCGGCCCTGAAGGTACAGTTTTGGTTCTTTTTTGAGGCCGCCTCCTGGTGACCCCGTCTACAACTCGCTTGGCCCGAGCACCCTGGGCCTTGGTCATTGTCGGATCTTTCAACGCTTCCAAGTCAAATGCCATTCCTGAAAATTAAAAGAGGTCGGGAACAGTTAGGTCACACAAAAATGTTGACGCTAGTAAGTAGTAAGAGTAAGTACATTAAAAAGTTTCTTTTATTTACGTAATTTAAGAGGCCGAACCCTACCGGACTGGAGGTCAAGACTGGCCTGGTCAAGAATATCATCATTCACCAGGTCATTGGCCTCTTCGGCCAATAATCCAAAGTCACATACTCTCACCGCGTTGGCCATGAGCTCAGTTACTGCCTCGTCACTCAAATTACCTATCCTATTGAAATTATCGACATCTGACCGAGATTCTCTCCCTCTCTAGGTTTAATAAAGAAAAACTTTTCCTTCCAATATTTAATAGAGGAAGGGACCCAAGGAACCTCAAATCGACCCTTCCCGCACAGGTATACAAAACTATTGCACCGGGGCAAAAACTTAGGTGGCGTTCTGTTTTTATTTTATTTTGTATTTTCATTTTCAAAAATGTTTTGTGTTTCCTGTTTTCATTTTTGTTTTCAAATTTGTTGAAAACGCGTTTGGTTTGTCATTTCTGAAAACTGTTTTTGAAAATGAAAAGTTGAAAAACACGTTCTGTTTGAAATTTTGCAGAATACTATTTAAACTATTTTTAATTAATTTGCTTGCAGAATACTACTAACTCAAACTCAAATTTCCTTTCACAATACACTAAAAATATGGTTACATGCAACACACTAATGTGAGCATTAAAAGTCTATATTAATACAGCTTGGTCAGGTTCGGGATTTGAGAAAGCTCTACTTCTATTAAAATCCAGAAAATGCAAGTTCTTTCAAAACCACCAGAGTCCATTTATCAGTGCATTTTTTGAAATATAACAAGAATTCTCACTTAATTTTTTTTTGTAATGTTGATATTGAATTCAATAAAACTTTATTTAAACTTAGTTCCAAGTTAGGATAATTCTCCCAAAAAAAAAAAAAAAAAAAAAAATCTTTATTTAGGCTTAGTTCCAAGCTAGGATAATTCTAAAAAAAACAATAAAAAAATAAAAACTTTATATTAAGCTTAGTTCTAAGTTAAGATTATTCTATAAAAAAAAAAAAAAAATTCCCAAAACGCGTTTTCCGCGTTTTGGACATTTTTTGTCGAAATACACACAAAACGCTCAAAACGAGGTTTTGGGCATTTTCCGTTTTGTGTACAAATTTTTTTTTGTTTTCCAAAATACGTTTTCGAAAATGGTAAATAGAAAGGGTTTTTAGCGTTTTCGAAAATAAAAATAGAAAACGATCTCAAAACAGCAAAGAGAACAGGGGCAAGCTCTAAAAGGCATTTACACAGGTCGACTGTTGGTTCTATCCCTGGACTCCTGCATAAAACGTAAAAATATACAAGGATTCTCCACCCGTTGGGAGCGAGTTGACCCGGAAATATGTTCACGGTCAGTAAGAAGTCAACAAAGAAATGGTGAAGAGGAAATCTTAACCCGGCCATTAAGACTTCGTGGCACACTACCATCTCCCCTTCTCGACAATGGTAAGAGTACTAATCCTTATCAGGAACCCTAGCCGTATACCTCTCCTCTAGTTTATACCTTCTCATGTCTACCCCGATCATATGTTCCTTCATTTTATTGTAATAAGTGGGAAGTTCAAGGTTGGCTTGTCTCGGCTCCCAACCTACCCGGGGATTGTCATCAATTTCTTCCCCACTATCAGACTCACATCTCTGAGGAATAGCCGGGGGTTCGTAGAAACCTAGAAGCTCGACCTCTAACGGTTCATCTAAGTTTTCCACCTCCCTAAGATCACCCACTGGGAACCGCCTAGCCATAACTCTATAAAATAAATAATAAAATCAAAAGACAGGTCGGGGAAGGTCAAGCTTACCTATGTACTAAGAAGTTATTGTTGGAGAAGACGTGATAACCCGAGGAGTTCTCTGATCACTCTTTTTCGTAAAGTAAAAAGAATGAGATTATGGGGGCCACATATATATAGGCAGAAAATTGGCGGGAAAGTTTCAAAAATCCACAGATTGCCTTTGGCCACGTGTCATCCATCTAAGGCGAATCGATTAGGACAAAGCAATAAATCCTATTAGTTGGCAAAGTACATATAACAGCTGTCATGCGTCTAGAAATCTTGTCCCAATCTCTTACGCACGGGGGCCAATGATCGGTATTGATTCCTTGCCTCTTGAAAAAGTAAGGAAGATTCCATGACCCGGCCTATTTGCCCGGGCTCTTCCCGTCATGATGTGGTCGGTAGTCTGCCGACCCTTCCTCTACTAAAAAAAGCAATGGGCTGAGTTTCTTTAGGTTCTGAGCCCGGGCATATAAGGCCGGGTCAACTCCAATCATAACACTTCGTACTATGATCGACGGATTAGACCGGCCTTTCCCCGGTCTCTTAGCCATACGAACAGGCCTCAAATTCCTTTTTGACAATGGGCCTCATTAATGGGTTATATATTTGGGCCTCAAGACGATACGCATTCCATAAGGAAACATTTCGTTTAAAGGAAACTGAATCCCTATAAGTTTAGAATTCTCCCTAAAAAGTAAGTTTATACCAAAGAGGACTCCTTCCTTAATTAAGGAAAGTTATGGGCTTTTCAGCCCTATAAATATAGCCATTTTGATTACATATTATTCATTCATTATTCTTTACGTTTTCCAGTAATATATTATCTCTCTAATTTTCTCCAGAATATTAATTCTCACACCGGAGGGACGACGGGGAGAATCCTCCTCGCCTTTTTGTAGGTCATCCAAGGCAAATTCATTCATCTTTTCCAACAATCAAGTTTCACCAAATCCTGCCACGTCAAGGTTAGGATTTTTTACAGCATCAACTGCGATTATGAGCACAAAATTTCATATTCTTCATAAGATCTTCATAGATAATGAAATATACTTGAGTGATTTTTTTAAGATCTGAAAGTTTTCTGTCTTTAGGAATCACACGGACATGTGGCGGTGGTGGCGGTGGCGGCCTGAGAGGATGGAGGACGAGGGCTTCCCCTGCAATTTTGTTTTGAAGCCAAAATCTCACTTTGAGTCCTCAATTTTTATTTTTTGACAAAATTTACCCTTAAAGACCATTGCCAAATCTCTTTGCAACTTAAGTGACAGTTGCTCAAAATATGGAACTTTTATCGTTTTGATATTTTGTTGCAATTTCAATGACCGCTCGTAAAAATTAATCCAAAAACTACCACATTTCATTATTTTGCGGCCAAAAAATAAAAAATATATATATCATCAAAGTGCCAGTCAAAACCAATTATATATATAACATTTACTAGCCAACTATACTATGGCACGTGCTTTGCACATGCGTGTCACTAGGAACACCAACGGTGTAATGAAGAAGGTTTTAACTCGCTTCATTTCTTCATGCCGTCGAGGCCAATTCAATTGTTAAACATATCATGAAAGTAGAGAATTAGATGACATTGATGCAGCAAAAACAATTTTCATCACAGAATGTTAGCCCCTGTTCTCTTTGCTGTTTTGGGATCGTTTTCTGTTTTTATTTTCGAAAACGCTAAAAACGCGTTCTCTTTGCCATTTTCGAAAACGCATTTTGGAGAACAAAAAAAAAAAATTGTACACAAAACGCGTTTTGGGCGTTTTGTGTGTATTTCGACAAAAAATGTCCAAAACGCGGAAAACGCGTTTTGGGAATATTTTTTTTTTAAAAATAATTATCTTAACTTAGAACTGAGTTTAATATAAAGTTTTTATTTTTTTATTTTTTTCTTAATTTTTTTAGAATTATCCTAACTTGGAACTAAGCCTAAATAAAGATTTTTTTTTTTTTTTGGAGAATTATCCTAACTTGGAACTAAGCTTAAATAAAGTTTTATTGAATTTAATATCAACATTACAAAAAAAAAAAATTAAGTGAAAATTCTTGTTATTATATTTCAAAAAATGCACTGATAAATGAACTCTGTTGGTTTTGAAAGAACTTGCATTTTCTGGATTTTAATAGAAGTAGAATTTTCTCAAATCCCGAACCTGACCAAGCTGTGTTAATATAGACTCTTAATGCTCACATTAGTGTGTTGTATGTAACCATGTTTTCAGTGTATTGTGAAAGGAAATTTGAGTTTGAGTTAGTAGTATTAAGCAAATTAATTAAAAATAGTTTAAGTAGTATTCTGCAAAATTTCAAACAGAACGTGTTTTTCAGCTTTTCATTTTCAAAAACAGTTTTCAGAAATGACAAACCAAACGCGTTTTCAGTAAATTTGAAAACAAAAATGAAAACAGGAAACACAAAACATTTTCGAAAATGAAAATACAAAATAAAATACAAACAGAACGCCACCTTAGATTCAGAATGATACCAGATTTTTTAATTCTGTAGTGAGAAACCAAAACCCTAAAAGAAAGTCAAACAAAATCTATTCTCTGGTCCACAGTACATGGTTCAGACATGAGGCAGTTTAAAGAGATTCTTCTGTTGCTACATTCGAAAATCTAAAACGCAAACCACGTTATTCGCAAAACAGGCAGCGATCTTATCGCCTTCTTTGTTCCAGCAAACTTCAAAGATTCCACCATTTCCACTAAAAGTTCTCACAATCCTAGCTTCCTTCACAGACCATATGTGCATGCATTTATCCAGTGATCCACTCGCCAAATACTCGCCGTTAGGGCTAAATGCAACCGAATAAACTGGTTCCCTTCATTTAAATAGCACTTCATAATTTCAGAATCATTTCAATTTATCATATCATACAAAATAAGTAACTGGTAAGGTCGAAACTTGAGCATTTTTGTAGGTGCGTGCGTGCATGTTCATCAAGCTTAAAAATGTGAATTGTTTGGACAAACTTAAAATTCGCTTACATGTAAACCTTTTGAAATAAACGAATGGTTTGTTAGTTAAAACAAGAATTAAATTAGGTATTTTGAATGGTAAGACGTACATTCTTTTTTTTTTAAAATAAATAAATAAATAAATAAGAAAAATATACTTAATATAGGAAATAAAACTGCTTATCTTTTTATTTTAAGCTTAGCCAAAGCATACTATATAATGACCACGATTATGTCATTAGAATGATAATTATATGCATGGAAATTGTAGGTTTAGCTCTATAACACTATCTCCCAACCATTCTCCTGTTATACATTCATCGGGACTCAAGAAGCTTCAATAAAACTCCATGTTTCATCGATGGAACAAAATATCTAGGAGCCTTACCTGTGGCCATTTAAGCTGTGGAGAAGCTTCCCAGCTTCCACGCTCCACAGCTTTATGGTTGAGTCAAAAGAGGCACTACAAAGCACAGAGAAAAAAAAAAAAAAAAAAAAAAAATTAGTACTAAAATTATAAAAATATAACTATATTATTTTTTCCCTGAAAAGTAAATATTCAAAGAGGAAATTTCCTTCATGGAACACTTCCTGAGTGATAAAATGAATTGTGTCCACTACTTTAGGGTTAATAACACCTTTTTCTTCAAAAAAAAAAAAAAAAAAAAAAAGAATGACAAATATATTCTTATCTCCTCAAAAGTCATTCCAAATTCTCCATCTTCCTCTTTGCACGAATTTTGAACCATATAGGCATTCTTTTCAAACTATACAAAGTCGACTAAGTTGATCTCTCTCTCTCTCTCTCTCTCTCCCTCCCCCTTTTGCACGAATTGCATTATTTTCGAACAAGGAAAAATTGATAGTGTTTCCAGTACATTTAGCTACTCAATTCTTTCTCAGATACTTTGCCCAAATTGCCTAGAGAATATTTTTTATACGAAGGACATTATAGTCATTTTGCATGACCAAATGGCCATATTTAATAAAATTTCTGGCGGGAGACAAAAATAATTTTAGCCAAGAGAAAAGAGAAAATTGAACAGTCAGAAAGATTTCCCATAGATAAATGTTATGCAATTGAACATTTAATGCATCCGTCTGGGATCCGCAAGCTTGATTCTATTCTCATGTCTTAGGCTTGACCGCAAAATATTTTTACTGGGTATTCCAGTATATTCAACTTTCTAGTGTAAATGTACAACTTTGGTAAAATGTACATTGCATAAACGAGTTCAAGACTTCCAGTGCAGGAGACATTAAACGAATTTTACATAAAAGAAGATTATGTATTTCTTAGTCTTAGTGCATCTCCAAGAGAATCTCTGAAAGTGAAATACTCTCTATTTTAAATAGTCAACCCTTATATCCAATACTCTTCGAATTAACATTTCAAAATAGAGAATGGGTGTGTCGAGCCAAATCCACTCTCTATAATTAAATATAGTCAAAAAATTCCAATTCTCAATACTCCATATATTGACCTAATTAAATAGTTTATACAAATAAATAAATAAATAAAAATAAAGGGAAATAATATAATAATTTGAAGGGAAGCAGGTGAAAATGAATGATGGGGAAAAATAATAAAGACATACTGGGAGTAGTAAGTTTCAAAATAAAGAGGCTTTTGGAGTATTTAAAAGCTCTCTCTTTAAATTGCAAAATATGCTCTTTAAAAACAGTATATTGGAGATGCTCTCTGTGTGTGTGTGTGTGAGAGAGAGAGAGAGAGAGAGAGAGAGAGAGCATGTAATGGTCTTAAAGTCAATTTTCATATACATATATGATTGCTATTAACGTATGAATGTCAGAAAACTAGTGAAAATGGTTGTAAATTTTTAACAGCTCTACCAACCTTAATTGGAAATATTAATAGCCTACCCCCTGAGATAATTTAAGAAAAATCTCCACCAATAAAAAGGGCAAAACAATTCAACATACTAACTTTTAACTACCAGAGTGCAGATTTATACCTTGCAAGCACTAATTCCTTATTCGGGTTGTTGGTACCATTTCCTGTAGGACTCCATTTAACAGTGTATATCTCCTATAAATATTATGTTCATGTCAGAAAGGCAGGTTTCTTAATTGAATAACATAAAAAGCTTCAAGTCATACTTTGGCATGCTCCTTCAGATCAAGCATGCAGGTGTCCTGTCTCATGCTCCATATCTGCATTTTAATCAATGAGTCGTCAGCCAATTGTATACAAGTTATATTTCACTTATAGAGCAGAAAAAGGACTAATGTTGGCAAGTACACAGTTTCCTAGTCCATTTCCTGGTAATACAGCAGGACTATAAATCAAGAAATTAATTGCATAATGCAAGCTGGTCCATTAAACCACCTCATCTAAAAGCTTAAGTTGTAAGACATGGACAGTTTTATTACTTCTGTTTGAGCTCCATCTTTTTGTAAAAAACTGAGTTTTGTAATAGTACTTCTAGGAGAATATTTGATTAAAAAAGTAGATAAACATCTTGGGTTTACATGTAAATTATTTTATTGAGAGAATGTGTGGCTGAGAAGACTTGGGAAATAAAAAATGAGATTTTAGATAATGGGGCTCAAATTTAGTTTTCATCATCTCCAGACTGGATACATTTTTCATCGAAGTCCAGGCATGTTAAACGGGTGGCGGTGAGACTCAAGCACAAGCCATCTTAAATTACCTCGTCTAAATTTTGAACTTGTTAGACACAAGGACACATTAATTATGGATTCGGATAGATAAATTACAAGCAGCAGTGACTAGTTACGCAAAATAGAAGTCTACGAAAGAAATTGCCTCTTACCTTTGCAGTAGAATCGTCAGAGCATGAAGCCAGCAGGGAGCCAGTGTGATCCCACTTGATAGCATTAACTTCACCCTGAAGTAATATAGCATATGTAGAATTGATAAAGCACAAAAGGAAAGAACTTTAGTACAATTTCTTCCTTATCTAAAGCTCCATATTATTCTGTACTCATTTTCTTAACATTGATTAGCCAGCACCAAGTGTACTTATTATACTCATGATAAATTGCTGTATTCACTGCATGAAAGGGTGCATTCAATCGAACTTGTGAATTATTGGGATTAAGTTGGTGTCTTGGGATCAAACTCCCTATTCATTCCCAGCCATGCGGAGAATAATACATCCTGTCTGTGTAGCAAATACTTGACATGAACTAATTTCCATGTGGCACTATTAATTAGACAAAGGAGTTCCTAAAAAGTTATAGGCTCAAAATGTAAATTGTTGCAAATTAATAATTCAAATTGCAAAATATTTATGCTTATGCAGGAACATTGTCAAGAGTATGTAACTGCATAAATAACCTGATGCCCTGAGAATGTTTTGATTGGTCGGTTCTCTCCCACTTTGCAAACATGTATCATGCTATCAGTGGAGCAAGTTGCGAATGAAACATTGTTTTTCCAATCGACATCTAGAGTAGGAGCTGAAATAACATTTCATAACAAATCTAAGTTTAAAAGAAACATCGTAGAACAAGGTGATTGCCACAAAGATATGTGTAATAGCTAGAATACAAACAACCAAGAGGGTAAATAAGAGAGAAGGGATTGTTAAGGACCTGAGTGAAACTCAAACTGTTGTTTCCATTCGCCCGTCTTAACATCCCACACAATAGCAGTTTTATCCACACTCCCACTAAGAAGATAATCTCCTTTCTTGTTCCACTTTAAAGAGAAAATTGGTCCTTTATGTTTATTTAAAGTACTGATCAAATCCCCTGGATAAAAAAATAAATAAATGTATGAACAAATCACGAGCATTAACAGCATATATTGGCCATTTATATTGCAAATGCTAAAATATAGACATAAATAAAATGTACTACTACTGAATAATATAGTTTCTAAACGAGTAGGTAGCAGACTGTTGATCTGGCTTTCTCAAGCACTAAAGGAAATATACAGCAATAAATTATCAAAAGAAACTACTTCACTTCTCCACCCAAAAGAAGTGTTCAGTTTTGTGTACATGTACTTCAAGCATGTGAGCAATCTCTATGAGGAAGACTTAGGGAATAATCTATTCCAACTCAAGATATCAATAAGATCAACATCTTTCAACAGAGGTCATCAAAAAAGAAAAGAAAACCATGTAAAAATAGAAATCAGTTCATATGTTAAACAAATTTCTATTTAATACCTCTTGAACGTTTTTTTTAATTCAATTTTACAAAAGCTCATTGCATATTCCGCATGGAAAGGAAGAGAATCAGAAGAGGATGTGGTGCAACCCCATGCCGAAAAGGTCGAACAAATCAAATCTCTATACACTAGTATAACTCATCAACAAAATCCACAAAAACTAATAAAAAGAATTAAGCAGTGACCCTTGGCTGCGAACAGATAATTTTTCTAGAAAATAACTTTTCAGTTTGGTCTGTCACGTTCCAGACCAGCAAGGGGTGATGATCCTAGAACAATTCACAGGTAAACCCCATCACCATTGTTAAGCTTGACTTGATTAAGGATTACGTTCCATCTTGGTCCCCCCCCCCCCCCCCCTTCCCCCCCTCTTGTCCATCTGTTTCCAAAATAGTTTGTCATCACTGTTATTCAAAAGACCCATACAGTCTTTAATGAGGAGAAAACACGCAAAGATTAAGCGCAGACCGCTTTCGTTTCATGTTCAAGTGTACTCATTTCTCTTACAGAATATTTTTGAAGCAAATAATGGATACTCATCCAGGATGTATGCAAGTTGCTTAACTGAATGAAGTTACATATTTACTTCTCCCATTTGTTTCTACAATAAACGCCAACAGCTATTCAGAGAGATTGAATATAAAAATTATTTTGCTTATGGTGGCTTCACAATTGAAATCAGATGTCACAGCAAAGATGTGAGACAATTATGAGTGGAGCTCGTCATGCAAACTTTCATCTTTCTTTCACCGGCAAAGAAGACCAGGCTGCTAATAAAGAGGCACGCACAGGGGTGGGGGGGCTTGGGGGCTGGCATTATGGTGCCATACAAGGTGTTGTTGTAATGACCCGGCTCCCTCGCTGGGGCCTTCTCCGTGTCGTACTCATGATCTTTTCACTCCCCCCGGTCATCCTGGTCCTCAAGGGCTGCTAGTCTCGTTTTCAGGAAGTGGATTTTTGCCTTTCATGGGTTTCGAACCTTGTAATAAAGATTCTTAGAAACTCACTATCATTTGAGGACCAGGACGACCAGGGGGGAGTGGAAAGACCATGAGTACGACACGGAGAAAGCCCCAGCAAGGGAGCCGGGTGTAGTGAGTTTCTAAGAATCTTTGTACTTAACCCCTAGGTACAAGGTTCGAAACCCATGGAAGGCAAAAATCAACTTTCTGGAAACGAGGCTGGCAGCCCTTTAGGATCAGGACGACTAGGGGGGAGTGAAAAAACCATGAGTACGACACGGAGAAGGCCCCAGCGAGGAAGCCGGGTCATTACAAAAGAAGTACGACACGGAGAAGGCCCCAGTGAGGGAGCCGGATCATTACAAAAAAAGGCTCATGGTCTTTCCACTCTCCCCCTGGTCGTCCTGGTCCTCAAGGACTGTCAGCCTCGTTTTCAGGAAGTGAATTTTTGCCTTCCATGGGTTTCGAACCTTGTACCTAGGGGTTAAGTACGACACGGAGAAGGCCCCAACGAGGGAGCCATGTCGTTAATGAAACGAAAGGTAGAGATGTACATGGGTGGACCTAAAACTCTTTCATGTTAAAATTGAGCTTCTACAATGTATATTAAGCCCATTGGTAAAGTAACAAGTACACACACCTAGAAACCTGCAGTATGAAATATCCAGATAATATCTTCTGAAAACATACAATAAATTGATTTATGCACCTGGGCTTCATTAAATGATAAACTATTAGCTGCCACAAATGAGAGAAACTAGATAGGCAATAGACATAGCGACAAGATTGCAATTACCTTATTTGCCCATTATGTGATAAATCCTTGAAAAAATTAAAAAAATAATTAAAAAAATTAAAAAATTGAAAGCTGAGTAGCATAGGCAAATAGAATTACTTTCACTTCCATAGATCCGTTGGTGTCACTTTAGTTGAGCTTTGTTCTAGGGTAACCTAAAAATGCTAGAAGTCGGGCTTGTATTTTAGTAACTGTAGATGGAGTTAATAAATGGTCTAATTGCATCCCATGCTTCCCATTTTGCTACATTGTTTAGCCCTATTGATTACTGCCATTTTGATCAACCCTAAGCTTTGCTGACCATATTCATGATTTCATTATTAGAAAAATGAAAAACTGTCGCAAGTAAAAAAAAAAAAAAAAAAAAATTATAAGGTTGCAACTGATACACATTGCAAGCACGAGAGAATTTAAAGGGGTTATTATCCTATGGTGAATATTTATTTCTCTTAGGCGCCAAATAAACATTGTTCCTTAAAAATTCATGCTCACTAGATCCTTTTCATATGCTTTAAACGGTTGGAACTCACAACTTTCCATTTCATTTAAAAATAAGCTAAGATTTCAAATTCGATATGAAGGCACATTCGAGCCCCTTGGGTAGCATACATTTTGTCTGTACAGGACCATCCTCTGTTTAAGTTCCACAAACTGCTTCATTTTCAATGCAACAGTTGATTTCTTTGTTAACTTCTAAGAAGATCATTATGCTGCTTCATCTGGAGGTCCTTGTAAATTCCTTGTTCAACAAAAGGTCATCCCTTTTGATCAAAATTTGTGGACCAATATTGGAAGTTAACTCGCCTAAGTTGAGTTCCTTTAAACCATGAAGATTGTGATGAAGACAATATTTGTAAAAATAAGTACTTGTTATAAAGAAAGAGATTGTAATTTATTTCCAGTGATTTTTTAGTATTTGATTATTTTCTTTCCATGATTATCAGGTTCAAGTCAAAAGATGTGTTTGTTATTGAAGTAATTTTCCACTTTAATAGGTATTTAAGTATAAATGAGGATCAGTACTTTTAAATTTTCCATCCACTCTAAACATAATTAAATTTTCCCCGAGTTTCTCTCCCAAGTCTCTTCACCCTTTCTCTCTTCTGTGGTATTTGTTTCTCTTGTGATGCGTCACATATAAACAAGACATAGTAATAAATTTTGCAGTGATATCATTTTCAGATCAACAGCATTAGAAACATCTTACCATCTTTATTCCATATTCTTGCCTGGCCATCGTATGAACCTGTGGCAAGTAGCGACCCCTCCACCTATACCAATAGCATGTTCACAATAAAAGAGGAAAATGACATCAAATCAAAGCTCATAAGACAAGCAAAACCACGTCTGAACTGAATTCATGTCATGACAGGATGCTATAGAGAGCGCAAAAAAATAAAATAAAATAAATTAAATTTTGATGAAAGAAAACCCACATTCCAATCAAGTGTTGTGACATCCTTGCTTTTCTCATTTGTTTTACCCTTGAAATGCTTCAGTACAACAACATTTAAAGGGCCCCCTTGCATGGTGGAGCTACATGGTCCTTCTGCAATTGTCCAAATTCTAGCAGTAGAATCTCCAGACCTAGTAAAGCAAGTACACAATGAGTCAGAAGACTTGAACTTGATGGAATTACTATTCATGCTGTCTTCTAACACGGATTTACAAGAAATCATCTGAATAGTGTAACAGTATAACTACATCAAAATATATTTATGCAAAAATTGTATATCATATAACACCAACATCTTGAACATGCTTAAATACAATGCCAATTTTTTTTTTTTTTTTTTTTTTTTTTTTTTTTTTTTTTTTTTTTTTTTTAAGATTGATTTAAGAGGCTGGACTAGCTCATGAGCATATTCGTAATCATGAAAGGAAAGGTCACTCTTCCAATTGATGAAACGTAAAAAGTCTCATATCGTGCTAAGTTTTGGAGAAATTTAACATCATTTTCTTGTAAGTTACAACATAATAATTTGTCTTTACATGCATAACAACCATAAAATCCAATCCAACTAACATTATGGTTAAAGGCCTCCACAATAAATCTAAATGACTGAACAGGTGTGTAATATTACAACAATGTGACTGACTTTAGTAAATTGAAGAGTTTCGCATATTTTGGCTGAAATGAGAAATGGTGTACACATGCTCAAAACATGTTTAACTACATATACTGACTATAATGTTTATGAAGCTCTTTTCTGCAAGAAAGATACACCAATCAGATCTCATAACTGCTCAGCTTCAGTCAATAACTTAGAACTTTTTTCAAGGCACACAAAAAAGCTCTTTTCAGTTCTATTTATTTAGTCAATGTATATAGCATTGTCATTTTTTTTTTTTTGGGCATATGCACCATGTTCATTAAGATTCACATAAAGCCAGGCACACGAAAAAGCTCTTTTTAGTTCTATATATTTAGTCAATTTATATATATATAACATTGTCATTTTTGTTTTTGGCATATGCACAATGTTCATTAAGATTCACATAAAGCTGGCTATAGAACGTAGATTAGATAAAGCAGAAACTTCATAAGAACTGGACAATTAATTTGCTAAGAATAAAAATCCCAAAAATAAATAAATAAATAAGAATAAGAATAAAATAAAATTTGAGAAGTAGATGTGATAAGAAACGACTGATAATCGAAAATCAGTTTGCCGAATGAAAACATTTCTAGAGTTTCCAGAACAAATAGGTGTTCAATTCAGATACAAGGGACCCAATGAAATATATTGAAACAAAAATTATCAATATACAGTTTGCCTTCTTTGCTCTGACACTAATTCATTCCAATTCTCTTTCTTTTTTTTTCCTTTTTCTTCATTTTTCATTTTAGAAAACATTTAGGACCATTGCTTGAACAAACTTTGTCACTCAACATATTCATGTTTACACAATTGAAATTCATCTAATGATCAATCATCATCATGGAACGCATATTTCCTCAAAAGTTTCATCCAGAAACCTCATTAACCAAAAGCATTAAGCCCTTGATTAAAACCTATAATTTCAAAATAATGTGGTTTGTAATAGTAAATTTTGGAGAATGTGTGGTTAAAAAGTAGGAATCTTTTTTGGTTTATATGTAGATTATTTTATTGATAGAATGTGTAGTTGAAAATGAGTTTTGAAAAAAATGGAGTTTTGAATAATGAGGTACCAAACAGAGGCTAAATGTACAAGAGAAAGAAATGAACACCCCAAAATATTGAACCACGCGACCTCAAGTAATTCAATAGAAATAGAACCCAGCTCAAATTTAATATGATAATCTATGTTAAAAAACAGATTCTTTCACTTCCTAAAGTTATTCTAGGTTGTCTAAAAAGCTTTGGATTTCCTGGGAATACTTAAGTTAGCCACGCAACAAAAATTAGCTGTAGCAAAGATTTTTGCCTTCAGGTTCTAAAAAATTTATACAATAAAAGATCTGATTCTGATTCTTTTAAAGTTATTCTGATTTTGATTATGGGGATTGGAGAATAAAACAGTATTAACAAAATGTACTGAATAAGGAAGCAGTTTTAGAGGCTACACAAACCCAGAAGCGAGGAGTGGACCAGTTGGATTCCACGTACATGCAAAAACCTGTGAAAAATAGAGGAATGCACAACTTATCATACAGATAGCCTTAAAAACTACCAGATAATCGATAGCATTTCACTAATAAATGAAGGCGCTAGGGGGTTATGAATAAGAAATATGCAAAGAAATTATACCTCAGAGGTGTGGCCCTGCAGAAAAAACACATCACTACTTGGTATTTCATAGGGCAAAGATGTTGAACTTGTGCATATATTCATAGGTTCTGGCCCTGTTGTGATTCAATAAAAACAGAGGGTAAGTTAAACTATCAAAATTCATAGATAACAGAAACAATAAAGTTTTTCAGTGGTCATAGTGCATGTTCGACTAAGCTTTAAAAGTCAACTTAAGTTATAAGAATAGTAGAATAGTTTTTTCTATTGGTCAAAGTGGAAATAAGTTATTTATTTTGAACTTAGTTACGACTTAAAAAAATAAAAAAATAAAATAAATGAGTGTCTTATTTAGCCCTTGTTTGTTTTTCTACAAATTTTTCTCTTTTTACTACAGTACTCAATCTCAACCATCTATTAAATGTCAAGCTCACAATATTTTACTTTTCAACCAAATCTCAACCATCAATTCTCCAAAAAATTACTATTCATTTCAAAAAAACTCTTTTTATACAATATCAAACACACACTTAGTCTCTATTTGGTAAAAGTTTTCTGTTTATAAACAAAGAATGTGATATTTTCGAGGTAAAATATGTGGTTAAAAAGTGATTTGAGGAAATGTGTTTTTTATAAATTTGTTTATAAACATTTTATCAGACAAATGCTTAATTAAAAGCAGAAAATAGTAAGCCTTCCAGGCATATTCGGAGGCAAAAGTTACTTAAGTATGTAACTTTAATATAGTCAAGCTTAGACGAACATGCTAACTGTTACACCCAAGAATGTTGATATGTACACGGTGAAAGAATAAAAATTAGAGGAAAATGTACATTACCTCCATCAATTTCATTCTCCTCGAGTCTGCCGCTAATCTTATCTCCATTTTGACTTGTATCAGTGACATCCGCTTGTGGCTTTTCCTTTCCTTTTCCCTTCCCTCTATCATTTTCTTTATCTATCCTTTCTCTGTCTTGCTCTTTCTCTATCTCCTTCGGTTGTTTATCTTTTTCTTTTCCTCTGGCGGGTTCCTTCTCTTTTTCAATTGCAGATTCGGGTTCACGTTCCCTGTCGTTTTCAACATTTTCTTTCTCTTTTCCTTTAGATTTATCGTTTTGCAGATTCTCCTTTCTCTCCTTTATGATCTTTCGAAGTTCATATACATCTTTCGTGATAAGATCCAAAGGTTGTAGGAACTGAAAATCATCATCCGTGTCCAAATCATCCTGAATGCCTTAACAATTCTAAGTTAGTTGAATATAGTCGAATGTAGAAAACAAAGACTCAACACCCACAGTTTCATCAGTCACATACTTACATTAGTCAAGTTTGCTTCTAATTCAAGGTATTGAATTCCTTTCTGAACATAGGTAACAAGAGCACCTGGTGGAACTAAATTACCATCAATTGTGCTTTTATTGATCCCTGCCTCATATCCTAGAGCAAAAGCTGAATGTGTGAACCCTGAAAGTAGCCATTTGTATCATATATCAGTAATGAAAGAAGAGTGGAATAGAGATTCTTTTGGAAACAACAGAGTTTAGTATTTCAACTAAATGCCCTAATATATTAATCCTTTATTCAGTATTTACTTCACTTTTTGCCTATGCAAGATTAACATCCTAATAATGATCAGTTTTTATTTATTTAGAAAGAGAAAAAACGCAATCTTATTAGAAGTGGGCTCGTCGATATAATATGTAGCATAAGTACTTAACATAAACTATAAAAACCACGTAAGAAACAAAGTGTAGGTCAACCTTGAGGGCTATCCTTTATAAACATGACAATGCATGATATAGGATTCAAAGAAGTTCAATCATTTTCAGGAACACAAATCTAATTAGAGGATTTTGATTTGCTTGATATTTTGAAGGTTTGAGGATGAAAAAAAAAGATTAATTGATAATCTAGGCACCATTGCTGGAAGTTATAAGGAAAGAAAAATGAACAAGGAGAAGAAAATTTAGGTATCGACCTCAGGGTCATAAATATGTCACATAATATTTGCTTCAAATGCCATCGAAAACTACAAATTATAGAATAATGAAATTTACAGAATACTGATGTAAAAACCATCTCTTCAACAAAAGAGAGTCAATTATGGATTGCTTGGGGATATAAAGTATCTCCGAAAGTCAGTAATTTTTCCAGAAAAATATTCCTTTATTTTGATCCCTCTATTGCTTGCACTGTCTCTCTTTGTTGGAAAAAATTTCCCTAGCGTTTTGAAGTACTAGAGTGTGAAAAATGTAGTGATTCGATCATAAAGCACAAATAACTGATTTCATAGAAAAATCACTACACATATACAAGCGTTATCACTTCCCAAGAACATTGAAAATTGCTTTAAGACTTTTAGCTCCTTAAATATCACCTTCGTTACACTGACACTTTAGTTATCATGTATTCACGTCGACACTGTACGAGATCCAACACAACAAAAACATCCAACCCTTCAATAATGAAAAAGACTCTTCTACAGTTATACAAGTGTAAAGCACTAATCTACAAACTATAAGTTACTAGAAGAATCACTAGTGGTGGAAACTGGAAACAACACTGCCTTAGCAGGTCAAAGTCAGCAGAAATGAAACATGCAGGCCTTTCTTGCTTCCAGGGCACAACCAATATAGGATTGTGGTTCTTAGATTTTGGGACACCATCTCATTTGGCTAATGCTCAGAGTATCAAGGGAATGCACACATGCATGTTGATAATGGTAATGATTTGCCTACCTTGCCTGTTAGTTTATCAACCTTTTTGCCATCATTTTCATCTAAAAAGTTTAATCTCAAAAACCTTTTTCCTTAAATAACCAAACATATCATTAGTATATCACAATTTACCCACAATAACAATGTCTATTTTAACTTTCATTCAACCGTTAGTTCTGTCAAGGATGTGGATATGAGAACAACTTTACTCCAAGACATGCTCAATAAAGTTCTCTATGAATTCAATCTCTTCTGCCTACCAGTGCACTCTCAGTCAAATTTGGTTAATGCTTCCACATCAATGGCACATCCTGAACCACTAGTCTTCTTCAAATCAAGTATCACTAGCTGTCTTGGAGTCTCCTAGAAATACTAGTTTAATTTCTATTGTTTCAAAGTCCCGATGTCATCATAATTAATTATACTTGTTTCATTTATGAGCAAACTGCTTGGATATCCAGCCAATCTTATTGTAAGACAAGTTTTCTCCATGTCTAATAAAAAGTTATCTTCTAATGCATCTTTCTTATTTTTTCATGCTCGTCCCCTCAGCAAAATCCATCAATTAGTCCCTTTTCAGAAACAAAGTATACAAATCCTTTGAAATTAATTCACTCGGATCTTGGGTGTTCGCCTTATGTTTCTGCAAAAGGTGATAGATGCTATGTTTCATATATTTACCCATACTAAGCCCCTGTTTGATGTTATTTAAAAAGAGTTTATTTGAAATGAATAGTGATTTTTAAAAGAATGTGTGGTTAAAAAGAAAGGAATCTTTTTTGGGTTTATGTGTAATATTATTTTATTGATAAATATGTGGTTGAAAAGAAGAAAGAGAAAAATGTGTTAAAAGTTTAAAGGGGGCCAAATAGAGGCTAAGTGTACATATGGATTTTCATCCCAAAAGATAAATCCCACGTATTTCAGACTTTTGTTCTAGAGCTTCTTTTAAAATCTAATAAAATCAAGATCTGAAAAACGGATTGTGGAGGTAAATATCAAACTTTAACAACACAGCTGTAAAAAAAACTGGTATCAATTCATCGTCTTGCTCTCATACTCCAGACCAAAATTAAAAGCACAGAAACATCGGTGAAAACAGTCTCGTTCTTCTTGCTCAGTCATTTACACCACTTGACCTCCGGCATTTCTTACATCAGTCTATCTGACTGAATAACCTATTCCCAACTCAACTCCTTCATAATTAAAGTCCCATTGAAGTCATGTTTCACGTAAATCCTAATTATTTATGAACTTAAAATCTAAGGTTGCACTTATGTTGCTTGGACTAGGGTGCAGGTATCCAATACAGGTATATACCTAGGAGTAGGAAACTTTTTTCTCTAAAATCCCTTGTGGGGATACAATTAAAATGTTATGCAAAATCATGACACGGTAAATGAGTTACGTCTTACAAATTTAAAATTTTGTTAGCAGTTTATTTTCTGATAATTTTGGATGCATCTTCTATCGTACTTCAAGGATTTCATTTCAAGTTTAGATGTGAGATAAAAATAAGAAACAATCAAAAATACAAAAGCAAAATAACAAAATGATATGAAGGACTATCTTATTTGAAGAATCCGACACCGACCCTATACCCTAATCCTTGTCGCTTTAAAATGCATACTTCCTCCATAATGGAGAGTCCAACCAACACAGGGTTGTTGCACCTATTATTCATATCTAAGACCTTACAATACAATAATTTGTTTCAATTACAAGCATGAAGATTCACTAGCAATAACACTCAACACAAGGGTTACAAATGTATAACTAGGAGATGGTAGAATCTACATTTCTCACCAGGTTATCATCAATCAAAATTCTTTCCCTTGTGCCTCATTTATCCTAATACCCCAAATACCCAGTATGCTTAAAGCCAGCCCTACAAGATCTTCACCTTTTCAGAATAATTTGATCACTCTTCTAATAGCCCTTCCCAACCTCCCACACCATGTTATCTTCGATCAAGATTCTTTCCCTTATGCCTCATCTTCTCCTAATACTTCCAATCATCAGTATGCTTATAGCCAGCCCAACAAGATCTTCACCAGAATACTTGGATCACTCTTCCACAGCTCCAACAGGATCAGAAGCCACATAAACCAAAACTGAGCCTACATCTACTCAAGCTGCCAAGTCAAGATCTTAATGGCTTCAGGGAAGGACCGAAGAGTTAGCCTCTTTGACAAGGAATCACACTTGGACTTTGGTTCCAAAGCCCTCTCACAGAAAGGTAGTAGGGTGCAAGTGGCAGTTTAGAATTCAGAGAAATGCCAATGGTATAGACTTATAGTATCTCAAGTAGACAAAAAAACATCAATAAGATGGTGTTGTATTTGACAAAAATAGTTAGTCATGTTATTAAACGTGTAATAGTTCTTGCAAAAAATGGTGTATGAGACACGGAGCTTTTATGGTGCCCCTTGGAGGCACCACAAAAACTTCCCACCCGCCATGTGGTGAGTGGGGAGTGGCTGTCAGGAAGGGCCCAATGGGGCTCACCTGACAACCCCTGGGCACTTTAAAATTTCTAGTATGAGACATTACTTGTGTAAGTTGTGTTAATAATGTATTTCCTTCTTGGAGTGATCGAGCAAGAAGTTTCCATTCAATATAGCCTCTTGGTTTTAATCAACAATCACCCTATCTCTCATATGCAAACTCCACGGCCTCAAGCAGGCACCCAACACCTGGTTTATACTCTTCATTGCAGACAATTATGTTTTTCTCAAATTTACTACTGCTTCAAACATCTACATTCTCGTCTACATAGATGATGCTATTATAATAGAACGCAACACCAAGGAAATTCAGATTCCGATCTCCAATCTTAATGCCACATTTTCACTAGAGGACCTAGATCCTCTAACCTTCTTTCTGAGAATACAAGTGTCTAAACTGTCCGGAGAAGCTTACTTCTAACACTGGAAGTATATATAGGATTTACTTGAGACATCCAAAATGCATCAAGCCAGCCCAATCTCTACCTTACTGATTATAAGTACACCTATCAATTAGGGAAGGTGGTCCTTTTACAGATGAATCTCTATAAAGAAATGTGATAGGTGCTCTACATTATGCAGCAATAAGCAGGCCTTACATAACATATTCTAGGAAATGATTTCCAATTTATGCAAAACTCAACTGAGACTCGTTACAAAGCTGTAGTCTTAAGGTACTTAAATGGAACTATTAGCTATGGATTACTGTTAAGAAACCAGCAAACTTGTGGATCCCAGGGTTCCCCAATGCAGATAGGCACTATGATGGCAGGCTATTGTGTATATTTGGGACGAAATTTAGTCTCATAGAGTTCCAAGAAGCAACAAAAAGGATTGAGGTCATCAACTGAGCAGAGAAGTTTGGCAAATATAACAGCTGAATAATATGATGCGAGACCCTCCTGTCAGAATTAAGGATTCATCAAACAAAGGGGCCTTTAATTTGGTGTACTTACTTGTGGACACGCAGGCGGGCAAATGGAACGTGCGATACAGGGCGACCCCCCCCCCCCAGGATTTGTAGCAGCAAATCCATTTTTGCATTTAAGAGCAAAACATATGGAGCTCGATTTATTCTGTCAAAGAGAAGGTTATTTCCAAGAAACTCAATGTTCAGCACATTCCTTCTCTGCACAGGATAGCTGGCATTTTTACGAATGCAATATCAGCAGTCCACTTTTAGAGATTATGAATTAAGAAAAATTTAGTTTCAACAACTGCACTTAGCTTGAGGAGAAGAATTAAAGGAAATTCAGCCGTCTCTAGAAGCAGGGAATCGTGAACAAGGATGATGAGTCACATGGTTTTAACTTTCAAATCATTTAGTCATTAGAGAGATTGTTTGCAACAAATTCATGTTTGCTGTATATAAGGCTCATTTAGTCGACTGAACAGAAATAAGATAATCAATATAATTCATTTTTTCTCAGGATAAATTCCCTCTTCTTCTTCTTCTTAAATCATATCATAACATTAAGCCTCTGTTTTGTAAAAACTTTTAGGTTTATAAACAAAGAATGTGACGATTTGAGGTAAAATTCGTGATTAGTTAGTTGTTTGGGAAAATGTACGTGATTTAAAAGTGGTTGGGAAAATGTGTTATTTATAAACTTTTTTATAAATAAGTTTACCAAACAGAGGCTAAGTTGTAATATTCTTCCAAGAATTCCCCGCTTGGCCATTCCATCCTATTTTTCTAATTCATTCTTTCAGCCCGCATAAATTCTTCCAAGAACTCACTTTTTGTTAGAATCCAACTCTAAAAATACTCTCCACTTCATTCTTTTATTCTCTCTTTTGAACTTGCAAACTTGCTCTCCAAATGGCAAAAAAAATTTATTCACCTTATTTAGCCTTGAGGTTATTAATTATGATCCTAAGAAGCATGCCAACAAAATATATATTCATTTATGACATGTAGTGGCGTGAAATATTTCAATAACTATACCAGAAATTTAGTCTATTTACTTTGTCTTCTACTTTTCTATTTAGGGAGGCAAAACAAACCATATGATCCAATTTTCTACTTTTTCTTGTCTTCCATTCTTCTCTTGTTCTTTTTCCATTTTATATTTGAGAGATGAAGAATTAACATCACTCAATTGAAACTCTTGAATAGATGCTACCATCTATCACAACATTTCCAAGGTATATATACACAATTCTAAGAAGAACTAAAATGGAAAAAATAAACGTAAAGGCCCAACAACACTAAAAATTCAAATCTCGGGCATTAATAAGCGTTTTAATTCATCACAACAAATCACCAATACGTTGACTAAATTATTTAAAAAAATTCATTTATATAGTATAAACTTAATTTTATACTTGTTATTAATCAACATATTGAAATATTTTAAATATGGGTACTTATTTATTATTTAATAATAATTCAAAGTTCAAAATATATAATATTTCCGATAAAGAAAGAAAAATGACCATGGCAAAATGTTGGATGAGTATCGATATTCAACATGTGTCGATCATGATAAGCTACCCCACTTGAAGTGTAAGTGCAACAAAGAAGATAATAAAAGATAATATCATTAAATTGGGCTGAGTTTAGAGGGATCATTGTCGCAAATTGCCAATTGCATTTGCAAATGGAATGTCAAAAAGTGGTTGCGGAACAGGGGTGTAATGTTCAGAATAGGTTTTCTTCTCTGGCACGGAAGGTAGAATTTTGAGGAACAATAAATTAAGTAAACTCCTCCATAGCAGTAAAGATGGTATCTACGGGCTGGCCCACCCCAATATGCCTACATTTGCTTAAACCAAGGGGAGATGAATCTGCTCGGGGACCTAAACTTGAAGGATGTATGTATGGTTAGACATAAAAAAGTAAAATTACTTTTAGGTAACATATTGTACATGTTCGAATAACTTGCCTTTCCTTACTTTTTAAGTAAAAAGATTACTTTTTTTAAAAGTAAACATTGACTTATTGTTAAAGTAACAAACCATTTTCTAACTATTTACCAATAAAAAAATTTGTTCATTTTAAACTCACTTTTTACTTACAAGTAAAAGTAAATTTTAAACATATCCAAAACAACTTGATTATACATACAGATTAAGAAGGCACTTGCATGCTTGGCTAAGCTTAAAAATATAGTAAAAAGATTTAAACGACTTGATATGTTGATTTTTTTTCTTCTTCATGTCCTTGTATAAAAACCTCGAGTATTTTGAAAGCAACTCATATCTTTTTGTCAAAATAATTAACTTATTTTTATCTATAACATACTTATTTACTTATAAGTAAACTTTTTAAGCTTAACCTAACATCCTCAAATTGACATATAAGTTAGAAATAAAAGTTATTGGATAATTCAGGAATGAAAAAGCTTTGGAAGAATTTAAATAATTCAAATTGCTAACTGTATGCGTAAGTTTACAGCTAAATTAGGAAGAGTATGGTTTCGTATTTCAGACTGAAAGTTTAGTTCCCAAAATACACTCGAAGGAGGACATGGTTTCTACTTAATTTAATATTGTTCCTCTATTGAATCAAGGATTTCAAAGTCAGAAGTTGTTTACAAAATCAAAATGGTTGTATAATAAATCTAGTCTCCATAATAAAATTTAAATCTTAAAGCTTCTTTCATTTCAAATCAATAAATGCTTACATAAGACTCTATTTTCCTTTTTCCTTTAAGTTTTGATCTTCCATCTTTGGTCATTGACTTCATATTTTGTTCTGGTAGGATATGCATGACATTATAAAAATTTTCTTATTAGGATTTTGCTTAACTTAAGCAAATTTAATTCATGATCAACAATCCGAGAATCTTCGAACTTTAGGAATTTCACTTTTCGGTTTAAACAAAGAAAATGTATCTTTATCCAATGAATTCTGAGAGATCATAATTTCTAAGCAATTGTATAAGATTTTTGTTTTTTCTCCCCTTTATTATGTACTATATACTGATGGAATTTTGTATGGACTTGAAGGATAGAGAGAGAAAACCAACTTTTTTAATGTATAGCTGACTGAACATATATCCATTTTAACCCAATACTTCATTTACTTCATTAATTAATTTAGAAATATAAGCATATCTTAAACAGTATTAATCGGGTTCCGAGGCATACGCCTCAAGACAATCTAATAAACTAATATATAAATAGAAAAATAAGCTCATAATTAACCATAGAATCTTCATAAAATCAATCATAAAACGAAAGAACAAAATAAAAAATCTAACTTCAAAACAAACATAAAATATATTAATAAATTTGCTAATAATAACTTACCAAAGTATTTATGAATCAAAATTATTAGCATATTACATACTAATAGATGTAGAAACAACTTAGAGTTCTTTTATATCATCAATAGTTGAGTCATCAACATCCTCTTCCCCATTACTATCAGTGTTTTTCTCATTCTTTGTCGTCATCATCCACTAGCAATCACGTATTCTCCTTTCCCTTTCCCTTCCCTTTCCAATAAAAATTTTAAATTATCAAAAATAGCCCAAAATCCATGGAAAAAGCACTTGAATGAAAGAACACTTATAACCCCTTTGACATTTAGCCCAGAGGCATAAGTCCCAGTAAATTGAGGCATAAGTCTCATAAAATGGCCCTTAAGAAGTAAGCTTTGAGGTGTTTTATGAAAGCTTCACGTGACACGCAATTCGAGGAGTAACCCTCAAATAACTGTTTTAGACAATAAATATAAGGAAACTTCAATATTTACATTATATGCGTAATTGACCAACATTAAAGAATTACTTTCACTTGCTTCATTAAACCATTTACACCATTAAACTTTCATTAATGTTTCATGAGTGGAATATATAAACTATTCTTACATTTCTATCAATAACAGTCCAAAATCTAGCGTTCTCAACATTATTCAATGATGTTGCAACCTATCATCTTGGCCACTAGATTTCTATGATTACATCTGACTTGTAAACTTGGCTTGTTCAATTAAATCCAATTCACATATAAAAATCACCCTTATAATCCCCAATTAATTCATATAAATGATTCTAAATTCCAATTAAGCTTTATCTTACGAAATATTGTGGATGATACCAAGGAAAGTTGGATAACCTGATTGGTGATGCATGACATTTCTACAAATACCAAATTAAATAATTATTTACTTATGATATTATATCATCGTAATAATACCATCTATCATAACAGCAATGTTTTTTACCAGTCATCATAACATACCATTATAATTGTCATCATTAACATCATACCAACACATGAAATTAAGTGAAACTCCTTTCAATTATACATTAACGCGATAATTGACTGAAATAACATGAAATGCATAATACTGATCAGTCTAATAACTCATCGTCTAATGCACCTTTCTCATTTTGTTATGCCTGTCCCCTTGGCAAAAGCAGTCAATTAGCATTTCCCCTTTTAGAAACAAAGTATACTAAGCCTTTGGAATACAGTTTTGTTTCTCTGCATACATTCCCTTCTCTTCTTACTTTCGGCCCTCAAAAATTTCAACAACCCACAATTTTAGTTAGTATCCAACTCTTCCAATCTTTCCCAATACTTTTCACCTCATTCTTATATTTCTCTGAACTTGCAAGCTTGCTCTCCATATGGAAAGAAAATTTTATCAACTCATTCTAAATTAAGTAAGAACCTTGAGGTGGCCAGATTATCCTGAGACACACGTCAACAAAATATTTTCATTTACGAAATAGTGGCATGAGATCTTTACGTAATTTTACCTGACAAAGATTTTCATTTTGCTTCTACTTAACTTTGATCAATGCAGAAGGTTATAATTCTCATTTCAGATCCTTCATGATTTTAGCGAAAATCATGAACTTCTTAAAGTTAAATCCACAATCGTTATCACCGTCCCCTACTTCAGGGCTACAGGGCTAACAAAATCTCATAAGTACTGGACTTCCAGCAATAATTCGAAAACTCAACTGTTAGCACTTAGCACTATCCTTCTCTTTCTTTTTTTTTCACCCTCCTCCCCAGCCTCGAACCCACACACAATGTGAAAAAATTGGAATATTCTAGTAGTTAAAGACAAATAATACTAAACTTTAGCAGGAAAGTCTAAATCTATACTCTTTACTTGTCTTCCATTTTCCGTTTATGGATGCAAAACAAATTACGTCACCCAATTTTCCACCCTTTTTTTTTTTTCTTTCTTTCTTTCCTGACATAAAAGTAAAAGAAATCCTCCCACTAAACTGAAACTTTGAAGCAGATGTTACAGTAAATAGCAACATTTTCAAGGTCATATAAACTATTCGAAGAAGGGGGGGAAAATCCCCTCGATCCTAACATCGTTAAAAACCATATCTCAAACATAGAATGTTAGCATTGCATTTTACCAAAATAGAACCAAACAAAACAACAGTAACTTATATTCCTTTCCTCCAGTCCAACATACAATTAAATTGCTATAATTCATTTTCAGTTTTAACACACACACACACACACAAAAAGAACTTGATGAAATTTTTCTCAGTGACAAGTAAAGAACAACAATTACAAACACATTCGCACACATATAGAGCGCGAGAAAAAAGATAAACCTGATTCATTCAGGTAACGGAAGACAAGATAATTTAATTCGGCCGATGTTAGAGAGATCATTGCTGCAAATCGCACGTCGGAAATTGATGGTGGGACAGTGTGAGTGTCGTTACGTTTCGAAGAGGTTTTATTTCGGTTATAAACGCTTCTAATGTCAGTGGACCTGGGCTCATACGGATATATGCAAGAGGGGCACAGGCTAATTACTATGGGTAATTGAATAGTGCTACTTTGCCTGGATTTGATGACCGGATGGGTGCCCGAAATTTTGCCAACAATTGATTTCAATGGTGATATGTAATATGTAAAAAACAGGTGATTGACATGTGTATGTTTGTCAAATTTCCAGGCAAGATTTAGGTCTATGTAGCATGGCTAATCGGAAATTACATGACAACTTATTTTTAAAGATCGCTCTGTAATATAATAACAACGATAGATTCTTGTCATAATTATTAATCAATATTTTATACCCAACTCAAATCCTAAAAATAACTTCAAATCATATTAAACGCAAGCATACCCCTCTCTCTATCATCTCTCTACACTTGCCCCACCCAATGTAATCCGGCCAGTCCCCACCACCTCCGATTCCGTCGGACATCCTATTTGTGTCAGTTGCGGCTTTGGTGGTGGTAGCTTTAGTGGCGAAAGAGACGGCAATGGTGTTTACAGTGGTGTATTATGGTGGATGGCTGTGATATGTGCAGATCAGCTTGTGGGTTGATTGTCGATTGTGTAAATTTACTGATCTCTGTGTGTCTGCTGATCTGTACAAATGAGTTGTGGTGTAGTGGCTTTGTAGTGGTGGTGGTGTTGGCGATTTGTGGTGGTGGTGAAAACACATGGCAAGTTTAAGAGTGGAAACACGGTGCTGGGGTGGTGATGTTGGTTGCGGTTCGGGGGGTGGTGTTGGTTTTGGGGTGATGGTGTTAGTTTTGAGCTTTAGAGATGAGGAAGGAAACACAGTGCTGCACCTTGCAGCATTAACAAACCAACTACAGGTATGTTCATTATTACTTTTTAAAAAGCACTCAAAATTAATTAACATATCCTATTTATTTGATTCAGGTTATGAAGTTATTAATTTGAATGGTAGATGTGAATGCCAAGAATCGGGAAGATAATTCAACCTTGGATATTGTAGAGGACCTAGACCCACAGTGTCAAAATGAAGTTGCAAGGGAAATTTTAAGGCGGGCATGAGCTAACCAGAGTACATCACCTGGTAAGGATGCTACCAGTATCAAGACAACTTGTGAAATTATTTGAGTTCATGGAGAATGTTGATGGGAATAAATATACTCTCATAATGTTCTCGACAATGAGTTTGACAAAAGCTCTCACATGTGGTGTGTTCAAATAGAATAATTTTGTTGATGAAAATGTTAATCAGAGTGGGTGCTTAAATGAAATTTAGTTTGTCGGGGGATATGCGAAATGATGTCCTAGTAGTACCTGTGCTGATTACAATTGCTACATATCAAGCTGATCCCACTCACTCTTCTACTACAATCAATGCAACTTGTAGTAGCACCATCCAGTGGAATGAACATCTAGTGATTGCAGTTTGAATACATTGGCCCTTGGTATGGCCATTGGAACTTGTGTTCTACTCACATTTAATCCACTATTTTTATTTCTATATATACATTCCTCTTAGCATGTTTTCGTTCAGCTATGCAACTACAGGGTATGATGCACTATCTTCACTTGGTGTTGTAGATATGACTGCTGGTGGTGGTGCTGATGGTGGTGGTCGATGTCGGTGGTATAAGCGACGGTAGAGGTTCAATATTAGAAATGGTTCAATGATTGGAGTTGACTGATTGAGTGGTAGTTGCCATGGTCTAATGAAGGAAGTGGTGGTGGTTGGACCTGGTTCTATGTAGATCTGGAGGCGCTGTGGTTGTGGTTGTAGTGGTGGTGTAAGGAGCGGGTTGTTGTGGTAGCTCACTGATGATGGTGTTGGTGAGAGTGAGCTGGAAGGGACGAGGCAGGGCAGGGCGGGTGGATTTCTTGTGGCTAATTATTTGGTTAATTGAAAACGTTGAATTTGTATTTGTGACCAATTATTAGGTAACTCTAACCTCTGTTTGGTAACACTGTTTGGTTTATAAACTAATTTATTTATGATTTCGAGGTAAAAAGTAATTGTTGAAAATTGGAGAGAGAAAATGTGCGTAGTTAAAAAGTGTTTGTGAAATTGTGTGGTTTATAAACTGGTTTTTAAACCCCAAAAAAAAAATTACCCAACATATGCTAAAATATTGATTAATTGTGATTTTCTGTGACTTGTGATGAATAGATATTATGACCAGTTTAATTATCAATTACAAATTTGATTTGCGACTTGTAATTGTGACTTATAATTTGTAAATTGTGTGACCCTTAACTAGTACGGGATGTGACCCGTTTAATTGATATAAATGTTACAAGATTTTGTATTTCACAAATGTGACCAAGTAAATGGTAACTGTGATCAAAATATTAACTAATTGTAACCAAAAAACAAGTAAGTTGTGATCAATAAATAATATACTACTAAAAATGTTTGGTTGCAACTATATTTTTAAGTATGACCAAAATTTATGTAACGCCACAAGTTTAAAATCTTAAACATAGGCCTGTTAACTCTAATTTACTTGTAATGCAGAAATAAAACATTTTTAAACCCCAAAATTTTCATTTTTCTATTGAAATATTCTAAAGAATTTTTTATAGAGTCTCCTCTATAAATTGGACTTAGCCAACCTGTAGAGGGATATCAAACAGTTTTATAACATAAATCTCAACTCAATTAAAATCTGACATTCAACATCCAATCACAATTCAAAATCAAACTTCAACATCAATTCCCAAACTCCTCGACGATAACATCTTAAAGTAAATAGTTCTTCAATTTATGAAATATGAAATAAACTAATCACCAATGGAAATACAATAACTTATTTAAACTAAATCCAAAAAAATAATTTAAAGAATATACCAATAAAAGAATAATCAATGAAAAACTTGTAAAAATCCTTAATTCAATTTTAAAAGAAAATAAACTATTGCACTCTCTGAGTCTGCCGCCAAGTGCTCTCCTTAGATCACCTAGCTTTCATCACCTGAAATGTTGGGGAGGGATTAGGGTGACCTAAACTCAGTAAATAAACTTTATGCATATGATGGATGCGCATGACATGAAATGCATCAAACAATTTGAAATATGTATTCTCATTTACTTTACTTTACTTTACTTTTCAGAGTTTTCGAACTTTTTAAACTTTCACTTTAACCTTTCAAAACTTTTACTTCATTTCCGTTGTGACCTCACTTGATGTATCTTTTAGTCAATTAGATAACGGTGAGAAATTCTTATTTGGAACCAGATCACATTTACCGGTAAAATCACAGAGCGGTTAACATTTATTCTACCGCAAAGCAACTCATTTACTTTATTCCACCGCAAAGCGGCTCATTACTTTCGGGTACGCAGTCCCCCTGCGCCCCATTTCTCACTTGTATATTTCATGACATAGAAGTACACTCATTCTTTCTTTAAAAAAAAAAAAAAAAACTTGGGATACATAACTTTTGAACAAATTTGCACCTTGACACATTTCTTTCATTAAAAACATTTGACTTCCCAATTTTGATGTCAATGCATGCTTGATGATGCAATGACATGATAACGTGCATGCTTAAACACTTCCTTAAATATACATACTTGCATAATGTAAACCAAATGCATCAAAATTAGGTAATTAACACTAAATCACTTAAGCACATTAATTCCACATTAAATTTCTACTTTAATGAAAATAGGGGAAGTTTACTTACTCGAAGTCCGTAGTATTTATCATGCCGGTGACGTCAATGTGTACAAAAATCGTTGGGGAGAAGGAGGTGATGAACTTCTCTTTGATCCCCAAAAGCCTCTAAACTTATCCCCAATATCAAATTTAAATGCAATTTGCCACTAAATAAAAAATAAAAATTGGCAAGCTTGACAATTAAAATAAACAATTAGACGTAGAATTTCACGTAAATAATTTATAAACTTTTTAATGGCATATTGATCGAGATGCCGTCCAAGTCCTTCCACTGCAAAATAATTCAAATTATTATCAGTAAAAGTTATAAATTTATAATTTATAATAACATTAACATAATTATTAAGTGGAATATAAAGACACATGTAAAAATGAAAAGCGGTATTATAATTCCTTACTTCCTAAAAGAAATTTTGTCACCGAAATTAAATTAAAACTTACCAAAAAGATGTGGATACTTGGCATCATTTCTTCCTCGCGTTCCCAAGTAGCCTCTTCTACTGCGTGATTCCTCCAAAGAACTTTAACTAGTGTTATATTCTTTCTTCTGAGTTCATGGTCTGTTTTCATTAGGATTCTCACAGGTGATTCCTCATAATTCAGATCCTCACGAAGATTCAATGACTCATAGCTGAGAATGTGAGAGGGATTCGAAATATACTTCCTCAATATTGAGACATGAAAAACATTATGTACCCCTAATAGTGCTGGTGGTAATGCATCCTGATAAGCTAGGTTACCCACCCTTCCAATCTCAAAGGGGCCAACAAAACGCGAACTTAACTTTCCTTTCTTCCCTAATCTCATAACTCCTTTAATAGGAGCTACCTTTAAAAAGATCATATCACCTGCAGCGAATTCCAAAGGTTTTCTTCTTTTGTCCACATAGCTCTTCTGTCTACTCTGTGCAGTTTTCATCCACTGATGAATCTTTTCAACAACTTCTGCTGTCTGCTGTACTATTTTTGGACCCAATAATTTCCTTTCCCCTACTTCATCCCAGTATAGTGCTTCGTACAAAGTCATGTGAATGGAAGCTTGATAGCTATTTTTATAGGAGAACTCAACCAATGGGAGGAATTTGTCCCAAGTACCTGGAAAATCAATAATACAAGCTCTTAACATGTCTTCCAGGGTTTGAATCATTCTCTCTGACTTCCCATTTGTCTGTGGGTGGAAGGCCATGCTGAATTTCAATTGAGTACCCATGGCTTTATGTAGACTCTTCCAAAATGATGAAGTAAATTTTGGGTCGCGATCGGGTACAATGGATAAGGGAATTCCATGAAGTCTGACAATCTCTGCCACATATAACTCAGCATACTTCTCCATATTATAAGTAGTCTTTACAGCAAAAAGTGTCCTGACTTAGTAAGACGATCAACGATTACCCATATAGAATTATAACCCTTCTTCGTCTTAGGTAAGCCAACAACAAAATCCATGCCTATTCGTTCCCACTTCCACTCCGAAATATAAGAGGCTGTAATAGGTTAGAAGGTTGTTGATGTTCAGCCTTCACTTGCTAACAAGTGAGACAATGTTGAACATAATCTACCACATCCGACTTATACCAATCCACTAGAAATGTTTCCTCAAATCCTGAGCCATCTTAGTACTTCCAGGGTGAATTGAGTAAGGAGTGTTATGAGTTTCTTTCATAATTTCTTGTTTCAATTTCTTATAATTAGGGACTACCAATCTACTACCGTGCCGAAGGGCACCATCAGTAGTGACAACAAAATCAGTGCGCTTTCCCTCAATTACCTCAGTGCGAACTTTTGAAGTTTTGGGGTCCTCAAACTGTAGAGTTTTGACTTTCTCCAACTATGTCGGTTCCAAAGTCATGTTGGCAAGGTAACCTGACTTGACTTTTGGGACGATCTCCAACTCTAACCTTTGGATATCAACCAGTAATTTTGTTTTGAACAACTTGCAAGGCATTCATTGTCCCGTGACTTTTTTTGCTAAGTGCATTAACTACCATATTAGCTTTGCCAGGATGATAATTAATAATACAATCATAGTCTTTGACAAGTTCCAACCATCTGCGTTGTCTCATGTTCAGTTCCTTCTGAATGAAGAAGTATTTGAGGCTTTTATGATCGGTGTGGATCTCACATCTAACACTGTAAATGACCAACCCTTCATTACCCTGTGGAATGGTTAAAATGGGTGCAGTTGTCAACCGTGTCTTTAACTCTTCAAAGCTCTATTCACAATCCGAGCTCCACTGAAATTTGGTATCCTTTCTGGTTAACTTAGTCAAAGGAGAGGCAATCTTGGAAAATTCCTCCATGAATTTTTGATTGTAACTATCTAATCCAAGGAAACTACGAACTTCCTTAACCTTATAAGGCATAGGCCAGTTTCGAACTGCCTCAATTTTACTCGGGTCAACCTCAATACCTTCCTTTGATACAATATACCCCAAGAATTGCACTGTCCAGTTAGAATTCACACTTCTTGATCGTAGCAACTAATTTCTCTTCTCTAAGGTTCTGAAGCACGATTCTCAAATGCCTTTCATGTTCTTCCTCAGACTTTGAATAGATCAATATGTCATCAATGAAAACTATAACAAATTGATCCAGATATTCTTTAAAGACCCGATGCATTAAGTCCATAAATGTTGTAAGAGCATTTGTTAACCCAAACGACATCACCAAGAACTCATAATGCGCATATTTGGTACAGAAAGTTTTTTTGGAATGTCCTCTTCCTTGATCCTCAACTGATGGTAACCAGATCGCAGATCGATCTTAGAAAAATACTCTACACCTTGAAGTTGATCAAACAGGTCTTCAATTCTCGGCAACTGATATTTATTTTTTATCGTTACCTTGTTCAATTCTCTATAGTCTATGCAAAGTCTCATAGAACCGTCTTTCTTCTTCACGAATAACACAGGAGCACCCCATGGTGAGAAACTAGGTCGAACAAAGCCCTTATCCATGAGATCATGTAGTTGTTCCTTGAGCTCTTTAATTTCTGCAAGAGTCATCTGATACGGTGCCCTAGATATTGGAGCTGTTCTAGGCACTAAATCGATAACGAAGTCAACCTCTCTCTTTTAGGTGGTAGATCAAAAAGATCATCTGGAAACATATCTGGATATTCTCGAAAGATTGCGATTTGATTAAGAGAGGGGTCTGTCTTAGGTACCTCGACTACTTCAGCTAGGTAAGCCCTACAACCCTTATTCATCAACTGACGAGTTTTCATTGAATCATTGCTGATACTATTGGAATAGAAAGCTTTACCTTAACAAAACAGAAAGGAGTTTTGTTTGGAGGTTCAAGCGCTACCTTCTTATCATTATAGTCGATTGAAGCATAATACCATGATAACCAATCCATTCCCAGTATGACATCAAAATCGTGAATATCAAGTACTATGAGATCTGCCAACCAGTCATGCCCATCCACTACTATTGGACAATCGAGTACCCAGTTGCAAAGATGAATGATTTAATTTCTTGAAAAAAATAGGACTGAAAAAAGAATGAGTAGCCTCGGAATCGAAAAGAACAGTTGCAAGTTTATCACACACATACACAGTACCTACCACAATAGGTTATACATCTATATATATGTACATGTTCATAATTTGCATTTAATGGCATAAGAAGGAAAGGAAAAAAAATGTCGTAAAGAAGTTTATAAATACCTGATACCACGGTTGATGCCTCCTTAGCTTCCTTCTTAGACATTGTATAGACCCTTGCCTGGATAGTCTTTGTTTTCTCTCTACAATACTTAGCTGGATGTCCCAATTTTCCGCAGTTATAGCGACGCCCTTACAATCATTTACAAAATGTTCAGGCATCCCACACTTAAAACATACTCCTTTACCCAAAAGACACTCACCCAAGTGTTCGTTGCCACACTTCATGTAGGTCTCTGTTGTTTGCTAGATTGATGATTCTTATTACTTCCCTGGTCATTTCTCCTTTTCTGTCTATTTTTATTCCATCCCTTAGAATTTTCACCCTTGAACTTCTGGTTAGAAGATTGGGTTCCATCCTCTTCTCCATTCATGACTAGATCCCTTTCCACCAAAAGGGATTTGTTGATCACCTCTCGATAAGTAGTAAGATCAAAAGGGATCACAGCCTATTTGATTTGAGGCTTAAGTACTTCCTCAAAATGCCTAGTCATTCTCTCTTCAGTATCCCCTAAGTCTGGAGCAAACTTAGCCAAACTGGAAAATACTGCCTCATATTCTGCAACTGATCTATTCCCTTGCTCTAATTTCAAAAATTCCCCTTCCTTCTGCTGGCGGAGACTCTTGGGAAAGTATTTTTCATTGAAAGTCGTAGTAAACATCTCCCAAGTGAAAGGGTCAGTATTATTTTCATATTGGCGTTGAACCATCAGCCACCAATCATATGCACCGCCTTGAAGCATGCACATGGAAAAATTAACCTTTTCTTCATTAGTGCACCCCATAACCTTGAAAGCTTTCTACATTTCAGTTAACCATTTTTCTGCCTCAAGAGGGTTAGCAGTTCCAGCAAAAGATGGTGGAGATAGCCTTTTAAATTATGAGATTCTTCTGTTCCCTCTTATCTCATTACTTCTAGGTTGGTTAGCATGTCCCAACATAGCCAACGCTTGTGTGAAGGCCTCCATGGTCATAGGAGTGCCTGAAGGGGTAGTGTTACTGTCTATCCCTTCATTCTGAGTCTGAGAAGTTCCCCTTGAGTGTTGTTACATGTAGTGCGAACCATTTCTAAAACAAGAGAAAGTAAAACATCTTCATTAAAAATAATACTACATATCAATATGTAGGAAATTTCAATACAAGAAGCATCAAATGACATTCGATAATTTAAGCAAAATTAACTTACCAGATGATCGAGAAATATACACTTGAGGTGTGACTCAATACCTGAATATTTTCACGTAAATTAAAGTCTACAGATTCGCTTTTAAAACTCTTATCTCAGATACCACAAAATGTAACACCCCAAGTTTAAAATCTTAAACCCAGGCGTGTTAACTTCCCTTTATTTTTAATGCGGAAATAAAACATTTTTAAACACTAAAATTTTCATTTTTCTATTGAAATATTCTAACGAATTTTCGACAAAATCTCCCCTATAAATTGGACTTAGAAAACCTGTAGAGGGACATCAAACAGTTTTATAACATAAATCTCAACTTAATTAAAATCTGACATTCAACATCCAACCACAATTCAAAATCAAACTTCAACATCAATTCCCAAACTCCTCAACGATAACATCTTAATGTAAATAGTTCTTCAATTTATGAAATATGAAATAAACTAATCACCAATGGAAATACCATAACTTATTTAAACTAAATCCAACAAAATAATTTAAAGAATATACCAATAAAAGAATAACCAATGAAAAACTTGTAAAAATCCTTAATTCAATTTTAAAAGAAAATAAACTACGGTACTGTTTGAGTCTGCCGCCAGTGCTCTCCTTAGATCACCTAGCTTTCATCACCTGAAATGTTGGGGAGGGATTGAGAGTGAGCTAAAGCTCAGTAAATAAAATTTTTGCACGTAATGCATTGTAACGATCAGGTCCCATTTAATGGGCTGCCCTAACTGTTAGATGACAACGTACTCTCCCCACTATACCAACATAAGTCTTTTTAGCATGCTTCATAACTTGCATGCTCCCCATGAAAACTTTCAAAGAGGTCACCCATCACAAAATTACTCCAAGTCAAACACGCTTAACTGTGGAGTTTCTAACGATGGACTTCTGGAAAACGAAGACTGTCTGTAGCGACCGAGAAATTTTAAAATTCAAGAATTAGTTTTTTACGAAACTGTCACTATGACCTCCAATTCTTAACGGTCACTATTTTCAAATTAGTGTACTCGTCTAGCCACACAAATTATTTTAAGACTATAAGATAAAAATTTAAATTTCATTTTAAAAACTTTATCCCAGTTATCAATTTTAAAATATTCCAAATTCATTATTTGTTTTAAGTCAAAATTATAATTGTGGGTCCAAAGTATTTTAAGTCCAAACATCAAATATTAGTATCATTTTTATATTTTAAATAAATTCATTTTGATCCTTCCTTATTCCAATTTTGGCAACTTCCAATCCCACAGTCTTTCCCTAACCACATTTTGGAAAATCAATTCTATTAGCACCATTCCCCCCCCCCCTTTTTTTACATGTTTCCCCCTAATTTGCAGATTTTCATTTACCAGATTTCTTCGTCCATTTCCTCTCAATCAACCAATTTTCCTCCCAAATTCTCATAATATTCCACGAATAAAAGATTTACCCCTAATTACCATGTTTAACCACATTCACTTGGCAGTTACACCATTCACACATTTCTCCCTTACATAATAGGCTCATATTCCCATAATTCTTACTTAGCTTCCCTCAATCTTTGATTTTCCCTAACTTATCGAAAGAGGCATCAAAACCAATGTATATTCCCCCATTTTTTCCAGTGTCATTCACGAGACACACACAGAGAATTTTTTAGGTACGATTTCTTCCTTCTAAAATCGTTCTCCATTCGGTTCCATACACATAGGCACACTGCAACAACCGACAACCATTGTTTCTCCTTATGAATCCTTCACCTTTGAAATGCTCAATCCAATAAATGGAATTGGGAGATGTCGAAGGTCATTGACACAATTCAAACAATGAATTGAAAGGGACGAAGAAATTAATGAAGAACATCATACACAAACCGATTGCCAAACCGAAAAGTACCCACCTCAAATTCTCCAATTTTACGACACCCAAATCAACCAAAAACCAAAGAAATAAGATGGCCCACACCTTACCTTGATCTCCGACTTGTTCGGGAAAATTATCCTCGAAGAAATCACAAATTCCAAGTTCAAAGTCCACCCTCGGTTTGCAAAGAATCGTACTCTTATTTGCCCTCAGCTTGCTATACTTTGTCCAGAAAAGAGAAAACAAGTTTTTGCGAGTGCCTGCATACTATTGAGGTTCCATCTGGATACTCTTCAAACATCAAAAGTCTTGTGTCAATGAAGGACATGAAATTGGTTGGCATGAAGTCTCATGATTGTCATGTCTTAATGCAACACTTGTTACCAGTTGCAATTCGAGGCATACTTCCAAAACACGTTAGACATGTCATTATAAAACAGTGTTTTTTCTTCAATGCAATTTGCAGTAAAGTTGTTGATCCGAAAGCGTTGGAGGATTTGCAGGCCGATATTGTTATCACTCTGTGTCAATTTGAAATGTATTTTCCGCCATATTTTTTGAAGTTTTGGTTCACTTACTTGTTCACTTGGTAAGAGAAATTAAAATATGTGGTCTGGTGTTCTTTAGATATATGTATCCATTTGAGAGATACATGGGTCTATTGAAAGGATATATGAGATATTGATTTCGACCTGAAGGCAGGATCATTGAAGGTTGTGCTGCTGAGAAGGCTGTAGAATTGTGTACTGATTACCTAGATGACGTTGAGACTATTTGATGAGAACCCGGGAGGGGGTCCTCGTCGTAGCTCGCGGAATAACGCTTGGAAAGTTCCGAATCCAGGTTGGAACGGACGATAACACTACAACCCGAGCCTCACGACGCAAGAACCATGAGTATATTAAACCCAAGACCCGTTACGATGCGGAAACAAGAACTGTAATAGTTTGAAGGCCACAAAGGATGCCCACGCCTTTGATAAGTTCGATTTGTTGAACTCCACAAATATCCCACAATATTTGATGTAAGACCGCTTTTTATTTTCGTGCAATTTTAAATTTCAAGTAATAATCATGTGAATGCTATTATAAATTATAAATTATGATTCTTAATGTCTATGATTTGAATTCCTTTGCAGTGGAATTACTTGGACGTCGTCTCGATCAATGTACCATTTAAAAAGTTTATAAATTGTATACATGCAATTCTATGTTTAATCGTTTATTTTAATTTCTACTTTCCAATTTCTATTTTAATTAAGTAGTAAGTTTCATAAATCTCATTAATTGGAAGTTTGGAAAACTTTAGTGGCATTTGGAAAACAAATGGAACTTAGGGGATTAAATATGCAAAGGAGGGAATTTGAGGGACCAATTTGCAAATTTCAAAAGATTAAATTTAAACCTAAACCTAAAACTCATTATCCTTCTCCCTCACTCACGACTCTCATCTCTCTCATGACCTCGCTCTCTCGGCTCTCTCTCTCTTCCCGCAACCCTCTCTCTCGTGATCTCCCTCTCATCAACGAAGACGCCGACCACCATCACCA
The DNA here is from genome assembly GCA_963555705.1 of Ligustrum vulgare. Lineage (NCBI taxonomy): Eukaryota > Viridiplantae > Streptophyta > Magnoliopsida > Lamiales > Oleaceae > Ligustrum > Ligustrum vulgare. Next base: position 30,957,287 of record OY743173.1, read on the forward strand.
TCACCATCACCACCACCACCGTGCACCTCCATCACAGTAAGCCCAGCCCCCTTTTTCCTCGGTCACTCACACACCCGCGCACACACGGGTTTACACACACACCCGCTCACACACATACACAATTTCTTATGTTGAATTGTATATATATATTGATGTGTGTGTATGTGTATAGATATATATATGCGCATATAGGTTGAGTGTATGTAAATATGTGATGTTTTCAAGTTTTTCAGATTTAGGCTTTGTCAGATTTCGAATTCTACTGTTAAAATTGAAATATGTAATATTAGGTGTGCATATTTTGTATAATTTCAGACCTGATTATAGTCTAATTTCGAAGTTATTAATTGGAATTTTTGGTAATGAATAGATATACATGTGTGTAAATTCATAATTGGACTTGGATTAAATTTCGAAGCTAGGTAATTAAATTTTCTGAGTTATGAGTAACTAAGATTGTAGTTGGGGAGATTTTTTTGTAATATAATTTTGAGTTTGATTTTTAAAAGGTTAGAAGACCTTCTAATATGTATTGAGATCCAATCTCTGTCTTGAGTAGGGCTATTATGGATTTTTGTCATACCGTAAGGTCACATTGAAGTTTTAACTTTGGTTAAGAGTTTTAAATGTGAATTGGAACTAAAAGTTATATTTTATGCAATGAATGATTATAGACTTTTGGTACATTGACGTCACGGGCATTCGAGACTTTTTCACTTGCAAATTCAGAAAACGGTAAATACTAAGAACTCCAAGTAAGTAAACTTCCCCTATTTTCATTGAAGTTAAATGTTCAAGGTGTAATTAATGGGCTTAAATTATATTCTTGAAATTTATTTTCTTGTGGTGCTTTCTATGAACTTTATATATGTATGTGTTATTAAGAGAAGGTTTAAGCATACATATTATCATGCCATTGCATCGTCAAGCATGCATTTTCATTGAGTTGGGAAAGTCAAATGATTTAAAATGAAGAATGTGGTAAGATTTAGTTTTCTCAAAAAGGATGTATCACAAGTTTTAAGAATAAATTGATGTACTTTTATGCCATGAGAGGTGTGAGTGGGAAATGGGACGCGGGAGACCGGCGTAACCGAATTAAATCGATGTTGCAGTGACAAATATTAAACCGCTTTGCGGTGACGATTGCTTAACCGCTTGACGGTGGCAAATATTAAACCGCTTTGCGGTGACGATTGCTAAACCACTTGGCGGTGGCAAATATTAAACCGCTTTGCGGTGACGATTGCTAAGCCGCTTGGCGGTGGAAAATATTAAACCGCTTTGCGGTGACGATTGCTAAGCCGCTTGGCGGTGGCAAATATTAAACCGCTTTGCGGTGACGATTGCTAAGCCGCTTGGCGGTGGCAAATATTAAACCGCTTTGCGGTGACGATTGCTAAGCCGCTTGGCGGTGGCAAATATTAAACCGCTTTGCGGTGACGATTGCTAAACCGCTTGGCGGTGGCAAATATTAAACCGCTTTGCGGTGGAAAAGTGATAACCTGGTTTTAAATAAGGGAAATTGCCCACTGCATTGCGATTGGCTAGATGTAAGACCGCTTTTCATTTTATGGACAATTCTGGAATCCCACGTGATATATATGTTAATGTTGCTATAAATTTTAAATTGATAATTTTTATGTCTATAATTTGAATTATTTTGCAGTGGAAGGACTTGGATGCCGTCTCGATCAATGTATCAATTAAAAGTTTCTAAATTGTTTATTTTAATAGTTTACGTGTAATTTATGTGATTAATTGTTTTACTTCCTAAACATGCTATTTTCTATTTTATTGCATTAAATTGAAGTTGAGAAAAGTTTGGTGACACTTTGGAAATTTATTTGAGGGTCGTGGACTTAAATTACCAATTTATGGGAGCTAAGGGACTGAATTGCAAAGAAGGGGACTTGAGGGACCAAATTGCAAATTTCAAAAGATTAAAGTTAAACATTAAACCTAACCTAAAGATCTCACACTCTCATACCACTCTCTCACCCGACGCCTCTCTCACTCGGTCTCTCCCTCTCCGCGTCGCCTCTCCCTCTCCGTCGCTCTCTCCCTCGAATTCTCCCTTGTCGCCGGCCATCACCACCACCACCATGCACCTTCACCACGGTAACGTCCCCTTCTCCTCTCACACGGAGTCACACACACTGCACCGAACGCACACACACACGTTTTCACACACATACACATACACAAATTCATATGTTGAATTATATATATATATATATATTGATGTATATAGGAATTAATGTAAGTATATACGTATTTTCTCACATTTTCAGATTTTGGTTTTGTGTTTGATTTCGAATTATACCATAAATTAAGGATTTAATGATGTTACGTGTGTGAGTATTGATGTATGGGAATGTGTATATCATTATGTATGTATAGATTAACCAAGTGGAAGTTCAGATTTGTTAATATATGAATATGTGTTTTATAAAAACTTCAAATTCGAACTTGGTTAAAATTTTGAAATTTAATTAGTTAATTTCAGTTTTGGGTGTATGTATATGTGTATATATATAGGTGTAAATTTTCAAATTTAAGAGACTATTGGAACTTTAAATCAGAATCGAAAATTTTGGAATTTATTGATTTGGGAAGTTTGGTATTGTATATGCTAAGTAATTTTTTAATTATGATAACGGAAGTTAATTATCAGATTTGGGGAAAAAAACCTCATGAATGGTTTGAGTTGTTATTTAGTATAGGGTTTAAGTTAGATATAATTGTTTGAGCTGTATTTAAAAGGGCAAGAAAATTTTCTAGTTCACGTTGAAGTCATATCTTATGTTTAAAATGTGGCATGATAGGTATTTGATTTGACTTAAAACTTCATTTGAGTTAAATTGTAAGTCACACGAGAGTCTCAGCCTCATTTAGGAGTTAAACGTGATTTTTGAACTAAAAGTATATTTTATTGAATGAATATACAACTAGGATTTTGGTACATTGACGTCACGGGCATCCGAGACTTTTCCACTTGCAAATTCAGAAACGGTAAATTACTAAGGACTGCAAGTAAGTAAACTTCCCCCTATTTTCATCAAAGTTGGATGTAAATGTGAAAGTTATGTGTAAATGACTGTCGTGCAACTTACTTGCTTTGATGAATTGCATTTACATTATGAAAGCATATGTTATTGAGAAGAATGTTTAAGCATGCACATTATCATGTCATTGCATCATCAAGCATGCATTGGCATCGAAATTGGGAAGTCAAATGTTTTAAATGAAAGAAATGTGTCAAAGTGCAAGTTTGTTCAAAAGTTATGTATCCCAAGTTTTTAAAGAATGAATGGGTGTGCTTCTAGTTCATGAAAGTTGCGAGTGGGAAATGGGGCGCGGGGGACCGGCGTACCCGAATTAAGTCGCTTTGCGACGGAATGTTAAACCGCTTTGCGGTGGGAAAGTGAATGTTAAACCGCTTTGCGGTGGGATCTGGTTCCAAATAAGTAATTGCCCACTGTATTCTGATTGACTAGAAGTTACACCAAGTGAGCTCACAATGGAAAAGAAGTGAAAGTTTTGAAATGTTAAGTGAAAGTTTGAAATGTTCGAATGTTCTGGAAAGTAAAAAAAAAGGGGATACATGTATGGAATTTTTGAAAAGCATTCATATCATAAGCATGCATTCATGCATACAGTTTACTTACTGAGCTTTAGCTCACCCCCAATCCCTCCCCAACATTTCAGGTGATGAAAGTTAGATGATCAGAGGGGAGCACTTGGCGGCTGACTCAGACAGTACCTGTTGTTGCTTTAATTAATAAAGTTAAATTTATTCAAGTTATCATTAAATTTATTCCTTCATTTATTATCATGGATAATTTTTTGGTTGAAGTTAGTTTTGATTACGTATGGGTAACGTATTAGGGGTTAAATTACCTCTTATTGCAATTGTCAATGTCCGTTGATTTTTGGGAAATCTTATGCTTGAGGAGTTTGGGGAATGAATGAATTGGTTTTGGCGATGATGAATGTGATTGTGGTGTGATTGATGCTTTGAATTTTGAAATGGTCTTGATGTCCCTCTACAGGTTGGCTATGTCCAATTTACAGAGGAAACTCTGCCGAAATTTCTGTAAAATTTTATAATAGATAAATGAATATTTTAATTGTGCAAACGTTTTAAATTCCGCATATAATGTGAATGGAAGTTAACACGCCTAGGTTTTAGACTTTTGAACTTGGGGTGTTACACTAGAAGATACACTAATTACGCTCACAATTGAAATGAAAGTCTTGAAATGAAGTTAAAGTCTTGAAATGATGTGAAAGTCTTGAAATGAAGTTAAAGTCTTGAAATGATGTGAAAGTCTTGAAATGAAGTTAAAGTTTTGAAATGATGTGAAAGTCTTGAAATGAAGTTAAAGTTTTTTTTGAAATGTTTAAGTGAAAGTTGGAAAGTCTGAAGTCTTGAAAAGTAAAGTAAATGGGGATAATTACTTTGAATGGTCTAAGGCATTTCATGTAATGAGCATGCATCACGTGCATAAAGTTTACTTACTGAGCTTTAGCTCACCCCAATTCCTTTCCAATATATTTCAGGTGATGAAAGTTAGATGAGATGAGGAGAGCAATTGGTGGCAGACTCAGGATATACTCGCTTCAACCTTTTAAATAAAGTCAAATTAGAATTTATTTCAATGTCTCATTAATTATTCTTTAATTTATTTATAATTGATAATTGCTTGGTTGGAGTTAGTTTCGAATAAGTATGAGTATCGTATTTGAGGTTAAATTGCCTCTTGTTGTATTTGTTAAAGTTTATTATTTGGAATTATATTGTTGAGGAGTTTGGGATTCTTTTTGTAAAGGGGTTTGATGATGTTTGGGATTGAATGAGTTGAGATGTGTGTTTGAAAATGGTTATGATGTCTCTCTACAGGTTGGCTAAGTCCAATTTATAGAGGAGACTCTGCCGAAATTTCTGTAAAATTTTATTATAAAAATGAAAATGTTAAGGTTTTAAATGATTTATTTTCCGCATTTAAGTAAAGAAAAGTTAACACGCCTAGGTTTTAGACTTTTAAACTTGGGGTGTTACATTTGATAAGTTCGAAGTTTGTTCAATTCCAGAACAATGTTGAGAAAACACTCAATATAATTTTTATTCATCAAAATATTCTGTTTTTACATTGAATGAAAAAGCATATAAATAGGCAAAATAAATCCTAGTCGCTAACTGACTCTGAATAGAATTCTAATTAGGCTAAAATAACTAAAATAACCAAAATTAACTAGAACTAAACAAAACCCTAACCGCCTAATTAATTCAAAACTGCGGCACCTAAGTTACGGCCGTAACTTTTAAGTTTACGGCCGTAAGTGACTTACAATTTAAAAATAAAAACATATGTTACGGCCGTGACAATTTTATTTACGGCCGTAAGTGACCTTCTGAACAAAATAATAAAAGTTACAAAACTCTGTTTACGGCCGTGAGTATTTGGATTACGGCCGTGAATACTTCCACTTCATTTACGGCCGTAAGATCATGCGTTACGACCGTAATTGCCTTTCTGCCCAATTTCGTGATGTTGATGTTACGGCCGTAAAAATGGGTGTTACGGCCGTAAGTCAGCTTCTGCCCAATTTTCTGATCCTTTGACATTAATTGATCTGATTTGAATCTCGACTCGAGCCCAACATGAAACTTGTTCATTTTCCTATGTAGAACATTGTTGAATTGCCCGTATCTTGATTTCTCATTTTTGACGCCTTTTCCGGATCACATCACTATTGGTGTTCCTAAATCTCGTCACGAGGGAAGACTTGAAGGTAAAGGTACAATTGGATGCAAATCAATTGTCCCCAATGTTGAATTGGGAGATAAAGCACACCTCCTTATATTACCTTCCTGAAGTTCATTCATATTTGGACGAGCACATGTCCATCTTAAGGCAGCAAAATCCTTCAAAAGTTGAAAGGTGGGTAACTGATCAACATAATCGTTCATTTGCAAAATGGTTCAAAGATAAAGTGATGAAAGAGTTGTCACAAACGCTGGATACCATTGTTAAAACGGTCAAGTGGTTAGCGTATGGCCCTAGTACGATTATGAGGTCTTATGAAGCATATGACATTAATGGGTATACATTTTACACTAAATATCAAGATGATAAGAGTGCGGTGCAAAACAATGGAGTGAAACAAGTAGCCAAAGATACAATGCCAATAGACGCCTCGATGTCCTATTATGGTGTCATTGAAGATATTTGGGAACTTGATTACAGGGAGTTCAAGTTTTCTTTCTTCCAATGTAAATGGATTGATAACCGACGGGGTGTTCAGGTGGATGAATTAGGTTTCACTTTGGTGGATTTTGGACGGTTGGGTTATCTTGACGAGCCATTCATACTTGCATCACAAGCGAAACAGGTATTTTATGTTCTTGATCCTACTAATACTAAGTGGTCGTCGTCCTTCAAGGAAAGAGACGCATTGTTAGCATTGGTGATGTGGTAGATGAAGAAGATTATGATCACTTTGATGAAACCTCTCCATTTTCTATTGGTATACAAGGAAGTGGAACTTTAGGGGAAGATAACATTGAATCAAATTACATGCGTTGGGATCATGAAGAAGGATTATGGATTGACCGTCGTTCGTGATTAGTAATTCTGTGAGTTCATTTACATATTCGTGCTTATAACTTTCTTGTATTCTTTATATATGCTCTATATGTTGTTAATATTCATTTGTGATATTGATAACTATAATTTGATATATATATTCAAAAGCTTTTATTACTCAAATGAAATCGTAAAGTATATAAAGAAAACTTACAGATCTAAAGAAATCAGAATAAACTCAAACTCGCACAAACCACAAAGAAATATTATAGATTCAACACTGTAATCAACCACTAAGAGTTCCCTTTGATTATACACGAAAAATCAAAGTTAAAACCACACAGAAAATGCGAGAGATGAGAGTTCTCTCTTCAGAACCACAAAGAAGACGGAAATGGAAGAGAGAATACAGAGAGAGATCAGATGAGAGTATTCTGGAATAATGAAAGGTAAGGCATCGTCTCAGTCCTTATCAGATAGGTGGACGACTAGGATGAATTAGAAATGATCCAACGGTTGTAGATAAAGAGGCGGTGTAATGATATGGGCCAATGATCCAGAATAAAGAATGGGCCGGAAGATGTTGGGTCTCTACTGGGTATTGGGCTCCAGCTTTGAATCCTCTTATTTTGGGCTTCAGCTCTTTATTTCCATCAATGGGCTGATCCTTTTAATTCAGAATCATGGGCTAAAATTTGTGGGATGATCCAAATGTCTTCACATTCTCCACCTCAATTGGATCGGCAATCCTGCAAAATATAAATAAAGCAAAATCTAAATTCTAACAGTTTTAAAGAATTTAAAGCATCTTTAAACTTGTTAATTAGAATTACCTTTGTTCCTGCATCTGCAGGGTTTAATTGTGTAGGGATTTTAGCAAGTTTAACTATACATTTTTCAGTTATATCCCTAATAAAATGAAATTTCACATCAATATGTTTTGACTTGTTACGAAAGACAGGATTCTTACACAAATGTAATGCACTAAGACTATCTGTACACAATTCAATTTCAGAATTGTCAATGCAGCCAATTTCAGACAGCAAACCTTTTAGCCACATACATTCTTTAACAGCATCTGTGGCAGCTATATATTCTGCCTCAGTTGAAGATAATGCAACAAGTTTTTGTAGCTAAGATTTCTAGCTAATACAAGAGCAGTTTAAAGTAAAGAAATATGCAGAAGTTGATTTTCTATTATCAATATTCCCAGGAAAATCTGAATAAACAAATCCCTTTAATTTGAAATCATTTTTGGTTTTAGAGAATACTAAACTGAGTCCTGCAGACCCTTTAAGATATTTCAAAAGAGATTTCACTGCTTCCCAGTGCAATTCACCAAGATTACTCATAAATTTACTGAGAACATTGACAACAAAAGCAATATAAGGTCTAGTATAAACCATAAGATACATAACAGATCCTATAGCATTTGAGTAAGACACATTTTTCATCCTAAATTCTTCTTCAACAGATTTAGGAGAATGTTCAGTTGACAATTTAAAATGTGCAGGCAAAGGCAGAGAAACAGATTTAGAGTCAGATAGACTAAATCTTTTTAAAATCTTTTCAATATAATGTTTTTGATTTAGAAACAGGTTTCCAGAATGCCTATCCCTAAATATACCCATACCAAGAATTCTTTTAGCATGTCCTAAATCTTTCATTTCAAATTCAGACTGCAATTTATTCTTAAGCAGGTTAATATCATGCATATTTAGGCCAGCTATTGACATGTCATCAACATACAGCAAGAGATACATAAAATCAGAGTCACAACACTTATAATAAAACATGAATTATATTGACTCTTTTGAAAATTAAGACTTTGAATATAAGAATAAAACCTCTTATACCATTGTCTTGGAGCTTGTTTCAAGCCATATAAGGATTTTTTTAAGAAAACATACCAGATCAGTTTTACCACCTTTTTCAAATCCTTTTGGTTGATGCATGTAAATAGTTTCATCTAATGAACCATACAAAAAAGCAGTTTTGACATCCATTTGTTCTAGTTCCAAATCAAATTAACAAACTAAAGTAAATAAAATTCTAATAGAGGTATATTTTACAACAGGTGAAAAAATTTCATTATAATCTATACCTTCCTTTTGAGAAAAACCTTTTGCTACAAGTCTAGCCGTATATCTAGGTTTTATAGCTTTTGAGTCACTCTCTTTTATTTTAAAAATCTATTTACAGTCTATAATCCTAGTATTATCATGCTTGTATGGCTGCAAGCCACAATTTAGAATCAGTTGAAGACACAGCTTCTTCAAATGATTCAGGTTCATAAAATAAAGGTTCAGAGTATGTAAAAGCAGAAACAAAATCAGGATCATCAAATCTGGGAGGAGGTCTAATCTTCCTTCTAGTTCTATCCCTAGCTAACTGATAATTTTCAAGATTTAAGTCAGTTTCAGTTTCAGAAATATTTTCTGGAATAGGAACAGAAATATTTTCTGGAATAGGAACAGAATTTGGTGAATGATGTTCAGGAGTGTTGTTTTGAAAATGTGGGGGTTACTCCACCTGAAACTGAGTATTGGACAGACCATTTTCATCACTCAAATAATCTGCACTCAGCTCAAAGGTAAGAAAATCCTTTTCACTAACAGGATCTATTAAAATTTCACCTTTACAAGGGAAAAAGTTTTCATTAAAAACAACATATCTACTTAAAATCATCCTGTAACCTCCCTGTTCTTTTACCCATAACCTGTAACCTTTGACTCCTTCTCCATACCCCAGAAAAACACTTTTCAGAGACCTGGAATCAAGTTTGGTTTCAGTTTAGTGTGAGTATGTAGCACACCCAGAAATTTTCAGTTTTGAAAATTCAGGAAGAGAATTATTCCAAATCTGATTAGGAATTTTAAAATCAATAGTACTGCAGGGAGAAAGATTGATTAAATATGAAGTAGTTTTAACTACTTCACCCCAATTTTTTTTTGGCAAATTTGAATCAAGTAAAAGATACCTAGTTCTTTCTAAAAGAGTCCTATTCATTCTTTCAACAACCCCATTTTGTTGTGGACTGTATGCAACAGTCCGTGTCTAAGAATGCCTAGTTTACTACAAAAAGAATCAAAATCTTGATTGCAGAACTCAAGACCATTGTCTGTCCTAATAATTTTGACCTTCCTATTTTTTCAGATTTTGAACTAAAGTAATCCAGTTTTTAAACATCCACACAGTAGCATCCTTAGTTTTTAACAAATGAACCCATGTCTTCCTAGAATAGTCATCAACTATAAGTAGGAAGTATCTAAAACCTGAAACATAATTAACTGGGGCAGGGCCCCACAAATCAACATGCAAATATTCAAGAATATCACTTGATTTATGAATCCCTTTACCAAAAGAGTTTCTTTTCTGTTTTCACAAAACACACTTTTCACAGAAATCAAGTTTTTGTAGGACATCTTTACCAAAGACACCCCCTTTTTCAAGCAATTTTAGACCTTTTTCACCTAAGCGTCCAAATCTTTTATGCCACAGTATAGTTTTATCAATTTTAGAAACAACATTAACAGACTTAGCACATATAGGATAGGAATTTAACACATAAATCCCATTTGTTTTAGGAGTACAAGAAAGTAAGAGATTACTTTTAAAAATGGTTAAATAACCTTTATGTAATCTAATTTCATATGATTCAGAATCAAGCACACCAAGAGAAATTAGGTTTCTTTTCAAATCAGGCACATATCTGGTTTGATTTAAAACAAGAGTTCAGTTATTTTTAAGTTTCAACAGAATCTTACCAGTTCCTTTCACTTCACAAATCACATTGTTTCCAAGTTTTACAGAACCATTATAGTCACTACTGAAGTCAGAAAATAAATTTCTTTCAGGGAACATATGAAAAGTACAACCAGAATCAAATATCTATTCATGCTTATTATCAGATTCAGTAGTACCATACACCACACCATTATTATCTTGTGTTGCAGCTTCAGTTCGATTGCTGGTTCCAACTTCATTTTTCCTTTTGAAACAATTTTTAATGTGATGTCCAGGTTAGCCACAATAAAAACAAAGTCTGGGTCTGTTAATGTTATCTAGACCCCCAGAGTTATCTTGCCCCCCTAGAATTGTTTTGGTTCCTAAAGTTGTCTTGACCTCTAGAATTTTCATAGCCTCTGAAATTTTCCTGATTTCTAAGGTTATTCTGGCCTCTATAGTTACTATCTTTAGACCTATTGAAATTGCCTTTATTTTGAAAATTTCCTTTGACAGGCTTATTGTTCACATTACTCCAGTTCCTATTGTTATTAGGAGCATTCCAATTTTTATTGAAATTGTTCACAGGCTTACTATTTCTAAAGGAATTCCTTTTCTTTGAAGTTCCTATAACATTATAGGATTCTTTAGGATTATTTTTAAATTCCAGTTCCTTATTTTTAAGGGAAGTGTGAACTATTTCTATAGTCAATTTCTGCCCACCATATTCTAGGGCATTACTAAGGTCCTTAAACTTATCACACATAGCATTCAAGAGACAAACAACCTTTTGCTCATCAGTTAATTTCTCATCACAATTTAGAAGGCTTTCTGTGATCTTAGTGAACCTATTCATATTATCATCTACATCTTTAGATGGATCAAACTTGAAAGAAAAATATTGTTTCCACAAAAAATATTTATCAGGTAGAGAGACAGTATCATAGACTTCTTCTAACTTATCCCAAAGTGCTATAGCTATTTTAGGTTTTCCTATTTGCCTAATCACATTATCAGACAGATGAAGAAATATAATACTACAAGCTGTTTCATCCATTTCAATTTGTCTATCCTGAGCTAAATTTACAGGCCAAGATTGATCAATGGCTTTAGCACACTCCATTTGGAGTAATAAGGACTTCATTTTCTAGCTCCAGAGATTAAAATCTCCTTTGCCATTTCATACTTCAACATCTACTTTTACAGTAGCCATTGAAGTAATGACCAAGGAATTGTGAAGAAAATTTTTCAAGAAATGAGGCCTTATTTCTTCAAAAAATAATCAGGCAGACAATGAATAAGACAGGATATAATCACTGAAGGTTTCAATTAATCAGTAGTAATCTACAAAGATCAAGAAGTAAGATACACAATCTTAGAAATTAGTCACTAAGTAGCAGAGCAATCAAGGTGATCACAGTAAAAAAAAAAAAAAAATCACACTAATCAAGAAAACCACAAAGAGCTATATACTGAAAAATTGTTCTTCCAGTATATCCCTCAACCTACTATGGGTCAGCCCAAAACTCCCTCAGATTCCCGGATTCTTAAGAAATCTTGGACAAATGTAAGGAATGGGGTCCAAAAGTAGGCTTCAACGGAGAGATTTTGGAGAGAACAAGAGATTGAAAACAAATTTCAGAATTAACAGTGCAGAAATTAAAGATATCACCTTTTGCAAGATTTAATGCTGCTGCAGTTCTACAAAAATATAAAGCTACACAGATTCAAAGCTACAAAGTTCCAGTACCACAAAGCTTATCAGTAATCCACGGAGTTCAGCCACCAAGAAATGTGGGATCTCCTTTAGAATAATCAGTATATTTATTAAAAAATATACTGAGTTGTAAGATCCAGTAGTGTTAGACTCAGAATGAGACGATCTAGATACAAAAAATCTGAAAACCCCTTATTTAAAAATAGGGTTTAAAATAATTCCATAAAGCAGAAGAATACCACGAAGATTATAATGAAAAATTTTAAAAATTTTCAGATCTGAAAAGATTCCCAAAATTTTCAGAGAAACAAAACATTTTGTAAAAGGGTTTCATAAAACTCAAGAAATCACAATTTCCTTAAAGATTACCACAAAGAACTGAAAACCCTAAAAACGTTTTACAGAAACCACAAAGTACTTCCACAAAAAACCATAGTTCCACCCAAAAGAACTCTGGATCAACAAGATCTAAGTCAAAGAACAGCGTATTTACACGAACCCTAAGGCTCTGATACCAATGTTAAGATTTAATTTAGCGACCAAGAATTTTCACGTATTTAAATAATTATTTTAAATTATGAAAACGTACTGCTGAGATCTCACCCATTTTTAATTTAAAGTCATGACATGTCGTCTAGCCGAGTCGAGAAATATCGAGTCCAATTTGATTTTAAATAAAATCCGAATTTCTAAAATTATATTATTTTAATTATTAATTTTAATTATTCTTTTCAAAATCGTTTTAAATTCTAAATTACGTCAAGCTCATTTTATCAGATCCATTTTCCTACCCAGTTGATTCACGCGTAGTATTTTTCTCGAATTCCGTGTATTGCTTGTCAAGGTTTCCATACTACCCTTACATCAACCCATACCTCTACCAACCACATCCAATCCCACACCCTATCAATTCTCATACTCTACACCATCAACCCCTCCAAACTCAATCCTCAGCATCATCACCACATCGACCACCCACCGCCTACACCACCACGCACACACCAAAGCCGCCGCCGCCACCTTCATCATCATCATCATCACCACCATTTTTCGTCCACTGCCCAACACCAACACAACCATCACCTACACTGCCATTACAGAAGCCAAGCACTGAACCAGTCATTACCAGCTACCACCACCTCCACGATCGAACCACCATCAACCACCTGCAGCACCACCAAAATCGCAGCCAACCCAACTCCAATCTCAACCAAAAATCAAAACCCAAATTTCGATTCCCATCCAGAAACAAGAGATAAACCAAGAATCAAAATTACCCAAAATCTCATCTTGACTCGCCGGGTTCATAGCCGGAATTTCAGATTCAAACCGCCACCATCTACCCTCGGTTTTGCACCCAATCTCGCACCTAAACCCCTCAAATCTGAATCTTTTCTCGGCCACCACTCGCTGCCACTCTGTGCCGGCTGAAGATCGGACTTGCGCAGGGTGCACCTTTGCCGTCGCTGCTTAACGACCAGAGAGAGAGAATGTGATTTGGTTTTTAATAATTTGATTTTTGAAAATTGCCTCACCAGTCCCCAGTCTTCTAATATGATTTTATTCCAGTACCAAGTTTTGCGGATTATTTATTTCAACCTTTCAATTCCTAAAATGTTTATTTCAGTCCCTAACCTCAAGTCATTTTCGCAAATCAGTCCCAAATCCTTACACCTTATCATTCTAGCCACAAGCGTTGAAGTCGTCAATTTTAGTCCCTTTAGTTTTGAAATTTCACTTTGAGTCCCTCAAGTTTTAAAGTTATTTAATTTAGTCCTTTTGGTTTTAAAACTAATCATTTCAGTCCCTTTAGTTTTTAAATAGTTTTAAACAGCCCCTTCATTTTTTTAAAATCAATTATTTCCATCCCTACAGTTTAATATCCGTTTTGAGTTTCAACCCAAGTTTTGAAAAGTTCCATTTTAGTCCCCAAAGTTTAAAAGTTTTCATTTTAGTCCCCCAACTTTCAAATCATCAATTTTAGTCTCTAAACTTTAATTTATCATTTTAAACTATAAATTTCAAAAGACTAATTTAACTTATTTTTCTAATTGGCTAGACGAGGCGTACAGAGATTTTAAAGGATTGAAATCATTTCCATCTCGATTTTGCACTCGTTGAATTTAAGGTAGACTCGCCCCTATTAATTGATTTAAATTATGATTGCATGTGAATGTATATGTTATGTGACTTATGTGAAAGTCATTTTTATGAAAAGAGACGAGAATGTATTTCTTTGAAAATATTTATGTTGTTATACTTGTCATAACTTATATGCTTTTATGCATGAGAAAGAAAGAAGAGAATATTTTGCAAGATAAATGATAATATTATACATAACTTATGTGCCTTAAGTGCACGAGAAGAAATAACAACCAACACCCTATGATTTTAAAGAGCTTATGATTTTCAAAGAGAAGCCATGTGCTTTAATGCACGAGAAGAGCAACCCACACCCTATGATTTCTAAAGAGCCTGCATTTACGTGTTCAATTATATTGTAGATTGATTAATTAGCGATGAGTCTACTGAGTATTTCTATGAAATGCTCATTTCTATTTTAACAATATTTGCAGATCTCGGAGTGGGTGGCAAGTGATGAATGATTGTGGCAATAGTCGTTAAATAATTGAAAATCTTGTTTTGATGATCCGTATTTTCCAAACTTTGGATATTTTTGAGATTTTCAATTATTTGAGAATTTATGACATTGTCAATTGTTTTGTAACACTAATGGTTCGATTTATTATTCTGAATTATTTCATAAATATTTTTAATTTTTATTGACCATTACAGTTTATTTAATGTTTCCAAAAATGAAACTCAGCTATTTCTTCCGCTAAAATATTATATTAAAGTTAGACCAGACGATGACGTGGTAAACCGGGTATTTAGAACTCGGGGCACTACATTTAAGGCCTCAAAATCAACCACAAAGAATACACAATACGATTCAAACAAAAAACTTCAAAAGCTTTTATTACTCAAATGAAATCGTAAAGTATATAAAGAAAACTTACAGATCTAAAGAAATCAGAATAAACTCAAACTCGCACAAACCACAAAGAAATATTACAGATTCAACACTGTAATCAACCACTAAGAGTTCCCTCTGATTATACACGAAGAATCAGAGTTAAAACCACACAGAAAATGCAAGAGATGAGAGTTCTCTGTTCAGAACCATGAAGAAGATGGAAATGGAAGAGAGAATACAAAGAGAGATCATATGAGAGTATTCTGGAATAATGAAAGGTGAGGCTTCGTCTTCAGTCCTTATCAGATAGGTGGATGGCTAGGATGAATTAGAAATGATCCAACGGTTGTCAATAAAGAGGTGGTGTAGCGACCAAGAAATTTCAAGTTTTTTTTAAAAAAAAAAATTTAGTTTTATAAAAAAAAAAAATTGTCGTTACAACTCTCCAAATTTTAAAGATCATTATTTAATAACTATAGCACTCGTCTAGTCATTTACAAGTGAAATTAAATTTATTTTAATCAGAGTCCAATTCCAAATTTATTAAAAATATCTCCATTTTTCCTTATTAAATTATTTTAAGTCCAAATACGAAATTCAATTTTATCTCAAAATTTATTTATTCTCAAATTTATTTTCAGTCCAAAATAAATCAGTTTTAAATACATTGCCTAATCGAAGTTAGTCTAATTTTTAGTTAATTATCCTAAACTAATCCTACCTAACTAATTCTACCTAATTCCCCCCCCCCCCCCCCCACATTTTTGCTCCTTCTTTTTTTTTTCTTTTCCACCCATTTCATCATCATTTTGTCCCAATCAATCACCATACTTTACACCACTTTCCACTTCATTCCAACCTAATTTCTCCACTAATCCATTTCTTTTCTTTTTCTTTTCCCATCACTTCATCATTTTAAATTCTTTTCACTCCAAATTGTCCCCCCAATTCTTGCTATAAATAGAGCATGACTTGGAGAGGAAAAATGCACCAAGACAAGAGAGAAAAAAATATAGAGAGGGAAAAATAGTAGAGAGAAATTTGTGAGTAGAGAGAAAAATAGAGAGAAATATTTGTTTTCTCGTGAGTGTTTTTAAAATCTATTATTTCAGCCCTATAGTTTAATATTCGTTTTGAGTTTCAACTCAACTTTTAAAAATTTACATTTTAGTCCCTCAACTTTTAAAGTATTCATTTTAGCCCATCAACTTTCAAAAGTATTCATTTTAGTCCCTCAACTTTCAAAAGTATTCATTTTAGTCCCTCAACTTTTGATGCGAACCCCTTTGGTGTTTGAACCAAAAATTCCCACAACAATTTTGTATCAACCCAAGAAAGCTAAAAAATGTAATAAATGAAGAATCTTGACCCAAGTTTAACCCAACCAAAATTCTAAGGAAAGTTAACTCTAACTCAATGGAGAGATTAAGACAAATACCAAGATTTGTGGAATAAACAACAACAACCAATACACAAGATAAACTCTCAATATACAAGTTGAAGTAATATTCCAAGAAAAGTTACAAGTGAAGAAAGGATTTACCTCTTTTAAATGCTCTCAATGGAGTATTCAATGCCCCAAAAAAACTAACTAGGGTTTGAAGGCTTTACAATAGATATACAAAGTGAAAGAAAAAGAATGTTGCGAAATTGCAAAAAAAACCCCGCATTTACATTCGGGAAACTTTCGGTCGACCGAAACTATTTCGGTCGAACAACAGGTTGACCGAAATAGCACTTTCGATCGTACAAAGGTCAACCGAACCCTCCTGAGGCTTGCTCCAAAAATTCCTGCAGAGTTTCGATCGACCGGAGTGATTTTTGGTTGACCGAAATGTCCTGAGCATCCAAAAATAGGCAATTGACCTCCATCTTGTTTTCTTCCATGTGAACTTGATTTCGGAGCTTGAAAATGAGTCCCGCCATCGACTCTTGGACCTCTTTAGCCTTGGATCTTGTCATAGGCCCCACCGGTATTGTTATCGAGGGTTGACTTGTTTGACTTTGACTCGGTTGACTCCTTTGATTCTCATCAACCTTCAAAATATTCATTCTAGTCCCTCAACTTTCAAAAGTATTCATTTTAGTCCCTCAATTTTCAAATCATCAATTTCAGTCCCCAAATTGTAAATTATCATTTTTAAACTATAAATTTCAAAAGATTAATTTAACTTATTATTCTAATTGGCTAGACGAAGCATATGGAGATTTGAAAGATTGAAGTCATTCCCGCTCAACCACACTCGTTAAGTTTAAGGTAGACTCTTATCTACAAGTTTACGTTTTTCAAAAGTGCGCATCAATAATTATTTGGATTATAAGTTTAACATGTATCATTGTGTTCATGAGAACTACTTGCTTTTTGAGCATGAGGCTATGTTACGAGAATTTACTTGCTTAAATGCATGAAACTTGAAGTATTTACTTACTTGTTCATGAGAATACTGGTGATCGTTAGACACCTGAGAATTGAACTTGTATGTTCATGAGAATACTGGTGATCGTTAGACACCTGAGACTTGAATATCATGATTATGTATTTTAATTTATGATGTTAAATGATTATTGTGCGCGAGTCTACTGAGTATTTCTTTTGAAATGCTCACTCCATTTTTAACAACAATTTCAGAGATCGGAAGCGGTGGCGAGTGATGGGCAATGATGGCAAACATTTATTTTTAAATTATTTTGAAAGTTGAGATTTTTTGGAACTTGTTTATTTATCTGAGTTTTGAAATTTTATGGAATGTTTCTCAAGTGAATTTATTTAAATGTGAGTTCCGTTGAAATTTTTCAAATGAATGTGATGTTTGGATTTTCTTAAAATTCATTTATTTTCGCAATATTTGTTAAATATATATTTTAAAGAGAGACGAAGTAGCGTTCCGGGTTTCACGGAACTCGGGGCGTTACAGGTGGTGTAATGATATGGGCCAATGATCCGGCATAAAGAATGGGCCGGAATATGTTGGGTCTCTATATGGGTATTGGGCTCCAGCTTTGAATCCTCTTATTTTGGGCTTCAGCTCTTTATTTCAATCAATGGGCCAATCCTTTTAATTCAAAATCTTGGGCTAAATATTGTGGGCTGATCCAAATGTCTTCACACACTATTTCTCCTTCATCTACTTATGGAAATATTCACAATCTTTGATACATTTCGATGATTTTCTATTTTTAATTCAAAATCTTATAATGTTTTATATGTTCGTTGGATTTTTGATACTGCTCACAGTTCTATACAACTCAAGCCAGTGTTTCATCTTTAATGGCATTACCAGATGGTGAAATAGTACATGTCACACTCTTATAAGAACATCAAAAGTAAAAATCTCTACAATCTGTGATGTTCTTTATGTTCTCAGTTTATCTTTCAATTTAATTTCAGCAAAGAAAAAGGCTCAAAAACTAAATTGTTGCCTTGTCTTTTTCTCTGGTTATTGTTATATGCACCATTGTGTCTAATTTCATTGCGGGGCCCTAAATATCACAATGTATTAGTTCAAAACATTTTTAGTTTGTGTTAGCTAATAAGAAATTATAGTCCATGTAAACTGGTTAATGGACATATACAACAAGGTTTATAACTAGTTGATCTGTGTACTTGAACATCGTTGTCTAAACTGAATTAGAGTAGGAGGATTGCCCTTTTGCATCTATTAATCCTTACTTTACGTCACCAATTCTAGTCATTTTCCAAGTCAAAAGGTCTTGCATCATACATCAGAAAGCGTGTGTGAAAACACCTTAGCAAGATGCTATTCTTGAAAGAAAACATCAACATATTCAATATGACACAAGAGCATTGAAATTACAAAGTAGCATTTGACTGAGGTATTGGAACAATTGTGTTCTTACAACGTATAGATCATTAATAAGACCTTAATTCAATCGATGAATCACATAAGACCTTTGAGATTTTCTTAAAAAATAAACCCAACTATACACATCTTAAGGTCATTGGGATTTGAATGTTTCCAATACCCTTGTCAACGGGAGGCACAAATTATCCTAGAGTTTGAAATGTGTCTTTATTAGATACCCTTTTAGTGTTGAAGGATATATAGACTACTGGACCTAGGCTGGAAAAAACTAATTTCTTGAAATGATAATTTTCATGAAACTATTTTCACTTCAAAAGTAACAATGTCGAAAACCTTCTCAATCCTATAACAAATCTAAATGAAGTTAGTTTTCCTCAAGATCCTATCACACTAGCGATGACCTTGTCCCAATTGATTAGGTTCGTGGAGCGAGTTCTAGGTGGGTCATCTGCCCCATGGACCCACCAATCTTTTTAAAATGCAAAAATAAAAAAAATTATATAATAGGAAAAATAAAGGGACGGGAGAGTCACCATGACCCACCCAAGTCGTAGGGAGGGTGAGGGGCTCACAGATCTAGGGCGAGGCATGCCAACTCCGAACTTGACCAATTGATATCCCTATATCATACTAATCTCCAATCCTCTAATTCATGGTGAATCTACGATTTCCCATTTGGTGAAATTTTGTTTATAAATAAATAGCCACATGGCTAAAACTTATTGAATCATTTTTTGAAAAATCGATTTCTGCTTTTCAGAGATTCACTCCACCATTTTTTACATTTCAAAAAAATGGACTAATGAAATATTGTGACGACACTATTTATAAACAATCGTTTATAAAAGGATTTGTCAAAGAGAGCTCAAAATGTCGATTTAGAAGACACAACAACCACTGAATCACCCAATTCACAAACAAATTAGATGGTTAGCCTACTAACCAATCTTCATTTGATCATTCCCTTATATTTGCCTCAAAGAATTACCAGAATAAAGAGGATCTAGCATACTTGCAAGACTTCATATTCCATCATGCCACTTCACTTCTTTCAGAAATTAGACAACTAGAAAGTCCAAATTATGTTAGGTAATCCTTTTTCCCTTAGTGCTAGTGTGTCTTAAGAAAAGTTTTTCACACCATACAAAGCGTTTGGTGACTTCAATACCCTCACAAACAGAGCCTAATTATTATCTAGAAGTGAGAACATCCCTTAAATAGAGAGCAGTCATGAAAGCAAAAATTGATGATCATGAACTTACTAATACATGGATGATTGTTGAATTACTCCGTGATAAAGAAGTAATAAGCTGAAAATGGGTTCACAAAATAAAATTTAATGCTAATGTGAGCATAGAAATATATATAATGTTAGACTTGTAATGTAGCAGCTACAATCTCACAGTAGATGGGTAAGGAAAATATGACTAATTTATAAGCTAAGTGACAATTCTCAATTGGTATGAGACTTTTGGGTGAAAGTCCAAGAGAAAAATTGTGCGGCCTAGGCCCAAAACGGACAATATCACACCGAGTGGATTGGGATGTTACAAATGAAATCAGAATCTAAGCCCAGTCGAAAGCATGGCCAATGAGGACGTCAGGCCCCTTTATGTGGGGAGATTGTTGCAGCCAGAACCTCACATCTCTTAGCTAGGTAAGGGAAATATGACTAATTTATAAGCTAAAGGACTATTTCCAATTGGTATGAGGCAGATTGGGTGTAAACCCAAGAG
This sequence comes from Ligustrum vulgare, assembly GCA_963555705.1. Classification (NCBI taxonomy): domain Eukaryota; kingdom Viridiplantae; phylum Streptophyta; class Magnoliopsida; order Lamiales; family Oleaceae; genus Ligustrum; species Ligustrum vulgare. Next base: position 30,977,860 of record OY743173.1, read on the forward strand.
CAAAACTGTGCGACCTAGGTCTAACACGGACAATATCATATCAAGGGGGTTGGGTCGTTACAAATTGTATCAGAGCCTAAGCCTAGTAGGAAGTGTGGCCAACAAGGATGTTGGGCCCCTTTAGGTGGGTGATTGCAACAGTCATGAGCGCACATCATCTATGTAAGGAAAATATGACTAGTTTATAAGTTAAATGACCATTCCCAATTGGTACGAGGCATTTTGGGTTAAATCCCAAGAGTGCAAAACTGTGTGGCCTGGGCCCAAAGCGGATAATATCATATCAAGTGCACTAGGATGTTACATTTAGCAAAGGGATACACACAAAAGAAGGCTTGTATTAACCTGAAACATTCTAACCCAGTTAGAAATGATTACTATAAGGACCTTATTAATTAGCTGCTATCCCAATGAAAGGATGGTATTTAGATCAACTTGATGTTAACAATGGTTTTTAGCATGGAGACTTAGAAGATAAATTGTACATGGAAACTACCATTTGGATACTCTAGTGAAAACGGTAGAAAAGTGTTTAAGCTTAGCAAAAGTCTTTATGGACTTAAGCAAGCTTCATACAAATGGTATTTGTAACCTTTCTAATTTTATTATTTAGTAGGGATATACTCATCTAAGGATGATTATAATTTGTTAAAAAAGTCAACTAACATATCTTTCACAAACATCTTAGTGTATATAACATGGTAGGTTTTGGAAATTGCATGCACACAATCAATCAAGTGCTCACTTGATGATAAGTTCAAAATTGAAAGCATTTAAAATTATAGTATTTTATTTTTGTTGCTAAGTCTACCTCTTCTATTTAAGTTGTCAATGGCCTATTATGCATTAAATTGTAATTGAGGAAAGTTTAGTGGCATTTTGAAACTTAATGGAAGTTTTGTGGCCAAGTTACATATTTACCTAAAATTGGGACTAAATTGCAATTTACACAGACTATAAAATATAACCCTAATTTCCCAGACAATCTTAAGCATATCTACCTCTCTCACATCCGTCTCTCCAACCTTTCTCACCTCCCATTGCTGCTGATAGCGTCTAGTCGACAGTCTCACCACTACGCCATGGTAAAGACAACCCTCGCCTCCCCTTTCTCCTCCTTCCTACACACACATAGAGCACACCACTACAGCCACACCCGTACACACCCACACAACCAGTTTACACACACACACACATCACATACACTTGCATATGGATTTATCTATCATCTACATATGTAATTCGGATTTGAATCTTTATTTTAAATTTCATATTTTACATGTTAATTTCGGATTTGGGGATTTTATGATGATGCTAGTACATATGTAGATCTTTACTGTGTATATTTAAAGTTGTTGTCAGATTTTCGAATTTTAGAAAATTAGGTGGTTTTGGTTGATTTTAGACTTAATTTGGAACTTCAACTGAAATTTTCAGATTCGTTAATAGTTAGATTATTAATTGAGTAATTTTGTAAAGTTAGGTTAAGTTATTTAATTTTTAGTTTGAGTCGAATTAAATGAAAAGAAAATTTTCTGAAGTGCATTGAAATTAACCTCTTGTTTCGAATATGGTGTTAGGTGTTGGACATAACTTAATGTCATGTTTAGGTTTAATTGTGAATGTGTTTTTGAATTAAAAATTATATCTTATTTGATGAATGAAAATAACTAGGATTTTTTGGTACATTGATGTTACAGACAACCGAGACTCCTCCACTTGCAAATCCAGGCAAATCCAGGAAGTGAACCTTAAGGACTCCAAGTAAACTTCTCCTATATTTAATGTTGATTAATTTTCTTAAATGACTTTCTTACCTCCTTTTGATATTTTTTGTCAATTTATACAAGTATGTATTATCTATGGAAAGCATGATTGGTCATCAAATTTGATAAGTCAAATGTTTTCAAATGCAGAATGCAGAAAAATGCAAGTTTTCTCAAAAGATATGTATCCCAAGTTTTAAGAAAGAAATTGGTGTACTTTCATGTTGAGCAATCTAGTTGTACAACTATAGTTGACATTATTGTTGACAACTCAGATGTGGCACGATCTTGTTAACTTGCACATCACATCACCTTTTAAATCAACATCACAATTTGTCACTCTAGGTTGTCATCAAAAATTGTACAAATATCATTTTTCTTCCATGTTACGAAAGAAGTGAGTGAAAATTGGGACACGAGGGAATGGTGTACTTAATTTAAACCTTATTGTCGTGGAATGTTAAACCGCATTGCAATGGAAAAGTAAATGTTAAATCGCATTGTGGTGAAAAGTTAATCTTAAACGCTCTTCGATTTTATCGGTAAATATAACTTGGTTCCAAATAAGTTCCAAATAAGAACTATCCACTGCTCTTCAACTGGCTGGAAGATACGTCAAGTGAACCCACGAAAGTAATGAAATGAGGTTTTGAAAGGATAAAGTAATTTTTTTTTAAAAGTTAAAGTAAATGGGGATATATATTTCAAAGTATTAAGGCATTTCATGTCATAAGAATACATAATGTGCATGAAGCTCACTTGTTGAGATTTAGCTCACCCGTTCATTTCTCTCCCTATTTCAAGTGATGAGAGTTAGATGATTCGAGGAGAGTATTTAGTGGAAAACTCAAGCATTACTTGTGTTTGCAGGTAGGATTTAGTTTTAAATAATTTGTTCATGTTTTATTGAATTAAATTATCCTTTTTGTGGAGTTGGAGAGTGATTTTTAAATGGTTTGGTTGGGTTTGGATGTAGAAGAGTTGTTGTTTGATGTTTTTAAATCGTTGTGGTGTTGTGGTACACTCAATAGGTTGTAGTGATGGTAACGGGTCGGGTTCGGGTCGGGTCGGTCATTCCGCGTCACGCCCCGCGAAGCTATTACCTGTCCCATACCCGTCCCGTGAACCCGCTAGATACGGGGCTGGTCGGGTTCCTTTGCCGACCCGTTTGCGACCCGAATTTTTTTTTTCTTTTCTCTTCTCTTTCCCTTCTATCGTTATGTATTCTAATGATAATTTTTTGATGGGTTTTAATTCTTGGATCCATTTTCAATTTAGTTAATAAGAATGAAATGACAAAAAAAAAAAAAATGAATGCAACAATTGAATTGCTCAACAACTACCGTAGTTGGTAAGTCTTCCATTTTTTATCATATTGATTTTAGACAAAAATCAATATGATAAAAATATAAATAAATAAATCATGCTTTATAAATTAAATGACGAGTTTCAACTGATAAATGACTTCATGTTCATTCTTTTAGTTTAATGATTAACTTATACAGTGTCTTGAATTAAATAACGAGTTCCAATTTTTTTTTTAATTTTATATTATAGCGGGTCAGGTCAATAATGGGGCGGGTTGGACCCGACCCAAACTCGACCCGAACTCGCGGCGGATTTTCAATTTCCATCCCAAACCCGCCCCGCGGGTTGGCGGGGTAGATTTTCGCCCCATTAGGGGCGGGTACCTGTTGGGTCGGGTTTTTTTGCCATCCCTAATAGGTTGGCTAAGTCTAATTTATAGTGGAGATTTCGCCAAAATTTTTGCTGAATTTCACATTTAAAAATAATTTTTTTAATATTTAAAATGATTTATTTTCTCATTAAATTTAAAGAAATTCAACACGTCTATGTTTAAGATTTTAAACTTGGAATTATTACATTAGAGTTTTAAGTTTCTTTACCCTCAACTTCTTCTAATGTTGTTCCTCAAATAATTGACCGGCATGACAATGTGACAAAACAATAAATAAATGATCAAAGATGAGTTAAAAATCTATGGAACACATAATAAAGTGTAGGGTCTCATCAAATTACCTGAATTTTGTAAAAGGGTTGGATGCAAATAGGTCTTCAAGACCAAGTGCGACTACGGTAATATCGAACAACATAAAGTTAGACTTGTTACCAAATATTTTACTCTGATGGATGGAATTGATTGCAAGGAGACTGATAAGGTTATTTTATACATTTATTTATATGTCAAAATTAAGATTTTATATTGTCCTCAAGAATAAATTCTACTTTATGTTTATTTGTTTACATTTCAGAAAACATCCCAAAAGATAGGGAATGAAGCATTTGAAGTAAATTAAAGGGAAAAAGAGGATAAATTGAGCTTAATTGTGCACATGAGGAATTGATGGAGTAAATTGAGGCTAAAATGGAGCTAATCAGAAGAAATCAAAAGTATGGGGACCAAAATGTTGTAATTGAAAGTCAAAGACTTAAGGTGCAAATAAAGGAGGACCTTATTAAACAGAATTGAAAACATGAAAATTGCGCTAAATGGGACAATGCGCGGGCTCGCCTATCAATGGCGCGAGGCAGCTTGAACCACACAAAAAAGGCAAAATTGATTTTGTTCAACTGCGCGATCAGATGATTTAAGCCTACGCGGCCTCCCAGACTTCTGAGTGGGTCGACTATGCGCTTTTTGCACGCGGATCCAATAGGTTTTTTCCCTCTACAATAAAGTTTTCTCTACAAGGTAGATATAAAACATAAGAGGCACAAAATCGAGATCTTTGCCTCACCTAAGAACAGCCTAAAACTCATATTTCAATATCAAACTCATGGGAGAACGAAGGAAAGGAAAGGATGAAACTTGAAGATCACATGAAGAATCTATTCTTTGTGTAAGATTTCTTTTCTTTTATGTTCATTTCAGTGAGCGCCTATTTTTATTGTTTTTGTTCTTTAGTTATGACGTGTAACTAAATTCTCTTGTTGATATGAACGATGTAGCCTAGTTTAATTATTTTAATTCCAAATTGCATATTTTAATTAATTTCTTGATATTGTTGGTTGTTTTTATAATTCGAGAGATGGGTTAACAATCTAGACCTAAGAATAAAATACATTAATTGAATAAAAGATAGAGATATACTTTTGTTATTACTACGATCATTATATGAATTCTTGTATTTTATACACTTAGTTAAGGAATTATTTTGACACTCTGTAGAGATACATGGTTGATTTAATTAGGTAGAATTGATTTAAATTCGAGAGATGAATTCCAATATACATGTGTGAATTCGACTGAATGCATTATTAGGAAATTAAATTGGAGTTTGAGTTAATTTAATTGGCTAGGTGAAATTGTAAATCCCAACACTTTTAAAATCGTTTTTAAAAGCAAAGCAATTTCGTACTTTAATTCATTCATACTATGATTTTAGTTTAGTAATCAACAAAACACTTTACGATTATTCAAATAGAGTTAGGAACTAACAATTTTGATAATTAATAAGCAGTCCTCATTGGAACAATGATTCGAACTCTCAGGTTCACTTTATTACTCTTCAAGATCCTACACTTGCGGAGTATTTTGCATTGCAAAATAAGTGATCAAGTTTTTGGCACCGTTGCCGAATACTGTTTAACATTAATATCAATACTACTTAGTTTTTACTTTAGTTTGAATTTTTATTTGCATTAATTTTTTTGTTTACTTTTTGCTTTATTTTAATTTACATTAAGAATGCTACCAGCTGTTATTTAACAGCAACAAAATCATGGGGGACTTCCTTTAAGAGACTACATAGTTCCTCCAATGGGTAACATTGGAACTTGTGTGGTGCTGTAGGCAATTCCATCAAACATTTATGAAGTCAAGACTTCTTTGATTTCACCAAAATATGGCTGTATTTCACAGGTTACCTTCCGAAGACCCACATGCAAATCTTTGGGGTTTTCAAAAAATATTTGATATGCAGCGCATGAAAGGGGTTCTAGATGAGACAGTTAAAATTAAGTTATTTTCCTTCTAACTAGCCGATAAAGCAGATGATTGGTGCTATGCCTTTCCTGCACACTCAATTGCATCATGGAAAATTCTTACAAGTTTGTGGACAAATTTTTCCCACTGGTCGCATGTCAAAACTTAAATATGAAATCCTATCTTTCAATTAACAGCCAGTGGAATCAGTTTTTGAGGCTTGAGAAATGTTTAATGAGCTCATACGATAGTGTCCAACACATGGAATAACAGACCAGATCTTGGTGCAGACATTTTATAATGAGTTGACTTGTGACAACAAAGAGCGCGCAAATTCAGCAGCAAGAGGATCAGTAATGGACATGACCTATGAAGAGGCTTCAGGAATTTTTAAAAAATGACTGCAATCAGTTATCAATGGTACTCGGATCATTCTATACCAAAATCTGGAGGAATAGTTGCATTTAATGAAATTACAGCACTAAATGCTAAATTGGATGCACTAACGAAGAAATTTCACAATTTGAATTATCAGCTAGTTCACGCAGTGCAGACAACTTTAGTTTGTGATTTCTGCTTCTAAAATCACTCTTTAAAAGATTGTCCAGTAGCTCATCAAAGTCAACCAAATTTGTAGTGAGAAAATCTTGTGGGAAATGGGCAACTGGGTGGTCATTACTTCCAAACTTACAATCTAGGATGGAAGAACCATCCCAACTTCTCGTGGTCGAACAATTAGGACATTCAACGCCCACCTGGTTTATAACAGTAGGAACAAGTCCAAACAACTTTGAAAGAAAACATGGATATGATAATCAGGTGGTTAAAAGCGAACATGAGATGTTACAGAGTCAACAAGCTGAACTCAAGGATTTGAGAAATCAAATGGGTCAATTAGCAACAAGCAAATCATAGAGACAGAAAGGACAGTTACCAAGTGATACTGAACCAACTCGTGTGAGCATGTAAACACAATAACAAATAGGAGTGGGGTTTAGTAGTTGCCTGAAATAACTGTGGAGGAGTATAAAAATGAAAGGAAACAAAATGTGGTCAAGGAGAAGAAGATTGAGGAAGAGCAGTGGTCAACTACAAAATTTCAAGAAAATATCAAAGAAATAGTTCGAGTTCGACCCCTAGTCAAAGCTTATATTCCACTAATTCCATATTCTCAATGAGTAATAAAGCGTAAGCTAAGGAAGAAAAAGAAAAGACAGGCCCTTAGCCCTTTTACCTAGAAGTAGCTATCCCTAGTGAAAGATCTTAGCGGCTTGCCCAATTTGAACATTTGAAACATTCTTTCTTGTCTTCTGGCCAGAGAGAGGGGATGAAGCCGAGCTGGAATTCATGATTGGGATCATAAAGAAAGGTCGGGATTTTCGCTTAAAGCCGATTTCCAAAAAAAAAAAGAGAATAGATCTTCCATTTTTATACCACATATCCTATTTTGACACCAAGAAATAAGGTTTTTCTAGAAATAGAAATGAATTGTTAGAAATTCATTTGGAATAAGAGTTTTTCATTAACAAAAATTTCTTTCATATCCAAATTCGATATAACCATATACATATAAAATGACAGCAATGGAATGCCAATCCTTGGAATTTATTTGTAAACAAAACTATTTATCTCAATCATATAATATTATCTCATAATACTGATGAGATTATTTTCACATTAGCCACATCCGTGCTATCATGTGATATTATCTTATCATACATCAACATTTTTCTTGTTGGATAATTTATTTTCATCTGTCCTTTCAATACAGATAATGATAACTTCTGGTACCGTTTGATAAAACATTTTCATAATCCAACAACCTTTTGATAATAGTAACTTCTAGTACCATTTGTTGTAATATCAAATAACAACAATATATTAAATTTATATGAGTAGAAATATTTAAAACCAGTAGAACCAACCATATATGTGGTAACGTAATATGCTGGAAACTTGTAGAACCAACCATATAGGTGGTAACGTAATATGTATATTTAAAACTGATAAAACCAACTACATAGATGGTAACAATATAATGAAATAATTACCTTTCATAAATGAGCAAGTTATAATTCCAGTCAAGGTATTCATAATAGTCCAATCCGTTACGATAATGAGTTATATTTAATCAATAGCTCAATACATCACGTCATGGTAAGAATTATATTATTTGTACCTTATTGATCACATAATAGTGCTAAACACTTGTAATATATATTTTGTCAATATTAGTCATAAGATCAATAATCATGATTGATTCAATACGTTAATTTACGATTAATATATTTTAACGTATTATCAAGGGCAAAATCGTCCATATTTTAATATATTGATCATATGAATAAATCAAAACCGTCAATAGGTATGAAATTTAATTTAGAACAAACTTACTTTTAGTCCGAAGTTCAAAATCTCGCCGGACGAAGCTGCCACGTTCGACTACCGAAAAATGTCCAAAATTGCACCAAGCAAAAATGTAAGAGCACATAAAAATTCGGAATGTTGAGATGAACAAACTGCCTTTTGACACCGTCACCGGAATCTCCCTCACGCGCCGCGTGGACATCACTTGTCTCACGCGCCGCCGTTGACACGAGCCGGTGCCAGAGATTCGTCTCGCCGCCGTAGTTTCAGATCCGGTCTCCGATCATCGATTGGATGTATGGTTTTGCGTAGATTAGCTTTGAAAGTTTCGAATTTTTCCAATTTTCCTTTATGCACACATCGAGACCACGTTTCTTTCCTCGTATGAAACTTTTTGGATCATGCAAAGTTTCCATCTTTCTTGAAGTTTTCAGATCTACAATATGTGGGTTATTTTCTAAAGTTAAAAGTATTTGATTTGGGTAAGGAAAACATTGATTGATAATAATCAGGTTTTTGATACAGAGGTTCATCATTTAGATGCAACTATAGAGTATACTCCCGTCGTATTACTTAATTTGCTGGAGACTCGTGCTGATAACATGTTGTAAAACTATCAAATGTTGTAAAACTATCAAAATATAAGAACAACAGAATAGAGAGGTAGAGAGAATAGAGAGAATTCATTCTCATTAGTGATGCGTGTCGTAATGCACCAAAATAATAATTAAATTCCTTGTTCACTATTACTAAGAATATAGCAGTGGAAGCAAGGGTCGATCCCACGAGGAACGGGAACTAATTTAATGCCATGTCAATTAGAATTATAAGGGGGGTTTTGAGTTGAAAATTGCAATTAATCTAAATAATCAAATAAAGATGTAAAATAGCTGGAATAAAAATCAATTAATAAGAAATCCTAGTTCTCAGGTTCGGTTGTACCCTATCATGATATTGTCATTCCCTAAGCAACGCATGTACTATTTCCTTTGTTTTATTTATCACCCGGAATAATCAAAAAGCTCTGATTAATCCAATTGTTCCTTAATAATAATCAATTAGAATTAGTTCTCCAATCAATTTAGAGTGAATGAACAACCTAGAATAAGCTCCCTAGATTTAATTCATTAACTATGTGAAAACAAGAAGAATTAGGTGAACTAAATTATCAATTACATATGCTCGAATTGATTAATCTAGATTGAATTTTCATATGGAAATATAAAATTACCAATTGCTACTATGATTTGAATAACAAGACAAATACGAATCCAATTACCCAAATTAGCAAACATCAACACAATAATTAAAAGACAAGGCCTTAATCAATTAATAAATTGTCTTGACGAAATTGATGTTCATGAGAAATCCAATAAATAAAATATAAAAACAAGAACTACGTTACGAGTTTGAGGAATGAATAATAAAATAATATGAACACAACGTCCCCCTTGAACTAGGTTGAGAAGATTAGCCACGCATTGCCATGAAGAATTCCCCAAAAATATTGTCTTGATTAACCTTGATTTTGCCCGGAATTTCTTCTCTTCAAACTTTGATATTGGTGGCTCTCAAAAATAATTCTCTCCTCTCTTTGGTACTGAATTGCTCCTTTTATAGAGCTCAAATTCGTGCCCTAACTTAGCCAAAAAGAAATACCAAAGATAGAGTTTAAGTTGAATTAGGAAACAATTTCCTTTTTTTTTCGGGCTTAAGTTACGGCCGTAATATAATGTGTTACGGCCGTAACTCACTTTCTGTTTAATTTCTACGCAATTGATTCACTTCTTACGGCCGTGACTTTGCATTCAATACGGCCGTAAGATCCTTGTTACGGCCGTGACTTGGTTTCTGCAAATTTTCGTACTTTTGTTTAATCAGCTTCTTACGGCCGTGACTTTCATGGTTGCGGCCGTAAATTATTTATATGCCAGGTCCTCGAACTTCCTTTTTACGTGCTTTTTAGTCTTTTTTCCTTCTTTTCTTGTCATTTGCGATCCTACACAATATAAAACATAAAATGCATTAAGCAATACTTAATTAGGATCAAACTAACAGTAATTCGAGGCAACAAGTAAAGAAATAAAGTGCTAGTAAAGCACTTATCAAATCCCCCCACACTTGAACCATTGTTCGTCCTCGAATAATGATAGAAAAGAACTAAAGCACGACTCGAATGAACATGTTAGACTTTTAAATCTGGAAAGTCAAGGTCACAACCCACTTCTTTTTAGCACGAAAATCAAATTGCATAATCGGAGTGTGTTAGTGTGTGTAAGAGATGCATCACCCAATATTCTCCGAACAAAAATGAAAATTTATACCCCAATGTGGATTATATCCTTTCACCTCTCGTGAGTTCTCTCTGAATTTATCAATTCCCCATAAAAATGTAAGTTTTGACTAATTCAAGTAAATGTCAACAGATTAGTGCGGTTTATCTCATGGTAAAAATTCAGTCAATACACAGTTTCAGATCAAAAGGGCACAAAATATAGACCAAGCAATTCAAACCACTCATAAGTACATGTAATGGGAGCCAACACTCTCACCGGATATCTCTCTTCGCACAAAGTGTATATAAAGGTGAAAATTTTACGCTCAACTCACTGCATGAAAAACTTGTTACCACAGATTGCTCAAATGTCAAAACCGGAGCCAACAATAACACAAGTGCAAAGCAAAGGTCTTTGTTGGGTTGTAGCGGGGCTTCGGGTCAGGTGGGATAAAAGGGAAACATTTAGGCTGAATCGAGAAGGAGTTTCACAAGCCGAATCGGTTCAATTATAACATTCCTTCTTTCTTCTTCAACATGAAAATAATCTTCCTGCTATCCAACTGATTTAACACTAGACTTCTATTTGTGCAGCTTGAGTGTTTATTTTCAATACTAGCAAATGTTCATGACCTCGTAATTTGAGAACTGGCCTGAACTTCTCTCTCTTTTTTTTTTTTTTTCAAACATATACTGCAATTTTTCTCTTTTGGTCAAATCACCCCCACAATCCCCAATGACACAAGATCGAATTTCCACTTTGAAACTTAATCCACCTCAAACTTCTCAACCAACACAAGCTTGTGAATCCGTTCTCTATAGGTTCAAGAAAAAGGATAACATGAAAGAACGGGTGTCCGTGGCTTGTAGTGTGGTATTAATATTTCAAAGAAAGGCTAAGGCTCAAAGGATCTTCTATTGGTAAATGTACAATGGTAGGCTTATTTAGAAGGCCAAATTTGGTTCATCCTAGTGCCTTTACTATATTTTGCACTCGAGCCAAGAAGCTACTACGGCATGTACACAAAAGCATATCCAAGAACAAATCAACCATGCAGGACACACATTAAAAAAATAAGAGCTTTATATAAAGAATAAAAGTAGCTCATAGGCTCAAAAGCTCACAAATTATGGTTTATATGTGTGTCTCCCATCCAATTATGAGTTTTGGTCATTGCTCGGTCTTAGGGTCGAATTGAAAAATGCAAAAAATCTAGTGGCCAAAGGGGTGAATCTCTTTACTCGGGGTAGTTATCAGTCATATCAAATTTGGGTTTGAATCTACTAGGTTGCAGAGATATGGCATTTTGTCCCCATTTTCAAACCTATTCGGAAAGTATTGGAAAATTCATCTCTACGTGCTCAATTCATGTCCAATTATGCAATTTAGGAGTTGGTAGTTCAAAAATTATGATAAGTGGGGTCGCTTCCTATCAAAGATTAAAATGGATGCTGACTCAAACTGAATTTTAACGTTTCGACTACAGAAAGTAGATAAAGACATTAAGCTTACAATCAATTCAATTCCCCCCCCCCCCACACTTAAACAAAACAATGTCCTCATTGAAAAATAAAGCTAAATAATAAAAGGGAAGTTATGCGCGAGGGGACCGTTTTAAAATTTTGAAAAAGGGTAGACTTACGGCCGTGAAGGTATGACTTACGGCCGTAAGTCACAGTCTGAAAAAAATTGCCAAGAAACAATTACGGCCGTAAAAATGTAATTACGGACGTAATAAGGCCTCTGTATAAAAACTGGAATTGAGTTACGGCCGTAAAAATGTTAACTTACGGCCGTAACAAGGCTACTGAATTTTTTTATTTTTTATTTTTTTATTTTTCAAATGAAATGACTAAATAAACTAAAATTAACCAAAAAGTAAAATACGAAAATAAAAAGTTGAGGAGATAAAGAAACTCCCCTCTCGGGTTGCCTCCCGAGCAGCGCCTTTGTTTACTGTCGTTGGCTCGACTTGTTGTTTCCTCCTTCAACCGGGATTAGGTGGATTCCCAAAACTTAATTTTTTCTTCATGCTCTTCATTAAGATCTGCAAAATAGGAGGTAGAGATTTTTCATCAGAAATTGGTAATGAGATGGATGAGATTTTACCTGATTTCGGAGACTTTGGACAGTCCTTTCCACCAATATCGAGAACTTCCTGTACTAAAGAGTCATTAACATTAACAGAATAAACAGGATCATCACCAAAATTTTTCACGGAATCATAAATATTGAATTGAACAATTTTATTATCAAATTCCATGGAAAGTGTGCCACTACTAACATCTATCTTAGTTTTAGATGTTTTCAAAAATGGTCTACCTAACAAAATAGGAGTAGAGTTGGGGGAGTGGTCATCATTCATGTCCAATACATAAAAATCTGCAGGAAATACTAACCCGCCTACTTGCACTAGAATGTCTTCAACTACCCCGTCAGGATAAGCATTAGAACGATCGGCTAGTTGAATTATAACATTAGTTTCAATCATATTAGCAAGTTTTAATGCATTGTATGTAGACCTAGGCATTACATTTATAGATGCACCCAAATCTATTAATGCACGATCCAGCTTAGTGTTACCTATTTGGCATGGTATAGTGAACATACCTGGATCCTTGCATTTTGGGGGCAGTTTCCTTTGGAAGAGTGCTGACACATTTTCCCCCATTCTTACCATTTCATTTCCCATCAACTTCCGTTTGTTGGTGCACAGCTCCTTTAAGAACTTCGCGTATCGGGGCACTTGCTTGATTGTATCCAACAGTGGAATGTTCATTTCCACTTTCCTGAACATTTCCAGAATTTCCTTCTCCTTGCTTTCCTTAGTCGCCTTCGCTAACCTGCTCGGAAAAGGCGGTGGAGTTAGTTTCGCATTCACAATAGGTTCGGTTTTTACCTGAGAGTTTTGTGGAATGCTGTTTTTCTTTTCGACTTCTTTTTCTTCAACCTCCTCCTCTTCACTCGCGGTTGGCTTTGATTGTGGCGCCTCAATTTCTTTTCCACTTCGAAGAGTAATTGCACTTACATTCTTCGGATTCACCTCGGGTTGAGATGGCAATTTTTCTCCTGTTTGTGCCTCCAGTCTGTTAATAGCTGTGGCCATTTGACTCATTTGATTTTCCAGGTTTTGAATGCTGGATTTGGCATCCTGTTGAAATTGTAGAGTGTTAGTGGCCAAAGTTTTCATCATTTCTTCGAGAGACATACCTGATGATTGTGGCTTTTGCTGATATTGTCCCTGTGGATGGAAATTTCCATGTTGTTGAAAATTCCCTTGAGGCTTGTTGGAGATGAAACCTGGAGGTTTGTTATTCCCATAGCTCAAGTTCGGGTGGTCCCTCCAGCCAGGATTGTAGATATTGGAGTACGGGTTGTATTGCTGTTTTTGAAATGGAAACCCTTCTGCAGCCTTTACCTGTTCGCCATTCTCCTCTTGCAATACCGGGCAAGCATCAGTTTGATGTCCGAAGTTCGCACATATCCCGCATGCCTTGACTTGTTGTGCACTTCCTACAGCAAGTTGTTTAACGAGATTTGTTAGTTCAAACAGTTGACTTTCTATATTGGAACTACTTACCTCGTTCACGCGGCGAACTTGCATGTCTCGGGTTGGGTTAAATTGCTGAGTGTTTTCAGCCATGTTGGAAATCAAAGCCTGAGCCTGTTCTGGTGTTTTGTCCATTAAGGCACCTCCACTTGCGGCATCTATCATACTTCTATCCATTGGTAGCAGTCCTTCGTAGAAATATTGCACTAGTAGTTGTTCGCTGATTTGATGATGGGGGCAGCTCGAGATGAGCTTCTTGAAGCGCTCCCAATATTCATACAGCGATTCACCATTGTTTTGACGAACCCCGCAAATTTCCTTCCGGATTGTTCCAGCCCGAGAAACAGGAAAATATTTTTCCAAAAATAGCCTCTTCATGTCATTCCAGGTGGTGACTGATCCGGATGGTAAACAGTATAGCCAATCAGTAGCGACATCCTTTAACGAGAATGGAAAGGCCCTCATTTTAATTTGTTCCTCGGTAATACCAGTGGGTCTCATACTGTCACAAACCACGTGGAATTCCTTGAGATGCCTGTAAGGGTCTTCACCAGCATGTCCTCGAAAAGTTGGCAACAAGTGAATGAGTCCAGATTTGAGTTCAAAAGTTTTTCCCTCCTCCACTGTCGGAAAAGTGATACAGAGTGGCTGTTGAGCGACATCTGGGGTGGCCAATTGTTTAAGTGTCCTGTTGTTGAGGTTATTTGCTGCCATTTGTTCTAGTGCTTCCCTTCTTCGCTGTTGAAAAGTTCGCTCGATTTCTGGATCAAATAGAAAATATTCAGGATTAGTGGATCAAGTTTTATGCATATAAATAAATGAATAATTAAATAAAATTTTCGGAATTTCAATTTTTTTTTTTTTTTTTATTAAACCGAAAACAAAAATAAATAAATAAAAATGCAGAAAATAAAATTCTAATTGATTAAACAGAAAATTGGTTAACCATTCCCCGGCAACGGCGCCAAAAATTTGATGCGTGTCGTAATGCACCAAAATAATAATTAAATTCCTTGTTCACTATTACTAAGAATATAGCAGTGGAAGCAAAGGTCGATCCCACGAGGAACGGGAACTAATTTAATGTCATGTCAATTAGAATTATAAGGGGGGTTTTGAGTTGAAAATTGCAATTAATCTAAATAATCAAATAAAGATGTAAAATAGCTGGAATAAAAATCAATTAATAAGAAATCCTAGTTCTCAGGTTCGGTTGTGCCCTATCATGATATTGTCATTCCCCAAGCAACGCATGTACTATTTCCTTTGTTTTATTTATCACCCGGAATAATCAAAAAGCTCTGATTAATCCAATTCTTCCTTAATAATAATCAATTAGAATTAGTTCTCCAATCAATTTAGAGTGAATGAACAACCTAGAATAAGCTCCCTAGATTTAATTCATTAACTATGTGAAAACAAGAAGAATTAGGTGAACTAAATTATCAATTACATATGCTCGAATTGATTAATCTAGATTGGTTTTTCATATGGAAATATAAAATTACCAATTGCTACTATGAATTGAATAACAAGACAAATACGAATCCAATTACCCAAATTAGCAAACATCAACACAATAATTAAAAGACAAGGCCTTAATCAATTAATAAATTGTCTTGACGAAATTGATGTTCATGAGAAATCCAATAAATAAAATATAAAAACAAGAACTACGTTACGAGTTTGAGGAATGAATAATAAAATAATATGAACACAACGTCCCCCTTGAACTAGGTTGAGAAGATTAGTCACGCATTGCCATGAAGAATTCCCCAAAAATATTGTCTTGATTAACCTTGATTTTGCCCGGAATTTCTTCTCTTCAAACTTTGATATTGGTGGCTCTCAAAAATAATTCTCTCCTCTCTTTGGTACTGAATTGCTCCTTTTATAGAGCTCAAATTCGTGCCCTAGCTTAGCCAAAAAGAAATACCAAAGATAGAGTTTAAGTTGAATTAGGAAACAATTTCCTTTTGTTTTCGGGCTTAAGTTACGGCCGTAATATAATGAGTTACGGCCGTAACTCACTTTCTGTTTAATTTCTACGCAATTGATTCACTTCTTACGGCCGTGACTTTGCATTCAATACGGCCGTAAGATCCTTGTTACGGCCGTGACTTGGTTTCTGCAAATTTTCGTACTTTTGTTTAATCAGCTTCTTACGGCCGTGACTTTCATGGTTGCGGCCGTAAATTATTTATATGCCAGGTCCTCGAACTTCCTTTTTACGTGCTTTTTAGTCTTTTTTCCTTCTTTTCTTGTCATTTGCGATCCTACACAATATAAAACATAAAATGCATTAAGCAATACTTAATTAGGATCAAACTAACAGTAATTCGAGGCAACAAGTAAAGAAATAAAGTGCTAGTAAAGCACTTATCAATTAGCAACTCCAAATGAATTGTTTAGGCCCCTATTTATAGGGGTAGACAATGACACAATCATAATAATGAAAAGTTTACAGGGATACAATGGTAATTGGTCATTCACATAATATATAATTTATAACATGAACTAAAAATTTTGATAATTAATAAGCAGTTATCGTGAAAATGATAATTCGGACTCTTAGGTTTAATATTATTTCTTTTCACGATCCTTACACTTGCAGAGTATTTTGCATTGCAAAATAAGTGATCAGAGACCTTTTCACCAGTATCTAAAAAAGACTCGCTAGAATTATAATGATTTTAGTAGCTCATTATGACTTAAAGCTACGTCAAATGGATGCGAAAACCATATTTAAAAATAGAAATTTAGATGAAGAAGTTTATATAGATCAACTCGAAGTTTTTTCTGATGAAGGAAATGAAAACTTGGTATATAAGTTCAAGAAATCAATATACAAACTTAAAAAGGCTTCCTTAATGGTGTCTTAAGTTCAACGATATCATTAACTCATTTGGATTTAAGGAAAATCTTGTTGAATTGTGCATATATCTAAAAGTCAATATGGGCAAGTTTATATTCTTAATTCTGTATGTTGATGACATCTTGCTAGCTACTAATGATCTTAGTCTATAATACTAAGAACTTTCTCTCTAAGAATTTCGAAATGAAATATATGGAAGACGCAAATTATGTTATAGGAATTCAAATATTCTGAGATAGGTCACAAGGATTGTTAGGGTTGTCTCAAAAAACATATGTCAATCACTAGCACAAATTTGCAAAAAAAAAAAAAAAAAAAGTAAATGAACATCGCTTTTTCGAAAGTCGACACCTATTAAAAACGTTGTGACAATTTTATAAATATAATTTTACAATATGCGTCGGTTTTTGTTATAAAGAATCGACGCATTAAACATGAACCAACCTAAGGTGTCGGTTCTTTATAAGGAACTGACGCCTAAAACGTTATATGCCGGTTTTTAGAAGAATTGACACACTTTATTAAAGGCGTCGATTTTTCTAAGGAACCGACGCCAAAAGCTTAGGCATTTTAGGGCAGAATTCAGTGCCGCAAACTCAATCTCTCTCTCCCAAAATTCTCACGTAACTCGACCGTGGCACCGCTCCTCACCCCACCACCACCACCACCATTCACACCACCACAACCATTCACGCTGCCGCCGCCACCTCACCACTCCACCACCACTGCGTTCTCTCTCTCTCTCTACCCTTCGCCACCACCACCTTGAGTCAAGGCCCACCACCATGGTAATTGCATTTGTTGTAATGATCATTTTAATAGTTAGATTTTTAAGTATATAAACACACAAAAATGAGCTAATATATATGTATATATACTAGTTCTATCACCCATGCGATGCACGGTATTGTATTAAATATAAAAATAATATTACATTACAATAACTGTTAAAATTTTACAAACAATATATATAACTAATTCAAATTATAATAACTTCTTTGAATAGTAAAAGTCAATTGACATATTTAATTAACAAAAATGACCGTTATTTGCATCTCGTAATCATAATCAAAACACACAAATAACAATGACAATATTGTTTAATGGTACTATTATTCAAAACATCATTTCTTTTAAACTTATTTCGAACCACATACTCTATAAATAAAACAATGTAAGCATAAAGTTAAAAATAATATAAAATATAGAACAAAAATCTTAATATTTTTATATTAAATTAGAATCATTTTATAAAATAAAATAAATTGAATTATTTATTTAAATTAAATTCATTTCTGTTTATTCAATTTTAATTTTTTGTTTACAATTGGATTTTATTCTTTTGTTAAGTATCATTTTATTAATTTTATTCACGCTTGTATTGAAAATGGTATTTAAAAATTACATTCAAATTAAATTATATAGAAGTAAATATAATAATGTTAATTCATTATATGTTAACCAATAATTATATCATGTTTGATGTAATATTATATAGAAAGTTTACTCAAATTTTTATATAACTAAATATCTGTTTTTAACGCAATCATTACAATTTATAAACAATACAAATTTTTAAGTCATTTTTTAAGAAGAAAAACACCTTCTCTTTTCACTTTTCAATTTTAGTTCAATAAAATCAATCACAATAATATATATATATATGACATATATTTTAAAAAATATGATTTGTAATATTAAAGATAACATATGATAATAACCAAAACATAATTTTGTTCTATGCAAAATTTTCAAATTTTCCTCACATTCATTTTTAACCACATATTTTTGTGGGACCCATCATATTTCACACTTTTTAACCACACATTCTCTCTTTTAACTACAAAATTTCTCAAAATTTTGCAAAAAGTATATGTAACCAAACAGGCTCTATAAACAATAGATGATTTTTTTGCCTCTTGTACTTAATTTTTTTTTTTTTCAATTTTCATTCAAAACCCCAATCGCAACAATAGTATATGATATATAATTCAGAAAAGATGATTTGTAATATTAAAGATAACAAATAATAATAATCAAAATATACAAATAACAATAACAATGTTTTATATATTATTGCGTTATTTTGCGTATGCTTGATATCCTTTAAAGTCCATGTTTGGTAGTTATTATCAAAAACCTCACTTTAAATGCAAAAAAATCACTGCTATTCAACTACATATTCTCCAAAAACTTACGATTACAAACCATACAATTTGAAATAGTAGGTCTCATTATTTCAAATTATAATAGCCCATTTCAATAGTAAAATGCAATTTATATATTTAAATAATAAATGACTGCTATTTGCATCACGTATTTAACCTTTTTTAAATCTTCATTAAAAAAACACCAATCACAATAATAATATATAAGATATATAATACATAAAATATGATTTTAAATAACAAATGATAATAATCAAAATATAATTTTAATACTGATAGCTACACATATTATCTATAGTATTAAGAACAACAAACAAAAATAGTATTTTAACTATATAATTTAGATATGATACTTAGTTGAAATATTATTTTTATTCTAGAAAAATATTAATAATATAATAGATATATGATATCTTGAGAGACGTTTCTGTTATTGTCCCTGTTTGGAGGGATTTTTTCCACCAATTCTACCATATTTTGATATTTCGAAGTCCAAATCCGCATTAAAATATTGATTTAGAAACACCAATTACAATAATAATATATATGATATATAATTCAGAAAATATGATTTTTGATATTAAAGGTAACAAATGATAATAATCAAAACGTAATTTTAATACTAACTATTACACATATCATTTATAATATTAAGAACAACAAATAAATAAAATTCTTATAATAATAATAATATTCCATTACCATAATTATTAAAATTTGAAAAACAACACAATCAATCAAAATTACTTAGATAGTAAATGCCAATTTATATATTTAAATAATAAATGATCGTATATTTCAATAATTTTAATGCATTATTGTTAACTTTATTGAAAATGAAAATTTACGTAATTTTCTGCATTTCGTTATTGTATCTAACAACTTTTTTAGTTTTCAATCAAAAAATCTAGCACAATAATTATAAATGTGTGTTGTAAAAATTTTAGTCTCTGCTTGACAAAAAAAAATATATATATATATATTTTTAAACAATACAATTCCCCAAATCATTCTTTAACCACACCTATTTTCTCTCCATTTTTCAACCATACATCTTACCTCGAAAACATAAAAAATATTTTTTTAAATACAAAACTTTTAACATACAGAGATCTGTTTGAGAAATTTTGTAATTTATAAAAATGTCTATAAATTATTTTTCAAATTTACCGGGCATATGCTTATCTACATCAAATATTCAAAGGAATGAGAGAGAAAAAAAAAAGGTCAAAATAAAAAAATGTAGAAGAAAAAAAAAGATTCACAAAAAATGCGGCTGTCAACTAAAAGCCGCATTTTTTTTGAAATTTAACAATAAAAAAAGAAAATGGAAGGGCTTTCAGCCATGACAGTCCAATTCTTTTGAAATTTTTTTCCCAGTGGCGCGGGAAACTTGGGAGGAAAATCTTTTGGCCACTATCTTTCTTTTATATAGTAGAAGATTGTAATACCACTTTTAAATTTTTACGTGCTTGAATATCACGAGATTTCTTTGATTGATTCTATGATAAATTATTTATTTGATAATTATTACTAATAATAATTTGAATTATTTTGAAATAGAAGGACTTGGACATTGTCATGATCAATGTGCCAAATTAAAAAGTTTATAAATTATTTACATACAATTCTATGTCTAGTTGTTTATTTCAATTGTTAATTTTGCCAATTTCTATTTTAATTAAGTTGCATATGGCCTATATTGTATTAAATCGAAATTAGGAAAAGTTTTAGTGACAATTGGAGGGTAAATAGAAGTTATAAACTCGTGCACATGGAGAGAAATGATGATCAAATTGAAAATTACAAAAGTTTATATTTAAACCTACTCCCCAGATCAACCTCTCTCGTACTTGACTTCTCTCTCTCCCAAACCTCACTCTCAACTCTCTCTCCCTTCTCATACAAATCCGCTGCCTCTCCCTCCATCGTTTCACCGGCCCTAGCAACGCCTACCACTGGCCACCATCACCACTACTTTCCCCTACGGTAAAGCCCCTCCCTCTTCCTTTTCCCTTCTTCACTCATTGCCACAGGTACATTGCCAGGGGCGAATCTAGTACATGGCCAGCTAGCGCGGCCGTGCTAGATGGCTTCGCCGAAAAAAGAAAATGTCAAATCGTCGACCAAAGTTTAGCCAAAAACAGTCTGGTATCTGTAGGAAGGAAGAGATGGAGGTTGGGCCAGGAACGTTTGGGCAATTTTTTATTTTCTATTTGGGCCTTTCAATTGGCCCAACTCAATTGAACAAATTAAGATTTAACCTTGTCCGTCGAAGTTGCAAACGAGGGATATTTTATTGACATCCGTTCCTCATCTTCTCTCTGCACTTGGGGCTTGAATTGTTGCCTGGAATCCTTGATTTCACGCGCATGGTAATGATTTGGGCATCAGAGATATGTCTATGGATCTTTCAGAATTTTTCGAGTTTTATAAGTTTGGATTTTCATTTTTCTGTGTTTACGGATATTTTGTATGCTCAGTGGGTATTGGCTTGATTACTCTAGGAAAGTTGTTTGAGAAAATGATTTTATGTATAAAGGCGAAATAAAGGTATAAGTGAGTACAATTTCTTCATCTACTCTCTAGTGCTTTGATGAATTCAATTTTTATTTTTCACCATGTAATTTTGAAATTTTTTTGATGAGAAATCTAATTTTTTTGCCTCTGCCAGTGGTTTGCCACGCTTCCTGCCGCCTCCAATAGTGTCCTCCATTTGGTATTTTGCAAATTCTTTATGAAATCTCTATTTATGATTTCATTTATAAAACACCTTGGTTTGCTTGAGAATCTGAATGCTGACTTTCTAAGATGTTGTTTATTGTTGATTTGTTGGGATTTATACTTGATAGTTTTGTTAAAACTTAAACTTATGGATTAAAATTTGATGAAGCTTTGATTGGAATTTAGAAATGAATATTGATATGAAAATCAAATATAAACAGTGAATACATTATTCAAGTTTTCTGGTGACTAGTTATTTCCAATTGGTGGTTTGGTGCAATAGAAGTTTAAACATTACTTTCTTAGGGGCGTAAGGTCAAATAAAAAGACTAAAAAAAGAAGTCTAGAGACGAAGAGGAGTTTACTCAAGCTTGGAGTTTGCCAAAAACTTGATCCCAATTATAAAGAAAAATGACAAGAAGCATAAATTAAAGACTTGGAGCAAGAAAGTAAAACTAAATAATACAATATACATACATATACAATACAAACAGACATCAATAAAATAAATCAACAGAATGCATAAAAAGACTTTAACAAGGGAAGAAAAGGTAAGAGTTTTTTTAAAATTATTTAGTTAAATAATAATAATAAACAATCTTGTGGCTATAGCGATCGTTGATAGTCGAAAGTCAATGGTCAACGTCAACGACCGCTCTAGCTGAACAAGAATCCTGGATCCGCCATTGGACGTTGCCACACACACCGCACGCTCATGGTCACACATGAACACACATAGTTACACACACATTTACATGTATGTATTGAGTTATATGTATGTATATATCTGAAGACTTTTCAGAATTTCAGATTTTAGGTCTTTGTTAGACTTCAAATTTTAAACGTTAATTGTAGTCTTGGGTAATGCATATAAATATGTATTTATATATTACAAATTGTTATAAATTAGAGAGAAAAGAGAGAAGAAATAAAGAAGTCAATAAACTTGTATGTTTGAACCAGAGCCCTATATATATAGTGGATAATAGAGATATAAAAAAGTAATATGTCTAGGGCACAATTTTCATTCACCAATACAATATAATATTTACAACACTCCTCTTGAATGATATATTACAAAATATTTGCCTCATTAAAACCTTGTTTGATAAAAATTCAATAGGGCAAGAAATATCAAATGAAGGAAAAATAGTACAGTTATTCTTAGAGTATTAAGATGAATACTGCCTCGTTAAAACCTTACCAGGAAAACTCAATGGGACAAAATCTTGGCTAAGGAAAAAAAAAGAGTACAGCTACTCCCCTAGTGTTGATCACTGTAAATTATCGAGTCGATGCATACCGATCTTGTGAACTAATTTCTTGAATGTAGATGTTGGTAGTGCTTTTGTGGATAAATCAGCTACATTGTCACTTGAGTGAATTTGTTGAAAATTTCGGAACATTTTGATGCTGCCTAGTTAAAACCTTGTCAGAAAAATCAAGTGGGACAAAACCTGAACGAAGGAAAAATAGTACAACTACTTCCCCTGATCTAATCTGTATTGAATAATTCATATAGCTACTCCCCCTGATTCAATCTGTATTGAATCATCCATATCTTGATCTTCTTAGGAGTCTCATATAGGAGAGTATATTAATAGGCATTGATAATAGCTACCTCATTAAAAACCTTGGCAGGAAAACTCTGTGGTATAAAACCTCAGTTAAGGGAAAAAGTGTGTAGCATATATTAGCTCCTCCTTATGGGAACAACAATTATATTGATATTGCATATAATTATTTCAACAGTTAATCTGTACAATATCGAATATGTTCACCAAGCATATATAAATGACACATATCTCATATTATTTGTTCTTCGAATAGAAATTTAATTTTGAATTTGAAGAACTATATCATATTTCAAATCATTTGAACATGATGCATCGAGCCATGTTCTATAATATATATTCATAAATGCATTTAATGCAGTTCTCAAATCTGGTAGTGACTTATTCACTTCAGTGCTCAATTAACTTAATCACTTCAGGTGAATAATTAACCATGATTTGCATATTGAAAATCAACTGCATGAATTTTCAAATATAATTTTATGCGACCAATCAAACTCCATTACAAGTGATTCTATTCAAGCCATAATAAATATTCAAATTGTAAATTATATAATCTTTGATCCAACAAGTTTCTTAAAAACTTGAACTATATATTGAAGATATATATAATCCTTCAAGGATTATAATGTATGCTTCAGGCATCATATATATTTCACATTGTAGTTGTCGAATTGGTACCACCAAATTTAAGTCGTGGAACTTTAAATATGTAACGATTCCTATATTTCAAATAAATTTTCTATAATCATCTCACCGCAATCCCAAAGTATCGAGGTATTGATTACCCTTTTTAATCTCACTCATTTGTACTTCAAAGAAAACTCCCAACGTACTAAGTTGATAATCATACATTTTGATATCACTCATTGGTACATCAAAGAGCGCAAGCTAGTAATTAGAGTCAATCATCTTTCAGTATTTACAATGCAAATAATCATTTATTTATTGACACTTATTATGCATTGTCAGGAAAATAAAATATTACATTTACTGCATATTGTTTCACATGTAGTGCCAGATATTTGAAACATTTATTGCGCAACAAGTCATGTATTACGATTATAAGATTTTGCAAATACCTATAGGTATTTTATATTGGCTCTACACTTTTAAGTGTTTGGACTTCAGGTCCCAAAACATAAAGTTTTGTAGTAAGTTCAATTTAGCCTGGATGCATATTTTGACCAACTATTTTTATGTTGATTTTTTTGACATATTTTCTTTTATTATCTTTGCTATCGTTCATATTATAATGCGGCCAGCTTAACAGTTTGCTTTTGCAAAAGTGCTTTATATAGTGTGTCGACACAATTATCATTTCAATTCGATTTCTTTCCCCCACAATGACATGACTATAGAGATCTCAATTTTTAATATTTCAAGCACTTGAATCTATTCTAGAAATTTACAATTAGTTATGTCAATAAACACTCTCTCACGAGTATATGCCTCCTCTATAAGACCATCATAATCATTTGCTCTATTTTATTTATTTGGGGATCTCTATTCGAATCGGATATCGTTATGCTTTAGGCATGCCATACACCAATATAAGATAGAGCATTTATAGCTGGTATTTGAGATTTTATTAATCTCTTATGCATCTTGTAATTATGTTTTCTTTTTAACATTTCGTTTTTATTTTCAATCGAACTTCTAGTTCGTATTATCAATCGCGAGGATATATATATAACATAATATGATGCATTTGTTTGATTTTAAACTACTAATCTTCCCCCTAATATTGAGAAAATTGTCCAATCAAATTGACAACAATTTTTTCGGCATTGTAAAATATCACCCATTTGGGATATATGTTAAAACCACTCATTTTTCTCAGCATTCTTTATTTTCTATTTTAGTGCATTGTAGTAGATCAATTGCACTATCAAAAAATTAGATGAAAAAATTAGGCTCTAACCATAAGTCAATTATAACAGGGAGAACTATGATGTTGGCATGATGCGTAATATAATTTTTAAACAAAAAGGGAAGTACTTTGCTCTCAATTAAATTAATTGGAGGCACTTAAAAAGTAATAATATTAAACTGATTACCAACATCTCTTAATTGGAGGCATTTAAAAAGCAATAATATTAACCAATTACCAACATCTCAACTAACACTTGTTCATATTTATGTTCACTAGCTTTAACAAGGCACGATCTTGATTATATAATCTGAAAATTATGCTCATAATTTAAATTTTGAGTAGTAATTTTTTCATCTTCGGGTTGCGAACATCATGTAATCATCTAGTATATGTATCAAATCTAATAGATATAAATAATATTTAGATGATCAACTTGGAGGATGATGGACCCCCATTTATCACCCTAATTAATTTTCAGAAATATAGAAAATTTAATCCATATTTTAGCCAATGATGTTTAATGAAAAAAAAATGAAAGAGAACATCATATAGGATTAAATTGAAGAATCTTCTGGTTTCTCATTGAATATCAATTTTAAATTCACATCATTATTGATCCAGTGATGGTTCAACTGGTCATGTCAAATAATAAAATCAAATTGAACTTCTAGTTCAAAATAAGATATAATTCAATGATTAAATATTATATAATCACGTATCATTCAAGTAGTCAAACTAATCAATGTCCTTATGACATTATTTATATATTTTCCTTCAGGGGTAAACATGAACTCAAATGATATATTATTCGAAACATGTGCTACTTCGAAAGTACGTTTTTATTGCTCATTCAAAATAAATATGTCAATATTCTTCTGGAATATTGAAATCGTAATATCATACTCTTCAATAGTAGATAATATTATTTTACAATTGTTGTGCTTTTTCGAGAACAGTAACATATTAAACTTGAATATTCAATATGAAATAAGATTTTGCTTTTTGAAGAGCAAAAACGAAATATTATTCTAGAATATTTTATTAAATAACTTAAAAGAGTTATTTCTAATGCTGCAATACAATATTCTTTTTGAATATTGATTCAAAATTCATTCAATTATAATAATAATCAATATTGTTCTGGAAATTTAATATACTATTGTGCTACTTCAGAAGCAACACAAATATTTGCAATAGAAGATTTACGATTAATATTCACATGGAATATTAAAATACTATTGTGCTATTCCAAGAACGACAACATAATGAATCAATAACATCAATAATAATATATACATTATTAAGCACAAATAAAGAACGTTAAACTTAAATAATTTGCGTATACAGAATAATAGTCAAGAGCTTGAATCAATGTAAATTGTGGCGGATTCAATTATTAGAATTGAATTGGAATCAAATATAAAAAAAATGGTAACTTGAGCAACAAGAACTTGAATTGGAATCAAATTCAAACTTTGGAATTGAACTGTGGCAGAATAGTGTTATATAATTCAACAGTTTCTTGAATTAAACCGTCGATTGGAAGAAATATAGATTTGACATCATGTGTCAACAAAATTCACGTATCACCAAATTAATTTTGGTACACATGAAGATAATTATACTTATAAAAAAATATTTCTTTCTAACCATTATTTTGAGAGAATCGTCCTGATAGCGTGTTATAAACTAGGGAGAAGAAATAAAGAAGCCAATAAACTTGTGAGTTTGAACCAGAGCCCCATATAGATAGGGGAGAATAGGGAAATATTTACAGCACAAATATATTTTAGATTTCTGAATTTATGAGGTTTATGACATTTGTTAACTGTTGGGATTATGTTTGAAGTTGCAATTGTTAAATTTTAGATTTTGAAAAGGATGAAGTTAATTGTGTTAATTATCTATTAGGTTAAATTTTTGGGTTTGAATTATAATTCACATTGAGGTTTTCAACTCGATTAGGAGTTTTGGTAGTATTAAAATGAATAACAAATGTGTTTGTAAACTAAAAGTTATATTTTGTTAAGGAATGAAAATAATTAGGACATTTGGTACATTAACGTCGCGAGCAACCGAGACATCTTCACCTGCAAATTTAGAACGATAGTTAGTAAGGATGTCAGGTAAGTAAACTTCTCCTGTTTTCATTAAAATCGAATGTTTAATGTGGAATTGATGTGCTTAAATGATATTCTTGTAATTTTCCTGCTTGTGACATTCTTCATTGACTTTATACACGTATGAGTTATTAAGAAAATGTTCAAGCATACATGTTATAATGCCATTGCATCATCAAGCAAGCATTGTCATCGAATTAGGGAAGTCAAGTATTTTTAAATGAAAAATGTGGAAAGTGCAAGTTTTCTCAAATGTATGTATCCCAAGATTTAAGAAAGAAATGGGTGTACTTTGCCATGACAAGTGTGAGTGGGAAATGGGGCGCGAGGGACCGGGGTACCAAAATTAAATCGCTTTGGGGTGATGAATATTAAACCGCTATGCTGTGGTGATTGCTAAACCGCTTTGCCATGGCAAATATTAAACCACTTTGTGGTGGTAATTGCTAAACTGCTTTGCAGTGGCAAATGTTAAACCTCTTTGTGGTGGAAAAGTGATGACTTGGTTCCAAATAAGGAAAAGTGTCCATTACATTCTGATTGGCTAGAAAGTACATCAAGTGAGCTCATGATGGAAATGAAGTAAAAGTTTTAAAATATTTAAGTAAAAGTTTGAAAATTTTGAAAGTTCTGAAAAGTTAAAATAAATGGGGATACATATTTCGAATTGTTTAATGAATTGCATGTCATGGGCATGCATAACATGCATAAGGTTTATTTACTGAGCTTTAACTCACCTCGATCCCTCCCCAACATTTCAGGTGATGAAAGTTAGATGATCTGGATAGAGTGCTTGTGGGCTGACTCAGACAGTACCCGCTTTCATTCTTTCTAAATAAAATTTAAACTAGAATTTACTTAAGTTAATTGATTATTTCTTTATTCTTTTGTTCTTTAAAGTGCTTGAATATTCGTAGCTTTAAATAAGTTATGGTACTTCTAGTAGTGAAGATTATCGCTTATTTCATTTATTCAAGTTTATTGATGAGAATTTATTATGATGAGGAGTTTAGGATTGATGTGGGAATTTGATTTTGAATTGTGGTTGAATGTTGGATGTTGAAAATCCAATATTGAATGAGTTGAGATTTTTGTTTTAAAATTGTTGTGATGTCCCTCTATAGATTGACTAAGTCCAATTTATAGAGGAGACTCTTTCGAAATTTCTTTAGAATATTTCAATAGAAAAATAAAAAATTTAGTGCTTAAAATGTTTTATTTTCGCATTTAAAGTAAATAGAAGTTAACACGTCTATATTTAAGATTTTAAACTTGGGGTGTTACATATATATAGATATATGTATGGGTGTGTATATTATATATAAATTTTCAGATTTACAATTTTAACTAGTTAATTAATTTTGTTAGTATATTATTCAACTTATGATTTTATATGTTAATTGGTTTAAATGAAATTTTTATTTAGTTCAAATTTAATGTTAATTTTAGATTGTTGATTTTGAGTTAGTATATGGATACATTGCAATTTTTTAATTATTGGAGTTTTGTTGAAATTTTATAATGTTGAGTTATGAAATCTTAGTTTGAGTTTTGAAGTAATGGATAAGTGATGATTGTGACATATGGATAAGTAAATTATCTGGGATATTTTGTACTTGTTAGATGTTTTGGTGAGTTGAGGTGATTTTGTTATGATGATTGGGAGATATGGGTATGAACATATAGAGTGAATAATAGGCTAAAAAATCATGTAGCCTAGGTGTTTGATAAATTGCCTTGATAACATTTTGGTCGAGATTTGAGACAATCGAACTTTGGAGTACCTTGAACATAAGTTGGACATCATATGAGATTGATCTTGCACAATTGTCATGTTGAAATTCATCGAAAACATTGATACCTTAAGATAGAAGCTCATTGCAAGGTCACTTCAGGTTATGACTAGATTTTTGAAAAGCTTAAGAATTTAAGTTTTATGTTTAATTTTAGATTTTTGAATTTGTAAATTTGAGGTATCATGGAAATTTTTAACTCAAAACTAATAAAAGTTTTTGTGTAGTTCTAAAACTTGAGGTTGAGTCGAAGTTCAATTGATATATTATTGAGCATTAGGTTCGAATATTTTGAGGTATATATCTTTACAAATTAATTTGAGTTGCGGGCATAACCTGAATGCTATTTTTCAGATAAAGAGCAATTATGTGTGCTTGAGATAGGTTGTAGCCCGAATGTTATTTTTTATGTGTGTTTGAGTTGGGGACGTAGCCTGAATGTTATTTTTTATATAAAGAGAAATTGATTATATAATTTTGATGTTGAGGAGTTAGGAATTGATTTTGGATTAATTTTGGAGTGGTTGATGATGTTGAAGTTTGACTGGAATTGTGTTTGAGTTTTGGATATGTTGAGGCTGAATGTTTTGGTTTTATTGTGATATTTTGATTCCCCCAACAGGTTGGCTAAGTCCAATTTATAGGGGGAATTTTTTTCAAAATTTTCGTAGGATTTTATAAATAAAAAATAAAAATTATAATTTAAGGTGATTTAATTCGTTTTAATACATTGTGAATAACTTGATATATAGGTCGTTAGTTAAGGATCGGTGTTGGATGTATGGGAGACGTAATACACATGAATATGTGAAAGAAGTTGAACAATTTATGAAATATGCCGAGGAAAATAAAATATAAAAGGGGAAGAAACGATTTTGTGTCCTTGTTGTGATTGTAAGAATTCGAGAAAGTTTCGTAGCTCTGAGAAAGTGAAGAGTCGTTTGATTTTTCATGGGTTAAGGAAGGTTATGCACGGTGGATATGACATAGTGAGAGTATACGTCCTAGGACGAGCATCGATGACAACGAGGGTGATCAGGAGGAGAATAATTTGAGCAATAATGATGAGATTAATCTGGACCATGACGAGAATGATGTGAATATTGATCGAATAGATGAAATGATACGTGACATACAAGAGGATTTCATTGAAAAGCCTCATTTATTAGATAGTCTATTCAATGATTTTGAAAAGCCTTCATTTTCTAGTTGTTATAAATTCACAACATTTTCTATTGTGTTCAAATTGTATAACTTGAAAGTAAAGAATAGGTGGAGTGATAGGAGTTTTACGGCACTATTTGAACTTTTACGAGAGATGCTTCCTTAGGATAACAAGCTTCCTAATTCTACGAGGGAAAGAAAATGTTGTGCATGATGGGTATGGAGACCGAGAGGATACATGCTTGTCCAAATGATTGTGTATTGTATCGAAATGAGTATAAGGACTTGCATCTGTGTCCAAAGTGTGGGGCATCGAGGTATAAGCGAAAGCACGACAATGATAATTAGGAGGATAAGAAAGGCTCTCCGGCAAAGGTATTACGGTACCTACCAGTAATACCAAGATTTAATCGCTTATTCGCTAATGCAAAGAATGCTAAGAACATACGGTAGCATGCGGAAGAGAGGAAAGAAAATGGAAAATTAAGACACCCGCCTATTCTCCTCAATGGAGGAACATTAATAGAACGTTTCTTTAATTTGGTGGCGAAGATAGGAATCTTAGGCTTATACTATGTACAGATGGGATGAACCCGCACGGTAACATGATTAGTCAACATAGTACTTGGCTAGTTCTTTTGGTGATTTACTATATTCCTCATTGATTATGTATGAAGCGCAAGTACATGATGCTGTCATTACTAATACCACGGCCTAAACAAATGAAAAATGACATATACGTTTATTTAGCGCTACTAATTAAAGATTTAAGACTATTGTGGAATGAAGGTAAGTCGGTGTTTGATGCACATAGCCAAATGAATTTCACCTTACGTACTATAATATTTTGCACCATAAATGATTTTCTAGCTTATGGTAATTTGTAGGGTTATACTAACAAAAGAGCTACAACATGTCCCATTTGTGAAGAAGATACGGTTGATCTTTGGCTAAAAAACTGTAAGAAAAATGTGTTTATGAGTCATCGAATTATTTTCCCTGTTCACCATCCTTATCGAAAAAAGAAAAAGCACTTCGATGGAAAAATCGAGACTTGAGCTTCCCGCTTGCCGTTAACTGGAAATGAGGTTCATGAACGAGTTAAAAATCTTGATGTCGTGTCTGGAAAACCTTTTAGGCCCCTTCAGAAGAGTCTTTGGAAGAAGTGATCTATATTTTGGGATTTACTCTACTAGGAAAATTTACAAGTAAGATATTGTCATGATGTAATGCATGTGGAGAAAAATTTATGTGATAGTATCATCAGGACATTATTGAACATTCAAGGAAAGAAGAAAGATGGTATTAAAGTCAGAAAAGACATGGTAGAAGTGGGGATATGGGATAAGTTAGCACTGCAAGGGTCGGAAAAGCGTACATTTTTACCCCCAACGTGTTATACTTTGTCTAGAAAAGAGAAAAAAAGCTTTTGTGACCGCTTAAATGGTGTTAAGGTTCCATCTGGATACTCATCAAACATCAAGTCTTGAGTTGATGAAGGACCTAAAATCGATTGGTATGAAGTCTCATTATTGTCATGTCTTAATGCAACACGTGTTATCAGTTGCAATTCGAGGCATACTCCCAAAACATATTAGAAAAGTCATTATAAAACTTTGCTTTTTCTTCAACGCAATTTGCAATAAATTTGTTGATCCAGAGGCTTTGATGATTTGCAGGCCGATATTGTTATCACTCTATGTCAATTTGAAATATATTTTCCGCCATCATTATTTTATGTTATGGTGCACTTGTTCACTTGGTGAGAGAAATTAAGATTTGTAGTCCAGAGTTCTTAAGGTATATATATCCTTTTGAGAGATACAAGGGTATATTAAAATGATATGTGAGAAACCGATTTCGACCGAAGGCAATACCATTGAAGGTTACGCTGCTAAGGAGGTTATTGAATTTTGTAGTGATTACCTGGATGGTGTTGAGGCTATTGGTATTCCTAAATTTCATCACGAGTAAAGACTCGAAGGTAAGGTATTATTAGATGCAAAAAAATCTTGTCCATTATTGAATTGAGAGACAAAACACACCTGCATATCTTGCAACATCTTACTGAGGTTCATTACTTCATTTATATTTGGAGCAACACATGTCCATTTCAAGACAGCAAAATCCTACAAAAGACGAAAGGTGGTTGATTAATCGACATAATTGCTCATTTGCAAAATGGTTCAAAGATAGAGTTATGAAAGAGTTGTCACAAACGCTGAATACCATTGATGAAACAATAAAGTTGTTAGGGTACGGTCTTGACATGCTTGTGAGGTCTTATTAATCATATGACATTAACAGGTATATATTTTACACAAAATGTTAAGATTATAATACGATACATAATAGCGGAGTGACAAAAGTAACACTATCAATAGATTTTTCCAGTGCCAAAGATACTAGGCCAATAGATGCCGCAATGTCTTACTATGGTGTCATTGAAGATATTTGGGAACTTTATTACTAGGAGTTCAAGTTTCTTCTCTTTCAATATAAATGAGTTGATAACCGGCGGGGTGTTCGGGGGGATGAATTAGGTTTCACTTTGGTGGATTTTGGTCGGCTGAGTTATCTTGATGAGTCATTCATACTTACATCATAAGCGAAACACGTTTTTTACCTTCCTGATCCTGCTGATACGAAGTGGTCAGTTATCCTTCAAGGCAAGAGACGTATTGTTGGCATTGGTGATGTGGTGGATGAAACGATCACTTTGACGAAACCCCTCCATTTTCTATTAGTATACAACCGAGTGTAACTTCAGGGGAATACGTTGAATTTGATGGGCACAATAGACTGATCGGACCATATAAGAAGACTTCAAGTCTTACATGGGTCTTTAGTCCGTATTCATGTTGATATAAGTAACAGTGATTGACATAAAGTTGATCAAAGCCTTAAAAACACGATTTGAGGAGATATCAAGGTATCACATCACTTAATATATATATAGTTCATTAATAATTGATATCTTTTAAATAATATCGCATATTATTGTTGTCTTTTTAGAGGAGTTCAGCATACCCAATGACAATATGAAAAGATTTATCTTGAAAGTTGTGGGAATGCGATGGAAAGACTTCAAAACAAGGTTGGAATGTGGTTTCATTAACAACAAACACCCGAAAGACGCATCACCTACTCAGCTCTGTGATTCTTGATGGAAGAGCAATGGGAAATATTCAAGAAGAAAGAACATGAGACTGAGATTTTCAAGGTATATATAATGTCATGATTCTTATTAATTTTTTAATACTGAGTTGAAAGCCTAAAATATGTGATGATTTTTTCAAGCAAAAAAGTCAGAATGCTATGGAAAGGCAATTGTTGAACGAGAATTCACATTTTTTAGACTCTACTGGTTATGTTGGGATGAGGTCACAATGACTTCAAATAGACCCCTGTCTTCTACTTCTTATTGTGGGTCAATTAGCTCGTCCATATTAAGCCAAGATAGCAATTTAAATTGGGTTACAAGATCCAAGAAGAAAGAAGATGGAACCTATTACATCCCCAATGAAAAAATAAGGGGGGTGTATGAAAAAATTGTAAGTATAGACTCCCAATTTTTCATATTGTGCATTAAAGTTCACTAAAGTAGCTATATTAAATTTTCATATATATATATATATATATATATATATATATATATATATATATATATATATATATATATAGTTTTTTGGAACGGATTGTAAAAGGAGGGGAAGTCACTCAAAGGACATTTGTCCCAAATAGACATTGCGATGTCTTATCTGAAGTCCTTGGTAAGGAGGAGCATTCTAGTCAAGTGAGGAGGTACGGTGTCTATGTTACGATGAGGGATGTTTATGGCAGGCTCGATGATTTCAACAGACGATTGAGTGGGGTCGTGTCGGTAGATGCAGTTAAGGAGATGATCACGAAGGAGACCAAGCGGGTTAAGTCAAAGTGGCAGTGTAAGTTCAACGGTATGCAGGAAAAATACTATTCTATCCTTAAGCACATGGGCTTAAATCTTGATGTCGAGGTGGACATAACTCCACATCCCAAACCACCAACTCGCAACATTTGCCACACTGTTGATCCATATCCATATAATGTGTTTAAGGTATCAAATGTTAATTAAATTATTTAAAGGTATAGAATATTATTTTATTTTCTTTCAACTGTAAGGTCTAATTTTGATTTTCAGTTATGTTGAACAATAGAAACATATTTCTTGTCGTCTCGTTGTAAGTTGTGATGGTGAATGTCAAATAGTGGAGAGAGGGACGGTTCTATCCGGACCTGGAACTGTGGTGCACAATCAACCACTCTTGAGGTACAGAAGCCTATGTTCTTCCAGTGTCATCTCAACATCACATCAAGGTGGGGGAAACTATTCGAAACTTCAGTCAATGGCTTCAACATTTGATGATTTTAAGATAGTTAATAATTTTTAGTCATATAAAAGTTTCTTTCGATATTTATTACTTTTAAATTTATATAAGACGTGTTATGATGATAAAACTTTTCTAAATACGAGAAGAATCACCAAAACAAGCAAAAAAACCTAATAAACAAAACAAGACCCATAGTTCTTAAATGTCATATACCCGACGATCTCCTTTTGTTGATGATACAACGTTAAAACGTTTGGGCAATGAGTGCAATGTGTTACGCACTATGGCAATGAGTGCAATGTGTTACGCACTATGGTCCTTACAATTTCTGTTGGTGTTGACTTATTTCATTTCCTTGAGACGCGTCTGTGTTTCGTCATACGGACACCACAAGTATTTACATTACGATCCAAACAATATATTCTAGCACCGTACTTTCAAGAGGAAGATCATTAATATTTTTTCTTTTTTACTTAGCTTGAATCATTTGACATTTAAAGTTGTCAAATAGGTAGTGAAATGTTTTGAATATATGTGTAAAAAAATTTACTATGGGAATACGTTGTTTAAATTGAGTACGATATTAAAAATAAATTATAAAAATGATCGTCCGATAACATTGTATGATTTATAAATTGATTTATATATTATTTTGATGTAAAAAGTGGCGATTGAAAATTTGAAAGAGAAAATATGTATAATTAAAAAATCATTTAAGAAATTGTATACTTTATAAATTAATTTTTAAATTAAATTATTTTATTTGCCAAACAAAATTAAATTATTTTATTTGCCAAACACTTGACAAATCTGTCCCCTTTTAATCCATTTTTTACCCTAATGTTCAACAAAGTTGAACCCCAACAAGAACAAGAACAAATTACTGAAGAGAATCCCACAGTCATTCACTGCTATCACACCAATGGCGGAAACTGAAAATGCCCTACAACAAGATGGATCTACAACCACAACCCCACCAAAATCCTCCAACGTCTCCTTCAGCATATGGCCACCGGCGGAGCGCACTCGAGACGCCTTCAGAAACCGCCTGATTGAGACCCTTTCATCCCCTTCAATTTTGTCCAAGCGTTACGGCACTGTTCCCCGCGAAGAGGCAGTGGATGCCGCGTCCCGGATCGAGGAGGAAGCGTTTTTGGCCGCTGGGGCTGCTGTGACCATTGACGATGATGGGATCGAAATTCTTCAAGTTTATTCTAAAGAAATCAGTAAGAGGATACTGGATACTGTGAAAGCCAGATCTGATGAGCCGAAGCCGAAGCCGAAGCCGGAGCCGGAGAGCAAGCCGGGTAAGGAATCGGAGGTGGAGAGCAAGACACAGGAGTAGAAGGAGGAGAAGGATGTGGGATCCACTGCTCCTCCTCAGAGTGAGAAAACCGAGTCTGTTGTTGATGATGAGTGACCGACTCTTTATGAGTTTCTTTTGCATTTGAATGTGAGAAATTATGTTTCTAATGTTTTTCTTCTGTGTTAGAGATCTACTTTTTATTGCAGTACTTTCGGAGGGAAAATTAGTATGAGTAGTTTATATTGACTAGTATATACCCGTGCGATGCACGGATGACATTATCTTTATGTTTGTTTACAATGGGAAGTGTGATGAACAAAATGGCATAATAAAGTGGTGAACAAAAAGCAATATAATTGGACGTTGATAATCAATATTCAAATTCGGTAAATTGACAAAATCAAACTAAGTTTTGAAAAATTTCTTTAAAAACAACATTTGTAATGGAACTTGTTCATTGAGGAGCATCTAAAAGAAATTATTCTAACATACCATCTTCAAATTCAGTAAAGAAATTCATGAATTAGAAATACATCTCCAAATCTAAAAGAACTACAATCCCATTGTGCATGTAAAACCAAAATATTGAGGAGCATCTAACATACCACAATTTCTTCTAGCTCTTCCTTGACCTCAATAAACACTTTGACTCCATTGGAACCTCCAGTCTTGCGATTTATAAGTTTTCCTGGTGAATTTTGTGCAGTGCAAGCAATTACATGTACCACTAAAATAATAAGTATAACCCACAGGAAACACTGCTCCCAAAGTCATTATGGCCGCTCCGATCAAGTATCGAGAGTACGTTTGGCAGCTCCACCTCGATCAATACCTCTCCTCAACTGCTTCGCCATCTAAATAAAAAACTTGTTTAATTTAACGAAGACCTGGCCCATAATATAGATGACCACAGAGGATGATTATAGTATCTTCCCAAATACAAATGCTGAACAACAACATCATTCTGCATACATGCAAAATATAATTCTCATTAATTGAAACCAAAATAGTTTATAAGACTCACAAGTAATTTCCAACGGTAATATTTTATTCAAATTATCAGTCTGGCACTACCCACATCTAAAACCAAAATTTCCCAATAAGTCCAGGAAGCAAATTACTAAAAAAAAGGGGGCATATTGTTGATATATATACTTACATAAGAATCCATATTTATATGTGGGCAGGACATAAACATTCAATACAAAGCTAAAAAAAAAAGTGACATTTTTTTGTATAATGTTTGAAGTTGACTCCAATCCTGTGTTCTTACAAGACATTGTGTTCTCTTCTTAATTCAAGAAATACCCATTTGTAATTACCTAATGATATGAGTAGAGCATATTCTCTCTATTATAAAGAAATCATTTAGGAACAAATTAAGCAGTCTTATTTCACAATGAACACGCAATTATATTCTTCTAAACACTTTGCTTAACTAAAGTAAATGCTAATAAACAATAACAGTTTGGTGTCATTCACCATTCAATTTTAAATCATTTATCCAGTTCAATGACCTACATCCAACCTACACACCGTTTCTTTCTCAAAACATTATGTCAATGAAATATGTCTAAACAAAGCTTTGTGTCTGGGATCTAGGTAAATAAATGAATAAAAAATTTATTGTATATTTGTAATCCTAGATAGCTTTTAGTATATGCAGATACATCAACAATCAAAAAATAATATAGCCCGTGAAAAGTGGGTACAAATATATAGAATGCTTAAATTATGACAGTTCCAGATTATTCTTCCATGCAACGCATGGGTGTGATACATATACGTATATATAGAATGCTTAAATTATGACAGTTCCAGATTGCTGATTGCAATGTAACTCATTATCATTCTACGGAATATCCCATACGTAGTATAGCAACAAATAAAATATCTTTATGTCTGTAAAATACTGGACATAAATGCAGCAGTTAATCCCTTTCATTTTTTTCCCAGCAATGTGAATAACATATGATCAAATTTGAATCATATTAAAATCCCTGCCCAATACCATAATTCTCCTAAAATAGAAAGACAAAATGTGAACTAAAGAAAACATTGTCAATTTCTAGCAGTAGGTTTTGAGGTCTCAAAACTACTAATATTATGTCAAGGTCCACTCTTTTTGAATTTACAACTACTTTCAAAAAACAATTCACTTCTTCCATAGTTAACATTATTGACTGTTATGATGCAATTTAATGAAACCAGCCATTTGACATAAATAAAAATACTTGGATAAAGAGCATGTTTGACTAAATTTAAAAATAAATAAGTTATTTTCTAAATTTGAAATCTCACATTTAGCGAGCCTCTTAAGGTTCCCAATTACATATGGGGAACAAAGAGGAATGAACTAAGGGCTTAATGAATAGGACATGCATAGTCATTGTGCATACTTCAAGATCCCAAACCTTAAAATTTTACCTCTTGATTGAGAAACTTCATAATAATGAGTGGCAGGCTGCAATTCATTTTCTTCAAGCACTTTTAGTGTGCACTTTTAGTATTTACTGTAATAATACAAACCTTTTTAGCAGAACCGAGCATATTAATATTAACTTTGTCAAGTCTTAAGCAATGATCTTCACTTATAACCTGCATAAATCGCCATCAACTGCTGCTATTAGAAAGCAGAATTAGCAATGTAAATTTTAAGAGCTTATCTCACCTCTCCACCTGTAAGAATGGCAAGATCCTTTAAGTTTACTCTTCTGTTATTCCCAAATCTAGGAGCTTTTACCACACAAACCTACAATGCCCCGTGAAATAGAATGTAAACTCTAGGATAAAGGTGTTGGCCCTTGGAAGCAGCACATCCAAAAGAAATCATAAAGTTCAATCATAACTTCCAATACAAATATAAGAATGCACTTCATGAAATCATAAATGGCTCATAAATTATTCAAATACATGAACAATTACCTTTAGTCCAGCATGATGCTTGTTGATTAAAAGCATAGTCACTTTCCACATGTTCAGATACAATTAGCAAAGGACTTCTCTATTTTTTGTTAGGAAAATCATGAGAGAAATCCTCAATCAAGAACTTATTTTTTAAGAATCTAGCAAATTATAGGAAGACAAAAATAAGAACCATAGGCATTAAAAATCTCAGCTAATACATTTACAGCCATCTCCAATACTCACAAGTGAGTTTATTTTCAAAATTTTCTTGTCGTGAATTAGGATCAAGAAAACTTCCAGTTCCTGTCTACATAAAATCAAAACAATCACACGTAATAGATTTGCTAGATTCTTAAAGTCATCATTTTGCACACTGCTGCAGAGGGTTTTGATTCTTTATAAACAAATATGAGAAATTACAGAAGCCAGCTTAAAAGTTATCATTTGATTGAAGCAAGAAATTCTATTTTCTTTGGTCTGAACTTCATTGAACAGAGCACGATCATCATCTTTCTCTCTATAGAGAATCACACTCTCAAGACCATCCTCTCTTATGATTCTCAGCACTCAGCCCTCTTTTGATATCTGCATCTTTGCTCACTCATTACTGCACTTTTGCTAAAAATAATACACAATAAGGAGATGCTGGCCATTCTAGAAATCAAAATCTAAATAACATAATGCTATATAAATTTATAATTTACATCATATTCCCAAAATAAAATTCATAATATATTTATCAAACACTTGATAGATGACAATTTTTCATAAATAGGTGGTTGTTAGACTTAAACTCAAGCTTTCTTCTGGTCACAATATCACGTCAACTATCTCGTTTTAAAACACAAGTTAAAAGAGGGACACATTTATGTAAAATGTTGTCTTTAACATAAACAATGGCCAATTAGAACTTCAATAAACGTTTCTAATCAATTATGAAAACTCGCTAATTTGAAACTTTAAGAGCACCATGTTCCAGTTTTCCAAATTCCAGAAATAGTGCATCTATCAAATTCTTCCAAATTTAATACTGGTATGAGGCAAATTGAAGAATGTATTTTGGTGTAAATTTCAGTTATACCCTTTCACCTTGAGGGCATCTCTTCCAAAACACAAACTGCTAATATTCCCTTACTGCTATTCAAAGTGAAAACCAAACCAAATCTCACACTCAAAAGACACAAACTAATTTCCACAAAAAAGCAGGATTGCCACCACAAATGATGCAGTAACTCATTCAAATCCATTTAATGGTTCGTCTTTTAGCATAAAGGAAAGAATGTAATACTAAATCGTTTAGAAAAACAAACCTTATAAAAGGCACAACCACCATCATTTTTAAGCATGTTTTCGTCACCTTAGCAGCTGATCCCTGACCAAATTGTATCCTGACCTGAAATATAGAAATCAACCTCAATGGTCAAATAAAAAATTGCAAGTGAAAATTCAAGAAATTGAATCATTAGATCGATGGAGAACCTCGAAGATATTCTGTAAGAGCCTACAAAAGTATCTAAACATAGATGTTGTCAATTTATTAAACTGAAAAGAAACGGGCAAGTACATCAAAAATATAATTTCAAAATCTGCACTAAATAACTGGTGAATAGTATTGAGGAGAAAAACTGACGGGACATTCGGAGGCGGTGGTCGATGATTTCGTCTGATGGCTCCGTTGTTTCCAGGGGCATAAAAATCGGTTAATAACACAGATGAAGAAGATACGAGATTTGTATTTTGGAGCTTCAAAGATGGATACCTCATAGCAGATAAACAAATTGACGATTTACTCGGAAAAATCGCCACCCCATGATGATTCTGATAACAAACACAAAGAAAAATCAAACTGGTCTGAGTGTGTGTGTTCGATAGACCAGCGTCTTATCTGAAACAAAAAGATGTACAATAGATAATTAATTCACCTTCTTCTTCGATTGATTGACTGCATTAGCTTTTGTTCTTGAAGGTGAGAGTTAGAGGCCGCAGAACATACCTCCAGTGACACCAATGACTCCATTCTTGCTGGAACAACTGTACTTCTGGTCGGACATTGAAATAACCTTCGACACAGACAGAGAGACGATGAGAAGGCCATGGTTTGAATTTTGAAAATGAGATAAAACAGGGTTTGCTGTCGAAGGAGGAAGAAGGAAGGGGAGAGAGAGAGAGAGAGAGAGAGAGAGAGAGAGAGAGAGAGAGAGAGAGAGAGAGAGAGAGAGGGTGTCAAAGTCGGAGGGAGTGAACAGTAGTATGGCTAGGCTTTTGCTCTTGTTCTTGTGTAGTTCAAATTTCAAAATTTGGTCAAATCTGATTTTTTGGGTGGGACCTACATTATAATCTTCTCCAGCAAGCCAGTTACTGTTCATCTAGGCGGGAATTTGGGGAAAATTTTGGGCGGGATTTTTTTTTGCAACTCTCTTACTTTTATATAGTAAATAGATGTTGTTTTTTCTTGGGTGACTGTATCAAAAGTAATTGGGTTGATCTGAATGTTTGCTATTGGGTGGGTGTATTTAGGGTTAGTCATTCTTTGACCTCAGTTAAATTTGGAAAATTTTTGTTATTTTTTTTTCTTTTTTATTGGTGATATCTGTCTCTGGAAATGTGATATGTGTATGTTAAATTAGATTGATGACCCTGAAAAAGTCATAAGGTTAACCCTGTTTAGAAACTATATGACTTGTAGTGACTATGGAAGTAATAGGCAAATCAGTCCAACTTGCGTTACTAAGCACATTTTTTTAATAAGCGTGGTTTTGTATTGTTTTGCAAGATGGTTTCATCTTCATATATTTGTTGGATGTTAGAAGGTTTGCTGTAATGAGAAGTCTGGTAGTAATGCTCAGGAAATCTTTCTTAATTTCCTTGACGTAATTCTTTTTATTTTTCATTGGAAAAGTTCAGGGCATGAACTCTAGCTTGCTTGGGTATGTCGATTATACATGTTCTCTGTATATTGCTTTTGTTTTGATTATATGATTTTTGTGTGTGTGTGTGTGTGTGTGTGTATTCAGTCTCTCCCCTCCCAATTTGAGTTGGCATGAAACTGCAAATTATATGGACATGAAAACGATTTGGGTCAATAATCGTATTTATTTATGGTCTACTCATGTCACAAGATTAACTCATATGTAGTTTTAGGAAGTATATATTTATACCATAGTCAGCATATTTTTCAAAACATTTGGTCAACATTTTTTTTTTTTAAATCTTTGTCAAAAAAAGATCATAAATTTTTATTGCAAATATTAGTTCACATTAGGTTTAACAAATGGAACTAAAAACATAAGAGGAATTAGGGTGTGTTTGATAGCTTCAATTTGCCTTGGAAAATGCCCTTTTAAGTAAAATATATTTCTTCTTGTGTGTGATTGAAACTATGAGTGTGGAAGTTAATATTACATATTATCCACGTGACTTAAAAGTTGGAGAGAAAATTTTCAAATAATATAATATTCATATTTAAGTGACGTTCAAATACAATGTCTATATTGATGGTCTCTGTTTCATAAGAATCCCAATTCATAAATCAAATTGGATAAATGATGTTGAATTAACCTCCTTTGCTTAATTTTATACATATAAAATTTTGGCTGTGAACTGTTGATATGCATACCAGAATTCAAGACTCGAGTCTTGAAGGGAAGGCTTGCTCCTATTTTTATTTTATAAATAAATGGGCCAAAGTTCATTTAAGGAAAGACTACCAAGTCTAGGAAACCCACTTCAAAAGGAAGACCTCTGACCTGACATTTCCGACCCCACTATTCATTACGACGGTTCCATTTTCAGCTTGACAAAAAAATCGAGCTTAATGCAAATATATCACTCAATGTTTGAAAAGGTGGAAATAGGTACCGATGCGTTTTTCTTTCCTGAGGGGAGGCGTAAGCCTCGAGGCGCTTTGAAGCGTAAGCCTCACCAAAAAAAAAATTAAAAATTAAAAAAAAAAAGACAAAATTGTAAAATAATATCAAAAGGTATATTTAACTAATAAAAATAGTCAACTTCATATTTAATGTAGCATCCACATGCATTTTCTAAAAATTAGCAAAGTTTAGAGACATGTCACAAGGTGAGAAAATCCTAACAAAAAACACGAATTGACTATCAAAAATATATACTTGGAAATTAAAAAAAAAAATGTTAAATTAAAGAAGTTTAGAAGGCTTTGCTGTGATCATCATCACTACTAGTAGCATCTTTCATGGAATCATCATCATATCTAATTTCCTCATCATCTTCTTCATCTTCGCTGTCGATTTCTATAAATTCATCTTCCTCATCCACCAAGAGCGACTTTCCCTTCCCCTTATCTGTTTATAAAAAAAGTTTCATTATCATTATGATATAAATAAAAGTAAATTTCAATTAGACTAATATAGATACCTTTTGGTGAAACATGACGTTTTCTTTTACGTTGACTAGTAGAACTTTCAATTCCTTGGGCATCGGGTCCTTCATCATCATCAGCAGCAGCAGCAATCCATTCATCATCTGACAAAACATCTTCAACAACTAATGGATCTTCTCCTTCTTTGAGAGACTTTAATTGTACATGTCGGTCTTTGAGCCTCTTGTTGTGCATAATATAAACCAATTTTTCCAACCGCTTCGTTGTCAAACGGTTCCTTCTCTTAGTATGTACTTGATTAAATGTACTCCAATTGCGTTCACATGCTGAAGATGAGCAAGTCAGGCTTAAAACTCTTATTAAAAAGCGAGCAAGTTCTGGAGTACCAACTCCAAATTGAATCCACCAAGCAACTAGGGAAAAAATGTTACGTGCAAGGATTAATTCAAATTAAAAAAAGGTATGCGAGGTAAATAAAATTTAAACTAAAGTGCATACATTAATGAATTAATACGTACCAGGGGATCATTTGTTGAAAGTAGATTTTGCTTGTTCTAAACCAAAGAACTTCTGTTTTGTTACGAACTCATCAAGTTGGAGATCTACATCTTCCCTTTCTTTTGC
The DNA here is from genome assembly GCA_963555705.1 of Ligustrum vulgare. NCBI lineage: Eukaryota > Viridiplantae > Streptophyta > Magnoliopsida > Lamiales > Oleaceae > Ligustrum > Ligustrum vulgare. The sequence goes on from OY743173.1 coordinate 31,021,620, forward strand.
ATTGGGGATGAGTCTCAACAAGCAATTGTACAAACCCGCCACGACTTCTGGATGCCTTGAAAAATTATCCCCATATTGAAAATGCGGATTCAAATAATAAGCAGCAGCATGTAGGTCTCTATGCAATTGGAACTCCCACTTTTCATCTATTATAGCCCAAATCTCCTTGTAAGCACCCTCTTTGTCACCCAAATTTTTTGCTATCTGCTCTTTTGCATTATCCATAGCACCATAAATAAATCCCATAGGCGGCATTTGTTTAGAATCAACAAGTCTTAAAACACTAACTAAAGGATTTGTGGTTTTTAAAGCATAAGCCACACTAGGCCAGAAATTGTTATCCGTCAATATAATATTCCTAATTTCTTTGCCTTCAGATCTCTTAGCCCAAGTTGAATTTACCCATTGCTCTGAAGTAAACATAGCGTGTAGTGGTTTTTTTAACTCATACATTCTTTGCAAGGTCAAGTAGGCTGTAGCAAACCTAGTAGATCCAGGTCGAAGTAACTCCTTCTTCACCATTTTCCTCATCAAGGCCAACACCCAAGTATGATTATATATAAAGTTACTGATCTTCTTAGCCTTCAACAACACATGCTTATGTTGCTGCAACTCCCCAAGTTTCTCTAGTATTAAATCAATACAATGCGCAGCACAAGGAGTCCAATACAAATGCTTTCTTTTTTCCATCAATTTTCGTCCAGCTACTTTATAGTTACTGGCATTGTCTGTCACAATTTGAACAACATTTTCTTCACCAACTTCATCAAATAATTTAAACATGAGCTCTGCATCTTTAACTGCATCCGAAGCATCAACAGATTTCAAAAACACGGTTCCATGTGGATTATTCACTAGGAAATTGATCAAGCTCCTATTCCTCATGTCAGACCATCCATCAGACAGTATAGAAACTCCAGATGTTTTCCATGTAGCCTTTAAACTTTCAACTATTTTTTCAGTCGACTCCTCTTCTTCTTTAAGGATCCATGTCCAAAGTTCGAACGTAGTTAGGGGTCTAAAACCTCAACCATAAGAACCAATAGACCGATCGGAAGGTCTGTTGATCCCTTTCATTGATCGGGTTCAAGTTCTAGGTTCAATTTCAACTTGCAAATCGATGGTTCATCACCGCCCATGTCCTTCCAAATTCAAAGCAAAATTTGATAATTAATCTGTCGTTCGCGCTCATTCTCTCTTCCTCATTTGTCACTCGGTAATGCCACCAACCCACAAATCATGTTTGTATATATTTATGGGTTCTTTACCTATTTAGTGTCTCTGGGTTAGTGTAGAAGTTCACGCAAGGAGGATAGAAAATCATTCAAATTCTTGCTCTCAACAAATCAATTTGCCCATGAAAATCAAGAAGCCTCCACCACAATCCTTGAAGAAACCGATGGTTACTATTGTATATGTACGTATTTTAAGTATTTTATGAAATTTTTATCATGTATTTAATTCGCGTTTGCTTGAATAATTTGCTACTGTTGAAGTTCTGAATTGCACTTATGGTTGTGGGAGGAAGTAATGAAACTACTATGAATTTCTTGATTAGTAAGGATTTTCATTGAACAAGTTACTTAAAAAATCTGGACAGAATGGACTGTTATTGTTATGGAAAGCTCAAGTTACTAAGGTTGTAGAATTATCAATTATGAGGAGTGAAATTTTATGGGGTTCAAGAGATCTCGACTACAATTTCTTACTAATAGGTTGCAGATATGCCTGGAAGAAAGGGTCCACCTTTAACCTGGTCCCAAATTCTCAAAAAAAAAAAAGCCATTGAATTTGAAGTCATACCCTACAGTCGGATCCCACCGCGGTAAAGCGGTGTTTTGCAGTGAAAGCAAGACTGATTCCAATCCTCTCTCTCATATTCATAGCAAAGTGTGGAAACAGGAAATGTATAAACATCACAAGCAACAAGTGGCTCACCATCAATAGTTGAGCCTAAGTAATCACCATAGATCTGGAACCTAACTACCTATGCTCTTCAACGTGTTTCCCCGATAATTCAGCATCACAATTCAATAACAAAGAAACTTAAATATCTCGAGGTTTAGTTATTCTAACATCCACTTCATAAACAATTCAATCAGAGAATTAAGCCCAAAAAATAAGACAAAAGATTTCATCATACTCTTATGTAATAAAACCCAATTTAATTTCACAATCTATAAATCATTTAGCATAAAAGTAAACTTTATTTAAGTTCAATACAATGCCAGATCTACAAACTATTTGCATGGGAAATAAAGACGTTCATATTTTAGGATTTTATAAAATCTATAGCTCATATTCAGTTAAAAGTCAAATATGTAGCTAAAGACCTTTAGAAGTTGAACCTTAATGCATATTAAGCATCCCACGTACATTAAAATAACAATGCACAAACTTTCCGTGCTAACATTAATTTCCAATTTAGATTCCATCATCACTTTGCTTAAATGAGAGCAATGAATTTACAAGCAAACAGCTTCACTCAGATTTCTACATGCCAATTAAAGCCTCTTCACTGAAAAGATAACCCTTTCAATTAGGTATCAGCTTCACTTAATGTTCTTGTCACAACACATGTCGTCTGCGGCTTACGAAGAAGTCTTTGAATTTTCCGTAGGATGGATCTCAAGGTAGAAGAGTTGATGAAGTTTCAAATCTTGCGTTTTTCTATTATTTTGCCTTCTTTTTGGTAATATTCTGAAAATAGTTACTTTCATATATTTTTATCTAATTGCTGGTAATTTATTTGCAGGAAGATGGTTTTTGAGATATTGAAAATTTGTTTTGGAGAATAGGATTCACGTTATTGTACTAACTGATGGTGAATGAATATTTTGGCTTTGGGACCTCGCCCCCAATGCCTTGAAACTGGTCAGAAATATCATTGAATGTGAGTATTAGAAGTTTTGTTTTCCCATTTAAACACAATTGGTTTTTTACAACTGCATTTTTTTCTGTTATGTAGTTTTTATTTAATTAGGTGAATCTAAGAAATACTTGTTTGTTAATGTTGTTGTTGTTATTGTCGTTGTTGTTGTCGTCGTTGACCTCCCTCCCTCCCTCCCTCATTCTTTCTTTGATTTGCTTTAACTTTCAAGTTCTTGATGGGTATTGATAAAAGAAAAAAAGGAGGAGAGAAGAGGAAGATGAAATTTAAGTTCTTGGGTGTGGTCTGAATTTCATAACGATTTCTGACCAATTTAATTTTAAACTTCTTGTTTAGATTTACATTAGTTATTATTAATTTATTTTGCAATGTTTTCATCCAGCTTGTTAGTAAATCAATTCTTCTACTTGTATGGCTCTGTATGTGTATGTGAGCGATAAATTTTTGGATATGGGTTTTTTATTTTTGGATTTTTGGGAATTAGGCTGTGTTGCCAGAGAATGTAGAGTGAATTTACCTTTTCGAAGTAAAGCGGCTCCAAATGTATGTACATGTTTTTTAATAACTCCTATATGTTTTTGTAGTTTTGGTCATAATTCAACTTTTGAGTGTCTTTTTTTTTTTTTTTTTGAAAAGTTGAGTGTCTTGATTATTGAATGTTCGTGTTGTTTGTGGCCTCTATTTGTGGATTCCAGAAAGGAATAAGTCCTTGATATTTGAGCTAATTGACTTTATGGTAGACTAGTGTTACACCTGTGCGATGTACGATCATTTGTTACTCACATATATCGAATTTATATATTAATATACGAAATAAATATTTAAAGAAAAATGAGAAACGAAGAAAGACAATTTGCATAACTATTCAATTTTAATGGTTATTGACATAATTAATCTTTTCAAAATATAATTTTTAGATAATCACAAATTAATTTCATTTCATATTTATTTTAACATTATAAATTAAATATATGTGATCCTTTATTTTAATGAATGTAACAAATTACACAATATGAAATGTTAATTTTAATTAAATTTTTCCTAACGTATATTGTAAGTATATTTAGCTTTATGTACCAAAAAATTATATATGCATCTCAATTTATAAAAGTGGCGCGGATGTTTAACACACAAAACACAATACTCTATCATTTACCCATTTGGAATTGATTTTTCAAGAATCAAATTTCAGACCATTAATTCTCAATCACTAGTCACACATGCTTTAAAAAAATCATTTTTACAATTTTTCATATTAATTTTTAACTACACATTCTAAAAAAAAAACACTTTTCACAAAATCAATTTTCAAAAAATCAAAATCAAATTATCATTTTTTTGTAAATAGGACGAGGTCAGATGAGATAGACATACATAGATAAGTGCAAAAAAAAGTTGAACTAAAATAAAGATGAACTAAAATAAAAAAATAATCTACATATTATTAAAAATATAATTTAAATACGGAAAAAATATTAAATAAATAGAGGTTCAATTAATCTAGTATCATCTAACAACATTGGATAAAATTTCCATTGTCCTCAAATGACTTCATAGCTTAATATGTAATCAATTGTAACTAAGATTGAAAATACAAACTGAAAACTTATGCATCGCAATGATTTACATATCGCATATGTTGGACAAAATAGTTCGAATGTGCAAAAAGTTAATAGGCGATGACAATTTGTCGTATGGCATACCATTGAAAACATATATTAATTCGATAAATCAAATATTACAAATTCATTTTTGAAAGTACCATAATGTTAAAAATACAAAAAAAGAATTGTTAAAAAATATAAGTCCGTCCACGCACATTCTAATATTAGACTGTGATTGTTTTTTATATTGTTTAGGTGAAAATCATTTTTATTCAATATTTTATCGTTTTGTAGTCATTATTTTCTACATTTTTAATCAGTTTTTAACTACGTTAAAAATTAAATAGATGAAAATTTTAATTTTACCATTCGTAATATATAAATCATATCTTCAACATACTTATAACCCATTTTTTATGCTTACATGATTTAAATAAAACAGATAATTTATTTGGACACGAAACATATAACATTTTAAATTTTAAATTCCAAAATTTATTTTAGATTCATTAGTCGAAATTTGTGAACTTTCTTTTAAAAAATATGACAATTATGAGTATTAAAGATGTGTTTGATGTTGTTTAAAAAAAGTACTTGTGATTTTGAGTGGTGATTTTTAGGAGAATGTCGTAAAAAAAATTAAGAATCTTTTTTGCATTTTTGTGTAATATTATATTATTGTTAAATGTGTGGTTGAAAAAAAAAGAGATAAAATCATGTGTAAGGAATAATAAACATCTTTGACAACTCTAACATAAAAAAAAAATAATAATAATAAGGCTGTGTTTGATTTGCTAAGTTTTCCATGGAAAATACATTTTTCAGGTGATTTTTCAACTTTTTCGTTGTTTGGCTGCCTAAGTTTTTCATGAAATTCGTTTTCCACCTTGTCTAGAAATCACGTATTTTTCTTGATTTGGAGAAATTCGTTTTCCTAGGGGGTAAGGAGGTTTTATTTTTCATGAAAAATATTTTACTATTTTCGTTACGTTTGATCCTTTTTGTTATTGTTAATTAATTATTTTTTTTTCAAAAATTAACATTATTATTATCAAGTACAAATGTATGAAGAATAAAAAAAATATTTTTTTATTAAAATAGCTAAATTTTGCTTTATTTTCCATGGAAAATAATGTCAATCAAACAACAAAAGTTGGAAAATTCTCCACCTTTTCCACCTAAAAAATTAATCTAATCAAATACATTAAACTTCCAATTCCCAAGAATTTAATTCCCTAAAATTCAATTCCCTGAAATTCATTTTTTTCCACCCAAATTCAACCCTCGCTATCAAACGCAGCCTAAATAAAAAGAAAATAAACACAAAATTCAACTACAAATCTTTCATGTTACACAAAACCAAAATCAGAAACTTTTGGACCACTTCTTCAACCAAGATCAGAACTCTGGTATACCTTATTCCGTTTATTTCACGCTAAATCACATCTGGTCAATATGATTTCGGATCGTTTGATCTGATGGAAGACTCAAAGAACGCCATTGATTAGCAAGGTTGTAGTTAGATCTACACATTCAATCATGGAAAAAAACAAAAAATGAGTCAGACGTGACGTCGAAGGTATCCTTCATTTCTTTCACAGGAAAATGGAAAAATCCAAATCTCTTGTATATTTTTAACACTAAACAAATGATAATGTATACATACATTGACAGTTTTTTTTTTTTTTTATCCAATTCAGCTAGTAAGTTTTTATTTTCATTTGGATTTGTTAAAATAATTTAGTTTAAAATGCTTGAAAGATTAAAATGGGAGGGGGGAACTACACATAAACAATATTTGATATATGTATTTAAGTATTTATATGTATCTCTCATATGAAGTAAGAAATTAAAAAAAAAAAAAGAGAGAGAGAAAAACAAATTGAGAAAGAAAAAACTAAATTAGTAAATAATCATATTGCAGATTTTTTAAACAATTACTTATTGTATATGATATAAATAAATGTAACTGTTATGTTGTCTGTTTAATTATTTTTTACTTTTATGAATCTAAATAAATTGTAATTGGTTTTCATTATTAGGAAATAATTTTTGATATTTAAATGCACGGTTTCTGAAATTTAATCAACAATATGTACTTACTTTTCCTAATTTATTGAATCAGTAAAACTTGTGGTTATCTTATTAAATAAATTCATTCTCTTTGATTAAATAGCAGCAGAAGTGTAGATGCTAGATGAAAATACAGATATTAAAATGGTGCACAAATAACCAAGGGTCAATATCTACAACCAATGTGGAAGGAAGACCATAATTGTACTTTGGAAGGCGTACCTCATACATGGTTTCATGTTAAAAAAGGCATTTAGATTATGAAAATGTATGTATCAAACAAATTAATGAATTTTTATTAAATTATATTCTTTTAACAATTAATGTTTAATTTTATGGAAATTTACTATTTATAGAAATAAAAAATTGATGGGAAAATAGCCAATAATTGTTTTAAGGAAGTGTCCAACTTTTATATATATAAAGATAATAAAATTAAAATTGATTAAAAAAATCAACCATTATTTAGTATTTACCAATATATATATATATATATATATATATATATATATATATATATATATAATTAAGGTAATAAATGCGTTCATATTTATCTAGATTTTGCATTCACATTTAACATACATTCATTTTGCATTCACACTGTTTAAATTTATAGAAACTTACTATTTATAGAAATGAAAAATGGGTGGGAAAATGTTTTTAGAAACTACCTTACTTTTATATATTATAAAGATGTGCTAAATCAAGATAGTTCTATGTTGTTTACCGTGATTATTGTTGATCTTAGGTATTTTGATTAATTAATGGTAAATTTACCATTTCTTATGTTTTATCTCCATGCTGTAATGTATGATTGTTCAAGCTTTTCTCTTATGCTAATCTAGTGGAACATAAATCCCTTAAGACACAATAAGCACAATTTGACAAATTTCTTGCTAGAGTAACACTGTCTTTGATTATATTTAATTTCGTCTTGAATTTATTTTACTCAAATTTATGTACATTTATTTGTAATATTATCCAACTAACGTGCAACGCACGTTTGCCCCACTATTTTTGTCAAAAGAGCTCGACATTAACATCGCCCTCAACACTTCGATAAGTGGGCAAGTGTATAACATTGAGCCACCAAATATGAAAGTTGCAGAGTGTTAGCCCCTTATCCCTACAGAAGACGATGCCTACTTTGCTGACCACTGATACCAAAGTCGGAGGGACCCACTATAAAGCCTGAATTTCACAGCGTACAATAACTAATCAACATTATATGTATTGAAATTAGAGAAAATATCTATTTTATCTATAGTAAATCCTAAAATTCATCTATAAATAGAAAGATTGTTGTATTGCAATGCATGCAAATTCTAGGAAATAAAATTATTGTACCATTTTGAGTTATCTCTCTCTCACTTTATTAAACAAAGCTCTCTCAAATTATTCACGTAAATCACAAACTAAATCAAGTTACTACCTTAAGTTCACACTACCAAAATACCACACTGAGGTCATATTTTGACATTAACATGAACTATTATCTATTGAACCATCTTTCAGTAGAAATAATTTTTTTACGTAACAAATAGTAAGCACGTGTATTGCACCTCCTACGTAAACGATAAGTGATATGTACATCATTTTTGTTGTAATAATGTTATTTTCGAAAAGAGTTGAGGTAATTGATTGTTAACAAGGAGGCTAATATTTGTAAACGGGAATTATAGAAATAAATCTATTTATGATTTTATGGATACAATTTGAAAAGGCTTAATCAACTGAAATGTAATGATGCAATTACGATAAGACTTTGTTGTACAGGATAATTTTTGTCACCTTCTATACCTTTTTGGCTTTATTTCCTGCCCTTACCAAAACTTTAGTTGCTAGCATTGAAACTCCTCGAGATAATTTCAGTATGTTATCAAACTGTTATTTCTGCATGCATAACATGTCTCTTGAAATCACAACAAATCATTGTAGTTCTAGTGTAGAGGATCGTTGGATAAATCCAGATTTCTTAAGAGCATTACTCGAGAATTTCGTTTCAAGATCATCTTATGTGATGGAATACCATTCGGTAACAATGTGCTGGAATACCATAATTTGATAGCAGTTAATATTTCTAACTTGATTCTAAGTTATCCTCCCTGACCTAGTCAGTCTGTGGAAGTTGGCAAACCTCTCCGCGAGTGCCTTCCTCTGGTGCATCCACGTGAGCTCAAAACTAGAAATTGAAATTACGCTGGTGGTACGATTTGTTTCACTCTTTCTTGCCAATTCTACTTTGGCTTAACCAATTTCACAGAATCTCCATCTTCGTCCTACAATCCATATAATCCTTGTGCATAGAGCTAATTCAAGCACCTTGCTCGTATTGTGGGGTAAATACCCATAGTAGAATTGCTATGACATATTAGAACAACTCCTACACCCACTTTATTCCCCTTGTTCCAGCCAATTCAAATGCACAAAAGTATGGCTCTCGTTGAGAGGGCTTTCACCTGGTAAGGTTGGTTCTAATTGCAAAATAACTACATTCAAGAAACTCCTTTTTACTCAAATTTTCTAAATTTTCAAAACATAGGAAAATGGAAATTGGGGTTGAGTGGGGAGGAACCTTCTCGTTTGGATGAGGTATTAGACCAAAACGGCCTTAACATCGGCATCTAGCCCACATGCAAAGCTCTTGGTTGCCATGGCCAACTGAATTATAACAGGTTCATCGAACTCCAAATTTAAGGCATCCTGTAGAAGTCACATCATATAGAGTAAATAAAGTTTGATTAGAAAAAATTAATAGAAATAATATAAAACGATAAGAAAATGATGCATAGACTCCAACCAATGGTGATGCTTCAGAGAATATAAGAGGAAAATGAGGTCTAGTGAATCTGAAATATTGAACCAATTAGGCATGAAGAGACCAAGTTTATCATAAAAATGGTGAAAAGGTTTAGAAAAGGCGTGCGAAAGCAGAAAGATATTGAATAAAGTCTAATAGTGGAAGCTGTTGGATATATATATATATGTGTGTGTGTGTGTGTGTGTTCAAAATGATTAATGATAAATAAAGGAATGATTTTGAAAAGAAACGGAAATGAAAATTCAAAGGTGGCATCATTTATAACCGCGCGGCCTCACGATACAAAAACCGTGCGACCACACGTCGTTTTTGACGTGCAATTTGTTGGTAGAACCGTGCGACCGCACGATGGTTCAACCATGCGGTCGCACGGTGTTAAAATCCGACCGTTAAGTTCGTTGAAGTTGGCACCTTTTGAAGAAACTTTCCACTTTTTCATGGAAAGATGGCACCAATTCGTGATTGGTGTTTGGATATCTATAAATAAGTGATCTTATTTCATTCCAAAACACTTGAAAAAACATTCTTACATCAAAAAATTGATATCCAAATTATCCATTTCATCATTCCAACAATAGTGTTCTTGTTTTTATTTCAAGTTCTTATTTTGCTTATTTGAACTTGAAGGAAATGCTTGATTAATCCTTCAAACCTATTTGCTTTAATCCCAAAAGCAAACTTGAATCCCGGTGGGTGCAAATATAGTTTGAGGACAACGTGTTTTACGTGTTTGAGCCTTATATTTCCTTCATCAATTCTTATTGTTTTTGTACCATTTTCTTCATTCTCCTACACCATATTTCTAACAATCTCAAACTATATTTGCACCATGGAGAATGAAACAACTCTTACAACTATCAAATTGATGAACCAAGATCTTGTGAAGCTCGATAGATTTGATGGAACAAACTTCACGCGTTGGCAAGACAAGTTAAAATTTCTACTCACCGCATTGAAGATCTTCTACATTTTGGATTCGGATTTGGAACCTTTAGCGGAACCAGCGGAGACGGACACGGAGGCAATAAGGGCCAAGAGGAAGAAAAGACAAGAGGATGAACTTATATGTCGTGGACATATTTTGAATGCTTTGTCGGACCGGTTATATGATCTCTACATCAACACTTCTTCGGCAAAAGATATTTGGAATGAATTGGAAAACAAATACAAGGCGGAATAAGAAGGTACCAAGAAATTTTTAATCACAAAATATTTTGATTTTAAATTTTTGGACAATATTCCTATTCTCCCTCAAGTACATAATTACAAGTACTTGTCAACAAATTGAAAGCGGTCAAAATAGAACTCCCGGAATCTTTTCAAGTGGAGGCAATTATTGCCAAACTTTCAAGTGCTTGGAAAGGATACCGGAAGAAGATTCTTCATAATTCTGAAGACTTTACTTTGGAACGATTACAAAAGCATTTACGCATTGAAGAAGAATCGAGAACGAGGGACAAGAATGAGAATTCTTATGAAGCCAAATCAAAAGCAAATGCTATTGAAAAGGTCGAACACTCCAACAAGGAAAAGTTTAATCCCCTTGGTCCCAAAAAGGACAAAGGGAAGTTTAAACCAAAACCAAAGGGGCCATGCTATATTTGTGGAAAACCTGGTCATTGGGCCAAGGTGTGTAGGCATAAGAAGAAATCCAATGGTGAACATAAAATAAACTCCATTGAAGATGACAACATCGTGACTACAATATGTGAAGTCAACACTATAAAAGGAAAGGTTCAAGAGTGGTGGTATGACACTTGTGCCACCATACATGTGTGTTATGATAAGTCTTTATTTAAAACTTATCATGACTTGGAAGATGGACATGAAATACAAATGGGTAATGAAGGCCGCTCCAAAGTGGTTGGAAAAGAAAGTGTAGACATCATCTTCACATCCGGAAAAACCGTTACTCTCACTAATGTATTCCATGTTCCGGACATGAATAGGAACTTAGTTAGTGGTGATCTTTTGGGAAAACCCGGAATCAAAAGTGTTTATGAATCATTATCCCGTAATGGGATCTTTGTTGGAAAGGGCTATTCTAGTGATGGAATGGTCAAATTGTGTACCATTGACAATAAAAATATGAATAAAGTGAATTCTGCTTATATGCTTGACTCCTTTACATTGTGGCATGGTATAGGGCATATAGGCAATAATTCTATGAAAAGAATGAAAATATGTGACTTAATATCTTATGATGAAAACAAAGTTTATAAATGCAAAACTTGTGTAGAATCTAAGATGATTAAGAAACCTTTTCATAGTGTAACTAGAACAAATCAATTATTAGATCTTGTGCATACCGACATATGTGAATTAAATGGTATGTTAACAAGGGGTGGAAATAGATATTTCATAACATTTATTGATGATTGTTCTAGATTTACTTATGTTTATTTATTAAAACATAAGGATGAGGCTTTTGAAACTTTCAAAGCATATAAAAATGAAGTTGAAAATCACTTGAATAAGAAAATAAAAATTCTTAGGAGTGATAGAGGAGGTGAATACTTCTCTAGTGATTTTAACTTATTTTGTGAACAACATGGCATAATTCATCAATGTAGTGCTCCTAGAACACCCGAACAAAATGGTTTGGCGGAAAGAAAAAATAGGACACTTGTTGAAATGATTAATGCAATGTTGTTATATTCTAAATTGCCATTTAATCTTTGGGGTGAAACATTACTTAGTGCATGTCATATATTAAATAGAGTTCCTTCAAAATTTACAAAAGTATCTCCATATGAATTATGGAAAGGAAGAAAACCAAATATTGGTTACTTCAAAGTGTGGGGGTGTCTTGCTGATTGCAAAAACACCGATCCTAAACGAACAAAACTTGGTCCAAGAGGGATCAAATGTGTATTTGTTGGATATGCCTCAAATAGTAAAGCATATCGATTATTGAATTTGGAGGCCAATGTGATAATTGAATCACGGGAAGTAGAGTTCTTTGAGGATTCTTTATCTTCGGATAAAAATATTAAGGAATCAAATGAAAAGATTCCAAACTCTACAAGATCATTTGGAGAAACATCCTCTAAAAGTGTTAATGATCCTAATGAACTTCGTAGAAGCAAAAGAACTCCAAAAGAAAAAGTATTAGGACCGGATGAAATAGACTCTCAACTTATTTCTCTTTATCTTGTTGAAGGAAATATAAAGAGTGTCATTAGAACAACACCATATGTTCTACAAAAACCGAAACGGATCCTAAAACTTATAAAGAGGCTATGTCATCAAGAGATAGTATTTTTTTGGAAAGATGCTATAAAAGATGAAATGAATTCAATAATGCTTAACAATACTTGGGAACTTGTTGATTTATCAAATGGCTCTAAACCTATAGGATGTAAATGGGTATTTAGAAAGAAGTACAACGCGGATGGTACTCTCAATACCTTTAAAGCCCGACTAGTAGCCAAAGGATATCGACAAAAGGAAGAAATAGATTATTTTGACACATATGCACCCGTGGCACGCATTACATCTATAAGAATAATGTTTGCCTTAGCTTCTATTTATGATTTGCATATACATCAAATGGATGTTAAAACAACTTTCTTGAATGGGGACCTTGATGAGGAGGTTTATATGGAACAATCTGAAGGTTTTGTTCTCCCCGGAAATGAAAAGAAAGTATGCAAATTAGTTAAATCATTATATGATTTAAAGCAAGCACCGAAAAAATGGCATGAGAAGTTCGATTTGACAATTATGTCATTTGGATTCAAACACAATAGTGTTGATAAGTGCTTATATTCGAAGGAACATGAAAGACATGTTGTGATTATATGCCTTTATGTGGATGATATATTGATCATAAGTAATCACATGGAAGGCATAAATGAAACAAAAAGGTTTCTATCTTCCACATTTAAAATGAAAGATCTTGGGCAAGTGGATACCATATTAGGTATCAAGGTCACAAGAAGAAATGAGGGTTTTACGCTTAATCAAACACATTATATTGAGAATGTGATTGATAAGTTCAAACATTTGAACATTAAAGAAGCAAACACCCCATTTGATGCAAGTATTAAACTTGTAAAAAATGATGGAAGAGCAATAGCACAACTTGAATATGCAAGTGCTATCGGATCTCTAATGTATGCGGTCCAATGCACTAGACCGGATATAGCATTTGCGGTTAGTAAACTTAGTAGGTTTACTAGTAACCCAAGTAAGGAACATTGGAAGGCAATTGGACGAGTTCTTGGTTATTTAAAGAAAACCAAAGATATAGGTCTCCAATATCCCCGGTTTCCGGCAATCCTAGAAGGATTTACCGATGCAAGTTGGATTTCTAGTACAGGTGAGAATAAATCCACCTCAGGTTGGGTGTTTACTTTTGGAGGAGCAGCAATTTCATGGAGATCCAAGAAACAAACATGTATAACACACTCAACAATGGAATCCGAATTTGTAGCATTGACAGAAGTCGGAAAAGAAGCTGAGTGGCTAAGGGATCTCTTGTACGAAATTCCAATAGGAGATAAGAATTTAAATTCTATTCCTATACTATGTGATAGTCAAGCCACTTTAGCAAGAGCTTACAATGAAGTATACAATGGAAAGTCTAGACATATTAGTCTAAGACATGACTATGTAAGGAAATTGATCAAAGATGGAAGAATTTCAATCACTTATGTAAAATCAAGTGATAATTTAGCGGATCCACTAACAAAACCGCTCACTAAGGAATTAGTGAGAACTACATCGAGTAGGATGGGGTTAAAACTTCTTAATTAAAGATCCACCAATGATGGCAACCCTACCTAAACTTACTAAAAAGTACATTTTAGGTTCAAAGGGTAAAAATAAGTCATTCGATAAGTGGATAGTATTCAACACTTACAAAATAAGTGTTGGTTGTCATAGAAAGTGAGGGATAAGTTTTTAAACTTTTAATAAAGTTCGGATCAATAGGATCAAGTATCTGTAAATATGACAAAGATACTGGAAGAACTTTACCTATATGAATTTAGAGATGGTGCCCTCTTGATAGAGAGTTCGAAGTTTCTCTCTTAAAAAATTCATGAATAGGATGAGCACAAGGCCATAAAAGTGCTAACCGCACGATGGTTCAACCATGCGGTCGCACGGTGTTAAAATCCGACCGTTAAGTTGGTTGAAGTTGGCACATTTTGAAGAAACTTTCCACCTTTTCATGGAAAGATGGCACCAATTCGTGATTGGTGTTTGGATATCTATAAATAAGTGATCTTATTTCATTCCAAGACACTTGAAGAAACATTCTTACATCAAAAAATTGATATCCAAATTATCCATTTCATCATTCCAACAATAGTGTTCTTGTTTTTATTTCAAGTTCTTATTTTGCTTATTTGAACTTGAAGGAAAGGCTTGATTAATCCTTCAAACCTATTTGCTTTAATCCCAAAAGCAAACTTGAATCCCGGTGGGTGCAAATATAGTTTGAGGACAACGTGTTTTACGTGTTTGAGCCTTATATCTCCTTCATCAATTCTTGTTGTTTTTGTATCATTTTCTTCATTCTCCTACACCATATTTCCAACAGAAGCTACTCACTCTTTTGGATTCAAATCAAGCAACTCAGCAGCTGAATCAGAACAAGCAACAAGGTGAGGGTTCTCCACCTCAACAGATGGAGACACTTTAGTATAGCAAGCATGCAATACCTACATAAAATGCCGTAAAGAAAAATGGCATTGTCATTATACACAAATGAAATTTGTTTCTTATTCAAATCCTAATGCCTTCTGATATTGTGGAAGAAAACATTACCTTTATTTTAGGCTCTAGATTATTTATCCGTTTCAAATAGCCCCAAGCTTGTCAGCTTGCTTATCCAAAGTTTGATCTACAGAGAAAGGAGAAAATTTAAATCTCAGAAATTGTAGGATACATCGTTGCACATAACTTCTACTTCTAAACTTGGTAATTACAATTGAAAACATTTATAGGGGATACTTCACTACAGAGGAACACACGAAGAGAAAAATAAACACGGTACCCTTCAACGAAAACAAGGAAAAAATAAAAAGAGGGCACAGTCTTTCCAAGATAATCTGACCCTTGAGAAATACAATAAAACTACTATAAATATATATTTGAAGAAAACAAGCCGTCTCCAACATATTCTCTTCCCATTTGATACGTACCAACTTAAAGTAATCACCCACGACTATTTCTTATTCCTCATAAGAACTTACTTGATAAATCTCTTGTTTTCATTCTTTATTTCCCATTTTATTTTACTTGGTTTATTTATCATAATCAGGTAAATATCATTCTGAAACTTAGATGCTCATTTTAATAATTTTTATATTAAATCTCACCAAGGGTATATGTCAGGAATGTCTTGTTGTCAAGTTCCATCTTGACATTCTCAAGCTGCTCATTAGTAGCTGTATAAGACATCGAAGAGTGATAACATTTATCTGTCTTGTTCTGCAAAGTGCAAATTATCACTCAACTCTTGGATCATTTTCTCATACTTGGCTTTCACTCGCACAATTTTTTTTCTGCATGCTCCAAATATCATCAAGTTACAAGTAGTTGCAAAATTATAGAAGTTTAGAGTTCATTGGACTCGTGCCTTTATAGATTACAAACACAAAAAGAAAAGTTGTACCAAACTTGAGCATGATGGAGAGACTATCACGATAGCACAGCTATTACATACAAAATGTTCATGATTTACCTAAGGGATTGCAACCAATGAGAGAATCAGAGATTCATAACTTTCTTGTTTGAAAATCTCAACCTTTATCATGAAGTTTAACAGCATAAGAAATACGTACTCTCTAGGTGGATCCCATTGACTGTAGGGTGTAATATAATTCCTATTAACCAAGTCATTTTCACCAATTTGTCGAATATTGAAAATTAGAATATTCATACATCCAATTACCAAAGAAAAAAAGATAGAAGCAATACCTTAAGACAACAGGACAATAATCCTAATGGGGTGTAGTTATCTTTGATCCTTCTCGAGGAAAAAGGCATATTTCCTAATAGACTAATATCAAAACCTTTAATCAATTAAGGTGTCATCAAGAACACCAAAATACAAAATGCAACTGACAAAGTAATACATATCTTCATGATGCATAACGACATAAAATTAAATTTTCAAATTTTATTAGCACATTTAAATCTGATATTTAACAATAGAAACTCCAAGTCCTTGTACATATTTTTCCGTTTCGAAGTCAAAACACGCCTTCTGGACAACAAATCTGAGGGAAGTGCACTTTCAATTGAACCTGCAGTCGAAATGGTAGTAAAATACTTTTTCCTAGTAGTAAAAGATAACTGTGCACATGAAATGCAAGGAATTATTCAGAAATTGACTCGAAGGATAAAAACACAGAACAAAGAACACAATAATTAATTTGATGCTATTATTTCTAGTTGGGAATTTTGATTTGCTGATTTTTGGACAACGTTCACTCTATCTCAAGACTATTTACTAAGTTTAACACATTTAGTTTAATGGGTACCCTTATAAAAATATTAACACTTCTCTGCTAGAAAACTGGTTTTTTTTTTTTTTTTTTTTTTTTGTAGCGACATTGAAGTATATAGCCAAGAAAAGAAAGATCAATTTGCACATATTTTCTTTGATTTTCTATTTCCTGCTAAAATAGTGTGCTTATAAAAAAGGCAGAAAAGTGATTGATAATTTTGGCAATTTGACTTGGTAAGGTTAATGTTAATATCAAAAACACATTCGAATTAGTTGGACAACAATTAATATTCAGACGCCATCTATTAGAACTTCATAAAAAGCCTAAAATTGCCAACTGATTAAACTTACCTCGTAATGAATCATGAAGGTTTTCCTTTAATCTGGGCTACTTTCCTATTTTCTTCTTAGCAACTAATTCAGAATTCTGCTTTGCTGATTCAACACAAGAATTGATCCCAAAAGGGCAGGCAAAAAGAACAGAAGAATATCAAGGTAAGAATAGAGAAATAAAAATATTTAAAATAGAAAACAACTTCAAAGAAAAGACAAAATCGGCTAGATTGTTGGTGTAAAATCCGAAATACAGACCTGAAAAATCGAACTCAGCGCTGCAACAATGCAAATCAACAACTCTGAAACCCTTAATCAGCTTACTGGCTCCGGAGCTGGAGGTGAGCTCAATGGAGCTAGAGTGAAAACAGTAGGAACTCACAGGAGCAACCCAGAAGATGAACTCTCTGGAATCTGGAAAAGGAAAGGAGGGCGAGGGAATGAAAAACGATTCAACCTCTTACACGCACATGAGCAAACGACGTCGTTTTGGTCAGAATTGGCTGAAACGGTGTCCTCTTGATGACGTCACGATGATGTCATTTTTATGTCGAATGAACAGTAACTGGCCTTACTCTGTTTTATAATATAAGGAAATATGGGATGTTTTGCATGAAATTGGGAGACTACTCTGCCACCATATATTATATACAATTGTTGAGAGATCAAGTTCTAGAGAGAAAAACAAGGTTCAAGTCAAGATTAAAGATTTCTACTTGAAGAAAATTAATTCTACAGTCGGAGGATGAATTCCATAAAATATTCTCGTTCTTTATCTTTAATCGTGTATCTAGGCTAGATTTATATATATTAGGATCATGATGAAGCTTTGGTTTTCAAGATTTTATGTTTTGATTTTTGTTTAATTTAATACAATTTATTGTTTTAAGCCATTAATTCCATAGTTCATGTTTAAACAATTATTTAGCCAATTATTGTATGAATTTTGTGACACATTCTTAAGTTTGAAAGTTTAGGAATTCGTTAGACTTATTTTAATTTTCATAAAGTCCAATAGGGACAAAAATATACCTTTATACTTTATGTAATCTTTAATTATTCATGAATCATTAATGCTTTCCTATTTGTTCGCATTCATCATAGAAAAATAGGCAGGTCACATTTATGGATATGTTTTAATTCATCGTTCGAAAGAAGATTTGACAAATTACGGACATTAATTTTCTTAACTCGTGAATTGTTGTTAAGCATTTACATCAAGTTATTTCTGTCATTTATAAAATAAAAAAAACATATTTTTCAACTTTTTTGCTTTTAAATTGAATTTTCTATCTTAATATTTAATCAAGATTTTAATTCTCAAATACAAATTGATTTTTTTTTCATTTCGGTTAAGGTTAGTAATTTAAAATAATAATTTATCTCAATCCTCGTGAATACGATACACAAACTCATTGTCTACTATATTGCCTGTGCGTTCTGTACACTTGTAGAAGACAAACACGCAAAATTATGCTTTACGTAATCATAAATCTTTAGTTCATTCTTGTATGTTCGCATTCGTCTTAAATATATAGTCAAGTAAACATATAGGAATAAATCTAATTCTACTCAAAAGAAATTGTCAAAAAAATTAAGAATATTTATCTTCTAAATGGAATCATTTTATAAAAATTAATTGTTAGGGTTAAAGAAGAGGGATATATGTAGACCGGATACATTTTTTATAATTACATTATTGTGATAAACATTGCATTCATCGTGGTGTTGCATTAATTGCACTTATCGTAGTATTACATTAATTTAATTTTTCAACATTAGTTAGTTGAAGTTTAATGCATAAGCCACAACTTATTTATTCCGATTAAGAATGAATTAAATTGAGTTTGAACTAGTACAATCTATGTGGTACGATACTTGGATTGAATATCCATTAAATTATTTGTAAAAATCGTACACTTGCGGTAGAAAAAAAGTCTTAACAATCATTAGAACATAACATTCAATGCATTTTACGAGCTATACAATTTTTCCTCTGATCTATGTGTGAAATTGTTGGCGCATATGGCTTGCATCAACTTATTGATACCTTCTTGGTATCAATGGCCACATTGTAAAGGAAATTTTAGACGAATGCTCAATTCGAAGTTCCAAATGTTAATATTCAAGCATCCTTAAATCTAAATCTTGATTTAAAAAAAATGCTTTGGATGTTATATTCAGAAGAATGGATAGTGGAAATTAACGAATGTGTGTGTTTTGTTGATGGGCCCGGTGGTACAGGTAAAACCTTTTTATACCTTGCTTTATTGACAAGGGTTCAATCTAAAAAAATATGTATCGCACTTACGACAACTACTTTTGGTGTAGCAGTATCAAATAATGCCTGGAGGTAAAATCGCCATCAAAGATCCAATATTCCACTCAAAACTAATGAATCAATAATGTGCAGTATATTGAAGCAAAGTACTACAACATATTTGATTCGACGGCGAGGTTCGTAATTTAGGATGAAGTACCAATGGCCAACAAAAACATATTAGAAAACAATGGTAGAACCTTAAAAGATATTTTAGACAATTCAGAACGTTTTGGTGGAAATGTTTTTGTACTGAAAGGAGATTTTTCCAGGGACTACCTTTCGTACCAAAAGCAATGAGAGAACAAAAAGTTTGGTTAGATTTCATATTTGGGAAAAGATGGAACATCTGCAACTAAATCAAAATATATGCGCCCGGAATGACAATCGATTTGCATAGTATTTTATCCGAATTGGTAATGCAGCACAAACTTTCTTAGAAGATGACTTCATTAATTTGAAAGAGAAGATAGTTAGAATAGGTGATGATGCAGAAAATTTAGAGTTACACTTGAACAATGCAGTGTTTCCACGATTATCAGAAAATGTAGCTTCTTCAAATTATCTAACACGACGTGGGATTTCTTATGACAAAAACTGAGTATGTAGACTACTGGAATCTCAAATAATTGGACTATTTTAATTGTTCATAGATCATTTTAATTGTTCACGAATCATTAATATCTTCCTATTTGGACTATTTTAATTTTCATAAAGTCCGATAGAGGATAAAAATATAGTTCTGTCTTATGTAATCTTGAATTGTTCATGAATCATTAATATCTTCCTATTTGTTCTCGTTCATCATAGAAATATAGATGGATCACATATAGGGATATGTTTTAATTCACCTTTCGAAAGTCTTAAACAAATTAGGAACATTGATCTTCATAACCTATGAATTATTGTTAAGTATCTAAATCAAGTTATGAAATATGTAAATAAAAGTGAATTCTTGATTTTTTCCATTTCGATTAAGGTTAGTAATTTAAAATAATAATTTATCCCAATCCTCGGGAGTACGACATACGAACTCAATGTCCGCTATAGTACTTGTGAGATTCGTACACTTACAGTAAATAAACATGCAACAATTTTTTGCATCATTTTCAGGATTGTAGTTTAATTTATTTTTATGTGATAGACACGTTTAAGGTTGCACCTAGATTTTCAATCTTCAAAACAATTTGAAAAACTTAGGGGCCGTTCTCTTTGTGTTTCGATTTTGAATTTTGAGTTTTGGATTTTATTTTGAATTTTGGATTTTGGTTGTTTGTTTTTGGATTGCTAAAAATATGTTCTCTTTGTGATTTTGGAAAACTGTTTTCAAAAATAGAAAACCTCAAAATGCGTTTACTTTGTAATTTTTTGATATATTTATTTTGTGATATTTTATATGTAAAAAATGGTTGATTTATTGAATTACATTAATTTTAATGTCAATAAATCAGTTAGTTCTCTATGTCAATAAATTCATTATTATTATTATTTCAGCTAAACAAAAATCCAACCCATACCAACAAAATCTTAACATGGATCTATATATAATGACAAAATAACATAAGAATTTCAAGTGAAGGAGGTGTCTCACATTTACAAAAAAATAAAAAATTATATAATGGCAAAATAACATAAGAACTTCAAGTGAATGAAGTGTCTCACATTTAAAAAAAAAATTACAAATAAAAAAAAAAACAAAAAATCTTAACATGGATATATATATAATGGCAAAATAACATAAGAATTTCAAGTGAAGGAAATGTCTCACATTTACAAAAAAAAAAATAATAAATAAAAAATCTTTACATTAATCTATATATAATGGCAAAATAATATAAGAACTTCAAGTGAAGGTAGTGTCTCACATTTTTTTAAAAAAAAGTTCAAAACGCGCTTTTTGGCGTTTTGGACTTTTTAATACAAAATATCCAAAACAAATAAACTCGTTTTGAGTTTCCTTTGTATTTTTTTTTTTTTTTTTTTTTTGTGTTTTGGAAAATGAATTTCTGAAAATGGGCAAAGTGAACGCGTTTTCGATATTTTCGAAAATCGAAAACTCAAAACGGGCTGAAAATAACAAAGAAAATGGGGTCTTAGCTTCTCCTAGTTATGGGAACTTTTTGCAGGGATATACACTATGTTAAGATAGTTTTATAAAAGTTAGATGATGGAAGTCTTCTAGTTGTCAATTTACTGTTAATATTTGAGATTTTATATGTAATTACTAATGTCTGTTTTGAATTCTTGCAGGAAGTCCAATTCTAGCAATCAATGGTCTTCCTCAGCAGCAATCCATAACCTCATGGGAGCACACTATTCCTTTTTTGTTTTTATTATCTGTGTAATTTTTGACATATTGAGGTAATGTATTATTATAGTTTGGGGTGAATTTTTGCTTTCACTTCATATTTTCGAATTTTGGAACCAAAAAATTTCAATTGACTAACTTGTTGTCTATGACGTAGTTCAAATTTAAAACATCATTTAAACTTTAGTTTTTACTACTTTGCTTATCCATGCTAGAATTTTAAAAATTGAGCAGATGGTCATGACCGAATTATTAGTTGTGCAGGAGTATACTTTGCATATGCTGAGCAAATTAAATTAATTCGACCTAGAATTGACCATGTGAAATCTCAACCTTTGACTTAGAAACCAACTTTCTCAAGAGCGATTTGGGGGTGAATAGATTAGTATAAGAAGGCATGAATGTTTGAGGGTCTGAAGTTACTGTAAAATACATTTGATTGAAGGGTTTTAGTTGACTAGTATTAACTAGCACTAGTTACTAAATAATAGTCATTTCTTCTCTTTGTAGCGTTGGTGACTTGAGCAATTAAGCTTGTAAGGGTTTTTAAAACTTGGTACCGTAAACTCATGCGAGTTGGGAGTTATCAGCATAAAACTCGCTACATGGGTCACTTAAAAAGCTTAAGGGAGAGAGGATTGACACATAAAATAGAATGACATCTTTTACTTTTTTTTAATAGCCTTGATGACTCGAATAATTAAGTTTTTAAGGTTTCTCAGAACCTAGTGCCCTAGAGTCATCTGACTTGGAAGTCATCAACCAAAAAATCGATACATGGATCACTTAAAAACAATGTTGTTAAATCCGGACTGGACTGGCCGGTTCAGCCGATAGACCTGTGACCCGATCAAAAATAGAGTCAAAAAATACATAAAAACCAAATTTAAAAAAACTTGGTAGAAAACCGGTCAGACCAGTCAAATTTAAAGTGACCTGCCAACCTGGTACCGGGATTGGCGGGTTCAACGGGCCAAGTCTTCTATTTTTATTAATTATTATATTAATTTTAAAAAAATTAGACTACCAATTGAGATGTCAGGCCAAGTAGCCACCGCACCAACAAAATCCAATTAAAGTCAAGCCCTCCATATATATAAGCCTACTAAAACTCCCAGTAAGTGTAAGTTTCTGATGTGGGATCATATCTTGGTAGTACAATATGCTTCAACATTTGTACATCTAATTCCCAAAAGCTCTAATCACTGAGTAGTACGATATGCTTCAACATTTATACATCCAGTTCACTTTGTTTTTTGACCTCCACTGTGCTAGTGTGCTCTATTGAAGATAATTAACTTAATTTGATAAAATTAAAACATAATTATTGTACATCCAAATTTTTCACTGGTGCTATCGTATGAAAATTTAAAACATATTATTATTATAATATTTTATATCTTGTGTATATTTAATTTTTAGGTAAAAAAATCTAGTTTTACATAAAAATTATTTATTGCCTTAAAAAATATTATTTCTTCCAATTCCTATTTTCTAATTTTTCATTTGTTTGATACTTCTTTAATGCACTGGGTCGACCCCAAGTCAATCCCTAGTCAACCCACTGACCCTTGACCATTTCCTTTTTCTGGGTCGATGTCCGGGTCGAGTTTTAAAACATTGCTTAAAAAGCTTAATGAGAAAGGTCTGCGCAAAATATGATTAAAATTTTTTGAGTAAATCAAGTGCATGGTATAAACTTTGAGACTAGAACTTTGAAAAGTGTGAAATTAGGAATTAATTACCTCGATATTTTATTCATACTAATATCTAACTCTGTCTGTTTTGTGTGGTAAATGCAATTTATTGATATTTAGAAATCATATAATTAGAAGGAACCTCGAAATTTGAGAGAAAAGCATACGAATGTGTTAATACATGAGAGTTGCAAGAACAAGAAAAAGAAAGAAGTTATTGTTTGACTACATGAGATTCGAGTTTGCACATCAGAAGATAAACTGGGTTATGTATATTTTTGTAGGAGTATGCATTTAGGATTGGTTATTCACACACGCATGAAAAGTTGAAGGACAGATAAGTAAAAATAATTTTATTGCGTTGTTTGGAACTCTATTCGAAAGTGTATTTTTGATTCGAACCTGGGATATAGTAAGCAAGTTAATAGTTGTGTCATTTTTGTTGTTGAGTCTTATTTTAAAGTTGTGTTTTAATTTTATTATGTTCGGGGATAAAAAAAAATATTTTAATCTGAAGTGTTTGATAAGTGTATTTTATATATTTATTTAGATACCAGAATTAGGAAATTAAATTTTCGTTTAGAATAAATTATATATAATTTGTGTTATTTGTTTTTATTTCAATAATTATCACAAAAGTCGAGAGAATGGATCAATTGAAGCGACTAAGGGCCAACTGAAGACGATTTGGACCAAGATGTCAAAAATGGAAGAAGACAAAGAGATTCAAGAATCAATTTGGATCTTAACTGAAAGAAATCAGAAATTCAAGGGCACAATTATACAAAACAAGAGACGAAGGATTGAATTGAACTCAACAAAAGTGGAAGGAACCATGTCAAATTGAGAAAAGGACCAAGCTACAAATATGAAAATTAAATAAAAATTGAAGGGAAATAGTTGGCCCAAGGGAACATGCCCCATATAGGTAAGCGATTGCGTGACTCTAGTAGTTTGCAACAGAACTAAAAGTTCAATGCCAAGTGATCACTTGGCATTGCCGCATTGTACCAAGCAATAGCTTAGTAGTCCCATTTGGCATAATCCAATTTTCTTTAATTTTTAGATTGTCAAGACTTTTTCCTAATTGAACAAGGAATCTTCTTTATCTATATACTAGTGGGGGCGTCGTGCAACGCACGATGCCGGGCATTGTGTGGAGCGATATTGACATATCTATATGGTGATTATGTTTGTATAATATTTTCAACATGTTTTTGTTGAAGAAATGAGTGAGTACATTTTATTTTTTAAAAGTCATTGATTGCGCTATATAAGCCTCCACGCTACACACCATTTAATGTAAAATTCACCCATTAAAAACATTGAAGCTATTCTTAATTGCAATAAATATAATCCTTCATCCTTTTTCAGATTTTATTAATTCACCCGTTGGCTTTTGTTCATCTTCTTATGAGATCTACATCCTTCTTGCTAGAGTCTTTATAACGGAGTAAAAGTTGTCAAGGTTACGTACTGTTTGATTAGGCTCAAAACAAAATTTATTGACAGATTTATGTGGCACTATTAACCGTCGGAAATAAGGCCGGGTGAAAAACTTTACATTGTTATTGCTTGACCTTGTGAATCCATCAATAAAGAACAGATTCTTCAAGGGAAGTATTAGAACAAATTCTTAAAGGGATGTATTAGGGATGAAGGAAGATTCTCAATTTTTACCCCAAGCTCACATGTGGGAACGATTTGTTGGCCAAAAAGTTAACGAATAAATAAGAGAGAATTCAATAATATATCGATGAAGAAAGCCATCAAATAATTCATGTGAATGCACAACCATGTCAATCCAAGCAAAGCAAAAGTACGCTCACAATCCATTCAACGTTGAGTAAAAAATGTACCTAAAAGTCCCCTAACCTTTGCGTTCACAAAAGAAAAGGGAAGTCAACAAAGAATTCTTAAACAGAGGAGCATCAAGAAAACATAGTAGTAGTTACCTTCCAAAACCAGGACAATATCCCCATGAAAGGAATTGCAGTCTCCATAAATATGATTACAAGCTTGTGAACAAAATGGAAATGGCTGAAATTTAGTAATAAAACCCAATAACCTTTTGTTAAGACTATAGGCATGAGATATTTCAAACGTCCCTTGGCTAATAACTCCCATTAAAGTTTTTGGAAGAGCCGGTAACTTTAGAGCTCCATATTTCCGCAAATCAAGGTAAATTAAAAAAAATATACAAAAGTATCATAATGCCTGAAATGTTCAAGTCAAATTAGTGTAGGAAAAATAAGTGAAAAGCAGATATAAAACAGCAAATTACAAAACCTAAGAGTGTTGTGCCATCATTTAAAATATAAGAAATTCTTTATAGAAGAGTAGCAAATGATACCAGTAAGCAAACGATTTCATTTAATTATATTGGTAAAAACCTATAAAGCATTATTTCTACACATACAAAATAGCAAACAGTGCTTCATAATTTTTTTACACACATTTGAGACATGAGGAAGGTAATCCGTATGTTCCCTCAAAAAATCTGGAAATTAGTTTTTTGTGACTTTGAAATTCAACGATTTGCAACCCTTGGCTGATTTCTTTTTGCATGCTAGCAGACATCAACCCAACTAAAATGCACTGGATTTTCAAGGTTCGCGTTGTATAAGTTTTGGAGAATCCGAGTTTTCGAAACATGGATGACATATAAAATTTGGAAATGATTTTCCTTGGATCATGATTTTCTTTTATTTTTATTTCAGATTTGTGGGACGAAGATTCTTTCTACGTATACGGAAATTCATTTAAATAACAAATGCAAAAGCTTAATTGTTTCATTGAAAGATGGATCTATTTTTTGTTATAGAAGATTATAATCTTATTTGACTTTTGTAGGTTTAAGATCATATTATAAACTCTTTTCTGCGAGAGTGTCAGATTTGGAGTATTTGCAGGTGAGATTTTGCTTGCAATATTTGCATTCAAGATTTCTTGCTGTAACACGCCTACCTTAACAAATTTATATCCACGGTGGAACACAAGCCAGCTGAAGGAGCAAAACTAACTAAATATCATCATCACTTTAATGAGTTTATAAAAAAATAACCTCAAGCAAATTATCTTGTGCTAAAATGCCATAATTCGGACTTCATGAAAATTAAAATAGTCTAGCGGATCTCTAATCTTTCAAGGATTTTTAAATGGATCAAAACTAAAGAAAATTATGAAGGCATGAAAAAACATGAAAAAAAAAGAAATATCAAGAAATATCAAGAACTAAATTTAGATTCAAACTCTGTTACCACCTAATGCGATTCCTTTTGGGAAACACGACAAAGAACGCGGAATAACAACAAAATAATAGGAAAGATCTAAATTCAGCAAAAGTAACAAAACCAAGAATAAAAACAATGAATAAAAAAATGATAGATTAGACGATATGACCTTGACCCAAATTTCACGACGCGAGAATCGACGTTGCGGAAGAAAGAACCAAGGTTGTCGAACGCCACAAGGGTTATCAATTTCCTTGATAAGTTTTGGTTGGATCGCCACAAGTTTTCATAAATATTTGATAAGTTCAATTGCTTGTTCTTGAAGAACAAGAAAAGGGAAAAACCTCACTTTTCTAGAGAAAACTCTCAATTCAATCTCAATAATGGAAATAGAACATAATATAATGAAAAAAACACATCTGATCTAACCCTAGCCACAATAGGGTTTTAAAATATGGAAATAATTAATTAAAATGGAATTAATTAATTAAAATGAAAAATGATTAAAAATTCGTGAAATTCAGACTTGGTAAAGCCTTGTGGGCAAAAACTTGACTCACGGCCGTAAGTGATGCTGTTATGGCCGTAACTTTGGAGCAAATTTTAGTTATGACTGTAAGTGTTTGCGTTACGGTCGTAACAACTTGGCTTGTCCTTTTTTGTCATTTGGCTTGAATTTTGGCTTCCACCCATTCAGGCAGTCTTGGGACGTTGTTTATCACTCCATGCTTGATATTTCGAGCTCTCGAGTTTGTATTTGTCTTTTGATTCCTTGCACCATGATCTCTTGTTTGATTTCATATATTGGATAACATCAATAACATCAAAAAGTAGTAAGAGTAAAGGTGAAGAAGAAGAAGAAGAAGAAGAAGAAGGGCATGAATGATGGCTTTTTATACTGATTGGTGAACGAATGATTAGTTGCCAAACAGAACGCATGTCTAAACATAAGTTGAAGAGAACCTAGAATTTTGCACTCTTTTGAATTCCAAAGTTGTAACGTGCATGCAAAGTACTTTGAATATGACAAAATTAATGAGTGTACATTAATTCAACAATATTGAGGGTAGTTGTTGACACACAATAATACCAAACTCATAGACCCAGCATGGAAGTTCAAAATATTAGAATCCATTACCAATAAAAGGGCGATGTGGAAGAGTCAAGGCGATTGCGAAAGCACTTGTGATATTGGGCTAAAGACAGTTTCCATAGATCATCGCATGATCTAAGGGAACCCGTTTAACTATACATGAGCAGTTATCATGACATAAACAACTAGTGAAGATGATGGGAAGTTATTTGATGCATAGAAATGGATGACAGTTAAGTAAAGAAGTGGAAGACGATTACATATTATGCTGGAAAGCAATTACTACATAACAATTATTAAGTGAAGGCGGCGAATTGGAAGTTCGAAGTAGTATGCAATTTTATGCCAATTTGTATATATAGTAGAAAGTTAGAAGTTTAGAGGGACCAACATATCAAAACTCTCAAAATAGAGATTTAATTTTCTTATCTTAAATTTTAGAACTACACTAGTTTAATGTGTGGCAGTGCCTCTTGTAAGCATCCTGTTAATTAAACATTCTTTAATGAAAACACTTATTTTTTGGACCTTGTTTCAAGAGGCTTATCTCTCACACTTTTGTTTGAATTTTAGTTGTTAATACGAGAGAAACAACACTCGCGCGAAGCAATTTTCGGGTAAAACATAATTCTATATTTAAATAATACCCATACAACACAAAACTCAAAAAATTCCCTTCATAAAATATAGACGCATTTTGCACTCAGAAAGCTTGAAAAAAAGAAATGTTATGATTTGTTTGATTGGCCCTCATTTTCCAAGGAAAATAAAAATATTTTCATTGTTTGATTGGCCCTCATTTTCCAAGGAAAATAAAAATATTTTCATTCTTTCCTCCTTTTTTCTTAAGGCTCCGTTTGATTCGTAAGATTTTCTATGGAAAATATAATTTTCCACGTGATTTTCCAACTTTGCGCTGTTTGGTTGCCTAAATTTTTCATGGAATTCATTTTTCCACTTGCCTCGAAATCCGGTATTTTTCTTGTTTTGGATGAATTCGTTTTCCAAGGGGGGAGGGGGTTTTATTTTTCATGGAAAATCTTATACCATTTTTGTTACGTTTGATCCTTTTTGTTGTTATTAATTAATTTATTTTTTTTCCAAAAATTAACATTATTATTACCAAGTACAAATTTGTTAAAAAAATGAAAAAAAAATAAAAATATTATAATAGCTAAATTTTACTTTATTTTCCATAGAAAATAATGTCAATCAAACAACAAAAGTTGGAAAATTCTTCACTTTTTCTACCTAGAAAATTAAACCAATCAAACACATTAAACTTTCAATTCCCTAGAATTCAATTCCCTGAAATTCATTTTCTTTTTACCCAAATTCCACCATCGCTATCAAACGCAGCCTAAAATTGACAACTAACATTTTCCTTGGAAATTTTTTTCTTTGCTAGAGTCCACTCACCTGATTTTCAAGCTATTCGTGGAAAACATTCTCTCACTAAGCAAAGTTTAATTTTCGTTACGTTTGATCAATTTTGTTATTGTTAATTGACTTATTTTTGTTTAGAAATATAATATTATTATATATTATCAAGTATAAATATGTTAAAAAATGTAAAGAATAAAAAATTAAAATAGCTAAATTTTACTTTATTTGCAATGAAAAATAATGTAAACTAAACGCCAAAACTTGAAAAATTTCCCAATTTTTCCACCTAGAAAATTAAATACTTCTAATTGATATTTTCCAGTTAAATCAATTCTTTTAAAAATATTTTCTTTTCATCCATTTTTCACCTTCACAATCAAACACACCCTTAGAGGCAATGCTAGAGAAAAAATACATCCTCAAATATAATTTGGGGCTTTTAAATTAATATGAACTTATGCTCCTTGTTACGATTTTTTTGGTAGCATGTGACGTACCTCATAACACACGAATTGTTCCCCTTTGAAGGGAATTTTTGGTGGCCTATTATTACAAAAAAAAAAAAAAATGTAACACTCCTGTTTGGTAAGGATTAAATATGGATTTTAATTTAAGTAAAAGTTAACAAATAATATCAATCACATATTTTATGAGATTCAAAATTTTTAATCATACATTTCATCAAATTTTATCAAAATTTACTAAAAA
Source organism: Ligustrum vulgare (assembly GCA_963555705.1). Lineage (NCBI taxonomy): Eukaryota > Viridiplantae > Streptophyta > Magnoliopsida > Lamiales > Oleaceae > Ligustrum > Ligustrum vulgare. Next base: position 31,051,551 of record OY743173.1, read on the forward strand.
TATGATCTTAATTCCTTACCGATCAGGGGCATAAATATTATATTGTCATGCAGTGTAATATCTGGGACGTTAGTGTACATGATGAAGTTTTAATTATAATTTTATATGTTTCCAAGTCAACCTTGTTAGTCTTCTAATATTCCAAGCACTGAAGAAAAACGCCAACCTATACTGATACTGAACCGTGCTATTTGTACATAGCACTTTACCGCTTGGTGTTCAGATAGTACACATGGCAAAAATCTATCATTTTACCCATCACATCACGTTAAAAATCAACAATCATAAAATTGCCAACACACATAGGTAATCCAATCTGGACAAATACATATGTACAAATCATTTTTTCCATACTGATATTGGAGAGAAGAAAAAAGGGCAACATTTGGTATTGATTGTGACATGAGAATGATTTACCGCTTAACAAAGACTTCAATTTCGATCCGTTGTCCACCGTAAGCAAAATAATAATTTTTCAAATTCAATAAAAAAGAGTCAATTGTCGAATTTTAAAATTTAGGAATACTTGACTGTTTTACATTGAAAGTGGATAACTGTTATGTTGCCCGCGATGGGTAACAAATTATTTTCGACCAAGACTTTAATTGAATTATATTAATACATTTGATAGAAATTAGAATCAGATTATTATCTTTAACAACATATTTTATAGGATTCATAAATTTTTAATTACGATTTTTTTGATAGCATGTGACGTCTTTCGTAACACACGAATTGTTCCCCTTTGAAGGGAATTTTTGGTGGCTTGTTACTACAAAAAAAAAAATGTAACACTTCTGTTTGGTAAGGATTAAAATATAGATTTTAATTTAAGTAAAAGTTAACAATTAATATCAATCATGTTATAAATATTATACTATTTAGTGAATGACATTCATATCCCTGTAACCCTAGGGATAATTACTTAGTGTATCTCTTTCTTCCCATATATATATATGGGGCTTTGGTTCTAAATAAAACACAAGTTTATTTACCTCTTTATTTTCTTCTCTCTTTCTCTCTATTTTATAACATGTTATCAGCACGAGTCTCTACAAATTAAGTTAGAGAAATTTCCCCAAATCTCACATATCAAGATATTAGTTAGAAGGTAATATCATGTGCGCCAAAATTAATTTGGTGGCATATGAATTTTTTTTATATACATCCAAATTCTGAATTTCGCCAGAAATTATATGAATTCTTTCTTCCCACAAATTCTTTTCAATTGAACGTGCAGAAGCTGACGAATAATTTTTAATTGATATTTCAATGCATAATTTGACTTTTCTATTCCATATTGTTCCCATTCCGTATTCTCAAAGTGATTACTTCCCAATTAATTACTTTCCAATTCAAATTTATTGCTTTCCAGATTTTCAATTGAAATTCATATAGAATAGTTCAGACTTTTCAAAGTTCATGAAATTTTTATTCAATTCAAATTTCAAGTTCATGATTATGTGTGTTTAATTTATATATTATTGTTATTGTTGAATTTCTTTTTACTTTTAAATTAATAGTTCATTACGTGTTACTCCTGAAGTAGCGCAATAGTATAATTAATATTCTAAAAGAATATTAATATGACTATCATGAATAGTTTGTTGTTACTCCTGAAGTAGTACAACTTTATAATATTCAAGAAAGATTATTATTTGCTCAAGAAGAGCATAAATTATAATTGTCAATATTTCAGAAGAATATTTGACCTAATATTGAAGAAATAATAGAAAAATACAACATACTCCCGAAGTAGCATATATATCGAAGAATATGTCATAATGTTTATCCCTGAAGGAAAACATACAACTTATGTGATGTTGATGATTTGCTTTATTATTATGTGGTTTAATCACATTCTTCGAAATTAATTGTATTTTTTTTATTCATTGTGTAGTTATACAAATGGCCAACATCACTGAACTCGAGTTTGTTGCACTCGACATATCTGGCAAAAATTATTTATCATGGATCTTAGATGTTGATATTCACCTTGTCTCGAAAGGTCTGGGAGAGACAATAAAAGAAGGAAACAAAGAATCCCTGCAGGATCGTGCAAAAGCACCCATATTCCTTCGTCACCATCTTCATGATGGATTGAAAGTTGAATATCTTACCGTGAAAGATCCACAAATTCTCTGGAAAAACTTGACTGAAAGGTTTGACTATCAGAGGACTGTAGTTCTCCCCAAAGCCCGCTATGAGTGGATGCATCTCCGTTTGCAGGATTTCAAAACGGTCAGTGAGTACAATTCTGAATTGTTCAGAACAAGTTCTAAGTTAAACTTGTGTAGAGAAAAAATCACCGATCAAGATATGTTGGAAAAAACTTTTTCCACTTTCCATACCTCGAATGTGCTCCTGCAGCAGCAATATCGTGAGCGTGGTTTTAAAAAGTACTTAGAACTTATATCATGTCTGCTTGTAGCTGAACAAAATAATGAATTGCTGCTGAAAAATCATGGGTTACGTCCAACTAGTTCTGTACCATTTCCTGAAGCAAATGATACCGCATTTCCTGAAGTAAATGCAATATCAAGACATGAACGTGGATGTGGACGCGGACGCGGGCGCGGACATGGACGTGGAAGAAATCATGGACGAAATTTTCAGCAAAACAATCAGCAACAAGGGAACAATTTTAAAAGGCATAAAGCAAACGAAATAGCATATCAAGAAAAGAGCATGAAGAAATTTGCTTTAGATGTGGAATGAAAGGGCATTGGGTACGCACCTGTCGTACGACAAAACATCTTGTGGATCTTTATAAAAAATCAGTCAAGGGGAAAGAAAAAGTAGAGACAAATTTCGCTGATTATGATGGTCCAATTGATGTGACTTATTTGGACATCTCTGACTTCCTTGCTGACCCAAATGGAAATATCGATCATTTAATTGGAGGCAGAGTACTTGAGAATATTGATTAGTTTAATTTTCAGTATCTGAATTGTCCTTTTTCTTTAAAAGTTAGTATGAATTATGTTTTTACTTATTTTTTTTTTAAAGTTAGAGACATTTACATTATTAAGCATTTTTAGTTGATAAAAAATGTCGCTAAATTTCTTTTTATTAAATCAAAGGCCCCGTTCGGAAGCTCCTATTTATTTTGCTAAAAGACAAATTCGACCAAAAATTTAATTTACACAATTTTCTAAATCATTTTTTAACCATTCACATTTTCTCTCTCCAATTTTTAACCCCACATCTTATCTAAAAAACACAAATAAATCAACAAAATAATTTAAATTCTTTCTCTCTCTTCATTAATATGTAGCCGAACAGAGGCAAAGTTTTAGAATATTTATTTTGTTTTGTTTATAAATTCAGGATGAATGACCAGGATATCTGTTTAGTCGACAGTGCAACTACACATACTATTCTTCAAGACAAAAAAATATTTCTTGAACTTAACATTATCAGAGAATAATGTTAATACAATATCAGGTGCATCGAAAATCGTTGAAGGCTCCGGAAGAGCTTGTATTATTTTATAAAATAATACAAAATTATATATTGACGATGCACTTTATTCTAGAAAATCCAGAAGAAATTTGCTTAGTTTTAAAGATATTCGCTGCAATGGATATCACATTGAGACGATGCATGAAAATAATGCAGAATATCTTTGCATAACTTCTTTTATATCTGGCCAGAAGCAAATAAAAGAAAAACTTCTGGCACTCCCTTGTGACATGTATTGTACATTTATAAAGATGATTGAATCAAATATTATCACGAACCCGAAGTTCGTTGATCCAAAAAGTTTTATACTTTGGCATGATAGACTTGGACATCCAGGAACAATAATGATGCGCCGAATAACTAACAACTCATATGGACATTCTCTAAAGAATCAGAAGATTCTTTTACCTAATGATTATCCATGTGCTGCTTCCCAAGGCAAGTTGGTCATTAGACCTTCGACTACAAAAGTCAACATTGAATCTCCAACTTTCTTGGAAAGAATTCATGGAGATATATGTGGCCTAATACACCCACCATGTGGACCATTTCGATATTTTATGGTTTTAATTGATTCATCTACTAGATGGTCCCATGTTTGCCTACTTTCCACTAGGAATGTAGCCTTTGCTAGACTACTTGCTCAAATTATAAAATTATGAGCTCAATTCCCTGATTACTCAATCAAGAAAATTCATCTTGATAATGCTGGTGAGTTTATATCACAGATATTCAATGATTATTGTATGTCAATTGGAATTGAGGTTGAACATTCGGTTGCTCATGTCCATACACAAAATGGATTAGCTGAATCGTTTATCAAACGTCTACAATTAATTGCTAGACCATTACTCATGAAACAAAACTCTCAACTTCTGTTTGGGGTCATGCCATATTACATGCTGCATCATTGGTTCGTTTAAGACCAACTGCGTATTATCAATATTCTCCTTTGCAACTTGCAATTGGTCACGAGCCCAATATTTCTCACTTACGAGTTTTTGGTTGTGCCGTCCAAGTCCCAATTTCACCCCCACAACGTACCAAAATGGGTCCCCAACGAAGACTTGAAATTTATGTTAGTTTTGATTCACCATCAATAATAAGGTATCTTGAACCTTTAACGGGTGGTCTATTCACTGCACATTTTGCAGATTGTCATTTTGACGAAATGACTCTCCCAACCTTGGGAGGAACAAAACTACATCCTGAAAAACATAGTAAAATTTCATGGAATGAAAAAACTTTGTCTCACTTTGATCCCCGCAGCAATCAATGTGAGCAAGAGATTGGAAAAATCATTCATTTGCAAAGAGTTGCAAATCAATTACCGGATGTATTTGTTGACACAAGAAAAGTGACAAAGTCACATATACCGGCAAAAAATATTCCTGCACAAATTGATGTCCCTGAAGGACAATCTGCTGTAGCAAATGAATCTCAAATACGCCAGAAGCGTGGTCGACCAGTTGGTGCTAAAGACTCTGTACCTATAAAAAAGAAAAGTACAAGAGAAAAACCAACCAAAAACTTTAGAAGAAGTAGTATTTAAAAAGATTGATCAATCGGATATTGAGAATATGGATCAATCAGATATTGAAAATATGGTTCCTGCAGAACTACAAGTATCTGAAAATAATGAGATTTCAATAAACTATTTAGTATCTCATAAACTATGGGAAAGAAATACTATTGTCATAGATGACATTTTCGCCTTCAATGTGGCTCTTGAAATAATGAAAGATGAGGATCCTAAACCACTGTCTGTGAAAGACTGTCAGTATAGAAATGATTGGCCAAAATGGAAAGAAGCCATACATGAGGAGTTAAATTCCTTAGAGAAACAAAAAATGTTCGGACTTGTAGTTCGAACACCTGAAAATGTAATCCCTGTAGAATACAAATGGATTTTTGTAAGGAAAATGAATGAAAATAATGAGATTACAAGATACAAAGCTTGACTTGTAACTCAAGGTTTCTCTCAAAGACCAGGAATTGATTATGAGGAAACGTATTCTCCGGTAATGGATACTATCACTTTTAGATTCTTAATTAGTTTGACTGTGTCCCAAAGGCTTGATATGCACCTTATGGATGTAGTAACTGCCTATCTATATGGTTCACTTGATAGTGACATATACATGAAAGTCCCTGAAGGACTCAAAATTCCAGAAGCAAATAATATATGCCCGAGAACTATGTTCTCCATTAAATTGCAAAGATCATTATATGGATTGAAACAATCCGGACATATGTGGTATAATCATCTTAGCGAATATTTGTTGAAGGAGGGTTATAAAAATGATGACATTTGCCCCTGTGTTTTCATAAAGAAAACAAATAGTGGATTTGCAATTATTGCAGTATATGTGGATGATTTAAATCTGATTGGAACTCCTGAAGAGCTCAATAAAACTGCAAATTATTTAAAGAATGAATTTGAGATGAAAGATTTGGGAAAAACTAAGTTTTGTCTTGGGTTGCAAATTGAACATTTCCCAGAAGGATTATTTGTTCATCAATCTTCTTATACAGAAAAAGTTTTAAATCGTTTTTATATGGACAAAGCACAACCATTGGCATCCCTTATGGTTGTTCAATCACTTGTTGTGAAAACAGATCCATTTCGTCCAACTGAAGATGGAGAAAAAATTCTTGGTCGTGAAGTACCATATCTTAGTGCAATTGGAGCGCTAACATATCTTGCAAATTGTACTCAACCTAACATAGTTTTTTCTGTAAATCTCCTTGCAAGATATAGCTCTACACCAACTCAAAGACATTGGAATGGTGTTAAACAAATTTTTCGATACCTAAAGGGTACTATTGATATGTGATTATTTTATTCTCAAAAATTGGGATCTTCTTTAGTGGGATATGTAGATGCAGGTTATTTCTCTGATCCACGTAAAGCTAAATCGCAAACAGGATATGCGTTTACACGTGGAGGAACAACTATATCTTGGAGATCCGTGAAACAAACCTTGACAGCAACATCCTAAAATCATTCAGAAATTATTGCAATCCACGAGACAAGTCGAGAATGTGTATGGTTGAGGAACATGACCCATCATATCCAAGCATCATGCAGATTAACTTCAACTAGAGACAATCCAACAATTTTGTATGAAGACAATGCAGCTTGTATTGCACAACTCAAAGGAGGCTTCATCAAATGAGACAGAACAAAGCATATCTCTCCAAAGTTCTTCTATATGCATGAGCTTCAGAAAACTGGGGATATCGATCCTCAACAAATTCGTTCGAGTGACAATGTAGCTGATTTATTTACAAATGCATTGCCAATATCCACATTCAAGAAATTGGTTCATGAGATTGGAATGCGTCGACTCAAAGATTTACAGTGATCAGTATCAGGGGGAGTAGCTGTACTCTTTTTCCTTCGCCCAAGTTTTGTCCCACTGAGTTTTCTTGGCAAAGTTTTAACGAGGCAGCATTTATTGTAATACTCCAAAATAATTGTACTCTTTTTCCTTCGTTTGATTTTTTTCCCATTGAGTTTTTATCAAACAAGGTTTTAACAAGGCAGATATTTTGTAATATGTCATTCAAGGGGGAGTGTTATAAATATTATACTATTTAGTGAATGACATTCATACCTCTGTAACTCTAGGGATAATTACTTTGTATATCCCTTTCTTCCCCTATATATATGGGGCTTTGGTTCTTAATAAAATACAAGTTTATTTGCCTCTTTATTTTCTTCTCTCTTTCTCTTTATTTTATAACAAATCACATATTTTATGAAACTCACAATTTTTAATCATACATTTCATCAAATTTTATCAAAATTTACTAAAAATATTATCTTAATTCCTTACCGAACAGGGGCATAAATATTATTTGTCATGCACTGTAATATCTGGGACGTTTCTGACTTTTTGTACATGATAAATAGGGGTGGGCGTGGGTTGGGTTGGGTCGATTTTTTGCCCAACCGGAACCCAACCCACTATGATCGGGTTGAAAAAAAATCAACCCAACCCAACCCAAATATGAATTCAAACCCAACCCAACCCAACCCAATCAAGTTTCGGTCGGGTTGGGTGGTTTGAGCTTTGGTCCAATTAAATAAAATTCTTAGAAAATTAAAAAATTATACCCATAAATCAATTATTAACTCAAATAAATTATGTACAATACAATAAGCTCAAATATAATAAATTAAATACTTGCTAATAAAACTAAAATATGTTCAAATTATATTTGAGTTTCATCCAAATTAAAAATGGATTTAAGATTCTTAAAATTTAAATGGTCTTATATTTTTAAAATTGTGATTGGGTTGGGTTGGATTGGGTTTGTCATCCAACCCACAACCCAACCCAACCCAAACAATTTTTTTTTTTATATAATCCAACCCAACCCAATTTTCATCAAAACCCAACTCAATCCGATCGTGTTGGGTTGGGTTTGACGGTTTTGGCGGGTTGATGTCCACCCCTAATGATAAAGTGTCCACTTTGTTCGGCGACAGTTTTTTCCCTGTTTCCTAGCATTTTTTTACTGTTCACATTTGACATTTACAATAAATAATACAGCTGTCCCGGTTTGGTATGCTGTTTTTTTCAACGTTTTTGCAAGAAGTGACAAGCGTGGGCCCCACTATTTTGAAATTTCTTGTATTCTTGTATACGTGTAAGCTGCGCACGCTTGACCATCATCAGAATTTCAACAAAGAAAGGTCATGGAATACGAATTGACACTTCTGCAGAGCTGTGGTCTGTTATATGTTTCCCAGTCAACCTTCTTAGTCTTCTAATATTCCAAGCATTGAAGAAAACGCCAACCTATACTGATATTGGAGAGAAGAAAAAAGGGCAACATTTGGTATTGATTGTGACACGATAATGAATGATTTATCGCTTAACAAAGACTTCAATTTCCATTTGTTGTCCATAGTGAGCAACATAATAATTTTTCAAATTCAATAAAAAAAAGTCAAGTGTCGAAATTATTTTTAACATTTATACATTGTCACAAAAAAATATTTTAATAAGAAAAATATGAAGTATATACGTGTTGAAAAATATAGTCACCTATTAACAATCTTATTATTATCATTATTATTATTATTTGGTGAGGATTAAAATCTAAATTTTTATTTGAATCGAATAAACAATTAATTTTAATCACACATTTTATGAGACTCATTTTTTTTTATATACATCAACTTTTATCAAAGTCTCCTAAAAATCTTTAATCTCATCAAATAGGAGTTTAACCCTTGCCCCCGAGCAAAGATAGATCTAAAGCATGGCAAGTTGTTACACTCGTCCGTACTGGATTCATAGGGGAAAAAAGATTATTAGAATTTTAAACATTTTTGGACTGCAACTCGAAAACTACAGTTATTTTACTGATGTTCCAACTGAACAAAATTCTAAGACGATCGCACTAGACAAAATTCCTAAATTCCCCCCTATCCTCATGTGCACCCCTTCATCCCTCTCATCCTTCTTCGAACAAAGTCATCCCCTCATCCTCCCAAAAATCTTTAATCTCATTTTCTTTCGGTGGACATTTGCTCATGGGTTGATTATTACTCTTACCTATATATGTACAAAGATTTGCCGCCCTACCCATGACTAGTAGGTAACAAAAAACCAGTAACTCATAAATTCCCTCACCTAACCTCACCTAACCTCACCTTACGCCACCCCATCCCATCATATCTCTTCTCATCCCATCACCCCTCTCACTCAAGCAATAGAGCTCCCCTACTCGTGACCATAATATCTCATCTCATCCCATCACCCCTCTCACTCAAGCAATAGAGCTCCCCTACCCATCACGAGTAGGGGAGCTGGTATTTGCATCCAAGAATATGAAGCATAAAATCGATTATGAATGGCTTAGCCTCTATTGTTTAATGCACTCATTAAAATTTATAAATTAATTTATAAACAATACAATTTTTAAAATAACTTTTAATTTAAATACATGTTCTCTCTATTTTTTAACGATACATTTTACTTCAAACATAGGAAAAAATCAATATATAATTGCGATCTCCGACTTCGGAGGAAATTATTTGGACTATACATATAGGAGGATTGTCACACAATAAATGTTTCAATAAATTTTGCCGGACCTCCGACTTCGGTGGAAATTATTTGCACCATACATATAGGAGGATTGTCACACAATAAATGTTTCAATAAATTTTGCCGGACCTCCGACTTCGGAGGAAATTATTTGGACCATACATATGGGAGGATTGTCACACAATAAACATATTTCTATAAACTAATTACAGATTGAATTACCTTACGTTCAATTAAACTCAATCTAATTTTTTATAATGAATGATTTGTCTTGATTGAATTAGTAAACTTGTATAAATGTTAATCAAAGTTTCTAAAATGAACTTGGGAAAATTTACTGTTAAAGAATGAATAAAGTTATCTCTTTTATGTTAGAAACTACTGTATATTAATGGAGAAAAATTGGCTTAAAGAATAGTATTTCTATTTGAAATATTCAAGTATGTGATTAACTTTTCACAAGTTAAAATTGCTAAATTAAAATTAAATTCTCAGTTAAATTTAAATTAACAACGTTTAGCAAATTAAATGCAATCACAGACTTTGGCTACCAGATGAAATATGTTCAACTTCATAAATAAATAATAAATAGTACAATAACAAATAAGTAACACAAGTCATCAATTTTTTTTGAAGAATGCCAAAAGTCCGACCACTCACATGTAGTGGCAGGACCCCCTCATGGAGGGGGCTGTGCAGCTGGGCCCAGTCAAATATATTTTATAATGCACACAAATATTGGATTGAGATATCAATATAATAATCCTCGACAGACTTTGTGTAAACCCAAGTCAAATCAAAGAGGTTCAAAAGCTTATAAATCGTTAGTATATTCCTCGATCTTTGTTTATGTTTCTTATAGTCTCGAATCAGAGAGTCATTATGGAAGCGAGAATTTTCATGCTCTTTCTTGCTTTCTTTATAATACTTTCATCATCCTCTGAAACCAATATTCTGAATAAAGGTTCATCTCTCTCCCCACCAAAAGATGTTCTTGTTTCATCACCAAATGGCATTTTCACTGCTGGGTTTTACCCCGTTGGAATCAATGCTTATGTTTTTGCTATATGGTATAGTATGCCATTTTCCAAAGAAAATCACACCTTAGTTTGGATAGCCAACAGAGATCAACCTGTTAATGGCAGATATACAAAATTTTCCCTTCTGAAATCAGGCAATCTTGTGTTAACAGATGCAGGGCAGTTCACAGTTTGGACAAGTGACACAAATTCCCAATCCTCCGCCCTTCAATTGCAACTCCATGATTCTGGTAATCTTATTCTAAATGCCACTTTGCAGCAAAAAATTCTTTGGCAAAGTTTTGATTCACCTACAAACACGCTTCTTCCCCAACAATTACTTACAGAAAATGGAAATCTAGTTTCCTATAGAAGCCAAACTAATTACTCTTCTGGTTTTTACAAGCTCTTCTTCGATGACGACAATGTCCTCCGCCTTATGTACAAAGGTCTCGAGATAAGTAGTGTGTTCTGGCCACCTCCATGGCTGAACAGCTGGGAAGGAGGGAGATCGACCTACAATACTACTAAGGTAGCCACACTTGATCTGTTGGGAAATTTCACGTCTTCAGACAAACTCAATTTCTTAACTGCGGATTACGGTTTGGGGCCTCAGAGAAGACTAACACTAGATCCTGATGGCAACCTGAGGGTATATAGTCTAAACCAGAAGCGTGAAAGTTGGGATGTTACATGGCAAGCTAACGGTCAGCCATGCAAAGTCCATGGAATTTGTGGAGCAAACAGTCTGTGTGCTTATGTTCAAGATCTGTCTGGGAGGAGATGCACTTGTTTACCCGGATACAAGATGAAAAATGAAACGGATTGGTCCTATGGATGTGAACCAGATTTCAAGCTGTCTTGTTCGGACAATAACTCCATTGGCTTCTTCCAACTTCACCATGTTGAATTTTATGGCTATGATATTCAAGAATACAGTAATATCACCATAAACTCCTGCAAAAATATTTGCTTGACATACTGCGATTGCAAAGGATTTCAGTATAGATACGACGAACAAAGTGGCACTTACAATTGCTTCCCGAAAGTGTTATTGTTTAACGGATACCGGTCGCCTGTTTTTCAGGATCCGGCTTACATAAAAGTGCCAAAATATAGTCTCACTACTTACAAGAACCATCTTCAAGAATTCAAGCTCAATTGTACATACCGCGTTACGCCAATTGACAAGGTGTACAAGAAAGAACATGAGTGGATCAAGTACTTGCTCTGGGGTGCTTGTGCAGTTGGAGCCATTGAACTCATCATTTTGCTCATTTGCTTCATCGCAACCCGACTGCCCACTAATGCCACCTCGCAAGGCTGTCTTCAAGTTGGAGTAGGATTCAAGAGATTCACCTATGCCGAGCTCAAGAAGGCATCAAGTGGATTTAATGAAGAAATCGGACGAGGAGGGAGTGGAGTTGTTTACAAAGGAAGACTGCCTGATAACCGAATAGCAGCCATTAAATGCCTAAGTGAAGCGCAACAAGGAGAAGCTGAATTCCTTGCTGAAATAAGCATAATTGGCAGACTTAACCACATGAATTTGATGGAGACGTGGGGTTATTGCGCTGAAGGTAAACATCGGCTCTTGGTTTACGAGTTCCTTGAGCTCGGATCTCTATCAAACAGTTTGTATGCAAATAAACTTAATTGGCAGAAAAGGTTTGACATTGCTGTAGGCACAGCAAAAGGTCTTGCCTACTTGCACGAAGAATGTCTGGAGTGGGTTTTGCACTGCGATGTCAAGCCTCAGAACGTACTTTTGGACTCCAATTTCAAGCCAAAGGTGGCGGATTTTGGCCTTTCAAAATTAAATAACAGAAATAGAAAGGGGAAGTCAAATTTCTCAACAATCAGAGGAACCAGAGGGTACATGGCTCCTGAGTGGGTGTATAATCTGCCTATCACGTCAAAAGTTGATGTATACAGCTATGGGATTGTGTTGCTAGAGTTATTAACAGGAAGAAGCCCAGCAATTGACAATGAGAGTGGTTTGGTAAATTGGGTGAGGCGGAAAATACAAGATTCTGAGGGAAGTTCATGGATTGTGGAAATTGTGGATCCTACCATGAATGAAGAATTTGATAAAGAAAGGGCAGTAATTATGGTTAAAGTGGCATTGCAATGTGCAGAGGAAGACAGAGATTCAAGACCTAAAATGAGCACGGTAGTCGATATGCTTCTTTCTCAACAAGGTGAGTGATTGATAATTTGATATGAAGCGATCCAATTGTTGAATAATTCATTTTGGAAGTACGAAAGGCTTGTGTGTATCTACTATGATTTTTCATATGGTTTATTATTTTAAAAATTGTAGATATATTGTTCTTGAAATTTTATGACTCAGTTTGGTAAAAAGTTTGCTTAATAATAATAATAATAATAATCATGTGACAACATCTCATTCAAATTTTTTTTTTTGTTAATAAAAAAAAAGGCCGACAATTTGACTGATCAAATATTTATGCCAACAATTTTTTGACTTTTTAAAATAATAGACTAACAAAATATTATCGCTTCACTCTTTATAAACAATATTTATAAACAACCGTTTATAAAAGATTTACCAAAAATAAAAGACCTTGATTAGAACATAATTTAAGGATAATTGACACAAAACATCCCTACATTTTTACTTTCTTGCAAAATTAATCTCACATTTGAATTTTTTGACAATTGTATTGTCACCTTCACCTTTTTTTGGAATAACCGCCAAATTCCTTCCAAACATCTATTAGTCGACCAATAAATCATCTATTGATGAATTTAAAGGAGGACAAATTTTTTTTTTTAAATTTAAAATTATGAGAGAGAGAGAGAGAGAGAGAGAGAGAGAGAGAGAGAGAGAGAGAGAGTGAGTGTGTGTGTGTGTAAAATATATAAAATAAAAAATTAATAACTATTCATCATATTCTTCCCCTTCCCCTTCACTCCCAATTCCCACCCAACCCCAACCCATCAAACTAAAGTGCAAAGCGACCAACACCAATCATAGATGATATAGGCTCACGGAAATCTCATTGAAAATCCATGCTCCCATATAATTCAGTTAAAGATTTTAGTGAGAAAACTATTGAATTTCATTCACGCTGAGCAGTGACCTTCATCAAATTTTGAAACAGTTTCATCAAAGAGGATATTGGTTCTCCAAATATGCGCAAAGAACTCAACTGCAACGCCACCAACATGAGTGTATTGCCCCTTAAGCGCATTGGATTGGTCCAGCTTCCCGTTTTGATTGCAACATGCTACTGATATATATATATATATATATTATAATACCTCACTTACATATGATAGAAGCAACTCCACTAAATATGGCATAATACTCATCCAAATTTTGGGGGGAGGTCAATAACATGCACCATATGAATGGCCATCATAAAGTGTCATTGGCATGTTTAATGCACTCATCCGATCACCTACTTTCCTAAAAACTTCATTAATCCTTTTTTTCAAGAAGGCGGGAAAAATAAAATGTTCTGGCACAAGTATTTATATATTAGCTCCCCTTATAGCTACACAATCATAGAAATGAGTTGGTGGCTGTGGATTATATCATGACTCGTCCCAGATCACTCTATTAGACCCGGAACGTGACGTGTGCCGATGATAAGTACCAGTTAGAAGTTGGACCTACCATCAAGACAACCTTGACTTTTCTTCTCTTTCAAAATAACTCTTAAAAATAATTATAATCCCGTATGAATTTAGAAAATTTTGATAGAGTCTCCTCTATAATATTGACATAACCAGCCTGTAAAACAACGACAAATCCTCAAATAACCACACATAAATATTTATAGCACATCCTAGATCTTCTAAGCATGGTAATTGATATTATAAGATAACTAGAAATGTCTACTCATTTCCATATATATACATAACCTAAATGAAAATACATCTATGAAAATGCGACGATCCCGTACACTTAGCCTCTGTTTGTTTTTCTGTTTACAGAGAATTCTGTCATGTCAACTACTGTTTTTTGGGCCAAATTGGGAAGTGAGTTTGACCAAAACAATTCAGAAAAGCATCTAACATGGGGATGTATTACTGAAAATGCCCTTCTATGAATACCATGGTCAAATAACATACAGTTGACACATAAGCAATTTCACGTCTTCACTAATACATGGGATTTTTTTTTATTCTCATTTTCTTAATAGGACTAATACATGGAATTTAAAGCTGATAGACTAGTCTGATCGGTATTTTTTCAGAAAGTGAATTCTTTGATGTGCGACATAATTTTGATTTTATCGATTCATGTATTACCTTAAACAATGTGCTATGTAATCTCGCAATTGATCCCACGGCATATCTTCTTCTCCTACAGTATTCACCTCGACAGCAATTTCTTCTTCTTCATTGGGGAGATCGATTTCAACTTCATCGTCATCAACTTCATCTGCTCTACTAAAGCCTTCGTCCATTTGGCTATTCATACGCAGGTAATTGTGGACTGCCATGGTGGCAACAAAAACGACCGTTTGTGCTCTATATGAATAGCTAGGCATTCGATCAATAATCTTCCATCGTTGCTTCCACACCCAAATTCCCTCTCAATAACATTTCTGCACGATGAGTGATGAAAATTGAACTGCTCCCGTGCATTTCTAAATTTACATCTATGCCTGTTCGTTTCGGCACGAAATTCCTGAAAATGGTACCTAATGTCTGATCCCTTATATGGCGCCATGTAACCTGGTCTATAGCAAAACCAGAGTCCACCAAATAATATTTCCCTTCTGCTTGTTGGGGAAATTTTTTGTCTGCACTGTGAATTGATCTTGCTAATATCCGACTATCGTGTGTGTTGCCCAATAAATTTATCTCTTTAGTGTCTTGGTACGACAACCTTAACGTGTGTGCCGTCAAGCACCCCAACACAATCCTGCACAAGAACGAATTGTGAAAAAAAATAAAATATAAAGTCGACCATTATATTTGAACCTAAACATTGTGTACTCTAGACCATGTGCAATGTAGTCATTCTATAATACCTGGAAAAATGGATATCGATCCGGGTCGGGGTGATGGTAACCATTAGCCCATTGTAATCTGGGTGTGGTTTAATGACATGTCCAGCAAACATCACTACCGCTCGAAGTACTTTTCAAAAATAATGATTAATCGTTTGCAACGAGTGTCTGAATAATGTTTTCACTTGACGATATCCTTTTCCATGCGCAAGTATACATAAAAACATGCCTAACTGTTCATATATATCTAGGTGGGAGCTAGTGCACAAGCCATAATTGTCACGTAGCATATGTGTGAAATTCATAAACATTGGTGGGTGGGAGCTACTGCACAATCCATAATTGTCACGTAGCATATGTGTGAAATTCACAAACATTGGTGGGTACATGCTAAATTCTTGAAAACGTGTCTCTGGGTATACGTGAATATTTTGCAACAGGAAAATGTGTCCGCTTCGTGAGTAAGGAAATAAATATCTATGTCACCTATTAGGTAACATAAATTCACGTGCAGCAGTTTGTACGATTCGAAAATACCTTAGCCATGCTTGTATATCTTCGTTCAACTGCAGTAAAATGATTCATCATCTGTGTCCTCTTCAGAACTTTCGAGAGAAACGAGTGAGCAATCAGTTTCAGAATCTGTCATTGCGTTGTTGCTGGAGTAAATCTACGAGTGAACTAAACTTTGTCTAGTTTGTGTTTTGATTGGTAGGATTGTGAGACCTTCATCTTTTTATAGACCCTCTGTCCTCCTTTCAGAGTTGGGAGTCTTATTTTTCAAAAAGGAACTCAAATGTCTGGTGGAAAGAAGAAATTACCAGACAAAAGTGGTAATGAGATTCTCTGCATAATATCTCAGAGATTTGATTCACTGATCTACTGAATTCAAGTATTGATATAAATAATTTCAAAACCACCAAACAACTGAATCGTTCCCATCTCGTTTCAAAACAACTACTACAGTACACTTAATTAAAATCCTAGCAAGCTATAGAATACAAACATTGACCTAAATATTTAAAAGCAACCACAAAACCTAAGCATACCCATCTCACAAATTAAACAACAACTAACACACTGAAATTAAATTCCCATAAAGGAACATAATTCAAATAACAATCTAAATATTTCAAAATAACCACACAGTTTAGTCATACCCATCTCACAAATTACGCAACGACTGTAACACTTCAAATATTTTCCCATTATGCATGAAAGATGTCCATTCAAAATATTCATACCGTACTAATAAACATGAAACAAGGAACAACTAGGCAGTAGTTGAGAGAAAACACGCTAAAATAATAGAAACTTAAAGAGCAACTAAAGTGAGCATCCAATGTGCTTGTCAAGCAACACACATTACTTCCAGGAAGATAAAAGTTCCGCGTCCCAATTGAAAATTCCATTTTATCCACTTGACCTTGTTGTCAGGGGTCTTCACATCCTTAAATCCTTCCTATTCTTAAGCTTGGTGAGGAAGGACAATGCAAACATATGTACATCGCTCCCATCTTCAATCAACCCTATTGACATTATCTCTTCGATGCATTCGTCAACACTCATGTCATTCATTGCTTTGCGGGACAATGACATTGAATTCAAGTTATTACCCATGCTTGCAAGTGTTTCAACTGTTTTGGATAGCTTTTTAACACCATATTTTTTCTTCTTTTCCTTCCCCTTTGAAGCCCTTCCTTTGCACTTCTCCCCACTTTGTACGCCAGAAACGCACATGGAAGAATGCACTTTACCCGTTGTTGGTCCATCGCTTGAGTCTGTGCCTTCCTTTGGGGATTCAATGTCGCTATCCAGGCCCAAATCGAAACCACGTTGGCCTTGTTTTGTGGGAGTCAATGCATACCGCGTTGAATCTCATGTGTCACCAAATAAACGAGCATACATCTTGTAGTATTCACTACAGTCACTATCCATGAATTGTTTATACTTAGGATTCTCCTGCATATCAGTACACCAATCAAAAAACATTTTCCACCCTGCTAGTGACTTCCATTTCACTAAAATGCTACTATTATGATGATTAATTTGGTAAGTTGAGAAACATATCTTTAATGGAAAAAAATAGAAACCAGTACCTTGATTTTATTCTCCCACCTTGTTGCAGAGCTTGAATTTTTTTGGTGTGATTGTAATCGTATTCAACACCCGTGCAACGCATCAGCTCTTTGAACAACTTGTAATCCTTAAGCATCATGTTCCAATGATTCTTCAGCTGGTCGATGCTCCAATTATAATTTGTTTGTGAATTGAAAAGGAACCTAATTCGTTGCCACCCTATTGTAGTGAAACATTTTCCACTACATTGACCTTCAGCAACTACAACATCAGCTGCTGACACAAATATTTTATGCTCGAAGTCGTTCCATTGAGCATTTTTCAGGAAAACTTGTTCATTGTCCACGGACTTGGGAGGGGTGACATGCGCAGTGTTTGGGTTTCTGGTGGTGTATGAGTGTATAGAAAACATTCTTCAATGGTATTAGCTAAATGGTTTTGTGCTTTACAAGATAGAATAGTCAAGAAAATGACATTTGACTTTTAATCAAAGACCAAAATAACTAACAGGCTAATTTTTTTATTTTATGGATTGTGAAGGTGGATGTGGTGCTTCATAATATAAGTTTATATTAAATTATTTGTTTCCATATCAATCCTAAACTTTAGAAAAGTGTTTAAGCTAAGAGAATACATAATCACTCCACAACTACCATGTTTGTTATAACTCCATAATTAAAATGTTCAAATTA
Source organism: Ligustrum vulgare (assembly GCA_963555705.1). Lineage (NCBI taxonomy): Eukaryota > Viridiplantae > Streptophyta > Magnoliopsida > Lamiales > Oleaceae > Ligustrum > Ligustrum vulgare. The sequence goes on from OY743173.1 coordinate 31,069,865, forward strand.
TCATAAATACCCTTCCATCGTGAAAATAAAATTGGTTATCCTATTCTGATGTTTTTATTGCAAAATACTTGATATGAGAATCAAAACTATGCAATAAACCATCTCATCAAAATAAAACCATTTTCATTGGAAGATTTATAATTATTTTTGAACAATGATCTTCTAGCACGAACAAATGTCATAAGTAGAAAGAATTAGAATGAGACGTGTTACAGTTTTCGAAAATTAGTTGATGATGTATAAACATATAACTAGTTGTGGAAATACGACATTCAAATAAAATCAATGTATTAAACACGACATGTTATTTAATGACATTCATTCACAAATTATTTAATGACATTCATTCACAAATTATTAAAGCAATAAATAAATGCGATAATAAAATAAATAAGAACATAATTTATGGCCAAACCTAGACACAAAAATTACAAATTAATTAAAGAGTCTATTGAGCCACAAGCCGGCCCAATTCTTCAATTCCCATTTGTAAGTGTCCAGCCCATTACTCGAACTCTTCAAATAATAATTATCTGGCCCAACTTCAAAATGGTCCAATCTGCAATTTTTAATTCAGTCCATCCGGCCCAAGAAGAAGTCAGAGCCAGCCCATTAATAAGTCACATCCGGCCCAACTGAATCCTCTGCTCTCTATTCTACACATCCGAAACCTATGTCTCTCCCTATCTGAATTCAGCCGCTACCGGGAACACTCCACCGTCGAAAGAGACCGCAGCCGCCAGAAGGGAGTCAACCTGGGCCGTCGCGACACCATTCCATCGTAGCGCAGCCACGCCTGGGTTGAGTCACCGCAACAGCAGCAGCAGTGCCATGGGCGCTGCCATTTTCGAACCTGCTGCGGCGCTGCTATTTTGAACCTGTGGTGCCGCTGCCACCGCGATCTACGTGGGGTCACAGCGCCAACAGCGGCGCGATCGTCCAAAGATCGCAACGGCAGCACCCAAGTGCCGCCGACTGCGTGCAGCGGCATATGTGTGTTCCACTACCGTCGCGATCGAGCCAAGATAGCAGCCCAAAAATCGCCGCCATTGACCGTCGATCACAATGGTAGCACCCACGAGTCCCGTCGACTGCCTGCATGCCGTTCATGGTTGATTTCCAGAAATTGCAAGGCAAGTCCTCCTTTTGTTGAAGATGGTGAAGTCAAGTCCCTGGTCCTCCGAATTTTGCAAAAGAAGTCCTTCATTGAAACTGCATAATTGATCCCTCAATCTGAAACTGCTGATCTAGTCCTCGAATTTTATAATTACAATAGAAATAATACAAACCCTAATTCTATTGCAAAAATAAAAAAAACAAAAGGGAAAACATGGAATCGTAATCCACCCCTTTTGTTACAAGACTCGATAATACAAATACAAAATTTCACGACAAAAATCTAAGGCCATAAATTTGTTCAATAAAAAATATCATTCATCCAATAACAATCAAATCACATAAAACCTAACACCGCCCTTTACTAACACATGCATAAAAAAATTATTTAATCCTAAATACATGAAACAGTATCAAAAACCTGACGCTCTGATACCAATTGTTGGGGACCCGGGTTGCTCTACTCACAAAAATTGATTTGTTGTGATAGATCATCCCGTTACAGGATTTTCTGTTCTATGTATTCAACTTGGAATAAATAATTTTGCACACAAAAACGATTTTGAGAAGATTACCTTTGTAGCGTGCTTTACAATAATCTTCATCAACTGCTTCTTGATTCCACCAAAGCTTCAAACCCTCAAGCTTTCCTCGGTGTTCTCCAATGGCAGTTGTGCAGGTGTGTGGTCACCTTTCTCAAGATCTAGGTTAAACTAGGATTAGGGTTTTTTTGTAAAGAGGAAACACACACTACACACTTTAGTGTGTGTCTCGCAACTTTTCCAATTAAGTTAAGAAAAATAGTCTTGGGAGACTATTTGTAACTTCTTTACACTCCAAAACCCTACCAGGCCTAGTACCATAACCCATGCCCATTTCTGCACAACCCAATACAGGTAATAAGCCTGTATAAACCCATTATAGTGAAGCCACCGAGGGAACCTGATCGGACCCAATTAAACTAAGCTCCAATAAATTAATTATGACCCGATCAACTCTTGATCAGTCAAAATTAATTTATTAATCACGTTCTATTCCACTAAAAGAACGAGATTGCACTCTTAGTAAAATTGAAATTACTGAAACAATTAATCAATAATTATATCATCTGACTTATCATTCTTACATGTTACCCCCGTCGATCAACTCGAATATTCGGAGCAAGTTAAAATGACCAAAATGCCTTTCTTCGAATATTCATAAATTCTCAACTCTCATCTTCTATCTGACAGTTCGATGTGATCCCATCACATCATACAATTCAACAGTCACTGTCGAATTACTGAGCTCAGATTCAACTGTCCACTAGAAGAACCAGTGAGATTATGATCATACCCAAAAAGTGACGGATTCCATAATAGGAATACATGTTCCTCGTTAGTTCACTTTAATTCCCAAAGTACCGAGATATTGATCAGCAATTTGATCTCACCCATTGATACCTCAAAGAACTTCAAGTTAGTAATCGAAGTCCATTATCCGATTAGGATTAAGGTCCCACGTACGATAATCAAGTGAAATTAAATTTGTATGGTCAATGTCACAAATTAATTTCACGTGGTCCCGTCCAATACGTTTCAAACGTACTCTCAATTTTATTACCAAAGTCAAAGATAGACTTTAATAAAATCGAGACGATCTTATCAAAATAAATTGTCCATATTTATTTACTGATCGTGAACGTTAATTTTAGATCGAATCACAAATTGAATCTTTCTGTGTTTAACAACTTAAACACTCAATTTATAATATCAAATCGACCCGTGGACAAACACAACATCATATTAATACAATCAATTAATATTTTACTTTTAAATGTCGTGAATTATACTCTATGGGCATATAGAATTCCAACACTTTATAGTTTATTCATTAGGCATGAGAAACGATGAAAATCAACCATTACCAACCATACTTTTCGGTTCTTGTAAAATGGAACAATTCGGTTCCATTGTATCGCAAGAACCAAACCAGAACCAAACCATTCGGTTTGGTTCGGTTTCGATTTTAATTCGGTTCTACAATAATAATTATTTTTCGAGAGCCTTATCGAGAAGCATTAGGCCACGAGAAGTGAGCCAATAACCTAAAATAAACTTCTACCGAATATACCAAGATCAAGGATTTCGAAAATCCTTTCACCCCAAAAAAAGTATAGAATTTTTCATGAAACGGAAGATATTCATAAACAAAAATAGGAAATAAATGGCCTAGAAGGTTTTTCGAGCATGGCAATATAGTAAACTTGTGGGATGAATCATAAATTTTAAATGCGTTATTATTAATTATTTTTTATTTGTATTTAAATATTTAATTAACTCCATCGTGATCATTAACAACATTGCTTATTAATAAGTTAGTCTCATTCGATTTCCATTTACTAAGAATTTCAGTCCAAGTGTGTGAAGTTAAAGGTTACAATGAGGTAGAGACGTAACAAACTCCATAAAAAGAAATTAATCATTTTCACTTTACCCAAAAAAATTACAAATTTTTTTGATTTTTAGTTTTAGGACAACCAATTAAAACTATTAAAAAAAAAAATAAGGATCAAAGACCGGTTCTAACTTCGATTTTCGGTTCCAAAGACGGAACCGAGAACCGAACCGAAACCAATCGGTTCTCGGTTCCAAAACCGATTTTCTATTTTATTTTTTTAAAACCATACGGTTCCGATTTTTTCGGTTCAGTTCCGGTTCGGTCATATCGGTTCCCCTTTTTTTGCCCACCCCTACCCAATATAGATACAATCAAGACGATACTATGAATCGTGAATGGGAATTACAAATAAATAAATAAATAAATAAACGGATCAATTATTGAACACAAATAAAATAAGAAATTAACAAAAAACGTGTGAACATAGAAAATAACAAACCGATACACGATCTCAATTTATTTGACGGAAATTTGTACCATGCTTTCAGGGTAATAATTCGGGTATCCTTGATCCATGGGGAAGAAATCAGGTGTTGGTATACTTGGATCCCTGATGGAAGGGCTGTGTCTCCAAAGTTGGTTGGATAAATGCCTCTTGCCAAGTTGCTGCAGTGGGAAAATTTTAGATCTGGAGAGGGGTGAGGAGAAGAGAGGTAAGAAATGGTAAAGTGGAGAAGGGTAGGTGTGGTCATAAATTTACAACGGTTCTATTGCTTTTTATTAAGTATCTGACATGTACTTTCCATTTGTATTATTTTATTATTTCTTGCACTATTTGAGTTGTAGATTTTCTCTGTTTAAAGAAAAACAAACAGAGGCTGAGATACTTAGAAAAAATTTAACCACGTAAATTATACTCTGTCACTAAGTCTGTGGCTTGACTTGACAGATCAACATGCTCTAATTTCTTCTCATAAATGCACATTTACAAATAAATCATATTTATTCTATTTCAACTTTAGAAAATTCTACTTTATGATAATTGCTTTTAAGACCGAAACATTATGGAATCATAAAATCCTTTATCCTTTATTCTAATTGAGTATATGTAAAGTATAAGGAATATGATGCATATGATATCATGAAAAATCATAATCAACTATCATTTCATCATACTATAAGCTGAAATCTCTATTCTTTAAACTGAATAGACTGAAACTGGATTACATTATCTGGAATCTGATAAACTAAAATTTGTTATCTAAAATATTATAAGCTGAAGTCTGTTATCAGAAATCTGATAAACTAAAATATGGTGTCTAAAAACTAATAAATGTAATAATACTTAAAATCAAACCAAAATGTACCCAATGAATAGCTTTACTCATGTACAGAGTGATCTCTATGTACAAAGCAATGTCGTTCAAATTTGATAATTTGATAATCTGGTCATATGCGCTCAGAGCTGCCCTAAAGGCTAAGCACCCTAGTACAGGGCCCAAATCCTATGTGTGTACAAGAGTGGATTCCAAAGACCTCTGATAATCTGGTCATACACTATGGAAACATATTCACATTAGTGCAGAGCAGGTAAAATCACTATATCTGGTCATACACTATGGAAACGGATTCACATCAGTGCAGAGTGGGTAAAATCAATACATCTGGTTATACACCGTGGAAACGAATTGACATCAATGTAGAGCGTGTAAAATTACCTAGGTACTTTCTGGTGGCTTTTAACATAATTTAAATATATTGGAATATTTAATGTTGATATAATGTTAATGAAATCCTTTAACCAAACTGATTCTAGCTTTAAAAAGAGCTGCTTACAATAGAACTTCACTTTATTATTAAAATCAAGATGTAAACACAATAAATAAAATAATCAAGTTCTGCAAGTTGTATAATTCAATACAAGCGCTACGATTAGTAAACATTTCGTGTAAAAGTTTAAAATTGAAATAGATTAAAAAGTACTCATTTTCTTTAAAAAAAAAAAAAAAATTGAAGTTTTCCACTCACATAGCTTATTTACTTGAAGTTAGCTCAGCTGATAAATCTGGTCTCATCTCCATATCATTTCTTGAAATAACAATATAATTCTCTTGTATTAAAGCATATCCTATTAAACCATGAGAAATCAATTGACAAAATTTGTAACTTATTCCATTCCGTTCACTAAAATCCTCAACTTAATTCCTTTATTGTAGTTGCCCAAATTTTATAACCGATTTTTTCTTTATTTCCTTGCCAACTAATCACCACATATAACATTCACGAATCCATAAAAACAAAGATTAAGACTCCAATTCCCAAACCATTTCCTTAGTTAATTAACAACCAAAATAAACTCTTTCTCTTTCCCATTCCCAATTCCACACGAAAATATCATATAATAGCTAATTATTTACCATATAACTCAAAGAGAATGCACATATATACCAAACTCTCCTTTCCAATAGCTCAAAAATTGGCCAATGTATGAACATAGATACATGTGTAAACTAATCTTCTAATAAGCTCCACCATATCAAGTCTTTTCACATGAAAAATAAATTAACACGGGCTTAATAAATTTAATTTAGCTTAAATATCCAATATAATCTACTAATTCAAGAACCCTAAAATTCATCCGTTATTTCTTTCACTTAACTTGAATTAATAGCCCATTGTACTAAAATAAACCTTCCCCATCCATAAATTTTCACACGTAAGCCAATATGTAAAATTACTAAAATTTAGCCCAATCCTAAATTAAGTAGATTCTTACCCTTACCTCATGAAGAAGAAGAAATTGAACTCTTGTAGCCTATGACCTCGTCGGCTCCTTTTTTTTTTTTTCCTTTTCTTTTTCCCTTCTTTCCTCTCGGTCTCTTGAACTCTCTCTGCCTCTCTTCAAAACTCCAAGAAAAATGGGCTCCAATACCAATTTTAGGGGTTAAAATATGGTAATATTACATGCCAAGTCACCAAACCTTCATATTACATAACATTTAGTCCCTTAAGAAATCAATTGACAATTAAATCCTTAATGTTCTAATTTATCTCATTTATGTCCTTTAAATACTTGTAATTGTAAAATAGAGCCCATAAAAATCATTTAGTTAATTTAAGTCCTCATGAAAATAGTTTCTTCAACTTAAGTCCTTATTAGACTTTAACTTTGATCAATAGGATATATGACTTTGAATAAATAGTCTTGACTTTTACTATAAGGGAGTGGGTGTAACAATCTTACCCCCTTAAAGAATTCTATCCTCAAAATTCATTTGATTAACCGTATGAAGATTTTAAATATATATATTACCCCCTTATTCATGTTACCTCTTCATTCAATGATTTCTCCAATAAATGTAACCGGACATAGATATCAGTCTTCCCTAACTTGCCTCGATTCTTAAGTCAAACTCTAATCAACTGTTTTTAGTTGAACTTTCTTTAACAATACTAGTGACCTTGGGGCATAAATTAAATCAAATACCTTCTTACTAAACCTTGTAAACAGGGAATAAAATCTTGAATTCTAGAAAAATCCATTATTACATCATTAATAAAGAATGAATGCATGCTTTAAGTATCATTCTAAGGATCAAGATACGATGTCTCAAATTTTCATTTTACCAAATCTAAGATAAACTAACTTCCTGCTTTGATGTTCAAGAATACTACTTTCCTTTGCCCTTTTAATCACTGCAATAAGATAAATTCTCTAAATATTCCAGCATCCTATAAAACCTCAAAGATTCATTTCCATTTAATCCTTATAATCAAACTCCATGAATGATAAATGATAAATAACCAACCAATTCATTGATAGCATATCATTTAAACTCAAATTCATGTGTTTTAATCATGTCTCTTTAGGATAATCTATGACTTCTATCAATTTACTTAAAACACTTACTAAATCCTGATATAAATCTATACCGTAAATCTAACACCCATTATCTTAAGTACAAGGGAAAATATTCTTCTCAAAATTTAACCCAAAGATACAGTTCGTAAATATTTAAAGATCATACTGATCATCATCTTAGACTTTAAACAATCCAATACACATAGAAAAAATAGATCTCAATTAGAATAGAATACTTACTCATATCTAAATATACAACCGACAATAAGTAACCAAAATTGCATCAACAAAAGCTTAAATAAATTCATCTTATCTTATACCTTAGGGAGAGGTTTCCCAATCATAAGTCATATTTCATGATAATCTAACAAATGATCAAGATACGATTAATTAACTTAATAACTCAAAACATATCATCACAATATTCTTCTATAGAGAAATTATATTATTACTTAATCTTCTATTACCATACCTTGTAGTATTCATACATGTCACTTATCGTCATATCACGTGACCTCAATATTTAATTGTATCGATTTCCTTAAGATCACAAAATAATAATCATCATATTTATCACATGAATCATCATCATAATACCAATGGATTTCATATACTAATATCTGAACCTCGATTGTCTTAAATTTCTATAATTTCTTACTCTTTCCATGACCCACATTATCCTACAATAAGTAATCCTAGTAAAGTTTTATCCCTATTTTTCCTCACAATTCCTATCCATCAAGACAATTGCATGAAAGTTCATTTTTAATTTCAATATGAGATACTATTGTTGATAATCTCCAAAATTAAGGTATGATATAAACATTTCTGATCAAGTATATTACTTCTGCAATATTTGTATAAATTTAAGACCCGATAAAATTACTTTCATCAATTTCATCCAAGCGATTTTCTGTCATGATATTCTAGTATCATATATAACTTTAACATGAATGTCTAATCCCGAGAAAGTCTTAATAAAATTCTATAATAATGTACATTCATTTCTCAGGAGTGTACAGTACATGTGTAATAATCAAATTTACTTAATAGAAATTGAGACTTTTGAATACAAATTCTATTTTGTCCTTCATCATACCTATTCATCACTGTGTTTGATTGAAAAGATGGAAAATAGATGGTAGGAAAATATTTTATAGGAATTGATTTGCTCGAAAATTATTTTCCTGGAAAATGTTAATTGGAAGTGTTTGATTAGATTAATTTTCCAGGTGAAAAAAGTGGGAGATTTTCCTATTTTTGTTGTTTGATTGATATTATTTTTCGTGGCAAATAATCAAAATTTAACTATTTTAATAATTTTTTTTTAATTTTTCACTCATTTGTACTTGATAATAATAATGTTAATTTCTGAAAAAAATAAGTCAATTTACAACAACAAAAATGATCAAACGTGACGCAAAAGAATTTTCCACCTTAGGTAGAAAATATTTTCTCAGCAAATAGGTAAGAAAATATTTTCAAGGCAAATGAGGTAGTCATGCTTTAAATGGTTGTACCTAAGAAAATATTTTTCAAGGCTAATTTTTCCAATCAAACACCAAACAAATGCAAAAGGTGGAAAATATTTTCCATGATTTGACATTTTCCTGGAAAATATGCCAGTATCAAATACAGCCTTAGTGTTATATCAGACAGATGTATATGTGGTGATTCTACGTATTTTTCTTAAATTTCTTTCTTCAATATTGCATGATTAAGAACGAACAGTCTAATCTCCGAAGCAATAGTTTGGTACCCTCATAGCATAATTTGTTTATGATAGTGTTATTGAAGCTCACTCTGAATTAAGTATAATGGAAGCAAAAGCCTACCCTTAAAATTTGTTACTAATATCACTGAGGTAATCACTGATAATTGACTTGAAAAACTCTAAACTCAATGGCTAAAGTACAAACTTTATTAACAACTTGTTGAACCATAAAAATCGTGTACTTCCATCACATTACACGAACATTCACATGTCACCACTCATCTTTTATTCCCTTTCCTTCCTATACTAATATTTGAAATTTTCAAAGTGAACAACATAAGATGATATTAAGTCTTAACTACCTTCCACTTTCTTATGTTCCATTAATCAAGTCCCGACAATTATTTATGCTAGTATGCTCTTATTCCATTGTTACCAACTGCATCTTCAATTCACATGTCACAAGCAATCTTGTATATACTCTTTAAATTCTCTCCTGAAAAATATATTATTAGAACGTTTGTAAACCCAAATAGCATCAAATAAAATCGATTACACCAAACTAATACTTTCCATGTTTAACATAATCATCTAGAATCAATTCTTATAAAACGGTGGCTTGAAAATCTTGGGTAAAGACTATAGTGAAATAAAATAGGGTAGTCTTAGTTTAAATTGTCAAATTGAAATTACTTGTCACTGTCCTTTCTTTGGATTCCACTCGGAATCAATACTTCGAGTAAAGATCTCATATTTACTGATTTAGCTTTTATCAACTCCTTTCATATTGAGGAATATAATCAAAGCGGGGAATAGACCACTTTTATCAAGTTCATTTCATCACGCTCTCGAATTCACTACACTAAAGGAAGATTCTCAACTAGAGAGCAAGGTAGAACCAAACGCATATTAACTTATTCATGAGAGATCAATTTACTTTGTAATCTCCATAGGTCATCATCTTTTGTTCTCACCATAAGAACAACTGTCTTATTACTTATAGTTATCTATAATACTCTTTCATAAATGACCTTACGAAACCTCAAACCTTTAATTATATCGAGTCTCATTATATCACAAAACAATTTGTTGAAATTACGTTCTCAGCTTCCCGCAACATAAGATTACATGCCCCCAAATTTTTATTCTTAATATATTTATACCTTATTAACGACATCTCACTATAAAAATATATTCACATCTCTCATTCATAATAACTGACATTTTTTCTCAAATATTCATATGTCATGTAAAAAACCAAATCTATAATGCATATCAATCCACCAATCAACATTCAACATAATATCATGAGCTTATTCGATGCGAAAATCTTATCTTTTTACACTATCTTGATTTCTATCATTCTTCCATATAGATAGCCAAAATGTTCAACAAAATTCATATAATACTACTAATCAATTATCTCCCAAAATAATTAAAATTCTTCACAAGATTGTCATAACATTTTCCTGAATTATCCTTCAAGATGTAACTTGATATTTTCCTATGTACACGTCAAATGATTGTATAAATCCACGTATACTTTATACTTAAGTGGTTCTATACTTCATAACTTTAAATGTCTATAGATAAATTATCTGCAAAATCATCAAACTTCTCATTCTAAATCAATAATTCGTTCAAAGTTGTACTCTAGTAACTCTTTCAATCTTCTTGTCTCTTAAATAATATATTCCCATACTAATTGCTCACGAATCTACTAAAAATATCCTTTTAAAATCTCGAATTCCATACTTTTCGAATGACAATACGAGTTTTAAAAAAACCCTGGGAGCCTGTGATTTCTACCAGCATATGTAATTACACACTGAGTATGCATGATATACTAATGCATTAACTTTGAAAACTTCTAAAGCTCTTTAACCATGCTCGGATACCAATTGTCACGACCCGTCGTGTGCTGTTGGTAGGTGTCATTAGAAGTTGAACCCATCATCAAGGCAACCTTGACTTTTCTTGTCTTTCAAAATAACTCTTAAAAATAATAATAATCCCGCATGAATTTATAAAATTTTTGATAGACCCTCCTCTATAATATTGACATAACCAGCTCTTAAAACAATGACAAATCCTCAAACAACCACACATAAATATTTATAGTACATCCTAGATCTTCTAAGCATGGTAATTGATATAATAAGATAACTAGAAACGTGTACTCCTTTCCATACATACATAACCTAAATAAAAATACATCTACGAAAATGCGGCGAGCCCTACACTTAGATACTTAGACAAAACTAAACCTATAATTCATACTCTCTCACTAGGTCTGTGGCATGACTTAAAAGATCAACAGGCCCCAATTTCTTCTTAACTCAAATTTACCAGCATTCTATAAGAAATATGGGAAAAAATACATGAGTTTGTAACTCAGTGAGTGGATAATTTGAAAATAATTATAATTTTATCATAAATGCACATTTACAAATAAATCTTATTTATTCTATTTCAACTTTAGGAAATTCTACTTTTTGATAATTGCTTGTAAGACTGAAACATTCTGGAATAATAAAATCCTTTATCCTTTATTCTAAATGAGTATATGTAAAGCATAAGGAATATGATACATACGATATCATGAAAAATAAGAATAAACTATCATTTCATCATACTATAAGCTGAAATCTCTATTCTTTAAACTGAATAGACTGAAACTGGATTACATTATCTGGAATCTGATAAACTGAAATCTTTTATCTGAAATCTTATAAACTGAAGTTTGTTATCAGAAATCTGATAAACTAAAATATGGTGTCTGAAAACTAATAAACTGTAATAATACTTAAAATGAGACCAAAATGTACCCAATGAACAACTTTACTCATGTACAGAGTGATCTCGATGTAGAAGGAATTGTCATTCAAATCTGATAAACTGATAATTTATATCTGATAATCTGATCATACGCGCGTGGAGCTGCCCCAAAGGCTAAGCACCCTAGTTCAGGGCCCAAAGCCTATGTGTGTAGAAGATTGGGTCCCAAAGACCTCTGATAATCTGGTCATACACTATGGAAAGGGATTCACATCAGTGCAGAGCATCCAAAATCACTATATTTGGCCATACACTGGGAAATGAATTCATATCACTGCAGAGTGGGTAAAATCATCTGGGTACTTTCTGGTGGCTTTTAACATAATTTAAATATACTGGAATAGCTAATGTTGATATAATGTCAATGAAATCCTTTAACCGAACTGATTCTAGCTTTGAAAAGAGCTGCTTATGATAGAACTTCACTTTATTCTTAAAATCATGCCATAAACTAAATAGATAAAATAATCAAGTTTTGCAAGTTGTACAATTCAATACAAGCACTACGATGAGCAAACATTTCATGTACAACTTTAAAATTGAAATAAATTAAAAAGTACTCATTTTCTTATTAAAAAAGAAAAAAAAACTAAAGCTTTCCACTCATAGAGCTTATTTACTTGAAGCTAGCTCAGCTGATAAATCTGGTCTCATCTCCACATCATTTCCTTAAATAACAATATAATTCCTTGTATTAAAGCACATCCTATTAAACCATGAGAAATCAATTGACAAAATTTGTAACTTATTCCATTCCGTTCACTAAAATCCCCAACTTAATTCCTTTATTGTAGTTGCCCAAACTTTATAACCGATATTTTCTTTATTTCCTTGCCAACTAATGACCACACATAACATTCACAAATCCATTCATTTGCTTTTCCTTTTTAACCTATTTTATAGAATTTATTTAACATCTAAAACATCAATATTTACCATAAAAACAAAGATTAAGACTCCAATTCCCAAACCATTTCCTTAGTTAATTAACAACCAAAATAAACTCCTTCTCTTTCCCATTCCCAATTCCACATGAAAATATCATATAATAGCTAATTATTTACCATATAACTCAAAGAGAATGCACATATATACCAAACTCTCCTTTCCAATAGCTCAAAAATTGGCCAATGCATGAACATAGATACGTGCGTATACTAATCTTCTAATAAGCTCTACCATATCAAGTCTTTTCACATGAAAAATAAATTAACACGGGCTTAATAAATTTAATTTAGCTTAAATATCCAATATAATCTACTAATTCAAGAACCCTAAAATTCATTCATTATTTCTTTCACTTACCATGAACTAATAGCCCATTGTACTAAAATAAACCTTCCCCATCCATAAATTTTCACATGTAAGCCAATATGTAAAATTACTAAAATTTAACCCAATCCTAAAATAAGTAGATTCTTACCTTTACCTCATGAAGAAGAGGAAATTGAAGAACTCTTGTAGCCTATGACCTCATCGGCTCCTCTTTTTTTTTTTTTCCTTTTTTTTTTCTCTTCTTTCCTCTCTGTCTCTCGAACTCTCTCTGTCTCTCTCGAAAACTCCATGAAAAATGGGCTCCAATACCTATTTTAGGGGTTAAAATATGGTAATATTACATGCCAAGTCACCAAACCTTCATATTACATAACATTTAGTCCCTTAATTCTATCAATTGACAATTAAATCCTTAATGTTCTAATTTATCTCATTTATGTCCTTTAAATACGCGTAATTGTAAAATAGAGCCCATAAGAATCATTTAGTTAATTTAAGTCCTCAGGAAAATATTTTCTTCAACTTAAGTCCTTATTTGACTTTAACTTTGATCAATATGATATATGACTTTGAATGAATAGTCTTGACTTTGAATATAAGGGAATCAGGTGTAACAGATTATGGTTTGGTAGGTTTGGTTTGGTTTTGTTTTGTTTTGGTAGGTGGCCTTCTTTCTTGATCTCGCTCTTCTTTCTATGAAAGCGGTGATATTAGAATCACTATATGAGCGTGAAAGTTCAACAGTCAAAAGATGCCTTCTCGAGCTAAAATCTCGTTTATGGGAGTGAACGAGAAGAAGAAGAAGAAGATGATGAATCATTATCAATTTTTCATTTTGTTTTAGATTTTATTTTATTTTCTACTTCTTTTTCTGTTATATAATTTTAGATTAAACAATACAAAAAAGCCTTTTTACCCTTCACTAAAATGTTAAACAGATGATTTTTGGATGGAATTGGATGGAGGTGACATTTATTTCAATAATAAAAAAATTACTAAACAAATTTTGGGGTGAAATTGCCAAAATATCAAAGGTGTGGATGAATTTCACAAGAAAGTCCAAAGGTAAAGAAGTTTTGCTTTAATTACCCCAATCCATACTACCTCTAAAAGTCTCTTGAGGGGAGAAACATTTTTTGACTGTTATACCCATACATATTTCTTGAAATACCCAATCCGTCCTTAGTTGTGAATAATTAATCCATACAAAAAAGTCTATTCCTATTGAAAATGGAGGACCTTAATTGATAATTATTATATCTTTAATGAGAGTCCACTTTTCACTCCACAGACTTTGAATCCTTTTATTTCCGGCCTTACAAGTTTCCTGTCAGATGAAGAATCGACAACCGTTAGGCATTGGCACGTTCTGATCTTTTTACTTATTACTTATTAATAGAATTATATTATTTATATAAATATTTTTCCTTCATTTACATATTCATTTTTTTAAGTTACGCATTGAAATTTCTTTCTCAGGATCGGTTCTGTTGGGTTTCATCTTTCTCCAATTTTAACCCTTTCCTGCCACTTTTTTTTCCTCTCTCTCTCTTTTTGCTGTGAAGGAGTTTGATGTTGCAATTGCATTGTTATTGCTTCATGCATTGACAAGGAAAAAAATCAATTCCTTTGTCTTGTGTCAAAAGATGCGTAAATGAAAAGTTTCCCAAAATGGTAATTGTATTATAGCCAAATTCTTCTTTGGTATAATCAGTTTCACTTTTAGCCTTGGTATTTGAACTGTTTAAACTGTGAAAATAGTTAAGGTTGAACTAGACTTAGATAGGAAATAAAATTTATACTGAATTTATATTGTGTTTCTTAATTATTTGTGATATCAAATAAGAAGATCAAAATGGGCCAGATTGAACCATCTCTTGATTGTCATTTATAAAATTTGTGAAGTAGTCTGATGTTGCAATTGAATTATTATCTTGAGCTAAACAAAGTTTATCTTTTGTAAGAGATAGATAGTTCAAAGAAACTAGTGTAGTGGACCAAGTAGATTTATTAAATTTAATTTTTCTTATTTGTAGGTATTATGTCAGAGGAAAAAGGATCTCATGTTCTCATAAAAGATCTCGAGTTCTATCAAAAGGAATGGACTATAAAAGTACGAGTGCTTAGAAAAGGATATGTCGAAACATATGAAAATCATAGAGGATCACTAGTTATTATGAAGCTCATTTTGATGGACGAGGAGGTTAGTATTGTTATTAACATAGTAGTTGTTTGTTTTTTTCTTTACATATAAACCTAAATTAAAATTTTTGTATTTGTTTAAATTAGAATGCATTTCAGTGTACCTACAAATTTTTATTGTTGTTATTCTATTTTGTGCAGTGGACTAGAGTCCAAGCGTCATTGTATAACGAAACTATTTATCGACTCGAGAAAACTACGACGTTTTAGAGGAATAAAACGTGATTACTAAATTAATTTTGACTGATCAAGAGTTGACCGAGTCAGAATAAATTTATTGGAGCTTAGTTTAATTGAGTCAGATCAAGTTCCCTTCGTGGCTTCCCTATAATAAGCATATACAAGTTCATACAAGTTCATTTAAGAGTTTTTTATTATAAATAAATAATGTGATGTTTTCGAGGTAAAATTTGTTGAAAAGTGGTTTCTAAAAATGTATTCTAGAAAAGTAGTTTGAAAAAAAATGTGTACTTTATAAATTTTATCTTATCTTATTATCTTATATGTCTTATCTTATATCTCATATCTCATATATCATATAAAAGAAGGATAGTTGTAGAAGTTTTCGCTCCCAAATTCCCCCAAAAAATCCAGCCCAAAATCCCCCAAAAATCCGATTTTCCAGCAGCCAAATGGAGGAAATATTCTTCAATCAGTTCATTTTGAATTTTCATGTGCAGGTAGGACACATGAATATAAAATTCACAGTAGCCGAAATTTTTAATTTATTTTTGTTCGTCAATGATGTGGGTCCCACTCTAAAATTACTATCTGCAACGTCTAGACTAGAAAAGTAGTAAAATTTATAAACTGTATAAATATTAATAATTGAGTTAAAGAACATGGACTTAGTTAAAGTAATTATGCGAATATAATATATGAGTAAACTTTCCATGTAATGTTATATCAAACATGATATATCATAATGACACCCATTATTACAAATATAATGTGGTTTGTTATAGTAATTTTTTGGAATGTGTGGTTGAATAGTAAATAATCTTTTTTAAGTTCATGTATAGATTATTTTGTTGATAGAATGTGTAGTTGAAAATAAGTTTGAAATGTGATTTTCAATAATGATTGTTGATAAGTGTATTTTATACACTTATTTATATGACTAAATTAGGATATTTTATTGTCGTTTTAGAATAAAAGCGATTTATTTGTGTTTTATTTGTTTAAATTGCAAAAAAATATCCCAAAATCAAGTGAACAAAGGAATTGAAGCAAATAAGGGTAAATTGGATGAGTTTTGGAATTAAATTGTAGACATGAAGAAGTTCAAGGAGGAAAAGAGAAGAAATCAAAGTATAGGGGCCAAATTGTAATAATTGGAAGTTGGAGGACTTGGATGCAAATAAAGAATGAGGGCCAACTTAAACAAGATCAAATTTTGAAATTGTACAACATTCGTTGTACTGTGCGGCCACTATCTCTACTATTGTGCCGCCGCGCGTAGACATTGAAATTAACAGAACTAGTTTTGGATCAACTGCGCGGCCACTAGGTTTTCTTCTGCATGCCCGCGCGCAGCTTTCCGAGGCCCAACGAAGTCATGCCCACGCGCAGATTTTTGCCTTGTTTGCTTAGGTTTTCTCCTCTTCTATATATACAACTTCTCATGCACGAATTGAGGAGCCTTTGAAGACCTTTACACAACTTCCAAACATCATAATTCTACATTCTTAACATCAAATTCTTTGGAGGAAATTGAAGGAAAAGGCTTGGGGGTTGAAGATTATCAACGGGGAACAAATTCTTGGTGCAAGACTTCATTTCTTTTGTTAATTTGATAAACTCAATATGTGTAGTTATATATATTTCTATGTATTTATTTCTTTATTGATGAACACATAAACTTCAAATTGGGATATTCGATGCAGCTTAGTTTTATGCTTTTGATTCTATAATTCTAGTTTTACGTTATTGATTGCATGTGTTGATTTTATTTTATGTTTAATGCATGAATTAATTCACGACTAATTCATTGATTTCATGGATATTTTCATAATCTGAGAGGCGAGCTAAGAACCTATATCTAAGAACCCAACTGATTTGTGACTTTTGCTTTGAAAACCATGCCATACAAGACTGTCCTTTTGCACATCAGGCTTAGTCAGATATGGATCATGTTAGTTATTGGGAAGATATCCAATGGCAACAAGCGCAAAGTGATCCCACCAGAGATTTGTTGTTATAGTTGCTAAAGGATCAACAAGAAATGTTGCAAAATCAACAAGCAAACAAGAGAAAATGGAGAAATCAAATGGAGCAATTGCCAAAAATTCCCCAATAATGATCAGAAGAATCAATGGTTGAAACAACTGAAGAAAAAGAAGAACAACCTGAAATAGCGAATCAACCAGAAGAAAAGAGCTACCATGAAAATTCCATAGTTCCATTGTCAACAAAACAAATTCTAGACATCAAGCTCGAGGAAGCTTCAATAAAAAATGAAGTTCAATTGAAGAAAAACGAGTTGATCATAAAATAGAAAACAAACAAGGGTGTCAACTTCATCATGCGACCCTCTAACTTCAATGAATGTACAAAAATTGATTTCATCATTGGCATCGATGAAATGATTGAAATCTACATATTGAAGTTAGAATCGAGTGAAGATGATTACATACATGACATGGGAAAGTTGGAATTGTGGTACATAAATGCACATTGGAGCAAGTTCAATCGTCATAAACAAAGAAGGTCATCAAAATCTTTATTTAGAATTCCTTGAACCATACAGGTAAAAAGCTGGGCTTTAGATTATAAACTAAGCGCTTGTTGGGAGGCAACCCAATTTTCCATCATTTTTATTTATTTTGCTTTATTTATTGCTTTATGTTTAGTTTTAGGATTTATTTGCATGTTTAGTTTCATATTTGTATGATTGAGTTATCGCTTTGGCATGATATTTGTTGCACCACATTTGGTAGTTGATAAGCGCGTGCTCCTTGATAGAGTTCTACCATCATAATCATCATTGAAGTTTGGCTTAAAAGTGTGGAAGCACCAGTTGGAACATTTTGATATTTAAAAGCACGTTTATTCCACTGAATTTTTCTTTAGTCACCATTGCATGTTTGGATTTAATTGTTGAATAAAAAACTCATGCAGGAAACTTCAGTTCAAGCATAGGTGAGTGAATACATTGATAAAAAGGTATTTTGGAGTTGAGAATTTGAGTTTGAAATTCAAAATTGCATAAAAATCTGCTTTCAGTCAATGCCACGTCCAAACAATGTGGTGGCCGCGCGTGTGTAACAATGTTTAACAGATCCTACAAATCTTAACCACGCGGCCAGCAGATTTCCTTCCGCACGGCCGCGAGGTTATCAGTAGGGAAAAAACAATAGCTTTATTTATGCTACACGTATTTTCATAATTTCATAACTTTCAACCTCGTTTTCTCTCCCCAAATTTACCTCAGCATAGCATACCACCTAATTTGCATTCATTCACTTGGAATTGTACATCATATAAGCTTGCATCACATTCTAATATTCCAAAAGGTATGAAATTCATATTTACTTTACAATTTTTGCAAGTATTGGGGGGGGGGGGGACTTTCTTGCTTTTATGAGGAGTTGGAGTTTATGGATTTTTGAGTTATGAAAGATGATAGAATTTTGGGATGATTTGATTGTAAAACATAGGTCAAAACTTTGGAATAACTTCTTTCCTCTAATTTCATGATTTGTCTCATATTTAGGAATGCACTCAATGTGTTTATTAAAATGTTTCAGTTAGACTTTCCTCAACTTTTTGCAAATTCTTTTGAACAACATTCATCACTTCATATTGAACATTGATTATGTGCAATCAATTCATGATTTTCATCATCACAAGTGCACAAATCTTGATTTGAAATCATGGGCACACTTAGGCGGACACTCAAGATGACTGCAAGCATTGTGCACAAATTTCGGATATAGGTAACCACTTTGCCACATCATTTCACAACCCTATTGCACTTTACCACATCATTTCAAATCATTGCAAACATTTTACGATTTTCTCTTTCTCTCCTCTCTTGCCCCCGCGCCTCTCGCTACCGCCACCGTTTTTTAAGTTAAAGTGTAAATATATATATATATGTTTGTATGTATGTATGTATGTATGTATGTATGTATGTAAAAGTGTAAATGTATATATAATTAAATATATTTATGTAAATACAACTACACACACACACACACACTTATATATATATATATATATATATAAACGTACATCTATACAATATTTGCTAAAATAGTTAATAAAAACAACTAAAATAAAATTTTGAAATTCCACAATTTATTTTCACAAATTAATATATATATATATATATATATATATATATATATATATATATATATATATATATATATATATATATATATATATATTTAGAGAAATATCTCAACTCGAAAATTCAAGCCTGAAATATGGGTTTTATTAGCTTAAGAAGAAATTACATCACATGAGGGGGCATGCAAACCTTACCTCAAGACCATACATGAATAATCACACCAAGATTTTTCTAAAAAACAAAGAAATTGGAAGTATTACTTCCATTACGGACAAATCACTAAAATTTGAAATAAAGGCAAAATGATAGGTAACCTTGAACAATAATACCTTCATTTGCTAGCCAGTCAGGATGAATACCTTTGTGAAATATATGTGTAATGTGAGAGGACAATTTTTAACGTCGAAGATGAATATTGTCAATGGTATGTTGAACCTTCCAAGGACCACCTCCTTAGCAAAGAAGAGATATAGCTAACTTGGAATCAGATTCTATTATCACATGAGATATACCAAGAGTAAGACAAAGTCGAAGCCCATCAAGAATAGATTGTAACTCAGCCTCTAGAGTTGAACCTATCCCATAAAAATGACAAAAGCATTTAATACCATTTCCCTTAAAATCACGAATGATGCCTCCCCCTGCTACTAAGCCCGGATTCCCTTTTGAGCACCCGTCAACATTAAGTTTAAACTAGCCCATTAGTAGCTGAATCCAGTGCACAATGACAGGTGCTTTAGAAATTGGCCGAGGTGGAACAATCCCAAAAAAAGGGCTAATCAAACGATCTCCTCTTCACTGCTCAAACTTAAAGTGACAACCTCGGTGAAGCTGAAGAATGAGATACCTCACTTTCCAAATAATTCGATTAGGAGAAGGAGAAATATCATTATATCATGCATTATTCTGTCCAACCAAAGAAACCAAAAGATAAATAGGTGGATTAAGATACGGATGTGACCATAAGTAACATACTTCCCTGCATATCGCCAAGTTTGAAATCCAAGCTGGATCAAATCCCTCAACCCAGAGTTCACACCAAAGAGATCCCATAGAAAGCCCAGAACCGTTTAGCCACTTCACAGAATATGAACAAGAGCTGAATTGTTTCAAGATTAGCACAACCCAAACATTGAGACGCTAGAGAAATCCCCATTGTGATTTGAATTACTTCATCCATGGCCACCCATTTGTTTCATAACTTCCAGCAGGAAAAACTAATTTTTTGGGAAACAAAATGGTGCCATATAAATTTATACACTCTTTGAACAGTATTCCCAGCTCGAATTGAATTCCAAACCGCTTTAGTGTTAAAAGATCGATCAGTAGACTCCTTCCATGCAGGTGTGTCCAACCATAAAGACATCATGGGAATCTGGGTAATTTTCTGAACCCAATCTGGTGCCAAAACATGTTGGAGAAGCTTTTCATTTCATTGTTGTCCATCTATGAAATCCTTGACTTTAGAATCATATGTGATCGACAGTGGAGCAACATCAATCAAATTATTTACATCCATCCAACAATCATGCCAGAAAACAACTTCCCCCGCTCCTAGTTTCCATCCAATACGAGCCTCAACCCAATCTGTTACTAATCTCATATGCCTCCATGTTGGAGATGCATGGTAAGGTATAGTACACTGGCAAGGATGTTGAGATGGTACATATTTGTTTAAAAGGAATGTTTCCCATAGAGATGTTTGTTGTAGGAAACGCCACCATAATTTGACAGAAACTGTTGTGATCATATCTTGAAGACGACGAAATCCCAAACCTCCCTCACTGTATGGATAGCAAACCTTTTTCCAACAAGTCCAATGCATGTGTTTCTCACTATATGTGGAGCCCCAAAGAAATCGTGCCATATAATTCTCAACTATTTTAATTACAGACTTGGGTGGCTGAAGGACCTGAATTAAGTGTAGAGGGATTGAGCTAAGGACATATTTGATAAGCACAATTCGGCCTCCTGAACATAATATTTGATTGACCCATCCCGCAAGACGTCCATGTATTTTGTGCAATAAATCATCAAATAAAAATCCCCATCGCGCGCCTTTGTAAAGGGGCCCCCTAGATATACAACCTGGAGCTTAGGCTGACGAAAACCTATAAGCCGGGCTAATTTTCGAACATTCACAGCAGAAGCCTCAGAAGACATTATAAAGCCTCTCTTAGAGGCATTAAAAATTTGTCCAAAATATTTCTAATAAATTTTGATGCGTGACATGAACTTGTTAACAGCTTGCTTATGACCGTTTGAGAATATCACCACATCATCGGCAAAGGCTAGATGAGTTATTAAAATGGAACTATCATGCTTGAAAGCAATATTAGGATTAGCTACCAACAAGGATTGAAGGCCCCAAGATAAAAATTCAGCACAAAGAATAAATAATGCTGGGGATAAAGGATCACCTCGTCTTAAACCTTGTGAAGATGGGAAAAGCCAGCTAATTCACCGTTTATAAGAACTGACAATAGCATCCAGAAATACACCTTTTATTTTTTCAATCCACTGATCATCAAAACCAAAACCAAAACGAAAAGCAGAAAGCATGCGATAGAGGAAAGCCCAATTGACCCTATCATATGCCTTTGCCATATCAAATTTTAAGATCACATTCCCTCCTCTAACTTTCTGATCCAAAGCATCTCTTGTGCCAGAAGTAGGTTATGACTCATTAATCGACTTGGTACAAAACTACTTTGACACGGAGAAATAATCTTGGGAAGCAACAAATTAAGCCGGGCCGAGAGGAGCTTTGTGATGATTTTATTAAATGCAGTAAATAAGCTAATTGGCCAAAATTCAGTTCATTAAGAAGCATTGTCTTTTTTTTATGGAATGAGGACAATTGTAGTAGCAGAAAATCCCCGTGGGAGAGTCCCACCATGAAAAAAATCTTCAACTGCAGCAATGACATCCTTATGGACAATATCCCAGCAAGTTTTAAAAAATAGAGCCGTGTATCTATCTCCTAATGCACTATCCTTGTTCAAGTCAAAAACTGCCTTTCGAATCTCTTCTACTATAGGAGCTGAATTGAGAATAGCATTTTCCTCCTGCCCAACCAATAGAGGTATATGATCCAAAGGTGGATCAACACGTGTGAGACCATCATCAGTAAGAAGGTGCTGGAAAAAACCCACATCTGAATTTTTAATATAATTAGGATCTTTTGTGATGCTACCATCATCGTTTTCAATTTGATGAATTTTAACTCTAAATTACCTTTCATTCACTAAAGAATGGAAGTATTTTGTGTTGTTATCCCCTTCCCTTAACCACTTAGCACCAGATTTTTGCTTCCAGAAAGCTTCTTCCCATGACAAAACTTGATTAAGTTGGGATTTGGCTAGATGAAGTAAACTCCTGTTAGATGGAGTAGGATTTTTTCTTTTCTTTTGCAGATCTAAAGCTTGAGTTTGATGCGAATGCCAATTGATATATTATTGAGTATTGAGCCCAAATAATTTGAGGTATATATCTTTACAAAACTAATTGGTTTAGTTTTAATAAAATCAACACATGCATCTATTAGTTTAGTTTGAATATTAACTTTAGATTGTTGATTTTGAGTTAGCAGATGGATATATTGTAATTTTGAAGTGTTGGTGTTTCATTGAAATTTAAGAATGTTATTTTTTATATAAAGAACAATTCATTATAGACTTTTGATGTTGAGGAGTTGTGAATTGATTTTTGATTGATTTTGAAGTAGTTGATGATATTGAGGTCTATAGGAATTTTGAATTAATTTATTATTGTTTTATAAAACATTCATATTTATTGAAATTTTAGAGCTCTTAAAACGTTCTGGGTATGTGGTGGCAAGAAGACAACAGACAATGTAACTTGGAAAACAATTGAGGTATTAAAGCTTCAATTTAAAAGCCACTACAAACTTCATATAATTAGTTCCATATAAGTTTAGTTATAAGAATATTACTATTTTAATTTTTAATGTGAAAATTCAGTGTCCTCAACAACTCGGGGGTTCTGAATGTGACTATTATGTTATGTGAAACATGTATGAGATAGCCAAAGACTATTTTCATTTGCCTTCTTTAGATAAGGTATTGTAAGTTATTGAATACTACAAATTGTTTAATAATGGATTTATTAGTTATTAACAAATAACTAATATATAATTTATTTTAATTGTTTGTAGGCATTTCGTCAAGAATCATACTCAATAGATGAGATCAACGAAATTAGAATTTATGGGTCAAATACTTCGTTGAAGATTGTATGTATATATTTTTTTTATGTTAATATGTAAAAATTTGTAACTAATTAATAATATTAATGTAAATTGACTTATTTAATTTTATTACGCATGTCGATTATATATATGTTGGGTGTTGATAACTATATTTGACGATAAGAATGTGTAGAATGTACGTAGATTAAGAAATCCAACTTGTAACTTGTGAATCACATCTAGAAGAATAGAAAAGAAATTAAGATTGACCATGTACCTGGAAGGGCCAATGTTGAGGCTCACACAATGGCCGTAATAGTAAATTTTTGGAATAGTATGAAATTTTTTTGGGTTTGTATGTAAATTATTTTATTGATGGGATTGATAGGATGTGCATGTGATTGAAAAGTAATTTTGAAAAATGTGGTTTTAAATAATGAGTACCAAACATGGGTTTTAAAGGATATCAAACACAAGCGAAATAAAGAAATAATATGTTGTTATTATATATATTATTAATGGTAATATTGAATGAATTCAATCAAAATTTACAGCTATCAATATTGAGTAATATATTGATACATTTTGTATGCATATACATACGTATAATATACATCAAACATGATATACCAGAATGAGACCCTTTATTTCAAAAATAATATGATTTGTAATAGTAGATTTTCGGAGAATATGTTGTTAAAAAGTAGAAAATCGTTTTGAGTTCATGTGTATAGTATTTTATTTATAAAAATGTGTGGTTCAAAATGAGTTTGAGAAAATGAAGTTTTGAATAATGGGTACCAAACATGAACTTTAAAGGTATCAAACACACGCGAAGCAAAGTAGTAACAATATGATGTTATTGTTTTGTATATTTTGATTATAGTTATCATGATTATTTTTTTATTATTAATGGTAATATTGAATGATTAAGTCAATATTTATAGTTATCAGTATTAAAAATTAATATTTAATTATGTATTTTAACATTTGTTGTTCTTAATATTCTAAATCATTTTTGTACATGTCAGTATTAAAATATTGTTTTGATTATTAACAATTAAAATCATTTATTATCCTTAATAATCAAAATTTTATTTTTGTGAAATATTATATTTACTCCAGTAAGAGTTGAAATAAACATATTCTATATAAATGTGTTACGTTATTAGAAATAGGAAATCTAGTTTGATATATTCTGAAAATAAATAACTAAAATTGTAACGCCCCGAATTCCACGAAACCCGGGACGCCACTTCATCGTCTCAAATTAACTTTGAAAAAAAAAATGATTTAGCGGAAAATAAAACAATAGTTGAAATTTCATTTCACATAATTTTATAAAGTTTGACCCCAAAAGGTCAACAATTCGAATATTGAAATGATTTGAAAAATTATTCTTGGAACAAACATGAAGAAATAAGTTTCACTTTCAAATAAAACATTCTAAAAACTCAATAATGGCTCATCGTCTTCCTCTTCTGGGTCTTCTTCTTCTTCTTCTAGATCTTCTTCAGGTTCTTCTTCTTCCGGATCTTCTTCTGGGTCCTCCTCGGGATCACTCTCGGGTACCAACTCAGCTTCCTATCCAGGTTCGGACTCGAGTGCTGACGCCTAACCAGGAGAGAATCCCAAAATATCCTTGTGGTATATAGGCCAGAATGCCACAAGTCTCTCACAAAACGAGTCGTAGTCGAGATCCACATTAATGGAAGTGTTCGCGTCTATGTAGATCAAGCAAGCTATGTCTCGTGTATTATCCGGAAAGGACGAGATCAAATGACTGATCGACATTGGTCACGTAGCCCTATTTTATTGCTCGATTACGTAAGTAGCTTTCTTGCTCAACATGCTGGTTGATATTCCATTCCGGCCTTGGTTTAAAATTGTCATAGTCCCTAGCGGCTATTTCTGCGTAACTAAATACGTTCATGAAACTTGATGCCATGTCCTAAAATCAATTATGCAAAGTCCAATTAGGAATAAGTTCTTTAATCTCTCTAAGTTAAATTACGAGGATGTAAAATAAAATCTTTAATTATTCCAAATTATGCTCAAACTCATTTTCTGGTTGGATAAAAGTTCTTTCTTTTCTAAATTCTCATAAAAATAATCTCATGTATCCAAAATAATTCATCATTTCTAAATATACTTTCTTTACCTCGGAGTCGGCGAAGCGAGCGATGGCAGTGGCAATTGTCGTCAAAACATTATTTATTATTATTTTAGAAATATTCTCTTTTTAAAATATTTTTTAAGTCTACAGAAACGTAGACCTGCTCTGATACCAAGCTGTAACGCCCCGAATTCCGTGAAACCCGGGACGCCACTTCATCGTCTCAAATTAACTTTGAAAAAAAATGATTTAGCGGAAAATAAAACAATAATTGAAATTTCATTTCACATAATTTTATAAAGTTTGACCCCAAAAGGTCAACAATTAGAATATTGAAATGATTTGAAAAATTATTCTTGGAACAAACATGAATAAATAAGTTTCACTTTCAAATAAAACATTCTAAAAACTCAATAATGGCAACCATCGCACGCCTCGCCCCCAACTCTGTTATCTGCAAAATTTGTTTTGGAAAACGTGAGTATTTCAAAGAAATACTCAGTAGAATCGTGCATAATAATCATTTAAAATTATTAATCAAAACACATAATCATGATATTCAAGTCTCAGGTGTCTAACGATCACCAGTATTCTCATGAACAAGTAAATAACATACAAGTTCAAGTCTTATGCATTTAAGCAAGTAAATTCTCATAACATAGTCTCATGCTCAGAAAACAAGTAATTCTCATGAACACAATCATACATGCTTAACTTATAATCCAAATAATTATTGATGCACACTTTTGAAAAATTTAAATTTGTAAATCAGAGTCTACCTTAATTTCTCGAGTATTGAGCAAACGAGAATAATACTTCTAATTCTCTCGTGCCTCGTATAGTCCTATAAAATAAATATATAATTAAAATTATATTTTTGGATTAATCAAGTTTAAAAAGATGAATTTGTGTAAAATCAAGTTTTTAAAAGGCTTAAGGGGCTAAATTGAAAATTTCAGAAATAAAAGGGCTGATTCACATAAATGATAAATCTTGGGACTGCTTTGAGTAATTCTCAGAAATAAGGGGTCTGGTTAAGATATTTCAAAATCGAGGGGCTTAAAATAAGGATTTGAAACCAGGGACTGACTTAAAACATTTCAAATTAAGCAGGGACTGAAATGAATATATTTTAAAACTGTAGAAACCGAATTAAATTATTTTGAACTTGAGGGACTGAAACAACCACTTTTAAAACTAGGGTTAAAGGGGCAATTTGCACAAAATAAAAAATTAAATAAAAAAAAATTCTTCTCTGGTTTTCAAATGGAAAACTGAGATAGAGAGTGCGTGAGTAAGGGAGCGGTGAGGCTCCGTCCCAACTGGTTTAGTCCGCCGGCGATCTTGTCGGCGATGGCACTGACGGCGTGAGGTGGATGGAGGGATAGTTTGTATGCCTGGGGCTGTAGTTTAGGCTGATTTGGGTGCGAAGAAACCGAGTTGGCTGCAGCTTGAATTTTGAGGGATTTTCGGCGAAACTCCGATCGAACGTGCCGGTGGTGGAGGTAAGTGTTTGGGCTTGTCTATTTCTTGGGTTTTGCTTGGTGTTTGGGTGTTGATTTTGGGTTTTTTTCTTGACTTTGGGCAGTGGGTGATTTGGAGCTCGGTGTTGGCGGTCACAGTTCATGTGGTGGTTGTTGGTGTTTCGTCGTGGCGGTATTTGGCCGTGCTGATTCCGATGGTGAGGGAGGTTTGGGTGCAGGCTGTGAAATTTGGGTTTGACTCATGGTGGTTCGATTGGTTGGGTTTAGGCAGTGATTTGGTAATGTTCGGGCTGATGGTGCATACGGTCGAATGGGGTTGGCTTGTGAAATTGGCGGAGGTGCGGAATTCTGCATACTGTTGTATGGAGGTCACGGTGATGTGTGGTGTTTTCGATTTGTGGCGATGGGCAGGGGAGGTTGCGATGGTAGAAGGTAACGATTATGGAGGTCTGACTGTTTTGGGGTTGTGTGTTGATTGTGAAGTTCGAGTTCCGGTGGTTGGGTATGGAGGTGAATGAAAACTGTGATGTGTGAAAGAAGATGGGAGAATGATGAATACCTTGTGCTGAAAGTCGGTTTTTTTTTTCAAGTGACGAGGGTGGGGGGAGGAGGGGAGTTAAAAGCAGGTTTTTGAATTAAACTTTTGCTAAGTTTGCAAAGAACTGAAAGTTGAGAGGGATTTGGGATTAATTCAAATTGAAAGGCTAATTTAGAGGGATTAAGGAGTGATGATGGGCAAGGAAAATTGTGTGAATTTGGGAGGCTTTGAAGAGTGATCATGGGAACATGATGAATGTGCTGAATATGCAAAAATGGAAGTTGGGGAAGAACTTTAGGAAAATTGGATGAAATCTTGCCGTGCTTTAGGAATTGTGGCTGATTTGCTAGCTGTTTAGTGATAATTTAGAGGCTGGAGTTATGCAATATGTAAAGAAATGGGAGGGAAGTATGTCTGGGGTTGATTGTGATTAATGTATGGTATATAAAATGGTAATTTGGGTTTATTGTAGAATGGCTGGATCGAGGGAAGAGATTGAGGGAAATGGGAAATTGCTAGCGAATTGGTTTTCAAGATTGAGCCAAGATAATTGTGATTGGTTTTGATAGAAATCTGAAATGAAAAAGAATAATACTAATTTTAGGAGTTCGGATTTAAAACATTTTGGACTTAAATAATTTGAATCCAATATTTGAAAATCGGAAAATAATAATAGACTTGGGACATCATTTAATAAAATTTGGAAATTGGAATATGATAAAATTTAAAATAAATTTAATTTCACTTCATTGGTTTAGATGATCACGTTTTAAAAATAAATGGACATAGTCGTAGCGACAGATAAAAAAACAATTACTGTTTATTTAAATAAGTCATGGAAAATTCTCGATCGTTACAAAAATCATTGAAGTTTTACTTCTTAATATGTTAATTAACTGAGTATGTTCTTTAGTAATAATATGTTAATTTTTTCTATTGAGTTTTTGTTACCAATGCATAAATTATATAAAATTTAGTTAATTTCTTAATTTTGACAAATTTTAATCATTTCTTCAATTGGCATTTTTACAAAAATGATGAAAAAGAAAAAATATTAATTAATTTATATATTGAAGTTCAATTAAAATATATGTAAGCACTACATTAAGAAATAAACTTAATCGAAAGTTAAAATACATTATGTTCGAAATCAAATTAACTAAAAATTTGTTTTTCCCATTGTCATTAAAAGTTTGATTTGATTGCGTCTATGACATGACCATTAACAAGGGTCGGTGGGAATCACTCTCTAATGTTGGACTGTATTTGAAAAAAACCACATGTATTTTTGTAAATCAAAAAATTTAATTATGTGCCAAACTTTAAGACGCATGGTACGTTGAGGTATTTTTTCTTTTTTCTTTTATTTTTATTTTGATTGGTTTTGCCTTTTTTTAAAGTTTCAAATTCGATAGTATTTTGCGATAAAATGTTATTTGTACTATTTTTTTTTATATGATAGTGTAATCAACATATTTTTCATAACTTTCATCACAATCACTATTATACGTAGAAATCCCGAGCATCGCATGAGTAAACTATTAGTTTGTTTACAAACAGTTTACCAAATGAATAATAGTTTCACATTCATTTTATTCTTGGTGGATGTTAATTTGACCAATTTGACCCTTTTGCCAGTTTAGTTTAACACTAGACTTGCTTTCAAACACGCTACCAAAATTTTAAAACAATTAACAAAAATGTGATGAAGCAAATTCATTAAAATAGCTTTTTATGTTTGATAACTATTTACGCTAAAACAATAGAGAGCGCCTCAAGATTATAGTGTTAACAAAGTTTCTAGCAAATTGGACTTCAATGAGAGCATCCCTTTTTGGTGAAATTGGTCAGGTTAAGTTTATGATTGCAAACATTTAGATTTTGAATGCTTGTGATGAGGAGAATAGTAATTTATTACAAAAATATCAAAATTAATTATCAAAATCAGGCTTTATAATTAATCACAATTGTAACTTTATTTAAAATGTAATTAATTATAATTAGAGTAGTATATATTACCACCACAAATTTTACACAATACACCACATTATATTACAACCACTAATAAAATATATATTTTATAAATACACCAAACACAAATAAAAATATACCCCTTATTTAATTTTTAAAAAAAATTGATGTGATCTCATTTGGGATGCTTGCGGAAGAAATGCCGAAAAGTTTCAAATTAAGATTGTGGATAGAAGGTGACATGAAGACCTAAGCCTCACAACTCAATAACCTGAGGTATATGAAATCTTAGACTCATTGAGATGCGGAAACAAAAACCAACATGGGCTGAACGCCACAAAAGTTATCTAGATCCTTTGATAAGTTCATTTGTTGAACGCCACAAAGATTATTAATCTTTGATAAGTTCTATTTGTTAAAGAGAAATCCTCACCTTTGGAGGGTAAAAACACTTAATTGAATTTATTAAATCAAAGTCTGACAATTACGATTAAGTAAAGACATATAATTAAGTAAAAAACGACCTAAATAATTAGGATACAGCAATAGAGGTACAAAACCCTAGCAAAATAATAAAAAATGGGAAAATAGCTAAAATTGGGGAAAACCCTAATCCGGAAACCCAAGCAATCGCGTAGGGAAATGAAGGTAATCCGTGGAAGGCTTGGTTTGCTCTCGAGTCCCTTTTTTGGTGCATCGCGCAATCGTGCCTTAGTTTGTCCACGTGATCATGTGGAATTGTAGTTTTCTCAACCGCGGGTTCTCTTGATATTTTGGTCATACCTTTCAGTACCAGTGTTCGATTGTAATGATTCAATGTGTTTTGGAAAGAAGACTCAAATGACTACAATTCTTCCAAAAATAGCAGTTTCCAAATTCAAACGTCTTCTATTCAGAAGATGAGCCTCAATCTCTGACTAAAAACTTGAATCACAATTCTTTCGGATTTTTGATTTCCAATTGCATCCCAAGTCTCCTTTGATCAAAAATTTTGCCTCCAACCTTCTTCTCACATGTTATTTTTTATTCCAAGCCATTCGAACATGATCTCGAAGTCTCATTTGGTTTGAATAGTAGGTTTTTCTATTAAGTCCGCTATGATTCTTATAAAAAATGATAAAATCTATACACTACAATCACTATTTCCCCTCTCCCTCATCCCTACCAAAATCGTGAATCCACCACCATTTGCATTTTCCTACATCATTTAACACTGGCTGCATCAAATCTATACACTACACTTAACCTAGGTCCTTGTTTCTTCAACTAAACGTAATAGGCGACTACATCAAATGATTGATTCTCAACACTTTATTCAAATAAGCAATTGAAAAACATTAGAGAGCGCCTCAAGATTATAGTGTTAATGAAGTTTCTAGCTAATTGGACTTCAATGAGAGCATCCCTTTTGGTGAAATCTGTAGGGTTAAGTTCACGATTACAAACATTTAGATCTTGAATGCTTGTAATCAGGTAAATTGTAATTTATTACAAAAATGTCAAAAGTAATTATCAAAATCAGGTTTTGTAATTAATCACAATTGTAATTTTATTTCAAGTGTAATTAATTACAATTAGGGTAACCATGTTACCACTACAAATTCTACTAAATACACAACATTATATTAAAACCACTAATAGAATATATCTTTTATAAATACACCAAACAAAAATACAAATATACCCCTTATTTAATTTTAAAACAAAAAAATGATAAAATTTGTATACCACAAACTTGATTTTTCCTCTCCCTCATCCCTACCAGCATCGTGAATCCGCCACCATTTGCATTTTCCTACATCATTTAACATTAGCTGCATCAAATTGATTTCTAAAAACTAGATGCAATTGAAATCACTTAATCGAGGTCCATGTTTCTTCAAGTGAACACTTTATTCAAATAAGCAATTGAAAACATTAAGCCCCTGTCTGGTACCAGGTTTTTGCTTGGTTTAATAAAGTACTTTTGACTTTTAAAGGGGCCCCACATAATATTGTACACTACACGCCTACCATTTTTGACCAAAAAACATTGTGTAAACCTGAATTTACTGTACCGAAAAAGGGAAAAACACGGTCCCAGACACGCTAAATAATAACCAAAATTGGGTATTTTTGTAGCGAAATCAAAATTTTCACGGATGAATGAAAATTTTGCAACGAAACACTACGTGCAAATATGTTTCTTCATATTTTCATGTAGAATCAAAAAAATTTCTATACCAATAAACTAAATATAATTAAATAACAAAAATTGTAGGGTGACATCAAAATCCTAGGAAATCTAAGAAGGAGAAAATTAAGTGTTTATTTGCCCTAAAAACTTTAGTTTGTGTTGATGGTTGCGGAACATTATTTTTTTGAGAAGTCATGGAATTATTGTACCAAATCCATTCTAATTAACTTTTATTGAAAAGCAAAAATAAAAACAAGAAGAAGAAGAACCAGGTGATTTAGAAAAACAAATATAGAGAAGAGAAGAAAAGAAAAAGATTATTTGATAGATTTTGGTATACATAAAATTTAGTGAGAGAAAATTAAAGGTTATTCATGTAATTTTATTTATTTTATTTTTGTGAATAAAGAAATATTTACATTTGTAGCGTAGAAAATAATTTTTGTGGAGACGATATTGCCATCCTTACAATTATATGGTTATTTCAATCTTGCAATTATTTACAATTATAACCAATGAATTTGTAAAATATGACAGATTTTTTTACTGAAATATTAAATGAATTAATTACATTTACCTTAATTACAAGTAGCAATTACATTTTATAATCAATTACAGTATACAATTAATTGCAATTGTAACTTTATTTCAATTTTGTAATTAGTTATAATTGTAACTAATGAATTTATAAAATATGTTACAACATATATAATTATATTTTGTAATTAATTAATCATACCATACCATTAATTACAATTGTTACTTTATTTTAATTTTGTAATTAATAACAATTTTATCTAATGAAAACGAATTACAATTTATATGAATATTATGCTTTCTTCGTCAACTAATT
The DNA here is from genome assembly GCA_963555705.1 of Ligustrum vulgare. Lineage (NCBI taxonomy): Eukaryota > Viridiplantae > Streptophyta > Magnoliopsida > Lamiales > Oleaceae > Ligustrum > Ligustrum vulgare. The sequence continues at coordinate 31,102,896 of OY743173.1, forward strand.
CTTCTCTAGTAGTAATCCCTTGCCTTGAAGAAGACTGTAGTAGTATACCGTACCAAAATCTGAAGCTGAGGACGAAGGTGGCAATGAAGGTAATATAAACAGTGGCAGTAATGTCGTTTGACAAATCTATTGCATTTTGATCTCAGAAAGTTCAAAAATTCTGTTTCTATAGAAGGATCAGCGTTATGAAGATAGTAGAAATAGAATGTGCAGTACTACAAGAATCTGAACCAATAGGGGCTACATTTGTCGCCCCTATAGGTCGGAAAGTCGCCCCTATAGAGTTATAGGGGCGACAAAGCCTAACATGTCGTCCCTATAGCCTCGTTGCTGTTGATCTATAGGCGCGACCATTGCCGTCTCTATAGACCTTGACACCTATAGGGACGACAATGTCGTCCCTATTATTTTGTTCTTTATTTCGTTAATTGTCATCTACTACGACGATGGTGTCGCTCCAAATTGTCGTCCCTGTTGATTTTGAATCTATAGGGACGACATAAGTCGCCCCTATAGATGTATTTATTTTTTAAATATTTAACTATAGGGACGATACACGTCGCCCCTATAGATTTATATATATATTTTTTTGAAATATAAAAATTAGTAGTTTTCAGCAATGCATAATAAAAGAAATTAATTCTTAGTTTAAAATAAAAAACAAAATACTAAAGACGTTAAATAGTAGCATAATTCTAAAAGTATTTTTACAAAGCATAATTTAAAATAGTCCTACTAGTCCCCCAAATCACGGGGACTATCGTCCTCATCATCATCATTAGACATATCATTTGATAATTCGGTATTTTGAGTTAGTCGAGCGATTGTCATCTCCAGCTGACGAATCCTAGCATCATGTGATTTTAATCCAGTAATTTGACCATCGTTAGGTGCTACACATCTCCTCAAATTAGAAGCGAAGCCATCGGGAAATTTTACCGACCTAATGAAGTTGCAAAACTTAACACGATTTATAGGGGACAATGTATAACCTGCAGCAGGCTTCATCAATCTAGTTCCTTTTCGATACAGATGTAATTCATTCCTTATCCCCATTTCCATCAAATCTCGTCTGGGATTCACAGTGTCCTTCGATTTATGAGGATCGTCCAAAATCGTGCCAAGCAAGCTATCACATACATTTTTCTCTACGTGCATGACATCAATGTTATGTTTCAACTCATTGGTAGACCAATATGGCAACTTATAAAAAATGCTTTTCTTCCTCCAATTCAATTCATCTGCACTTCTCTTCCATCTAGCTCCTCCGTATCTAGGGTGCTTTCCGGGAATACTTGTCCTCACTCGGTTCAATTGTACTAATATATCATTAGTCGTCAACTTTCGAGGAGGTTCTCTCCGATCAGTCTTTCCGTCGAATTCGAGGTTACCCCTGAAACGATGCTTAGCTGGTAAGAAGCGCCGATGACCCACATAAGCTGTCTTACCCAGCACACGTACTGAAGGTGTATCCTCATTGTAAGTTGGGCATGCCTTGTACCCCTGACCGCTCCAACCTGATAGACTACTTCTCGCTGGAAAATCATTAATCGTCCACAACAATGCAGCACGCATTCTAAACAGTCCCCTATTATTGCTTGCAGCATCATGTGTGTCAATACCATTTGACCATAGTTCTTTCAGTTCGTCTATCAAGGGTCGCAAGAATACGTCCATATCCTTACCAGGTGATTTTGGACCTGGTATCAACAAAGTCAATATTAGGTGTTCTGATCTCATGCATAGCCAAGGTGGTAGATTGTAAACTGTCATAACTATTGGCCACATACTATATGCTTGACTCATGTTGCCAAATGGATTAAAACCATATGCGGCCAACCCCAACCGAACATTCCTAATCTCACTTGCAAACTGCGGATGTCTCATGTCAAATTCTCGCCAAGCTTTTCCATCAACGGGATGTTGTAGCTCGTCTTCATCCTTACTCTGACCTGTAATGTGCCACCTCATGAGTCTCGCAGTATCCTTTGTTGCAAATAGACGTTTTAGTCTTGGGGCTAGAGGAAAATACCGCAACACCTTATGCGGCACATTCTTCCCAGAACCAAATCCTGCGGTGTGTATCCAACGACTTTCCTGGCACACGGGACAAGTCTGTCTATCAGCGTACTCTTTCCAAAATAGTGCACAGTCATTCTTACAGACATGTATGGATATGTAACATAGACCTAGTTTTGACATCATCTTTTTAGCCTCGTAGTGAGATTCCACAAGGTCCATTTTTGGAAATGCTAGCTTCAGCAGCTTTAGAAGATCATCAAATGACTTGTTTGTCCACTTGTTCACCACTTTTAAATGCATCAACTTCACTAAAAAGTTTAATGAAGACATAGAGGAAACTCCGGGATATAATTCTGATCGAAGAGCTTCAAATAATTCATCATATTGGGCACCAGAACTTGTACCAGCATATTCATTCCCAACTACATCCTCCATGACGTTCATCATTTCATCAATCATTTGATCCTCTGAACCAATCCCTTCGTTTTGAGCATTCATATTTTCATGCGGAATCTCAATCTCCCCATGGTAAATCCAGGTGACATAACTCTCCGAAAAGCCATAACGAAATATATGAGCCTCAACAGTTTCCAAAGAATGCGTTAGCCCGTTCAAGCATTTATTGCACGGACATCGAATCTTTCCCCTATCATTTACAAATGGCCTCACACTATTTATAAATGCTTTCAAACCATTCCAGAACTCATGAGACTTTGCACGATTTCTAATTTTTGTCCAACTCTTATCAAATTCCATTTAACAAATTCTGCAAAATTCTTTAAATGCAGTTCAATGACAAACTTTCCAAAAATAAGAGAATTCGAATATAATTTTGTAAACAACAAACTAACCACAAGTTTGTGGGTAATTTTTAATTTACAAAAGTATATTCAAGCAGTTTTCTAAGTTTCATGCAAATGCAGTGTAATGTACAAAGTAATATATATCTAGTAAAAATTATAGATACAACACTTATATCATCAAAACAATTCATAAAAACTATATAACAATAACATATTTAAAGATTCTTACCAAATGTTGCCTTCAATGCATTTTTTGTTGGATGAAATTGTTGTTGTTTCGAGCAGTCAAAAAATTTAATATACCAAATGTCTCAGCAAATGAATCTGTAAAGAATAAGTACTGTAATCTATAGGGGCGACATATGTCGCCCCTATAGATCCATAATGTCGTCCCTATAGGACGAAAAAGCCGCTAAAGTTCCCGCGTAATACCTCGACCCTACGGGGACGACATTGTCTCCCCCTATAGGGGCGACATTTGTCGCCCCTATATTCTACAGGATCTATAGGGACGACACCCTCTATTGGCACGAAAATAGTCGTCTCTATATAGAAGAACAAAAAAAAAAAAGGCGCCAATAATCGCGCCAAAAGTCGACGTGAAAAATTCTTTCCTACAGGGGCGACTTTTGTCGCCCCTATAGATACTCTATAGGGGCGACATATTATCTGTCGTCCCTATAGAATATCTAGTATATAGGGGCGACAAAATATGTCGCCCCTATAGGTTGATGCTCTATAGGGGCGACATCTATGTCGCCCCTGTTATGTCGCTGCTACATGCAGCGATTCTTGTAGAAAGTTCCAGGTGTGTGGACGTGGGTAGAATGTAACGTAGAGATACCTGATTTTAAAATATTAATTTTATTCTCTTATTATAGAAATAGAAAATTTAAATGTAGGGTTTGGAGTAATTATCCCAAATTTGTAAGTTACTTTTTTTAATGTTAAACCATATAAGAGTTTTCACGCATCGAATCCTCATTAATATTAGTATAACTCTACAATGGATCGCCCCCAACTATACTTCAAAATGGTCTAAGGTTTGTATAGCATCATGGTGGATCTGGTTTAGCATTATAGATTCAAATATTTCAACCTATATATTCACATATGAATCCACTCACTACTTCGTCAAACACATTACAAAAATTGTTAAAACAATTAACACATATGTGGTGAGCTAGCTACTTCATTAAAATATCTTTGTACGTTTGATAACATTTATTTATTTATGCTGAAATAGAGAGATCGTCAATTAAAGTTATATGTTCGGGTAATGTACTGAGTGTCAAACCTTCCTTTCAAGCAAATTTCATTTAATTCAACTCATTAATTTAAAACTATAAACAATAAATAAAATGCAGAAATCTTGAACTTCATTAAACGAAAACAATCATAATCTTCAGTATAAATTCTTAAAACACGATTTGCCTTTACTAATCGGTTAGATTCCATTCATACGCCAAAAGATAATGGCCATTGATGAATTTATACAATCCATCTTTTCTTACACTCCAGAGGCACCCAATTTCAGCACAATACTTACTAACTCTTTCAGTATCAATAAAAATAGAAACATTCTGCAAATCTTTTGAATCTACTCCACAGAATGAATATTGTGGGTTCCCTGAATCAACTCTAATGTGAGCAACACCACCATCTGGTGATAGCTGGTAGAATGGAATGGGACGGTCTTGTATTGTGCATTTCAGAGTTAATGGACATTCTAAATTATTTGTGATGTTCACGTTAATGAGTTTTGAATATGCGAAAGGGTTGTATGTTATCAAAAGCAAGATAAATATTGGAAACTGAAATTTGAAAGACTTCATTTTTTTGTGGGTATATTTTAATAGTTGAATAATGGGTTCCCAATACAAGTGACCAATATATATAGGGGATTTTTAAAATCAATAAATAAGGCTATAATAAATCAAACTTGTAACATCTATATATCAGCAAGATTACACGTTACCACAAAGCCTATATATTATGGGATAAATACATACGTAAGACTTTTAAATCATGGAATTTAAAAATTAATAAACTTATGATTTTAATACAAAAATTAGGTTTTTACTTATAAAACATATTATTAAATATATTTACTAATTAAATAGATAATTAAATAGATTAAGGTCACAACAACCTATGGTCACAATCACAAATTATACATTTTATAGGTAAAAAATTATGAGAATTCTCGATCACAAATTATAAAATCATTAGGTAGCGACTTAGTTCTCGATCACAAATTACAAATTTATTGGTCAAAACTTATTGTCGATTACAAACAATCAAATTAATCGGTCACAATTTATTATTCGGTCATAAATTACATTCACTTCTCGATCACAATTATTGGTCATAAAACTTATAACTTATTAAAGGAAATGATTTATTTCTCAATTAATAAAATTTATATGCCACACGTAATTTTTCGATCACAAATTATAAAATTATTTGCTCACAACTTATTTTTCAGTCACAAATAAAAACTTAAGGTCAAGTCACAAATAATACATTTTATAGGTCACAAATTATGAAATTATTTGGTTCTAACATAATTCCTAGTCACAAATTACAAATTTATAGGTCACAACTTATTGTCAATCACAAATAATCAAATTAATCGGCCACACTTTATTATTCATTCACAAATCGCAATTATTAAAGTTAGGACTCATTTCTTGGTCAACATTCATAAAATTTATAAGTCACGACAGATTTTTTTTGGCAACAAATTATAAAATTAGCTGAGCACAACTTATTTTTCAATCATAAATTAAAAATTAAAGTCATGATTACACAACTTATAAACACATTCACAAATCATACATTTTATAGGTCACAAATTATGACAGTTCTCGATCACAAATTACAAATTTATACTTCACAATTTGTTGTCGATCACAAATAATCAAATTAATCTACACAATTTATTTTTAGGTCACATCACAAATATTAAAAGTCACAACTTATTTTCCAGTCACAAATCTCAATATTTATAGGTCACGACTAATTTCTCAGTCACAAATATTGAATTTTTCAAGTCACGATTTTTTTTTGTCACAATTCACAAAATTTGTATGTCACGACTCATTTCATGGTCACAAGTACCAAGAATTGGTCACAACTTAAAATTTTATTTACAAATTTTGTTGAAATCTTAAATTATTTTAGGTCATATATTATTTATTGATTACAAATTATGTATTTTATCGATCACATATTATTTATTCGTAAATTAATTTATTGTGACAATAACTTAAATAAATTGGTCACAAACTCAATCTCCCATCCCAAACCCCCACCCCACCACCTTAATTAAGGTGTAAATCTTATTTTTGAAATGGAAACCTGAAAAACTTGTATGTATGTAATTTTCATATATATATTATTGATGTTTGTAACAATCCGAATTTTTAAAAATACAACTTTATAAGTTAAGTTGGTCGTTATGACGTTCCTAGCAAATTTTAGAATTTATTTTACACAAGTCGAGTTGTCTAGTAGAACATTTAATTTTGGAATTAAATAACGATTTTATTCTTATATTCATATATCTTATCGAGTCGAAGTTTCAACTTTCTTTTAATTCAAAATTATTCTTAGCTCAAATTAATGAATTTAATCCCTTATTTTAAATTGGGTTAATTGCACAGTGTACTTCATTAATAAGAAACCAAATCTGATATTTTCTTCCCCAAATATTCTTTTTTGAAAAATATTTGGACCGAATATTGGGCCTCTGGATGATACATTTACGCCTATACCTTTTAACCCAAAACAAAGCAAAAGCACATCACAGAACAAAATTTTCACTATTATTTCGTTTTAGTAGAGTACATCAAGAACGTAAAAGCGATTAGGGCGAGTTTACTCCCATATATATCAAGAATCTCCCTACACATTTAATTATTTGAAAATGGCTATGTGCTCAAGTTTAATAAAGTCTCACATGGATGAAAGTTAAAAAAAATTATGTTGACATGTTGCCTAATTTTCTAACCAAAGCACAAAAGTTAGTCCAAATTACGTCATAAGCAATGAATAAGTCAACAAATTTTTTTTTAAAATTTTCAAATTTTTAAAATTTTTTGACCCAAAATCGAATGAATGTGTTAACAAAGTAACATGAATGAGATTCCCACCCCCAAACTAGAAGTATACGTTGTCCTCAATGTATTCAAAGTAAATAAATCAAATAAACACAAAATAACAAAGAGAAGTTGGTACTTCCCGGGTTTGGAGAGGTGTCATCATGTTAAAGCTTTGATCTTCATCTAGCTTGGATGATTTGACCCGTTTCTATCTTTTCCATGTTTGGTCCAAAGTGTTTTCATATTGTACACCATGCAAAAGAGAGATAAATAATATTAGAATGCACAGATATTTCATAAGAACTAAAGCAAATCAACTATGCACACCCAAACTAGGACTTAAAAAATTTTGAGTCCCCCCCCCTCCCAGAAATGGTTGACCACTGATTTTTCACCCTTGACACCGCCTCGAAAAAGTGAAAATTTTTGAAATGTCCTGAGCATAGGAAAATACATGATCTAGTCTATAACATGTTAAAATTTCAGAGAAAACGAAGTTCATTTGGGTCATGAAGATGTGAGGTAAAATAGGTGCAATGAATATGAAATCAGGTGTTATGGGTGCAATGTGCCTGCATTGACCTTGCAATGAGGTACAATGATATTCATGTTGAGTTCTATGACTTATATTAGTGTATACTATGAATGAATAATGCACAAATGATGTATAACATGTGTTCAAGGTGATCATCCAAAAATATTTGCAAAAGGTCAACAAAAAGCTCACTGTGACATTTTATTGAACACGTAGTAGTATACATGTGAAGAAATAAAAAGAAAACATGGATTTGGAGACTTGATTTAAACAAAGTTTTTCACCTAAGAAACACAATTCAAAGTACACCAATCCTAGCCTAAACCCATCACAAATTTTCCACAATTTCAGCTTTCACAAAGAAATATGAAGAACACCATGATTATGGGTGATCTTGTAAAATAGTGAAAAGTTATACCTTTTTGATGTTTTTGTTGTGATGCAAGACATGAAGTTGAGTCAATTTGATGTGCAAACGTATGGGAATGATTTTGGACTCAGTGTTGGGTGATTTGGGGGGGGAGGAAATACGAGTTTGAAGTAATAAAAATGAAATTGTTTACTAAATGTTACAAAACTGCCGAATTGCCCAGATTTTGGCCTCGCGATAGAGAGGTTATAACACCGTACGATCACGCGGTTCATTTTGGTAGTGGCATGAGATTTTTCCATTTTAGAGCTTCTAAATTATGTTTGCATGTCCAAAGCTAGGTCATCATGTTGAAGATTGTGATGTTAAGCAACAAAACAAGTAAAAATTCAACGAAAACTAAAAATGCTAAAACATGCAAATTAGGAGCAAAGATATGTTCAATGCAACTATCATGTCAAAATGTTAATTCTAAACATGCTAGTGGTCCTAAAGTGCAATACAAAGCAATGAACAAACTAGAAAGCAATAAACAAATCAAAATAAACAAAAGAGTTTGAGAAATTAGGATACCTCCCATGTAATGCCCCAAGTTCTGATCACCTGGGACGTCACTTCATCATCTCAAATTAACTTTGAAAATAATAATTTAGCGGAAAATAAATTTAATAACTAAAATCTCAATTCGCATAACTTATAAACTTGACTCAAACGGCCAAAAGGTTTGAACATGAATTAAACTTGAACATAATAAAATAAATTTGTAATTTCAACAATTCGAGTATGGAAATTGACTTAACAAAAACCAATTAAAGTTGTTATTTGAAATGGAACATTTTAGAGGCTTGTTAATAGCCACCATCGTATGCCTCGCAGCCAACTCCATCATCTACAAAAAATTTAGTTTTGGAAAACGTGAGTATTTCGAAGAAATACTCAGTAGACATGCGCACAATAATCATATAACATCATATATTAAAACACACAATCATGATATTCAAGTTTCAGGTGTCTAACGATCACTAGTATTCTCATGAACAAGATAATAAATACAAGTTCAAGTCTTATGCATTTAAGCAAGTAAATTCTCGTAACATAGTCTCATGCTTAGAAAGCAAGTAATTCTCATGAACACAATCATACATATTAAACTTATAATCCAAATAATTATTGATGCGCACTTTTGAAAAACGTAAATTTGTAAATAAGAGTCTACCTTATTTCTTGAGTATTGAGCAAACGAAATAAAACTTCTAATTCTTTTACGTCTCGTCTAGTCCTATAAAATAATTTTAAATAATTAAAATTTGATTCTTGGACAATCGGGTCTAAAATGGTGAATTTTGTGTAATAATAAGATTTTAAAAAGGGCTTTAGGGACTAAGTTGTAAAATTGGAAGAATCAGGGACTGGTTCACGTAAATAATGAACTTTGGGACTGATTTGAGTAATTAAAATAAAATTTGGGACCGATTCAGAGATTTCCAGAAATAGAAGGGTTGGAATAACACGTCTTTAAAACGTAAGGGACTGAATTGAATATATTTTCAAAACTTGGGTTCAAGGATTAAATTTTTGATATATAAAACATATCTTCCTCATTTCTCTCTCTCAAATTTCGTATACAGAGAAATCAGAGAGAGAGAGATGTAGACGGAGAGGGCTTCGCCCCTCTCCTCCGGCTTACGCCGCCATCCAAGATGGCAATGGCGCTGCTTGCACATGGCGGCAGTGGGTGTGGTGCAAGTGTGAGGGAATAAAAATGTTTTGGGTGGTTTGATGTGCGAAAATTGGGACCAAATCGAGGCTGTGGAGCTCGGGGTCGTGGTGTTTCCGACGAAGAAACTCCGGTAAAGATTGAGGTAAGTTATGGGTAATGTTTTTAACTTGGTTTTGGGTTTGATATAGGAGAAAAATGGTGTGGATTGAGGTTGGATAGTGGCTGATTCGGTGCGGTGGATGATGGTGGCCGAATCGTGGTGTGTTGGTTGTGGAATTGGGGTTTGATTGGGAGTTTGGATGATGGTGGTGGTTCGGTTGCTGACCACGAAGGAGGCAACGTGGTGGTCGTGGGTTAAAAGAAAGAGGGCAGGCCGAGGCTGTGGATATGGAGTTTGGGAATTGGTTGGGCAATTGGTGGAGGTTTGGGTTAAGGAGTGTTGGCTTCCTTGGGGTTTCGTAGGTATTGAGGTTCGACTGGGAGGAATGGAGGTGGCGGGTTGTGGTGGTGCTGATGGAGGTTCTGGCCGTGGTTGGGATGCAGATTGGGTTGCAATGGGGGTGCTTACCAAGAATTCTGCAGAATTTGCTGTGAATAATTTTGTGTTGTGAACGTGAGTTGTGATGGGGGAGAAGGGGAGTATATGCTGCTGGTTGTTAACACGTTTTTGGTAAGTTTTGGCAGCTATGACTTGGGCAGGATTGAAGTAATTTGGGCTGATTGAGGGGGTTGAAACTTGAAGGAGAGGTTAAAGGAATAAGACAGATCAGTTGTGGCATGTAAGGGGGAAGAATTTTGGGAAGAAGGAAAAGAACGTGGAGTCATCCATGGATAGACAAGATTGAGAATTGGAAGAGAAACTACTCGGAAAGAAGAAAAATTAAAAATGTGTAGGATTGGTTGGGTTTCAAGAACTTAGGCTTAGAGTTGAAATGGATCAAGATGCATTTTGAGACTTGGGCTTAAAAAATTGGGTTCGATCGAAATAGTTTGGATCTACAATAATCGAAACTTGGACTTGAGAATAAATAATGAAAATGAGACACTTTTAGTAAAATTGAAATTGGGTTAAGATTTTAAATAAATTTAATTCCACTTAAATTGGTTAGACGAACAGGTGTTTCAAAAAATATAAATGGGGAAAGCCGTAGCGACACATCTTTTAAAAATAAATAATATTTATTCAAAATTAGTCACGAAAATTCTTGGTCCCTACATCCCAACAAGCACTTCATTTATAGTTTAGAGCTAGACTTTATCGAAAAATCCATCAAGGTGGTTTTAGATTGGATGTTGAAGCCTATTCATCTTCTCTGGTCTTGTACTCAAACTTCTCCCAATAGTTAATTGTCCAGTCAACATTGATCCTAGTGCAATTCTAAAGTTGGGGATCTTGGGCATTGAATTGCATCATAGTGAAAAGTTACCTCCTCATTTTCCGCCCACAACACTACCTCTCAGATTTCTACATCAATTTGTGCTCGTGCAGTGGCTAGGAATGGTCAACAGAGTATCAATGTAATGTGCTCATCCTCCTCCGTCTCCAAAATGACGAAGTCAACAAGAAATATGAATTTACCAGCTTTCACCAACACATCCTCTACAACTCCATATGGGTAACAAATTGAGAGATCTGCTAGCTGCAACTCGATATTGCTTTGCTTTTGCTCACCCAATCCTAACTTCTTGTACACAAATAGGGGATTCAGATTTATACTTGAACCAAGATAACAAAGTAACTTGTTAAATTGTAAATCCCCAATGATGCAAGGTATAGAAAAATTCCTTGAGTCTTTAAGTTTAGGTGGCAGCTTCTTTTGCAAGATTGCGCTACACTCCTCGTTCAAAGACACCTCCTCAAGTTCCTCATGCTTCTTCTTGCTAAACATCATCTTTTTTTAAAAGCTTGGGCTAACTTGGAATCTGTGTAATAGCCTCTAAGAAAAGGATATTTATGTACAGTTTTTAAGCATATTAACAAATTTGTTTAACTGCTTGTTTTCTTTAGTTTTCATCAGCCTTTATGTAAATTGGATAGGGGACTCATGAGGTTTAATTTTCAATTTCACCTCATATCTATCTTCCTTTTCAACCACTGTTTCCCCAACTTTCACAACCTTTTTAGGAACTCCAGTTGGATTTTTAAAATGAATCTCAGGAAGTAGCACACCACTACATGTAGTGATTGCATTTACCTCATTTTTCACTACATTAATAGCCATGAGTTATTCCTTTGGATTCACCTCAATTTTTGCTGGTAATGTGCAGGGCTCTGTTTGTTATGACCTATGCTATCTGCCCAAATGTAGTTTCAATTTTTCTCATTACCTGATCTATTTTAGCAATGAATTGTTTAATTTTCTCCATGTATTTACCAAACATCTCTTCCTGTGTAGGGTTCTTCTCTTCAGTGTGATATTGAGGTACAATTGGTCCATTACTGTGATCCTACTGAGAAAAGTTAGGGTGATTGCGCTTACCTGGTTTGAAGGTGTCAAAATATAGATTATTCTGGCGCTGAGCCCCTTGCACATAGTCAACTTGTCACCACATTGTTCACAATTAAGTTATAAATATATGTTATTTCTTTTGGATCTAGAACTAAGTAGTATTAAACCAAGACAATTAAGTTGTAAATGTATGTTATTTATTTTATACTTCATGTTATCAATTTTTCTTACTTCAACTTTAACATATTGTCACGATTAGAAATGACAAACGCTATTATAGAAAGCTAGCTAGTACAAAATGTGGGAAAATTATTATATATTTTGAAATGTAATATCTTTCAAAATGTTTTAAAAAATGTTTACCTCATATTTTGACAGTATTTACGACGATGGGAAGAAGTCGTTGGATATATTTTCAACGGACATAAAGAGGCCGTTGAAAAAGTTTTGATGACAATAGATATTTCGTCGAAAAAAAGTTCTGACAGATTTATTTTATCTGTCAAAAATAGGTTCCGACAAAATTTTTATGCCATTAGAAATTTTCTGATGGCTTCACATAGTCAATACCTTTACTCCACTATTCAAGTTTTAATCCTAATAATGTGATCGATCGAGTTCACTTATGCATATGAAATTCCTTTCTTGAGCTAAAATCAACTCTACCTAATTAGTCAACCATGTTTCTAGACAACTGGTCATAATGATTAGGTGCATGGAGCATAAGAACTCAACTATGGATAGCAAAAACAACAAAAGTATCTCTATCGTTCATTTAATTATCAAGTTTTATTCCTAAATTTTGGTCGTTAGCTCATATCTCGGATTATGAAAACAACATATTAAATCAATGAATTAGAGGCCAGTCAATTGATGCACTAATCACAAAATAAAACCAACACATGCCACATGTACGACATCTTCTCATCCTCCTCCATATCTTAGATCACAAAATCTATAGGGAATACAAGCTTGTTTGTCTTTACCAGCACATTCTTAACCACTCCATATGAATATCGAATTGATCTATTAGCTAGCTGCAACTTGACGGTATTTGGCTTAGGATCACCTAAGTCCAATTTCCTATAAACAAAAAGGGACATCAAATTAATGTTAGAACCTAAAGCACACAATGAAGTTTTAAATTGCTAATATAGCAAGGAATAGAGAAACTCCCTAGATCTTTTTACTCAAGTGGCAATTTATTCTGAAGGATTGCACTACATTCCTCATTCAAAGACACCATCTCAGAGTCTTCTAGCCTCCTCTTTTTAGCCATCACATTCTTCAAAACCTTCAAGTATCTCAAAATCTCCTTTATTGCTTCAATAAACGGAATGTTTATATGCTATTTTCTAAACATTTCAAGAAACTTTTAGAATTGATGATCTTCATTGTTCTTCTTCGCTCTTTGTGGATATGGATTGGGTGGAACACAACTTTTGACCTGCGATTCTACTGTCCTTTTCTCCTTATTTGGCTTTTGTACTTCATCTAGCTGATGTTGTTCCTTATGCTCATCCTCTTCCTCATCGTCTCCTTCAGCAACTCCTTTTTACTTGTTTGCTCTTTCTACGTGGATTTCCTTTAGCTGAACCCCACTTCTAGTTGTTGTGGAAGCATGCTCCCTTGGGTTGGCTTTAGTATTACTAGGCAATTGTCCAGACTGTCTTTCTGATATATTCACTACCAACTGCCCTACTTGATTTCTCAATCCCTTAATTTTAACCTGTTGAGTTTGCAGCATATCCTATTGACTATTCACCAGCTGTACAAACATGTCCATGTTATCCTTTAATGTAAGCTGAACCTGTTATTGCTTTTGATGCTATTGGAAGCATGGTGAGTTTTAGACATGATGATTGTTAGACCATCACAAATTTGGATGCTTCCTCCACTCTAGGTTATATGTTTGAGAATATGGTCCTTTTTGCATTTGATTGTTCCCTACATTGTTTGCTTGCTCCAAAACTGTTTGATCTTGAATTGTAATAGAACAATCTTGTAAACCATGATTTTCAAAACAATTGTCACACATTTGATTTGAATGTATAGCATGAACTGGCTGCTTTCCCAAGCTGTCTAGTCTCTTGACTAAGGCTTCAACTTTTGCTTTCATCTTTGTTAGTCCATCCACTTCAAGCGTTTCCCCAGTCTTCTGCACCGCTCAATCAGAATATTATAGGTAACTCTTGGCTGTCATTTTTTAGAAAATTTCCAACAATTCCTCATAAGTCAAATCCATCAAAGACCCTCCAGCAGCTTTTATTCTTGCATGTCAACCCATTGTAAAACTGCTGGACTAATATTCAATCTAAAATCCCATGCTTGAGACATTGTTTGAGTAATTCATTAAACATTTCCCAAGCTTCAAATATAGATTCTCCTTGTTGTTGAGTGAAAGCTACTATTTCCCTCCTAAGTTTCGACATTTGCCCCGGTGGAAAGAATTTTTCCATGAGTATCTGACTTAAAATCGTCGACAAAGTGATTGAATTGGTTGGCAGAGAGTAATACAATGCTTTAGCCTTGTCGGTAAGAGAGAATGAAAACAATTTCATTTTTACTTCTTCTGTTGGAACTCCATTCATGTGCTGCATATCACAAATTTCTTGTAAAATTTCTCAGATGTGTATGAGGATCTTCTAAAGGTAGCCCATGGAATACCACTGATTGTTGGATCAGTGAAATCAATGAAGTTTTGATTTCATAGTTATTAGCTAGCATAGCTAGCGGCACTACTCAAGTCATGATGTAGCCCATAAGAGATCATGTATTCCCTCAATAGTCATCCTCCACGAATTGAGTCTGCTGCTTGGTTACTGCATTTGGCTGATTGTTAGGATTCAAAGGGTTGTTTGGTGATTGGAACCTCGTCTGTTTCCATTTAAAAATTTAGTTGATGAGCTACTGCTATTTACGCCTTTGTCTGAGAGTGTGCTTAATTTCTAAATCAAATGGAAGCAAATTATAAATTTTAGATTTCCTTAACATAAACTAGAATAAATAAAATAAAAAAAAGTACCAAAAGTAAAATTTAAATTGAAGCAAAAAGTAAAAGATATTGATATTAATCAACAATCCCCAACAACGATGTCAAAAACTTGTTGCGCTAAATAACAAGTGTACGATGCTGCATTCAAGTATTAAAGTGGACAGAGAGTCCGAGTTATCATCTCGCAGAGATTGTAATTAAATACTAAAATTATTTTAACCCTAACTTTATTTGAACAATTGAAAAGTGATATTTTTGTCTAAACTAAATGATTGATTAAAATCTCTGTTCTAAAAAGCTAGCTTACGCTTACGCTTAGCCACATTTAAGCTTGAAGCTTCACTTTTCACGCTTCGTCACGCTTTAACCGCGCTTCACTTGCGCATTGCTAGGATTTTTCTCTCTTAGGTGCGCTTAAACTTGAAGCTCGACCTCGCCGCTTCGTCACGCTTTACGCTTTGTAGAATGCTGATTAAAACCAAGTAAATGAATATGCGAATTGTTTTCTTGTAATTTATGAAAGAAAAATTGGGATTCACAATCTCACATAGTCAATACCTCTAATTCCACTATTCAAGTTTTTATCCTAATAATGTGATCGATCAAGTTCACTTATGTATATGAAATTCCTCTCTCGAGTTTAAATCAGCTCTAACTATAGTCAATTGTATTTCTAGACAGCAAGTAATAATGATTAGGTGCATCGAGGAAAGAACTCAAATATAGATCGTGATAAAAATAAATGTATATCTCTGTTGTTCATTCAATTACTTGATTTTATTTCTAGATCTTTATTGTTAGCTCATGTCTCGAATTATGAAAACAACCCATTAAATCGATAAATCGGCGGTTAGTTAGTTCACGCATAAATCACAAAATATAACAAACACATGAAACATGTACGTAAAACTTGAACAATGTAATTAATGGCGGAAAACTATGCTACATCGCTAATCTCAACAACAAATTTAGTTATTCATGGTATTGGAATTGAAAACACAATAAGTAATAATAGATAACATCATGAGTTTATCAAATTTAACAAGTAAAAGAACTCTTCCACCAGATGTAGCTTTCACGTCTTGATCTTTATTCCTCACGCCTTTGCCTACAATTAGCTTTCAAGATCTTGATGAACGGATGATGAATTCTTCCTCTTGAATGTGTGCACAAAGGTGGCTCATGCATGAAACGTTGTATATATAGGTCCCCAATATATACAATTCAATCCCTAAACTCTGAAATCACTTCAATTCTTCCTCCAACTTCAATTCCCCTTCAATCTAAGCACTAGAACTATGATTTCTTGCATTTATCTCCTCTTGTCAGTCCCTGTTCACATCATCAACATCTAATTTGTCCAATTTAACTCTAAATGTCATCCAATTATGCATTATAACCATTAATTGCGCCATTCATGTGATATTGGAACATTTTCTAAAATATAAACAAGTCACAAGCAATTAAGTAGAATTTATTCTAGAACAACAATATATTATTCTAACTTAGATATACAAATAAGTGCATAAAATACACTTATCATCTGACTATATTTTTGGGACATATTCCATATTTCTTAGTTTAAACCCTTAAATTAAGTTGTTTAGCTGTTCATTATTAGAGTGTATTCATTACAAAAATTTGTTGTTCATCTTTTTGTGATTCTTAATTAGCTTTAATTGTGATTTTATATTTTTAATTTTTTTGCATAAATTTTACATTGCCTAAACCAAATTATTAGTTGTTTTAGATTTTGTTTAACATTGTTTATTTATTGATCAGTTTAATCTTCTTGAATATGAAGGATGGATACAAGCTTCCTCTAAATAGAACTTAATTTATGTGTTCAAGCCCTTCTACGTGAAGAGCGTTGTACACCATTAGGCACTTTGCAATTGTAGAAAACTCATTAAAGTACCCGGAAACTAATTGCAACCAAAAGAATGACTTCCTATCAAGTAATATAATTGTAGAGCTACCTGAAAAATCATTTCCAAAGGAGATTTACGTGTTCAAATCATTTCGACAGATCCTTGAGACACCGAAGCCTGATGAGACTGAGTTGTTCGATGAGATATACAAAACAACAGTGTGTATATGAACCCACTAAATTTAAAGTAATGTTATTTATAGTGATATGAATAGTTTGTAATGAATACATTTATCTTTAGATGTCACCAGTGAATTTTTTTAAAAGGGAGAAGTGCAGGATAAAGTTATGAAAGGAGGAAAAAGGAAACTAATTAAGGTTGAACTCGAGGATTTAGAGTCCAGTTGCTAAATCTATGTACCTAATTTATATTTCTAATAATCTGTATGGCATTTTTATTTATGATAACACGACTTGATCATGCACGAAAAATAAATTGTAGTGCACTCTATGGGACCCTTATGTTGATGTGGTCAAAAATCACTTGGATTTCGGCTCTCTTGAGCCTGTGATTGTGCCAGGGAACATAATGGTTGTCTCGAATAGATCATCTTTCGGTTTTTGGACTCAATACATTCTAATATAACTTTCATGTTTATGTTAGGTAAATATGTCCCTTATTTATTTATTTTTTACAATCGTGTAGGAGACTAGGAGTGATAAAAATACTAATGTTACAAAAGTGATGGTAAATGCTCAGATTGATGAGATTAGAAATTTCAAGACTAGTATGTGTTGGACCTATTGATCTGATCCAGCTATGAAGCCCACAAATTTTGTTGATTCAGTTTGCTAGAATTATTCAGCCTATAAGAATTAATTTTGGAGCCCATTTGATAATTAGATGCTGGAGTCCAAGTCAGCCCAATTTACATTAGCCCAAGTCTCTACAATTTAGATCCGGATTCAGCCCAATTGCAAGAAAACCGGATCACTTACCTTTTGGTCTGGCCTCATTATAACCGTTGGATCAGAACAGTTTTATCAAGACTTGATCCCAGCCATTGGATCAAGAGATAAAGATGCCAGATACATCTCAAGCGTCATTCAGACACTTCTTATATTCCAGACCCTGATACTCTCTCTCGTCTTCAGGCGATTTAGGGTTTTCCTTCTTTGATTCTCTTGATACTTTGTGATTTCTTCCAGAAAATTGTAAAATCACCTTTGTTCTTAGTGGTTTCTCTTAGATACTGATATTCTGTGTAAATCAGTATACATTTTGTTGAGTTTGGCATAGTATTTCTGTAACTCTTGTTCTTCGTGGTTTAGTTTGTGCGATTTTTGAAGTTTCTGTGAGTTTTTTGTAAATCTTGAGTTTTTGATACTCTATTTCTGTACTTTTACGTTTATTCAATAAATTGTTTGTTTTTGTTTAAACGTTTGAGTTCTTTGATCTTTGTGGTATGATCTTGAGCCTTCTAATCCCAACAGTGGTATCAGAGCCTTAGGGTTCTTCGAATACACTGTGGTTTAGACTTAGATCCTTTGGATCCAAATCTTTTCTTGTTAGATCTAGGGTTTTTTTAGAAGTTGTTGAGATTTTTTGCAAAATGTTTTAGGGTTTCTTGTTCTTGTGTTAAACTTTGAAGAAAATACTTTTCTTGAGTTGTTTAAACCCTTTCTGTAATTCGTTTTGTGTTTTCTGAAAATATTTGAGAGAAATTTTCAGATTTGATATTTTTTGAAGATTTTTGTATAAATCTTTTGATACTCTGACTTCGTGAATATTTTCTTTGAAACCTATTTTCAAAATTAGGGTTTATGTAATTTTTTGAGTATTTGGATCTCTGAATCTGAGTCAACATTTTGAGGATTATGAAAATCGATATATTTTTATAAATATACTAATTTTTTTTTTTTGGAAAGAATCCTACATTGTTCCTTAGTGGTTGTTCTTCGTGGTGAATATTGGTACTTGGTGGTACAGTTTCCTGGTATCCCTGAACTTTTGGGCAATTGATTCTTTGTAGAAGCTTCTATAGCTTATTATAATTGCAATCAGGTGGTATCTTTTAATTATTGCAATCTTTCTATACTATAAATTTGTTTTCAAATTTTCTGTTCTCTCCAAAATCTCTCCGTTGAAGCCTATATCTTGGACCTTATTTCTTTCCTTTGTCTAGGATTTCATTGAGAATCATAGAATCTGAAGGAGTTTGGGAATATCCAGTATAGGTTGAGGGATATATTGGAAGAACAGTTTTTCAGTATACTGTTCTGTGTGATTCTTGATTGAGTGATTAATTCTGTTGATTGGTGATCACCTTGATTACTCTGTTATTTGATTACTGTGTTCTGAATCTGTGTGATCATTCTTGAACATAATCTCCTGCCTCTGTTTAACTATTTTGCTTAGTGACTGTGACTTGCACTGTTGATTCTTTGCCTGATTGGTTGTTTCTTGAATTATTAAAGCTCCATTACTTAAAATTTTTCAATCTTGGTCATCATTTCAATAGCTACTGTTAAAATAGATGTTGAAATGTGGAATGGCAAAGGGGATTTCAACCTCTGGAGCTAGAAAATGCGAGCTTTACTACTTCAAATGAAATGTGCTAAGACTATAGATAAATCCTAGCCTCTTAATAGCCCTCAGGAAAGACAACTTGAAATGGATGAGACTGCATGGAGTACTTTATTTTTACACTTATCTGATAATGTCATTAGACGAGTAGGCAAGACCAAAACTACTATGGAATTGTGGGATAAATTGGATGAAATTTATGATACTGTGTATCTTCCTGATAAGTGTTTTCTGTGGAAACAATACTTTCTTTTAACTTTGATCCTACTAAAGATGTTGATTAGAACATGAATAGATTCAATAGAATCACCCAGTCTCTTCTGAATTGTGAAGAAAAATTAACTAATGAGCAAAAAGTTGTATGTCTTTTGAATGCTATGGGGGATAAATTTAAGGACTTGAGGAATGCCTTAGAATATGGGGGGCAGAAACTAACTACTGAAATTGTCCATACTTTCCTTAAGAATAAAGAGTTAGAATTTAAAAGTAATCCTAAGGAAGCCTATAATGTTGTAGGAACCTCTAGGAAGAAGAACTCTTTTAGGCAGAATAAGTCTGGAAGTAATTTCAATAAAAATTGGAATACTTCTAACAACAATAGGGATTGGAATAACTCTGGGAATAACAAGCCTGCAAAGGGTAATTTTCAGAATAAGGGCAATTTCAATAAGTCTAAGGATAATAATTTTAGAGGTCAGTCTGGTTTCAGAAATCAAAATAATAATTTTAGAAATCAAAATATTTTCAGAAACCAAAACAACTATAGAGCACAGGATAATAATGCGGGAATTTCAGACGTAGATAAACCTCCTAGACTTTGCTTTTATTGTGGCCAACCTGGACAGCATATTAAATATTATTTTAAAAGGAAAAATGACCAGGGTAATAGTAACCAAACTGAGGCTGTAGTACAAGATAATAATAATGGGGTGGTTTATGTTAGTACTGAATCTGATAATAAGAATGAATGGATTCTTGATTCTGGCTGCACTTTTCATATGTGTCCTGAAAAAGATATGTTTGTTAATTTCAGTGATAATTGCTTTGGTTCTGTGAAACTTGGCAATAATATTACCTGTGATGTGAAAGGTACTGGAAAACTTCTGTTACAACTTGAAAATAACAAAGCTCTTATTTTAAATCAAACCAGATATGTTCCTGATTTGGAAAGGAACTTGATTTCTCTTGGTGTCTTAGATTCTGAATCTTTTGAGATTAGAATGCATAATGGTTATTTGAGTATTTTCAAAAATAACTGCTTGATTTCTTGTACTCCTAAAATTAATAGGATATATGTGCTGAATACCTTACCTGTTTATGCTAAGTCCTTTAATGTTGTGTCTGATTTGAATAAGACTGTGTTATGGCATAAGAGATTAGGACACATAGGTCAAAAAGGACTTAAATTACTTGAAACCAAATGTGTATTTGGTAATGATTTGTTGCATAAACTTGATTTCTGTGAAAAATGTGTGTTAGGTAAACAGAAAAGAAATTCATTTGGTAAAGGTGTTCATAAATCTTCTGATGTGCATGCAAATTTGTGGGCTCCTGCTCCAGTCAGCTCTGTTTCAAGTTTTAGGTACTTTCTTCTTATAGTTGATGACTTTTCTAGGAAAACCAGGGTGCATTTGTTAAAAACTAAGGATGCTACTGTGTCTGTTCTCAAAAATTGGATCACCTTAGTTCAAAATTTGAAAGAAAAGAGAGTCAAAACTATTAGGACTGATAATGGTCTAGAATTTTGTAACCAAGAGTTTGATTCTTTCTGTAGCACCTTAGGTATTCTTAGGCACAGAATTGTAGCCTACAGTCCACAACAAAATGGGGTTGCTGAAAGGATGAATAGGACACCCCTAGAAAGAACTAGGTGTCTTTTACTTGATTTCAACTTGCCAAAACTTTTTTGGGGTTAAGCAGTCAAAACTGCTTCTTATTTGATAAATCTTTCTCCTTGCAGTGCCATTGATTTCAAAATTCCTGATCAGATTTGGAACAATTATCTTCCTGACTTTTCAAAGTTAAAATTTTTTGGATGTGCTACCTACTCACACCAGTCTGAATCTAAACTTGACTCTAGATCATTAAAATGTGTTTTTCTTGGGTATGGAGAGGGGGTTAAGGGTTATAGATTATGGGTCAGGGAATAGAGAGGTTACAGGGTCATTCTCAGTAAGTCTGTGATTTTTAATGAAAATATTTTTCCATGTAAGATGAAAAACTGCTTGATCCTGTTAATGATAGAGATTTCCTTACCTCTGAGCTGAGTGCAGACCATTTAGGTGATGAAAATGGTCTGCCCAATACTTAGTTTCAGGTGGAGCAACCCCCACAGTCTCCAAATGTCAATTTTGAAACTTAACTACCTGACACTGTACCATTGCCTGATAACATCCCTGAAGCTGAAACTGATTTAGAAAATTATCAATTAGCTAGGGATAGAACTAGAAGAAATGTTAGACCTCCTCCTAGGTTTGAGGATCCTGATTTTGTGTCTGCATTTACCTATTCTAATCCTTTAGTATTTGAACCCGAATCTTTTGAAGAAGCTGTTTCTTCAAAAGAATCCAAACTCTGGCTTGCAGCTATGCAAGAAGAGATGGACTCACTTCTGAAAAATGGTACTTGGATTTTAGTCAATAGACCTGTAAATAAAAGGATAATTGACTATAAATGGATTTTCAAAATAAAAGAAAGTGAGTCTAAGGATATTAAACCAAGGTACAAGGCTAGACTTGTAGCCAAAGGTTTTTCTCAAAAAGAAGGGATTGATTATAATGAAATTTTTTCCCCTGTTGTGAAATATACTTCTATCAGAATTTTATTTGCTTTAGTTGCACAATTTGATTTAGAACTTGAGCAAATGGATGTGAAAACTGCTTTCCTTTATGGTTCTTTGAATGAAACAATTTATATCCATCAACCTAAAGGTTTTGAAAAGGGCAGAAATTCTTATTTGGTTTGTTTGTTGAAAAAATCTTTGTATGGGTTGAAACAAGCCCCTAGGCAGTTATATAAGAGATTTGATTCTTATATCTAAAGCCTAAATTTTCAGAAAAGCCATTATGATTCCTATTTTTACTTTAAACTTGGTGAAACTGATTTTATGTACTTGCTTTTATATGTTGATGACATGCTTATTACTGGCCCTAATATGCATGATATAAATGTTCTTAAAACCAAACTGCATTCTGAGTTTGAGATGAAAGACATAAGAAATGCTAAAAGAATACTTGGCATGGATATTTTTAGAGATACACAATCTGGAAAATTGTTTTTGAATTAAAAACATTACATTGAAAAGGTTTTAAATAGATTTAGTTTATCTGAATCCAAACCTGTGTCTTTGCCTTTGCCTGCACATTTTAAACTATCTGTTGAACACTGTCCTAAATCTGATGATGAAGTGTTTAGAAAGAAAAATGTGCCTTATTCTAAGGCAGTTGGATCTGTTATGTATTTGATGGTCTGTACCAGACCTGATATTGCTTTTGCTGTGAGTGTTTTGAGCAGATTTATGAGCAATCCTGGTGAATTGCACTGGGAAGCCATGAAATGTCTTCTGAAATATTTGAAAGGTTCTGCTAGACTTAGAGCTTGTTTGGTATAGGTAAATATTTTACCACAATTTTTCAAACTCAATCTCAACCATCAATTCCTGGTCAAGCTCACAAACTTTGACTTTTCAAACATTTTTAAACCACACATCCATCAAAAAATCACAAAAACGAAAATTTTCCCCATCACCAAACAGGCTCTTAGTCTAGTATTTTCTAAAACCAAAAATGATTTCAAACTTAAAAGTTTTGTAGACTCTGATTTTGCAGGAAATGTTGATAACAGGAAATCAACATCTTCTTACTTTTTTACTTTAAATTCTTCCCATATTAGCTGGAAATCCCAGCTGCAAAAATTGGTTGCCTTATCATCAACTGAGGCAGAATATATTACTGCCATAGATGCTGTTAAAGGGTGCATGGGATTAAAGGGTTTACTATCTGAAATTTGTTGCATTGATGATTCTGAAGTTGAATTATGTACTGATAGTTTAAGTGCTTTACATTTGTGTAAAAATCCTATTTTTCACAATAGATCTAAACATATAGATGTTAAATTTCATTTCATTAGGGACATTACTGAAAAATGAATTGTTATGTTGGTTAAGATTCCTACACAGATTAATCCTGCAGATGCAGGAACTAAAATCATTCGCATTAACAAGTTTAAAGATGCTTTGAGATTTTTAAACTTGGTTGAATTTTGATACTGCTTTGTCTTATTTTTGCAGGTGCTAGAAGCAGCTAAATTGAGGTGGAGATTGTTGGACCAATTGATCTGATCCAGCCATGAAGCCCACAAATTTTGCTGATCCAGTTTGCTAGAATTATTCAGCCCAGAAGAATTAATTTTGGAGCCCATTTGATAATCAGATGCTGGAGCCCAAGTCAGCCCATTTTACATTAGCCCAAGTCTCTACAATTCAGATCCGGATTCAGCCCCCAATTGCAAGAAAACCGGATCACTTACCTTTTGGTCTGGCCTCATTACAACTGTTGGATCAGAACGGTTTTATCAAGACTTGATCCCAACCATTGGATCAAGAGATAAAGATGCCAGATACATCTCAAGAGTCATTCAGACGCTTCTCATATTCCAGACCCTGCTACTCTCTCTCGTCTTCAGGCGATTTAGGGTTTTCTTCTTCGATTCTCTTGATACTTTGTGATTTCTTCCAGAAAATAGTAAAATCGCCTTTATTCTTAGTGGTTTCTCTTAGATACTGTATGATGTGTAAATCAGTATACATTTTGTTGAGTTTGGCAGAGTATTTCTGCAACTCTTGTTCTTCGTGGTTTAATTTGTGTGATTTTTGAAGTTTCTGTGATTTTTGTGTAAATCTTGAGTTTTTGATACTCTATTTCTGTACTTTTACGTTTATTCAATAAAATGTTTGTTTTTGTTTAAACGTTTGAGTTCTTTGATCTTTGTAGTACGATCTTGAGCCTTCTAATCCCAACAGTATGTTTTACAATTTTTATTTAATTATTTTTCTATGTCTAAACAATTGCATTACTAACTAATGTTAGTACAAACAAGAAATTAGAAACTAACGTGCATGCTGATGACTTGTGCTATTGAGCTTCCAAGATGTTCTTCAAGAAAATACGACCAGAAGGGGGACATATTTTACTGTCGGCTATGTAAGTTACAAGAAATTCGTACTAAGTAACGTTAGTACAAACAAGAAATCAGAAACTTGCTAATTCAGAATATCCTATAGAACTTGAGGCGATTGTTGATAGGAAAATCTTATTTATGCAAGTGAGAGATGCTAATCTGCAAGGGAAGAGTTCCGTTTACAGCGTATTAAAGATTAATAACAACTCGGATTTAATATACACGTATCTTTCGAATTAGATCAAAGATGATACTGACGAGGACGGTTATTCGAAGGCATGTACCAGATGATCATTAATGTAACAACCCACTTTTTAATTTTCAAAGTCAAGAAAGGACTTAAATTGAAGAAAATATTTTCATAAGGACTTGCATTAACTAAATTATTTTTATGGGTTCTATTTTACAATGACAAATACTTAAAAGGCATGAATGAGATAAATTGTAATATCAAGGATTTAATTGTCAATTGATTAAATTAAAGGATTAAATGTTATGTGGTATGAATGTTTGGGGACTTGGGATGCAACCTTATCATATTTAACCCTTTATGTGGTGATTAGTGCCCATTTTCTATGGATTTTCGGTGAGGAGCAGAGAGGGTTCGAGAGAAGTCGAGAGAGAAGAAGAAAGGAAGGAAAGGAAAGAAGAAAATGAAGAGAAGATGAAGAAAACAAAGGATTCCTAAAACTCGAGCTCGGATTCTTCAATTTATCGAGGAGATGATGTGGAGATTGGAGAAGGCTTATTGGCCCAGCTAGGTTTTAATCAATAGCTCTGTGATTGGATAACTTTATGCTTTTGAAAATAAGCACTTGTTTAATTTATCTTAATTTTAAAACATTTATGGAATGTTTATTTATTATAGTGCTTATATTGAATTATATAAATTGCAGAAATTGGTTATTTTTAACAATTCAGTTTACAGTAAGATTTTAAGAATAAAGTGAGGTTTATTATAAGCAGCTCTTTTTAAAGTTAGAATCAGTTCGGTTAAAGGATTTCATTGACATTCTATTAGCATTAGATATTTCAGTATATTTAAATTATTTTAAAAATCACTAGAAAGTACCCAAGTGATTTTACCCGCTCTGCACTGATGTGAATTCGTTTCCACAGTGTATGACCAGATATGGTGATTTTACCTGCTCTGCACTATTGTGAATACGTTTCCATAGTGTATGACCAGTTTATAGCCTTCGGGCAGCTCTGCGCACGTATGACTAGAATTACAGAATTTCAGAATCACAGAATTATAGTATCTCAGAATTTCAGAATTTTCAGATTATGGATACCTTTGGTGTGATTTTTCAGTATTTATACAGTTCATCAGAATTTAAGATTTTAGAATTTAGTTTTCAGTTTACAGAATAAAGGATTCAGCTTATAGTATTGCAAAATGATATTTTTATTCATAATTTCATTATATAATATTACTTATACTCATATGCTTTACAGTTGATTATTTAGAATAAAGAGTAAAGAATTTTACTATCCCAGCTGTTACAGTTTTAGAAGAAATTATCATATCTTTGAATTTCTTAAAGTTAACGTAGTAAAATCTTTTCAGTAAATATTTATAAATGAGAGCATATACTTAATTATGAAATGTCCATTCACTGAGTTAAAAACTCATATATTTTTATAGAATGCAGGTGAATGTGAGTTAAAAAGCATTTGAAGCCTGGTGATCTGCCAAGTCATGCCACATATATAATAAGATTGTATGATTTTATTGATTTAAGTATCTAAGCTTATGGGTTCACTATGATTTCATGATTTTATATTCATCTGGGATGTACTGCAAGTGATATTAAAATGATTGAGTTGGTTATACTTAGTTGATTAGAATGTGTTAGAGGAACAGGTGGTTCCCACTATTTATGAGATATATGTACGTTTGGAAAATCTTGATGCTATTCAGGTGATTTTAGACTTATATTTTCAGAAAATTCTTTACAGTCAAAGAAAAGTCAAGGTTGCTTCGGTAGTGGATCCAACATCTAGTTGGCACCTGCTATCGGCACACGTCACGTTTCAGGTCTAGTAGGGTGATTTGGGATGGGTCGTGACAATTAATGATACTGTATTATAATTACTTTTGTTTAGTGATCTTTTTTTATTTAATTACTTCTATATATAATTGCCTTTCTGCGTGGGCTTTCGTTTTATGCTGTAGTTAGCACTCCTGTGAAGTGAAGACCCCCACTGCTAATGTGGCTAATAAAAACAAAGTTGATCCTGGATCGACTAAGCGGTCGCTTGAAGATGAATTCTCCTCACAGCATTCTTCAAATAAGAGTAGGAAGATTTTTAAAGTGGAAAATGAATGATCTGTATAAATTCTATTGTTTGCTTCAATATCATTGTGCACAAGATGCTTCAGTGATATCTTTTGTTTACAAATACAGTTCATGTTTGTATTGTGTTTGGGTTTGATGTCATAGCACTTTTTGTACTTTTGTTTCTATATATGTATTCGAAAGCGCTATTTTATTTGATTTGCTTAGTTAGTGATGTTGCTTTTGAATTATGCTAGTTTTGTAATATTTTGAAATGATTTATCAATTGTGATATTTGGTTTATTTCTCAAAGTCTATTACGACATTTGCATATTTGTATTTTTTTTTGGTTTGGTTTATAACAATTTTATTCTAGTGAACTTTGAAAATATGGAACAAAACAATTTGAAAAGGGCTCTTAAAAAAATTACCAACTTGTGCAATTTTTTTCCTGGTGAAGCAGTTGGTTTGTAAAAAATTATGAAATTATAATTCAATGTCAAAGACAGGTACAAGTAAACCATTTAAAATTTGGGGTCTTGACGACCACGTTTGAAGCATGAAATCAATTTTCAAGCAAGCTGCCTTCAGGTTTCGAAACTACCCCATCGTAGTTTGCAAAAGAATTCATAATAAATTCCAAGGGACTCCAATCGACATGTTTTCAATTCCAATGGATAACTGATAAAGGTTTTTAAATCATTCAAAAATTGTAAATACACAGATTGTGGCGAATTTTTAAAGTGAGTACAATGTTCTGAAAAATGTTTGGCAGCAGTCAATATATCCCATTTTGAAAATATACTATGATAAACCATTAACTACAATACTTTGTTAATCACAAAACAAAATTTGTTTTAGAAATTACCAAGACTGCAAATGTATTGTAACATTTAAAATAAATTAGTTTAAACCATAAAGACATTAAAAAATGAACTCCATTCACTGTTGTCCGTCATCACACCATCTCAAGCTCTTCAATTTGTAAAGTATTTAAACAATTAGCATTTCAAAGAAACACTCAGTAGTATGTACACACGCTAATGAGAATAATTCATACCAACAATTAAATACACAGTCCTGATATCTTCCCAACAGTGGGAAAAAATTATGGTTCAAACGGCTGATTTGGACAAAGAAGTGGGCCCCGCAATTTGAAAAAAAAAATAAAAAAAATCTGCTGTACAGATTGTTTGCAGCAGTGGGCCCCGCATGTCCAATTATATTGACGAAATCAGTTTACATTTCCCTTAATTCATACCAGCTCCATTTCCCTTCATTCAGAACCAACTCCAGTTTCCTCTTTCACCAGCCTCCCGCCATCTTCCACTTCAACCGACCGTCCACCCTCTTCTTCTCCCACCACATTTCCACTTCTCCCATCTTCACCCACCATTTATTCCACCGCTCAGATCCTGTGAGGCACCATTTTCAGATTTCGACACCCAACGGTGGTAAA
This sequence comes from Ligustrum vulgare, assembly GCA_963555705.1. Classification (NCBI taxonomy): domain Eukaryota; kingdom Viridiplantae; phylum Streptophyta; class Magnoliopsida; order Lamiales; family Oleaceae; genus Ligustrum; species Ligustrum vulgare. The sequence continues at coordinate 31,131,273 of OY743173.1, forward strand.
CCCGAACGCGATCAACAACCGGGTTCCAACGCGATCGGGGCTTAGAGCAAGATTAAGTTGCTGAGAATAGGTAATTTCTACTGAGTTGCTCAGATTTTTTTACCTAATTTTGAGTTCTCATTGTGTATTTTGACGTTGTCTAGGTATTTTACGTAATAACTACTGCCCTTATCATTTTTGAAATCTGAAAAAAAGGCCGTAATTATTATGTAATTTTACTGCTAGTTATGATATGTAAGATGTATTAAGGTCGTTTTAATGTGTGAAGGTAGAGCAAGACCTAATTGAAAATGATGCGAATTATTGATTGTGTCATAAAGACAATGGCAATTTGATTATGGTTTCGTGGTTTGCAGATAAGGAAAGGGAATTGGGAGAAGCAAAATCTAAGATCAACGCATTGAGGTGGTCGGAGCTAGCTGTTGAAGAGGTTTCATTATTTCCTATTTTCCTTGAAAATTTGTATTTTACGTGTCATGACATTTCATTGATTTTTATGTTGTAAATGGTTAGTTTGTGTTTGTACAATGTTCTGTATGGAAGTGGGAATTTAGCATGGCTCGCATAGATGGAAGGAATACTTACATTTTAAAATAAAAATATTGATTTTTGACGTGGAAGTGGGAATTCAGCAGGGCTGTCCAAAATGATTCCTATGTACTAAATATTTGCATTTGTGCTGAACATTTATTTAAATCCTATGATGGCTATATTTTGGCAGAGAGATATTTGTGGTTTGAATGTGTAAGAATGTCAACTAGTACGAATAGTGCAAAATCTTCTCCACGTTGCGACTCATACATGACGTCTTACACATCGCGCACAGAAAAGAATCCAAATCGACTTTTTTGGAAATGCCACGCCGTGAAGGTACAATTGGAACCTGATATCCAGTTTTGTCTTCCTTCGTTGTGATTAATGTATGCCTTTTTTTTATCATATATTAATGCATCCTTTCTTTACTATACATAGGGAGGTGTCAAGTGCGATAGCTTCTATTGGGATGACCAACTTGTAGCAACTTTGGGCCGTCAACAAGACAAATTCGAAGTGCTTGAAAGACAATTAACCGAGCTAAATGGAAATATGAAGATACTACTTGAAAGGCAAGAGGCGATGACGGATAAAATTTCTTCCCTTCGGCCCGAAGTTAATGCAATGAGGCGATGTTGGTGTTGCTTTATGTAGTTGAGAAATTGGACTTTGAGAGAATGCAAATGTTTTGTAAAAGGATGGTTTATGGGAATTGGTAAACTATGTAAGGTTTTAAATGCAGTTGTATTTGTTAGATGAATTGTTCTATTGTATGTTCTTTGGATACTAATGCAACAACCTTTTGTTTAAGTAGTTGGGTTTCTATTTCATAATCATAACTAGCAGGTTGCATGACCAACCTTTTGTTTAAGCAGTGTTGATCAGGTTAGTCGAAACCTGAACTTAATCTCGGCTTGTGAATGTATTGAGAATGCATTTAGAACCTTGCTCTGAAAATGTAAATACTGAAATAAGATGTGTAAAGTTGATTTAGCCATGGCAAAATCCATATGATCCTTTAATTTTCAAGCTTCAGTATCTCCATTTATAGCATGATGTGATCCGAAGTAGGAGACCAAAGGAGAAGTCGACCTATCGGCAATGCGACAGTGATCTACGCGGGAAACGGCACAAGTTTCATGTTGGAAGCGAGCCGAGGAGACAAAGGGATCGATCCGAATCAAAATGGTTAAGGTTTGGTGACCAAGAGCACTTTCACAGCCGTAAAACCAGTGTTCACGGCCGTAACAGCTACATTCACGGCCGTAACTTTGCTATCGCACGGCCGTAACAACCAATTCACGGCCGTAATGGATTATGCATGTTTTATTCAGAAGGTGACTTACGGCCATAAGCACCAATGTCACGGCCGTAAGTCATAAAAATAGTTTTAGACCCGAGGGTCAATTACGTCCGTAAACAAATATGTTACGGCCGTAAAAAATGCCGCGTTATTTTGCGGCTAGGTTTAATTTTGACGCGTTTTTTGGACTATTTTACCTTTTCTTGGTCATTGTAAAGAACAACTTGGATATTATTGAATGAATGTGAGAATTTTCTCTCTCGAAAAGGAGGATTCCTTTTTTCTTGTTCTTGAAGAACAATTTATAGAACTTATCAAATATTTCTCCTGAATGTTTGTGGCGTTCCAATCAGAAACTTATCAAGGAGTTTGGCATCCCTTGTGGCGTTTCGAAAACCTCGGTTCTTCAATCCGCATCGAAAATTTATTGCGTCGTGATTGTTAGGTCCAGGTCCTATCGTCAATTCTTATTTTTCCAGTATTTTAATTATTGTGTTCTTGTGTTCTAGGCTGAATCTGGATCTTTCCTACCTTTGTTTTCGTTTAATTCCGCGTGTTCGTTGTGACCCCGACCGAGATCTCATCATAGCATGTGGTAATTGGTGAATACAATCATAATGCTTTCAGATTGTTATAATCAGCATGCAGTTTTAATCCATACCAAACTCCAAAGAAAAAGTAAACTATATAGAATAGAAAAATAAGTTACTGAAAACTTGTATAAATACCGCAACAAAGAAAAGGTTATAAAGTATGATTAAGTACAAAATATATAGAATAGAAGTTCCAATGTGCTCCAAAAAATATGATTGAGTACAAAATATATACCAGCATATTCCATTTGAGTTCAAAAACACAATACAAAAAAAATATCCTACTGGCGCTCCAAAAAACACACTCTCATCCATCACCTTCTAGTGCAATTCACTTCTACCAAGATCATAGCTGGTACAAAAACTTGTATATGTTCCTTCTTCGCCTCCAATATCTGGTGTAACCTCAAGAGCTTCTTCAAGTATAGATGGCTCTTGCAAGACATTCACACTGGAAATAAAGAAAATAGTTAGCAACTACATAAATACGAAAAAAATAAAATATGACTTTATACATACCTGTTTCGTAGTCGCTGTGGACATCTTCTCCTGTCGTGTCCCCTCCCATCACAAATCCCACATTGTCTACCTGAGGAGTGCAGTGCAATCTCTTTTGACCCTTTAATACGTTTTCCACACCCTTTTTCCCTTACTGGGTTTGGATCACCAACATGTACAGAGACATCGAAATTTCTCGTTGAAGACTTCGTTAACCCAACAGGGGATCCATCTTCGAATTGTTGTAAACGAGAATGCAAAATTTCAAACTCACTAAGGAGGAAAGCAGTGCGAGAATCTGTGAGAGATGCTTGATCCACTAACAAGGCAGCCTTCTTAGATAAAATTCCCTGTCTTGCCATGAGTGATCGAGAGTTCCCTTCTTCATCTGATAATCTATATTGATCGTCAAACAAACTTCTGTCTTTGGAATTTTTTGTCCACCGTCGTAGAATGTATTTCTCATCGAACAACAACACCTGTTTCTTTTTCCAGAAGCATAACATATGCCGACAAGGGAAGCCTTCGAATTCGAACATCCGACAAGAGCAAGCTACAAAGTCCCTTCGACTATAATAAGTTAACTCTCGATGTCGAGCACAGGTCGTAGCCTCCTCAAAACGGGACACGTAGTACACTTTAACATCTTCAAGATCTACATGACTTACTTTCTTGGAACAGATGTATGAATGACTCTCCTCGATTTCCTTTTGAAACTGGAGAAATATTTTTTTGGTATAGATTTGCACCATCTGACGCTCCATCAAACAGTTTGAATTAAGCCTCGGCTTCTCGCTAATATCAATGTGGTAAGCAGACAGTTCTTCGTCACGTTGATGAGCAAGTGCACGATTGAAACGTCCAAGAAATCCAAGTAAAGAGCAATTTCTTTTCACAAACTTCTTAAGGAAGGAGTGACTGCTTTCCGATCTCTGGCTACTGGACATCCCTGCACTAAATACATGTTTCACATATGCTGGCACCCATCGACTACGTATTTGGTACATTGAATGTAGCCAGTCATTAGTACCCAAATTTGTGGTCGCCATGATATCATTCCACCGATGTTCAAACTCCTCAGGTGACTCAGATTGTTTAACTATATTCAAAAGTCTATGGTACTCATCATTGTGGAGCATAACATTAATTTTCTCTGCAAACTTGTTCAAAATATGCCATAAACAATACCTATGCATCGTGGAAGGCAAGACCACCGAAATAGCCTTTGAAATGGCTGCATCTTGATCTGTAATTATCACACCCAATGTCCTATTGTTTGGCATTGCTTCAACGAACTTCGATAACAACCAAACAAATGATTCAGTGGTTTCATCGCTTAAAAATCCACATCCAAATGTAACAGTTTGGCGGTGGTTGTTCACTCCAACAAAAGGTGCAAGAATCATAGCATACTCATTCGTGTTGTACGTTGTGTCAAACACTACGCAGTCACCAAAATAAGCATAAGATCTTCGACACTCACTATCGGCCCAGAAACATCTAACAAACTTGTTCTCTGAATCAGTCTCAAAGGCATAGAAGAAATTAGGATCTTTTTCTTTCTTGAATGCGAACTGCTCAATAAGCGCTTCCGCATCGTGGCCCCTCCGCTCTTCACGTAATTTTGCTGCATAGTTCCTTAAATCTCTCTCCCTACATCCAACAGATGATGGCCCTCCTGCATCTATTTCCATAATTCGCATTTGTTGACAAGTGGGTATATTTGCTTCTGTGAACTGTTGTGTCAATGCCTTCTTGGTAGCTGAGACATTCCTGTAAGACCTCAAGAAGTGTACTCTGCTAGGAGTTGTAAGGCCGTGATTATGTTCTTCAATGAATTGCTTCACTACCCAAGACTCCCCGGTTTGTTGCTTCACCACTGCCAATCTAGCATTGCAACCTACGCGTGTCTGTCCACGATTTCTTTCCCCTTTACGTGGAACTGCGTTTTTCTGCTTTATTTGATAAGTATCATTGGTTTTGCCTTCCTTATAACAAACAAACTGTCTCCAATAAGTTTCACCACTACCCTTGCGCTTCTTACAGTTTTGTTTTCGTGTACTAAAGCCCCCCTTACGTGCATATGCATTGTAAAAGTCGAAGGCATCCTTGTGCGAATTAAATTCTTGTCCTGTTCTCGGAATACAATTGACAGGAACTTGAGGAACGAACACGTTCTTCTCAGCCATTTCTGATTCCATCCCTACGTAAATAACGGATAGCACAATCATAAATATGCTATTATCATATCAACTTATAGAGCAAACAATTTTGGAAATGTAACTGAGTAATATTAATTCCAACAATCAGTGGACCATTATAAGAAGAACATGTTACATTTTTTAATCAAAATCCATAGAACAATTAATTATAACTTACCAAACTATAATCCTCTAGAAATCAAAATTACGTAAAATTTCAAAAATGATAAGGGCAGTAGTTATTACGTAAAATACCTAGACAACGTCAAAATACACAATGAGAACTCAAAATTAGGTAAAAAAATCTGAGCAACTCAGTAGAAATTACCTCTTCTCAGCAACTTAATCTTGCTCTAAGCCCCGATCGCGTTGGAACCCGGTTATTGATCGCGTTCGGGTTTACCACCGTTGGGTGTCGAAATCTGAAAATGGTGCCTCACAGGATCTGAGCGGTGGAATAAATGGTGGGTGAAGATGGGCGAAGTGGAAATGTGGTGGGAGAAGAAGAGGGTGGACGGTCGGTTGAAGTGGAAGATGGCGGGAGGCTGGTGAAAGAGGAAACTGGAGCTGGTTCTGAATGAAGGGAAATGGAGCTGGTATGAATTAAGGGAAATGTAAACTGATTTCGTCAATAATTGGACATGCGGGGCCCACTGCTGCAAACAATCTGTACAGCAGATTTTTTTTATTTTTTTTTTCCAAATTGCGGGGCCCACTTCTTTGTCCAAATCAGCCGTTTGAACCATAATTTTTTCCCACTGTTGGGAAGATATCAGGACTGATTAAATACATGCCAAAACCAACTTTCTTCTTAGAGAAAACCTTTTAGCCTCTGTTCGGATAATTTGTTTGGATTAAAATCAGTTTTTTTGTACGGTTTTTAGGTAGATGGATGGTTAAAAAGTGGAGGGAGAAAATGTGTAAGGTTAGAGATTGATTTGGAGAATTGTGTAGTTTAAAATTTGGTTTATAAACCAAAAAATCTACCATATCCGAACAAAGGCTTAAACACAATCGGTCTAGCCCCTGTTAGGCGGCTGTTGTTAAAAAAAAAATGATTTTTTTTGTTATTTTTTTGGTGAGAGATTGATTTTGGGAATTGTGTAGTTTAAAAACTGGTTTAAAAATCAAAAACACCAAAAAAATCCACTTTATCCAAACATAAGCCTAATAAATTTACTGTAATTACCTTCAATCCCAAGTGATTAATTCAATCACATCATAGTAGATGATTACATCAATCACCAATCATAATTCTAATATAAATAAAGTCATGTCATGTCAATAGTTAATTTCGCATAAAGTATGCTAGGCATTTCATACAACATAGATAATTAACATGTAATTTTCAAGTTAGCATAATATTTACAGAAAAGCGTTACAATATGTGTACGAAAGATGATACTAACTTAAAATTTTTCTAGAAAAAAATTGTTGAATTGGATCGCTTGTGAAGTTTCAATGCACAATCACCAAAATTAACAGCTTGACAAAGTAAATCATTCGAAGAAAGAAAAAAAAGAAAGAAATGCAGTGGTCAGATGTTGAAAAAAAGAAATCGGATGAAACTTGGTTTCTAACTCTTGCTTGATTTTAATAAATGAGTATAAATAATATAGTGCTTAGTTGTTCGATAAATTCGGGAAGTGAGAGAAAATCACGCAACTAACTATGGATGTGGAGATATTTAAATTTTAAAAAATGGGGAATTACAAATAAAAGTGGGATATGGGCCATTTGGTGTTCTACATATTTTCATAGGGTGTAAATAACAATAGAATAATAATAAAATTTTATATAAATCCCACGTTCTCCTTAAATTGAAATATCTTAGGTCCATCTTGCTAAAAATCATTTACCTCGAGTCCAACTTATATTATTTAATGTTAGTTATAAATAATACCAATGTTGATATATTTTAATCTACCTTTAAAATGTTTTAAATTTTTATCCAGTTAAAATTATCGATATTTTGATAAAGAAAGACCAAGATGATGTTTTTGGGTCAAGTGGAACCAAGATTAACTGATTTAGGTTGGGAATATGAAAATTCAGTTTTAAATGTTAGAGATCCATAACCACACCAAGCCTTATGTCGGAGGCTTTCCAGCAAAAAAAAAAAAAAAAAAAATGGTTTTTTAGGTAGATGGATGGTTAAAAAATGGAGAGAGAAAATGTGTAGGATTAGAGATTGATTCGAGGAATTGTGTAGTTTAAAAATCAAAAAAACTCAAAAAAACAGGATTATCCAAACAGAGGCTAAGTGAACGGTTGAGGCCCTCATCATAAAATTCCCTTATACAAAAACACGTTGCCCAAAAAACCAAGAAAGTTGCACGAAAAAGACATTTCCCCTTTTTTTCTTCTTCTTCTCCTACATTTCTACAAAATATAAAGGCATTGTTCCTTTTATTTTTCGAAAAAAAAAGTTCCTAATCAATCTATGAGTTGTCTTGCATATCTAAAATGAAATAACAAATGACATTGCACTTTACTAAATAAAATAGTTCATTAAAATTAAGCACGATTAGTTTCACACCCCTGCGATGCACGAACATATTCTATTTTCATTGAGTCTAAACTACAAAAAATGTACAATTCAAAAATAAGGAAAAAAAATACGAATTAAAGAAGAAAACGTAATAATCTTGTTTGTCCCGTTTAGTATTTTTTGAGTACCAAACATGACATTTACGTTACAACTGTAAAAGTCCAATATGCTTTGTGCCAAAAGTCATAAAAAGAGTGGGGGAAGTGAAAACTACCACCTTCAACACAAGTGAAAAATAATGATAACTATTTTTGTCAAGGTCAACCTCACGAAGTTGGAGCAGAAAATGATTTCTAGCCTCTATCGCAGTTATCGGGTGAAAGTTCGATTCCTGAAAAATGAAAGAGGCCCTTGGCAAGCGGAGTTAAAGGGTAATAGCCCTCAACTTGCACCACTTGAGGCACATCCTATGATTTACATCATTCACCAAGGCTCAGAGCAGGGCAGGTGAGGGCTGTTGGATTTGCGATTCAACCTTTTTTTAGAAAACAATTTCCAGGAAATTATCCATCCATGAGATACAAGCACGTTTACATCTTTCAACAATTACAGTACTAACATGCTACATCAGAAGCCTAGAGCTTTGACACAGTTCCCAATAACTATAACATGTAGGGAAAATTCACACAATTTGATCACATACCATGTATCACAACACAGCAAAAAGGTCTCTTTCATTTTTATCAAATTTCATAAACCTGACAAGAATTGGAAAGACTTTACTAAAGAAACAATTGTTACAACCATGCAAGTATTTTCTGGTTGCAATATCGGCAAAGAAAGTCCATGATATTTATACTCATAGTGTCACGATTCGTCTCAAATCATCCTACTGGACCCATAACGTAACGTATGCCAATGACAGGTGCCAACAAGAGAGTGGACCCACCATCAAGGTCACCATGATTTTTCTTATCTTTCAAAATCTCACTTTAAATATAATTTCAAAAAATTTTGACAGGATCTCCTCTACAATATTGAATATATATATATAGCGACCGAGAATTTTTAAATAAAATAAAATCATTTTCTCGAAAAACGTGTCGCTAAGTTTTAACCCCAATTTTATTTATTTTTAAAGTGAAAGCATGTTCGTCTAGCCATTGCAAAATAAATTTAAATCTATTCCAAATCGAGTCCAATCTCGAATATTTTAAATTATCAAATTCCTTATCAGTTTTAAATCCAAATTGTAATAATTTTGAGTCCAATATTTTATTATTTGGTCTAAAATTATGTTGTTCAAATTTAATTATTTCAGCCCAATTAGAAAATTCTTGTAGCCCAAACCCACTTATAACCAAGAAATTTATGCCCTAACATATTACTGTTCATCACCCTCATTTCTCCCTCCTCACAATCACGCAGCCAAGTCAAGCCAAGTTCTGGGTATGCTCTCTCCTACATTGGAAACTCCATGTCGATGCTAGAATATCCATTTCTAGCCACCGATGTTGCGAGCAATCCCACACTACACGTTCAAGCACAAATTTCAGATTTCAATTTCATAAACCAAGCCACAATCACACAACCTGCGTTTGGAATTTCATGTTCATGCTAGAATCTCGATTTCTAGCCATCAACATCCACCCATTTTTGAAACACCAGCCACCGCCTATTCTCACTGCCACGGGCAATCCACCATCAACACCACCACATTACCACCACACTGTCGAAAGTAGAACCACCCAAATCTCACACAACCCGAAACACAGCATGCATCACAATACAACAACAATATTACCAGCCTCAATCGACCGTAAGGACCACACGCTCGATCGGACCACCCTCAACCCGGAACTGCCTTCTCCAAAATTTCCCTCAAATCAAACCCAGACAAAGAAAAAAATGAACCCAAGATACTTACCTCCGACCGTCTACATTGTTGGACCGGATTTTGGGTGGTTTATTGTGTGAGATCGAGACAAAATTTAAGCCTCGATTTTGTCTCGATCTCACACAATAAACCACCAAAAATCAACCCTTTTCACAACCACCATCTCCGCTGCCACTCAACGACGGCACCCCGCCGATGCTGACTGGAACGGACGGGAGCTCCGCTCCGCCTCCGCCTCCGCCTCGGCCACTCTCTCTCTCTTTCTCTCTCTCTTGATTTGCAATGAGAGAGAAAAGAGTAAAAGTTATATTTAAAAGTTGATTTTTAAATTTACCTTTTAACCCCCATCTTTTAAAGTCTTTTAATTCAGTCCCTATTGAATTAAAATGTTATATATTTTAAGCCCCAAGTTTTAAAACGATCATTATAGTTCATAAGTTTCGGAAATCCTTTAATTCAGTCTCTATTCAGTTTTAAAGTTACACATCTCAGCCCCTATTTTTAAATTGAGTTATTTCAGTATCTAGTTTTAAAATATTTTATTCAGCCCCCTGCAGTTTTAAAATATTTCTAATCAGCCCCCTTTAACTTTGACCAATAGGATTTATCATTTTGAATAAATGATATTGACTTTCACTATAAGGTACACTAATAAAATTGAGAGTATTAGAGACACTAATTTAGGGGTAAAATAAGTTATACTCCCCTATTAATAATTAATTAGGGGCGAAAATATATTTGGCCTCTATTAACATTAATTAAGGCAGATAAAAATGCCCCTAATATTTTTTCGAAAATTAAGATTATTAGGGGCACAAGATAGGAGGCAAAATAAGTTACATGCCCCTATTAGAAATTAATTAGGGGTTAAAATAAGTTTGACCCCTATTAATATTAATTAAGGAGGATAAAAAAGACTTTAATATTTTTCCAAAATTTTTCTAGAGGAAAAATTGGAGCCAAATATTCGTGTACGTGATATTTCTTTTAATTGGGGGGAAGTCTTTATTTTTATTTTAAAGATAATCTTCTGTTGTGCTACATATTAAAGAAAAAAATTAAGGTTGTCTCTGGTCCATAGTTCTCTCAACCATCCTCTGTGTGACTGCGACTCACTTTCTTCGAATCTTCTCCTCTTGCCCTATCGCCGCTCCTTCAATCACAATAAACCAGCCACATGCTATCAGTTAGTCCCTCTTCTTGTACACCGGCCGATCTGAAAGCCTCAACACAAGTAATTAACTGCTATTGAAGTAATTTCTCATAAATTAGCTCATCAAAATTCTAATTCAGCGCATTTTTATTTTTTATTTTTGTGATAGATAATTCCCTATTTGTGGCCTTCAAGCTCATATGTCCTTGAAGAATGAAGGAGGGTTCATAATTCAACAGCTCTTCGAGAAGCATAATTTAGGGTCTCTTCCAAATTGTCCCTCCAGCGATGATTCTGCTTCGAATTTCATAAATTGAATAATATTAAGTCAATGGATCTTGACAAGGACTTGCAAGATAAAAAGATGCATATTTTTGTACTTTGTTTTGAACCTAACTTCTATACTCATCATTTTGGCGTAGACGGGCACTTTAAAACTTATTGAAGAGAAGGAGAAAGAGCATGATAGTGAGTTTGATATTACGATGTGTTTTTAGGCAATAGCGACACTTGTATCTTTGATTGCCCAGAATGCAGGGATTAAAGGCGAAGTAGTCGAAGAGAAAGTAAAGGAAAGTGAGGGGAGGTACAATGCAATGTGACAGACAACTACGAGAACCTGGTAGAAGCTAGAGTAATCGACCCGACTAAGGTTGCTAAATGTAGTTTTTAGCATATAACCTAGTTGTGAAAAAGTGATGTATATGACTAAATATTGTGGTTGCTGATAAACCATTGTATTGAATAGAATTTCTATATTTATATTAAAATTTTAATGTAATGGAAATATTTAATTCTATTGAATATTTATATTTACAATAAATTGGTGTTGAATTTATTATTTATTTAATTCAATTCAAATGCATTAGGGGCAAATAGATGTATTTCTATAATTAATATATTAATTTATGATTTAATTAATAATATGGGCATTTATAAGTGCCTCTATTGTTTAAAATTAAATAGGGACATTTAATTAAGCGTCCCTAATAGAATTACGAGAATAATAATCCTACGTGGCATAGATATTATTAGGGGCGTTTTTAGTGTTCAATGCTCCTCAATTTATTATTAGGGACACCATGTATAGGGGCATTTACTAATTCGTCTCTCCATTTCTTAGGGGCGTTTTAACTTGTTTTTTCGCCCCTAATAACATTAATTGGGGCTCTTCTAAAATGCCCCTAATATCCTCAATTTTAGTAGTGGTAGTGGGGTGTAGCACATAGAAAACAGTAGCATTTCCAAATCTGCATCAAGAATCAACATCAGAGCTGCTCTTTTAATACAATTCAACCACAAAATAAATGTGACCAATCAAACCAACATGTCTTCCTTTGGTACATTAGTGGGTGAGAGACGAACAAGTGTCACCCCTAATTCAGGCTCATCAAAAGTAAGCAGCACCTGCACCATTGAACATTCACATTTCTTTGGTTGATTAACCAATTCAAACCTAGAAATACTAAGTGAAAAAATTTCACAAGAGACAAACTATTCACTATTCAGATAGCTAATCAACAATAAACTCTAATGCCATACGAATTAATTGAGAATATAATTAGTCTACAGATATTATATCCCATCACAAGATAGTTCGAAAAACTCCACATGAACACACATTCAATGAGCAATACTAACCTTGTTGCTCACGACTCACCTTAGTATTTCACAATGTCATGCACAAATTTTTGCATGCTATGTCAATTTTACAATACGCTATACATAGATATGATTAGAAAGTAACAATGGCTAAGAATTATTTTAGCCAAGCATATACCGTGGACACTGAGTCGGATGACTTATTTCTGTGATAGTAGAGTCCATAAAATGGTCTTTAGTGAAATTTTACATTTGTGGAAGCAAATTGCATACCCATTTATCTACAAAGCAATAGAATTTCTACGTTCTCAATGCTGGGCCTCCATCTGCAGTATCTGGGGGATCCATAATCCAAAATACTCTACATTATTATGATAGACCCCCAATATGCTTCTGTTACATCCCATTTCCTTATAGTCAAAGTCAAGATTGCTTATTCAAAGTCATAAGTCCATTTGGTCAAAGCTAAAGTCAAATAAGGACTTAAGTTGAAGAAAATATTTTCACGAGGACTTAAATTAACTAAATAATTTTTATGGGTTCTATTTTACGATTCCAAGTATTTAAAGGACATAAATGAGATAAATTAGAATATTAAGGATTTAATTTTCAATTGATTGATTTAAGGGAATAAGGGTTATGTGGTTTGAAGGTTTGTGGCCTTGGTATGCAATATATTCACATTTCCCTACCATATATAAAATCAAGTTGTAATATTACTGTCCATGGATGAAAAATGGCGACTTAACTAAAACCCGAAACGCATTTTTCCCACTTTTTTGGTTTTTTTTTCCCTCCGATTTTTCTTGTGTCCATACACGTCCATACAGATACACAACCCTTCCATTTCTCTATCTTACTTTTTCTCTCTATCTCTCTCTCTCTATGTGTTCGAGAGTCTTCTTCTCTTGAACAGTCTTCTTCTCCTAGGTTTACTGCGCCCGTCGTGTAACCACATCATCAAAGGTTCGATTTTTCCCCCATTTGTTGTCTGTGTAGATCTATTTTTTTTTTGTATATATATTTTTGTGTTTTTCCCTCAATTCCCACCAATTCTAATGCAGTTGCGATTGCAGGTCGTTTGTGTGTGGGAGTGCTGCTGTCGTTGTTTCTTGCAGTCGACGGTTAGGTTTTTTTATTCTTTATTTATTTATTTTTATTTTTTTGTGAAGACCTATTTTTTTCCCTTGCTTTAGGGTTGCGATTTCCATGCTCTCTTCCCGTCGACAATCATTATTTGTTGATCCTGGGTTTTTCCTTTCTTTTTTTTTTTTGCGTAATTTTTTTTTTATTTACCTGTTATGTGTTCGTCAGTGAAAAGAGTTTTTGCGAAACATGTAGTTCCGCGTTCTTATTTTCTTTCTTTCTCTTATTTTTTTGTTTTTTCTTTTCCTTTTTTTTTTTAACTTTAGCTTTGTGTTCAAATTTGTTCTGTCCGTTTTTTCACTGTGCTTGCATTCGTTTGTGTGTGATATTATTTTTTCTGTTGTACTTCTTATAATGAAAAAATTCTATAGGACCTTTATGTATGTTCAGCATTGCTATATAACTCAAGAAATTTTGGGAGAACTTTCACATCACCTACAAAAACTCAAACTTTTGGATAACACTTTATTATATGCTTAAACAGATTTTATATACTTTTATTTATATATTAATTTTTTTTAAATTTTGTGATAAGTGTATTTTATACACTTATTTATCTGTCGAAATTAGGATATAATAATGTTTTTCTTGAATAAATTATACTTAGTTGTTATTATTGGTCATTATTTCAGGTTTTATCCCAAGAGTCAAGAAGATGGAAGAATTGAAGGAAATTCATGACAATTGGACGAATATTAAGATAAAACGAAGAAAAAGGACTAAAGTGTACACTCCCAAAAGTTGAAGACTGAATGTGCAATTAACTCAAGGACCAACTTATTCTATTGGAAGAATTGTGACCCTAAAACATAAAAATTAAAGTATGAACTAATTGGACTTTTTTTTAGGGCTAAATTGTGTGTATATGTATGTATGTATGTATGTATATACATTGCTGAAAAAGGGAGGGCAGGCTGTGAGTTGAGCCGTGAGAAAACAAAAAAAAAAGTGAACCCCAGTCCTCTCTTGCCTCTCCGAAGCCGACCTCTGAAGGCAAAATTCATCCGGCCCTCATGCATCCGGCCGTCAATCCCGCCATCCATCCCACCGCCGACTTGGGAGATACATACACGGCTGGAAATTAAATTTGGAGATTTGGTATAACACGGCTGTGATTTAAAAGAAGTGGTGGCTGGATTAATTTTGTGCATTGCTGGGGATTTTAGTTGGGTGGAATATATATAGATTATTGGAGACTTAATTAAGGGGGCTGCTTGAAAAGATTAATCGGTGGAAACTTAATTAAGGCTAGGAACCGGAATTAAAGGAGATAGGGGCTGACTGAAGGAATAAATTAGTGGTGCTGTGGTGATTAAAGGGAGAAGAAGACACTGTCTGGGTTGAATTGAGTGGAGTCGGCTGACAGACATTAAGCAAGGAGATGCCAATTTTTCAACACTTCAAACTCCGAGTTTTATTTACATTATTTATTGATTTTTCTCACAATAACATGAGTAGCTAAATTATTAATCAGGGATAACGATATAGATTTAATATTTTTAGTTTAATTTTGATTCTCAAGTTGGTGCATTTAATTTCATGTATTGATTTTATTATTGCTTTTAATGCTTGAATTGCTTAATCACCAATTCACGATTTAATGGTTGTTTTCATAATCCGAAAGGTGAGTTAACAATTAGATCACGTAATAAAACCCGGCAATTTCAACAAAAAGATAAAGATATGAATTTGTGGTTGCATGTGGTCAATTATGAATTCTTAGAAAATTTAATGCATTTAGCTAAGGAGAGCTCTGACCCGCTATAGAGATACATGGTTGACTTAGTTAAAT
This sequence comes from Ligustrum vulgare, assembly GCA_963555705.1. Taxonomy (NCBI): domain Eukaryota; kingdom Viridiplantae; phylum Streptophyta; class Magnoliopsida; order Lamiales; family Oleaceae; genus Ligustrum; species Ligustrum vulgare. The sequence goes on from OY743173.1 coordinate 31,146,483, forward strand.
ATGCATAATTTGAACTCAAGAGAGGTAAATTAGATATATGCGTGAATTCGATCAAATACAATTTTAGAAAATAACTTGAGATGAAAAATTAAGCTAGAATGTTATTTCAAAATTGTTAGTCCCGATATTCATTCAATTGCTAGAAATCCCACCACTTTGTTTCTTGCTTTTATTAATTGCTTTTAGTTTTAATTTTCTATTTTTATTTTAATTGCATTGTTTATTTCATTGATTTCCAATTACTTGTCATTTTTGTTTTTGTTTTTATTATTTTGCAATTTATTTCTTAGTTAGTTTTGGGTCTAGTTTAGGAATTCTATTGAAACAAAGTAAATCGATAACAAATAAATAGTCCCCGGCAACGGCGCCAAAAACTTGTTGGTGTGAATATCGCAAGTGTACGATATCGCTAACAAGTTGTAAAAGTGGACTTTTGAGGGAGATGTTTCAGCAACATATGCAAAAGACTGACAAGATGTTCGAAATGCATCAAACAGCTTTGCAAAGTCAGTCTGCATCAATCAAAAAGCTTGAGACTCAAATCAGTCAAATCGCTCAACAATTGTTTGAGCGAGCAACTGGGACTTTACCAAGAAACACTATTAAAAACCCAAGGGAGCATGTGCATGCAATCATCACACGTAGTGGGGTTCAATTGCCTGAGATACATGTAAAAAGACCTGAGAGGGCAGAGAAACAAGTAATCGATGAAGTCGAAAGTGAGATTGAGGGGTTTTATCAGTTAACCCAACCCAAAACTCAAAATGAAGCATCAAAAGAAAAAGCACCTACTCCATTTAAGAAATATGTCCCACCTATTCCATTTCCTCAACGTCTGCAAAATCACAAAATTGATAAGCAGTTTGAAAAATTCATGGAAGTATTCAGAAAATTGCATATTAATATCCTATTTGCAGATGCAATTGCACATGATATTGTATAACACACAGAATAACATAACAGATTTCTACTATTTTAAGTCGTATATATATATATATATATATATATATATATATATATATATATAAATGGCAGTTGGAGGATTACTATTCATAAGGCCGAAAAAACACGCCTATCTTTCTGTCGGACTAAAAACGCATTTTAGGAAATAAACAATGCGTTTTGCCAGATACGTGTCTCATTTCAATAAGTCTGACACTCCTCCCATACCGTACATGGCCATACATATCTCTTCCACTTCTACACTCTTCCCATACGAAATGCCTCTCTTTCACTCGAACGCTTCTTCTCCCATACATACACACAAGATATCCAATTGAAGAATACAAGAATAACATTAGTTGTCTAGGGTTTCCTCGTCTCCCAACCGCCTTCGATTCTTCAATGTTTAATTTTATTTTTTTTAATACCCTTTTCTGTTATCAGATGCCTCCTTAGTTTTGTTTAGTACGTGTTTTTTGGGTCTGATTTATTCTATCTGAAGTCTGATCGATTCTTCGGTGTATATGATTTTTTTTCCCTTTTCTCATGTTTTTCCCCTTTTCTCTTCTCAGATCCCTATTTCATTTTTTCCCTCTACGGTTTGGTAGGGTTGAAGTTTTACTCATGGATTACATTATTTGGGCTCAATTTTAGGCCAGATACGTGTCTCATTTCAATAAGTCTGACACTCCTCCTATACCGTACATGGCCATACATATCTCTTCCACTTCTACACTCTTCCCATACGAAATGCCTCTCTTTCACTCGAACGCTTCTTCTCCCATACATACACACAAGATATCCAATTGAAGAATACAAGAATAACATTAGTTGTCTAGGGTTTCCTCGTCTCCCAACCGCCTTCGATTCTTCAATGTGTAATTTTATTTTTTTTAATACCCTTTTCTGTTATCAGATGCCTCCTTAGTTTTGTTTAGTACATGTTTTTTGGGTCTGATTTATTCTATCTGAAGTCTGATCGATTCTTCGGTGTATATGATTTTTTTTCCCTTTTCTCATGTTTTTCCCCTTTTCTCTTCTCAGATCCCTGTTTCATTTTTTCCCTCTACGATTTGGCAGAGTTGAAGTTTTACTCATGGATTACATTATTTGGGCTCAATTTTAGGTCTTCGGTTGTGCATACTAGATTCAAGTTGGTTTGTATTTGATTTTTTTTCCTCTTTAGACGTGGGTTTTATTTTGTTGGTTCCCAGGTCTTAACGAGAGTTATTAGCCCTGTTCATCTCAAGTTTTGGCAGCTATTGTTGCTTCAGGTTTGAATTTATTTCCTTATTATTTAAAATTGTTGATCATGCCCTTCAATTACTAGAACAAGAACTTGTTATGTTGGTTTTCCCCTTCTCTTCTTCACATAAACACACACATAGAAGTTATTCTTTTGTGTGCGTATATATGTATGTTCTTTGTTTAAATGAAATCCCAATCACCATGGCATAGATTTTGAATTAATCAGTTTCCTCTTTTTTTCTTTTTTCATTTGTTATTTTGTATATATAGTGTTTTTTTAGATTTATCTTTCTCACATTTAATGGATCAATATGTGTTATTAATTATTGTGTTATTAGGAGAATAAAAAAAGGTGTTCTTGATCAATAAATATTTATTATCAGTATCACCCACGAGTTTCTCCCTGCAGTTTGATCTATGTCTTGCATTTATATATCATTTTCTACGGTTAGTGTGACTTCTACTCCTCATCTTCTCATCGCCGATTAGTTTCCTTCGTTTTGTGTTCGTTTGGTTATTGTGGTAATTTCTTTTCTGTAGATTTTTTATTGTTTCTGGGGTTTGGGTTGGACATCGAAAGGGGTTTTTCAAAAACTCAGAATTTTCGATTTGATTTTTTTTTTTTTTTTAACTTCATTGAGTAAGTGGAACTCTGTAATAATCTGTTAAACAAATTAGATTCTTCTTTCGGTAATTTGTTTTGTTTAGGTCTAGATCGATTCTTAACCCACCAATCCTTCTCAATTTTCTCAGCTCAAACATTCTCGCACATTAAGGTAAATTCTTCAATCTTTCTTGTTTTTTCTTTGTGTTCTGAACTTTACGAATAGATTTTTTAGGCATTACAGACTTGTCTGTGAAATTATATAAAACATGTTATGTGGTCTCTGCATTTTGCTTGATTGGTGTGATTGAGCTGTTTTAATTGGAAAAAAAAAAGTTGATCAATTTTGCTTCTGTTATATTATACTGAAAATGCCCTCAAATACTTTATTTATTATTTTTTTCTCTATTTGATGGGAGGATCTATATGAGAATTGCTTTCTTTACTTGCAGTGTTATTGATTATGTGTCAGTGTGCAGCTAGAAGTTTTTGCATATTTTAGCTGAATTTATAGCTCATTTGACTGATTATTTGTCTGTTTTATTTTAAATAACCTCTGTTCTAAATGACATTTTGTTTAGTTTAGTTTTTTTTTTTTTTTTTTTTTTTTTTGAATTTTAACGTGGTAATGTACCATATGACATTGTTGTATTTGGATTTGATTATGTAATGATGACTTATTAGTAAATATTTCCCTTGACATAAATCTAAGTGCCTAGGTTGTTCATAATCTCCATTTTGAAATTGCATTGTGATAACTGGTTCTTGTCTGCTTGGTGTTTATAGTGATTTGGTGTTTATAGTGATTTAGAGAGTGGTTTTGAATCTGTCACTGTTAAGCCAAAGTTTTAGCACAAGAAAATTGAAGTGTATTAATGCACTTATGTATTTTATTTCATGTTTTGGCTGATGGAGATTTTTTTGTGCTGTCATAGGAGAAACAACATTTGTGGAGACTATTTACTTACACCATTATAACAGTTGCTAGCTTAAGCCCACCGATTTTCAGTTTCGAAGTGGACCTTTTTCAAGACGTGCATGCTCGGAATCATCTAAGTGTAGAAAAAAGAAAGTTTGTGGCACTTAATATGTTCTTAGATATTGGTCACAAAAAAGACAAAAGGTGAAATAATCTTGGATACTCTCATATGTTCTTAGATTATTGCTGGGTCCATCTGCCCGTTTTCATTTTTACTTCCATATTTTTCATTTTTCCAATATAAATAAATTTACAGTAGATAATCTTTCTTTATATTTCATGCCTAGAACTTGGTGAAGATTCATGAGAGTATTTTTATTTTATAATCAGAAAAATCATTTTTTGAGCTTTTAGGTTTTTGAAAATTTGACTACAGAGATTTGTGAGAATAAGAGAAAGTCTTACTTTCATATGATTTGTTTTATTATAAGTTTGCAGGTTGAAGGTGCTTGCATTGTAGGTAGTAAATGATTGAGTAATTGAGATGTTTTTACACAGAGATATCCTAGTCTCTCTCTCTCTCTCTCTGATCTTCGTAATTCCCATGTTTGTCTATATATTATTGAGAAACACGCATAAAAATATGATTATTCAAACACAAATACACTATATATTTGCATTTTACAAGTCGTTGAGCATTTTACTGGAGTTGCATGGAGAATTGAATTTGGAAACAATGAGTGTATTGCTGTTAATCGGTATAATTTGTTCAATGTATACTCAACAAATTTTAATAGATTGAGTGAACAATAACAGTCATTTAATGGATCTAACAAACAATATATAAAACAAATAAAGCATCTAAATCCTAATAATTAAGAGAGCTATGTCAAGTATACAATTTTAAAAATAAAATTTCACAGACATGGTCTGGGATGATTATGCCATTTACAAGTAGCAAGAATACTAGCATGTTTCCAACATATGAATATAATTATACTTTTGATGAAGAATTGTTCCATGAGAACTTTCATGTCAAACCAAGACCAACCTGAATAACTACTGAATTTGGTGGACCTGTAATAAAGTCGTGCTCAAGTCTTAAAATGATTTTTTATTCTTCTGAATAATGAAAAGTCTTATTTTTTTTTTACCCTTTATCTTTTTACTTTTACCTAATCATAGCTTCTGAAAACTAGAATCTAAATTATAAATGATCCATTTTGCCTTATGGCGTGAAGTATTTGCTCAATTATTGTCAGCTATTGATTATTTATGGAATTGAGTAACTATATGCCTATAGTAGAATCTTATTTAATTGTGGTATACATCCATACATTTGAAGTCTTGAATGCTGCTCGATAAAGTTTATTTAATTGTTAACTAAGAGGAGCCAGTCGTTGACCCCAAAAAAATTTAGGATAAAATTTATTTCCCACTTCATGATTTCAAGAGCCAACATATTGTTCCTTTTGTTTCTTTAATGCATAAATATATAAATGAATTTTGTAGTCATTATAGGAAATTATCAGTTGCTTTTTGTTGTTTCATTAAGAAGGGATTTAAGGAAACCTTGAAGAACTTTGGGAGTAATATTATTTTCTCAAATGGTTTGTTGATTCTTGGACTTGGTGGTAGGTAACATTTTTAATAGTTTTCTGCATTAAATTGTCTTACTGCCAATCCTTAATTAAAATTAATGATGTCTGGTATAGTGTTCTGGCAGAAAATATCAGACATGATATCTCGTGTAGTCTAGAAGACCTTTAGCCAATGCTTGAGAGCTTGTTACTGACTATAAAGCCTGTTAGTTTGAGATTCATGTGAAAATTTGTTTCTCATCAATTTATGTTTTCTACAATCTTCTCCGCGACCTCATTGTGAAAATGAAGGTTAAAATAGTGCTGATGAGCAGGGCCCTTGCTATAGATCCTGTTAAGATAACATTGTGAGTTTGATCTGGTTTCAAGTTTCAACTACTAAATACTATGTGCATGTGCTTTTTTCAAATGTTGTCTTTATGATTGCATTAAGCAGCTATTTCATTGTGTTTTTTCATTTTCCTTCATAATAAATCAGTTGAACAACTTCTTGACAATCAATTAATACCTGTGAGACACTTTGATTTATGATCATCAATATATTTTTGGTCCGTATGTTGAGTTTAATTGTTTCCTATACTCATGTTAGTGTAGAACTTGTTTTTGTATTTTTTTTTTCAAAGATTATAATGATAGACACTCTTGATCAACTTCATAATCTTCGTTTCGAACATCTCTCACATAAATTCGATAGCATTCATGTAGATTTATACCCCCGAGATTTAGTAATAGTTGAGTCTACTGGAGGCCAGCATCGCAGTCCTTTGCTTTTATATTTATGCATTGATTTTGACTACAGTTAACTCATTTACTTTCAATTTCAATGCAGTAAAAATTCTAAAGTCTAAAATGCTCCTCTAATTAAAATTCCATGATTCTTGACATTGCTCTTTAACATTCGAATACGATTTCCTCCATTTACAATGTCACGCGATTAATCACAAATATAATTTGTCACGTGCAACGCATGTGTTAATTCACTAGTGTGTGTGTGTGTGTGTATATATATGTGTGTGTGTGTGTGTGTGTGTGTGTGTGTGTGTGTTAAAAACTCTTTCTTTGACTATTTACATTTTTTTCCCTATCACGTTATATGTTATTACATACTGCTTTTTTCCACATCATCCATTGCATAATAATAAATTTTTATTAAAATATTATTAAATGTATTTTGCATTTAAAAGGTACAATGGTAAAAAATAAATTTGTATCATCCTGCTTAAATAAAATATATTTTACTGTGTACTTTCCATATATTGATACTCACTACTAATTGTGTTGCTTCCAGGTAATATAGAAAATCGATAGCCCATCAGACATCGAACATCACAATGTATCATTTTTTCTATCTGTGGACTCTCTCATTCAACCCACAAGAATGATCAAAGTTTAAAAAAGAAAGAACCTTCTAGAGGTTGATCCAACTTGAATATATAGTTCAGTTACTTAGTTTCTTCCTCTTACATTTTTCCCTTTTGTTAATGAGTTTTTTGAATTGTATTTGGACTTGAAATTTAGAATTTAATCTCTAATTGTTGTTCTGTAGTGCAATATGATTCTTGGTTAAATAGATTCATAGGCAATGTGTGAAATTTCTTCTAAGATATAGGTTATTCTTTGTCTTTGTCTTTTTTTTTTATTTGTTAAAGATCAATAATATTTCCTTTTTAACTGGGACTTTTCAGATAGGAGTGTAGAAAATTTCTCATTTTAATTTTCCTGATTTATGCAAATATAAAGTATCTGATGAGTATGAAGAGTTCAAGTCACTTAAAATCAAATTTTCTCTATTTGAATGGTATGTATCTCTATGTTGATTAATAAAAAATAAATAAAAAATTGCAGCATGTTATCAGTTTGTGACTTTTAAAACATTTAGCGAAGGCACTTGTTTCCCATTATTTTAGCCTCTAGAGATATTCAGTTGAGTGTTAATATTAAAGCTTTAGGTACATGTTTCCCATCATTTCAAACATTTAGTGAAGGCATCTCTTTCGCATTATTTCAAAATTGTATGCATTTACTATTTATCAAAAACCATTAGCTCATTAGGTGTGTTTTGTTACTTTACTCTGGTGTTTATATTAGTCATGAGGTGTTTGTTTCTTCCATTCCATGCCAAATAGTGGGTCCATGTGACCAAAGACAATGGATTTTCAAAAGTTAATGCAATTTGGAAATTGAGTTATGTTAGTGCTTCTTTTGTTGATTTATGATGTGGGTTCTGTGTACTTTACAAGTAATTTTGAATTGAGCTGAAATTTTGTTTTATGATGTTGGAGTTTTATTGTTATTTGTTAGTAATTTGACTTATTTTTTTGTTTGATGTTGTATTTACTGTAAAAAAATGTATACCTTCGTAGCGCTTATGGTTACTAGTTTTGTTGATATTTTATTTTTTGATACACTTTCATAGTTTCATACTATATTAAAAGAATCTTAAACCTCTGTTACTGCATAAGAATCTAATTTTTTTATTTGTTTATTTTTTATTTATAAGTTATGTTTATTTAAATTGCAGGTACTATTACTCTTCTATCCAATTAATTAATTTGGTCTCACTGAACTGTCCAGTAAGTATGCTTCACATCAAAATGCACTAGAATTTTTTTTCAGAACTTTTGTTACTAAAGGTACACACTTTTCTTTTAAAACTCCTTTTTCTTTTATGTTATTATTTTATTATAATATAAATAAACGATATATATATTTTTTTCTTCTTATCTTATTATATATTATCTTTATTCAAATACATAATTATTATTATTTTTTTTTTTTACATTACTTATATTTTATTGGTATTTAATATTTATTAGTATAATGTACTGTAATTTTTTTTTACTATATATAAGTGTTTAATATTTTTATAATTGTATAATATTTGTATAATATTTCTATGCCTATATATTATTATAAGTAAAATTTCTTTACATTACTATCTTTATCGTCTATAAAAATATATAAACAATGTTATTTTTACTGTTGTTAAAAATACGTTCATTTTTGTTGAGTACCTGAATTATTACTGTATTTTAAAAAAAAAAAATTCAGGAAAAATATATTGTAATTATTATTGTTATTAATTTAATACACACTTTTTTTCTCCCTTTTTTTAATTTTCAATTATTATAGTTATATACTTACAAAAATCCACTTTCGTTTTAACACACAATTTTTTTTATTTTATTTTTTCACGTACTAATTTATTTTTGCCCCTAAATACTGTATTTTATATATGATTTCTATTTTTTATGTTATTAAACATCTTTTTTTCCCTTTCAAAGTTTTCTCTTAGTATGTATCTATTTTTTTCTATGATATTATATATTTATTATGTTTCTTTTTATTATTTTTTCATATATAATATATGTACTCACCACTACATGTATACATTTATACTTTTTCATAACAATTATATTGTGATAAACATTTTTGATACATGATATTCTTCCTTTTCATACATACATTAAACTAGACATAAATAATTTTTTTATTAGATTAATTTGAATAAACAAATATTTTTTTCTTATTTCATAAAATTATATAGCATTTTTGTACTCCACTTATTTCTGTGAGAAGTGACAAACTTCACGTGACTCTATTTTTTTTTTTTGTCAAAAATGTACACTGCAGTAAGAAGAAATCTGACACAATAGTACAACCTTTTTATATTTTATTAATAATTCAGTACTTTCTACTATTCATTTTCATTTTATACTATATATATATATATATATATATATATATATATATATATATATATATATATATATATATATATATATATATATATATATTCTACAACCATTCCCCATACCATACCTATTTTCAGAAAAGAAGTGTGACGTTACAGGCCTAAAAGTACTTTTGGCAGGTTGCTTCACTGCAGAGAGTAATGAACAGTGTGCATAACATTACTTTACACCTAACACATCTTTCAAATTTTAGATTTTGAATCATAAAAAATAAAAAAAAACTACAATATTTCATTTTAAAATTACTATATATATGCCTGTACACACACAAACACACGCACATATATATTTTGTGTGTGTGTATTTATTTAATAATAGTAATAATGCTTTACTTTTGGTTTTCACATTTTTACACTAAAAATATTAAATTTCTTAAATGATAATAATAATAATCATTTCACAACCATTATACACAGTATTGTACCTTTTTTTTTTTAATTTAACTTAAAAACTTTACAAATATACAAAGGTTTTTACCTTGTAAATACTGTATAGTTTACAAGTATCTATATACAAACGTCGTTTCTTGTAGCCATAGTTTACTTGTGTTTCACATTATTATACTTGTAGGGAAATATTAAATTTCTTAATCTTAAATCTTAATCTTAAATAATAAAATAAGTCGTTTCATAGCCATTATACACATTGGATTGTACTTTTTTTTCAATCAACAATAAAAATATACAGACTTATAACTCCTCATTACTCTATATTATTTAACAGTGACTGTAGATGTAACACCCAAAGTTTAAATTCTAAATCCTAGGCGTGTTAACTCCCATTCACATTATATGTGGAAATTAATCGTTTAAAACATTTAAACTTTTCATTTTCTATTATAAAATTCTACAAAAATTTCAGCAGAGTCTCCTCTATAACTTGAACATAACCAACCTGTAGAGGGACTTCATACCTACAATACATATACAATTCTCAAAACCATTTAAATTCAACATTCAACATCCAACCAAAATTCCAAAATCCAACTCCAACATTTATTCCCAAACTCCTCAACGATAATACCTTGAAGTAAAAATTTAAAAATTCCATAAACATAGTATAATCTAATCACCGGGAAATACCATACTTATTTAAACTAACATCAACCAAACAATTATCAAAACTAAATGAATAAAGAAATAATTAATGATGAACTTAATTTAAATTCAAATTTTAACTTTATCTTAAAGAAAATTGAAGCGGGTATAGCCTGAGCCTGCTACCAAATGCTCTCCTCGCCTCATCTAGCTTTAATCACCTGAAATATTGGGGAGGGATTGGGATGAGCTAAAACTCAGTAAGCAAACTTTATGCACATGACGCAAGCTCATGACATGAAATACCTTAGACCATTCAAAGTAATCATCCCCATTTACTCTACTTTTCAAGACTTTCATACTTTCCAAACTTTCACTTAAACATTTCCAAAAACCTTAACTTCATTTCTATCGTGAACTTACTTAGTGTATCTTCTAGCCAATCATAATGCAGAGGGCAATATTCCTTATTTAGGACTAGATTATCATTTTTCCACCATATAGCGGTTTAATATTTTCCACCGTCAACTGGTTTGGCAATCATCACCGCAAAGCAGTTTAATATTCACCACCACAACATTGGTTTATTCGGGTACACGGGTCTCCCGCACCCCATTTCCCACTCACACCTTTCATGGCATAGAAGTACACTCATTCTTTCTTAAAACTTGGGATACATGCATTTTGAGAAACTTAAACTTACCACATTCTTCATTTAAAATCATTTGACTTCCCCAATTCAATGAAAATGCATGCTTGACGATGTAACGACATGATAACATGTATGCTTAAACCTTCTCTTAATAACACATACATGTATAAAGTTCATAGAGAGCACCACAAGCAAATAAATTTCAAGAATATAATTTAAGCCCATTAATTACACCTTAAACATTTAACTTCAATGAAAATAGGGGAAGTTTACTTACTTGCAGTCCTTAGTAATTTATCGTTTCTGAATTTGCAAGTGGAAAAGTCTCGGATGCCCGTGACGTCAATATACCAAAATTCCTAATTATTCACATTCATCAATAAATATGACTCTCAATTCACAAACACATTCGTTATTCATTTTAATACTAATCAAACATTGACCGAGATTAAAACTTCAATTTAACCCAAATGTGACTTTACATAATAACCAAAACTAATAAAACCATAATCGAAAATAAGAGATAAGTTTCAATTCACGTTAAAATGCTTCTCATCTTTTAAATTCAAACTCAAATTAAAATATTTAACTTAACTCAAACTTCGCAAAATATCAATTTACCATTTTAATCATTATAAAATCTGAATTTCTCAAAAAATATTTCAATTAAATTTTAAAATTAACCACAAATAACCAAATTCTTAAATCTGAAATTAATAAATTTTGAATTCGAACTCTACACTAAAAATTCAATCAAAGTAACTTAAACTCTTAAAAATCTCACTTATGGAAATTGACCATTATAATCCAAATTAAATCTTAAATATTAATTAATCAAACTAGTACCCAATTTCTGGGATTTTGAAAATTACTTGTATACACACATATACAATCAATTCATTTACCCATTTTTGTCAATTATTCACGTCATTTATCAATCTTATCCAAACTGAAAGTAAAAACTCGTTTATATTACTTTCCCCAAATTTTGATATTTGTAGAATTACTCGAAGATTAACCAAAATTTCAATTAGCCTAATTATGAATTTCACGATTCTTTAAACACACAAAAGTCAATATATACATACATATATACACATTACCCATTGAAATTAGCATCAAAATCTGAGAAATAACTCCCAAAAATATGAATTTATATATATATATATCCACATAAAATCCAAAATTTACATATTTACATATACCTATACATACACAATAATATGTATCTATACCTAAGCATTTTACCCATCAATTTTAACAACAAAAAATCTGAAATTAACCTTTAAAAATCTGAATTTTATATAGGAGGTACATACATAAACGTTATTTACATAGAAATCTATATATATATATACGTGTATATCGAAATATGTATGTGTGTGTGCGTGAAAGTGTGTGAACCCGTGTGGGTGCGGTTTTCGTGTGTGTGTGTGTGTGTGTGAGAGAGGGGAAGGGAAAGGGAGGGCGGCCTTACCGTGATGGGGGTGCACGGTGGTGGTGATGATGGTGGTGCCGACCAAGGGGGAAGCTGCGAGAGAGACGGAGGCGAGAGGGAGAGACCGTGACAGAGCGAGAGAGTGAGACCCGAGAGTGAGCGTGAGGGATGAGAGATGAGGGATTAGATTAGGTTTAAAGTTTATATTTTGGGAAGTTGCAAATTAGTCCTTCATTTCTCTCCATGTGCCTAATCAAGTTCATAAGTTCTATTTACTCTCCAATTGCCTCTAAACTTTCCCCCAACTTCACATTCATGCAAATTTGGTGACTTAACATTTAATAAAAAATAGAAATTGGCAATTTCAACAATTAAAATAAAAATAGACATTGAATTCTACGTAAACAATTTATAAAATTTTTAATTGACACAGTGATCGAGACGACGTCCAAATTCTTCCACTGCAAAAATAATTTAAACATTTGACAATAATAATTACAATAAATAATTCATATTGCCATCAACATAAAAATTACGTGAAATCAAGAACGCACGTAAAACGAAGAAATGGTATTACAGTAGAGAAACAAATCTTGTAACCATACTTCATACCTACCACATCAGACAAATATCAACTTTTCCTCTCTCTCTCTCTCTCTCTCTCTCTCTCTCTCTCTCTCTCTCTCTCTCTCTCTCTCTCTCTCTCTCTCTCTCTCTCTCTCTCTCTCTCTCTCTCTCCTGTATATCACACATCATTGTCCATGTCTCTGTCTACAATACATATAGTCTATATTTAGTTATTAGATTAGAAACAGAGAGCTTCATCACAAAGTACATTGAACTCGGCCAGTGAAGAAAAAGCAAAAAAATAACAGAATACTTCATATGTTCTCACATTGTATTGTCGGTATTGTGTTCTTTCAAGCCTCAAACTGGTACGTGTTCTATTTGCTCTTCCACATAAATGAATAAATATATCTTAAAAAAGCATTATTTAACCAGAAACTCTTTCTTTACACAGGTGAAACAAGCTGAAAATGTCTGCAAACCAAATGCTTTATACCTGAAATTACTCACGTCCATAAAAAATCATTGTGGCTGAGAAATCATATCCTAAAACATCATTCCACAGCCCAAAAAAGTATCAAACTTTACTCTTTATGGACATAGAGGTATTTTGTAGTTAAGAATGTATTTAAAAAATTTCAAATTGTCCTTTTTTCTCTTTTGCATTTTGTTAAATTTCCAACAAAAAATTATTCTAACTTCATGATTCATGATTTGCTCCTGTTATTTCATTTTTTTTCCCTTTCCTTTCCTTTTCAATAATAAAATTCTTTTTAATAATAATAAAAAAACGACTTGTGTTTTTTATATTTAGATTAGATTATTAGATTAGATTACAGCTCTCTTTAAGTAAACTTTTATAAAAAGTTTATTTATATATAAAAATAAAATATAGTATAATGATCATGAGATTTGAAAATATTACTATACTTTTATTTAGATTGATGAGCCATCTTCATCTCTGATTACATTATTTACAGTGAAATTATCGTCTCATTCATTTCTTTTTTTAGGGTAACACTGTCAGAGCAATGATATGGGATCATCTCATCCTAGCATTTGAAAATGTTCTCATACTAGGAAACACATGTCTCATTTCTAATGCAATGGTAAGGTTAGCACTAGAAAAATACAAGAAGTTTGATGGAGAACTTCAATGGACTTTATCTGGAACAACAAAAGTTGAAGCTGTTGATGAGCTATATCATGATATTATATTCAGCAAGCTTCAATTGTCTTCTTTTCCGGAGTTAGGAAGCTACATGGATGATAAAACTAAACAAATTAGTATGTTTTCTATCCTATATTAACATATATTATCATTATATAGTAAACATTCATACTATCTAAACTTGTAAATTTTTTTTTTTTTTTTTCACATAACTTCATTTATTAATATCCATATACATCCAATCAACTAAGAATTTTACATACATATATATCCTGTTCTTTATGTCACAAGAAAACAGTTTTCATTATATATACACTCTTGATTAAAGACTTTTTCCATATTCTTCTATCTATCTATTATTATTATTATTATTATTATTATTATTATTATTATTATTATTATAATTTCTACTGTTATTGTATATTGTTATTATTATTCTATTATTCTATATTTATGAAACACAGAACACATTTATATAGTTAGACATACATCATTAATTGATGGTCAATGTTCTATCATTTTAGGTTATATTGTAGTTGTAGTTGATGTGAAACCAAAGAGACCATTTTACACAAAAGCTGGAAACCTCACTACTGTGCAAGATATAGTCTTGATGGACAAAGAGTAAGTATATGTAAACTTTTATTTATACACATTATACATAAGACAGATTTAATTTTTTCTACATTTTCTCTTAAAGTCATCGCAGGATTAAGTACAATCTATTCATTTTTTATTTATGTTACAGATTTAATACTCTTAATTTAACAATGTGGTCATCCTTTACTGACAATAAGTGTCAACAAATAACTCATTTTGTATCTAAAACACCCGTGATCATTGCAACACAACTTCTCGTCACTTCATTCAATGGTATGTTTTTTTCTAGACTCAAATGAATAAAATCTGCAAGTCTCTTATAATTTTTATTTCTGTTATTACTACGACTTATAATTTCTGATATCTTTTATCAAATTATATCTTTTAGGTCTCTCTCTATCCACAACTTCAGACTCCTTTTTGTACATAAATCTTCCATTCGTTGAAGATAAAGAGTATCAAAAATGGTACAAAAATAAATATTAAATCATTTTGTTTGTGTGTTGCTTATATACTATGATTTTGATCTTTTTTGTTTAAGACTATTGACTTGGGATTTGTTTAATTGCAAGAGTACTGAATAAATATGCACTTAAAATATTCTACTTCATACTTTAATGAATATTTTTTTTTTTTATAAATATTAGCTATAGATCTTTTTGTTTAGAAATATATGATGGCAGTATTTTTAAATGCTATTTATTACTCATGCTATCTGAACTTTTATAGTAAATTTTTATTCTCAATAAGTTTCTAGAAACTTAGACTCATAATGAGTTTATGAGTTTTGTACTTCTTTGGATCATTCTTAGCTGAATAATTGTTCCTCTTTGCTGAATATCTTCCATATTATAAGAGCCATAGTATCTGTTAGCTTCATGATTTGATTATCACAGTTTAATATTTAGTTTTCCTTCTCTTTAATGTTCCTTTTCAATAAGCAGACTTCTTGTGAGATTAATATAACATGCTATTGCTATTGAACTTGTTCTTTGTGTGGAACTGAATAAATATTTCAACATCCCTGTACAGATTTTGATGTATAAACTCTAAAAATATTAGATTGAATGTCAGACAGGTAGCTAAGCGATAATTGCTAAAAATTGAATGTCACGTGACCGAGAATGCATTTTTTGTCCCATTTATCCATCTTGTATAGGATTTATACAAGTTGCTTAGATTGACTTCATGTTATAGTTTTGATTGAATTACATTTGTTTTAGAGTCTATTTACCTATAATGTGATACCATTTTTTTTAATATAATAAAGAACCATGTCAGAACATAACTCTTCTATTTCTAAGCTATAAACTAAGTTTTCCATCTTTAAACTTTATCTATACAATAACTATTTCATCTTCACACTTCATTCATAAACTATTATTTTTTCAAAGTTAACTCCACAAATTGTTTCATATAAGATAAACACACAACAGGATAATATATACTATACATAATAATTGCATTTTCGATTTTTTTTTTTTAAATTTCGAATTTATTACATGCTTCACTGCTTAACATTTTTATATATCTCATTACACACATTCTTCCTTATGAAATTATTGTCTTCTTTAAAACAGACATAGGTTATTATAATTGCAATACTTAATAAGCTTTTAAATAGAACCTCTCACTGGGAAAAAAAATTAAAAAAGAAAACTTTTTTTTTTTTTTTTTTTTCAATTCTTACTATTTTTTTTTTCAATTCTTACTATTTTTTATTTTTAATATATATATTGGTTTAATCCCCCCCCCCCCCCCCCTCCATTTTTTATTGTTGGAACAAAATATTGCATTTTATGTATAAGAAAAACATAATTATTTTCTAATCAATATACGAGCTTAACACATATTTCAGTTAATATATTTGTGTCATTACTCATGTTATTTGAACTTTTACAGTAAAATTTTATTCCCCATAAATGCCTTCTTCAAATTCTCTGAAGTTATTTATATACCACAGCTGTATCAATTTTTATTCCTAAAGCAATACATTATTTATCTATGATATGAATTAATCAATACATTTTATTGCAGTTTCATCAAACTCGGTTTTGGGTTAAAGGTTGTGCAACAGTGAACATGAATACCTCTCCATTTTGGTACATGAGTTGTAACCTTTGTTTTAGATCTTCTTGTGCCACAATTTCTGGAGAAAACTATGATTGCCACTATTGTAACACAACTAATGTAACAGCAATACCCAGGTTTCTCTCTCTCAATTTATATAAACCTTACTTATATACTCATAGAAGATAGTACTCCTATTGTTATTTTCAATACAGTCATCATTTTCCTGCTATAACAACTTAATAACATTCTCCCTTTTTAACCACACATCTACCATTTCAATTGATCCTTATTATTTTTTCATTAGAGCAAGAGCTGAAATTCGTATAGAGGATGAGACTGGAAGTTTACCAGCCTCAGTCCTGGGAGAAATAGCAGAAGATTATCTACAATGTTCAGCTTTTAAATTGATGGGAATTTCTAAAGGGGTCAACACCTTCTTTATGATCGTGCCATTTTTTATATGATGACGATCACTTACCTGTCTACAAATGTTTACACTTATGACTTGAAATCATTTTTTACAGAGAATCAATGATGGAAATATAAGGCTGAACATCGAAGATCGGAACATTTTCTACATAAAAGCGATTACGACGTCACATAGTCCAAGTGATCGTGGAAAAGTACAAGTGACAACTTCCTTGTCAGTTTATAAATTTGAAGTTGTTTCCCTTGAAAAATATGTCCCAAGTAAGTTCAAGTAACCTCATATAGTGACAACTGTTGATAGCTCTTTAGTAGTTCCAAACACAGCTGATGCAGTCACTACTGTTGGCCATTCTTCATCATCACCTCTAGCTAAAAGGACTTTATTCTCACTTGATGCTGCAATGTCGCCAACAAAAAAGAAATCGACTGATAAACTTGATTAGAATTTCTTGGGCAAGGCTCTTTTGTATTATGAACAATATATTTTTGATCTTTTGATTGCCACTGGTGCTGTATTTAAATGATGATGAAAAATCACTAGTTTGAACGTCTGAATTGGATTTATGTTTATGTGAAGTTTCATTTTAGAATTTCCCTGGTTACCATAAGTCTATTTAGCAAAACTCTCTGTGAACTACTTCTCTTTTGCACCAACTCATGATTATGGAAGTGTTAATTGTGAATGGGTTGCAATCCTGATTTTTCTTGTGTGAAGTGCTTTACACTGCATGCAACTGATTATTTTTAGTTCAATTGCTATGTTTGTAAGTTTTAATTCAATATTTAAAGTACTACAAAAACCGGCTATTATGTTTATGTGATGTTTTCATTTTAGAATTTTCCTGGTTACCAAAACTTTGGTATTATGTTTATGTGAAGTTTTCATTTTAGAATTTTCCTTGTTGCCAAAACTCTGGTTAGCAAAAAAACTCTATGAACTGCTTCTTTTGTGCACCAACTCATGATTATGGAAGTGTTAATTGTGAATGGGTTACAATCCAGATTTTTCTTGTGTGCAGTGCTTTACACTGTAGGCTATTGATTTTTTTTAGTTCAATTGCAATGTTTGTAAGTTTTAGTTCAATATTTAAAGTACTACAAAAACCACTTTCTATATAAATTTATAGTTATTTATTTCACCAGCATTGTTGGTTAGTTACATAATTTTGGATCATTACTTAAGCATGCAATATCATTGAATTACTTGAAATTCCAAAAAAGTTGTGTACATAGTAGCATGTAATCTATATAATTAACCTTATAAGTATATATCAAATAAAAGTTAACTTTTTATTAACATGTTTCCCGACATTAAAGTAATCAGTCAGCTTGAAAAACTAATCAATCGTAATTTATTTTCAATTTTAATTCACATCAAATTGAAACAATAGATTATGATCCAACATTCATGTTACTTAATATATACTCACAAATAACAATTTTTTTCATTACTCATTCCACGCGAATAAACACATATATAAATTGTTTAGTGCATGTAAATTCAACTAGTTAAACAATAAAATGGACAATTACAGCCCATATCCCTCCTCAATTTCGTTGATTTACACAGAGGCCGAGAGAGAGGCCGAGAGAGCCAAAAATCGTGAGGGAGGAAAGAAAAGAAGGGAAAATGGAAAGAAAAAGAGAAAAATAAAGGAAGGAAGCTATAAATCGGTCAAGCCATGGTTTTAAACATGTTGGGTGCTCGATTAATTTCTTCTTCTATTTTGAGGTAAAATTCGAAATATATTTTGTTTTATAGTTAAATTCTTGGGTTTATGATTTTGTAGATTATACTTGAAAAGTATGTCAAGAAAGTTGTTTCGTTGAGTATTTTGAGCTATTTATTCAAGTGGGTTAAAGGAAATGGTATTTGGATATTAGGGTTTTGATATATGTGAGGCTTAATTCAAAAATTTTAGAAAAATTGTTAATTTTATTGTTCTTTGTAGTTATTACATGATGTTAAGTTGGACTGGTCGTAAATTACCAAGTATTTACTTAACTTATGTTTGAGTTCTTAGTTTGAACAAATTTTGAGTTAATAACACTACAAGAAAAATGGCCTTTTGCAATATGCAAACGGCAACATTCGCTAATTGCATGTTACTAAAGGGGGTCACCGCAACATTCAGTGGTTGGATGTTGCCATTGGTTGATTTATTTGTCATTTAGCAACATTCAGCAAGTGAATGTAGCTAATTATAGCCTTTTGCAACATTCATTGAGCGTTGCCAAAAGGTTACTCTTTGGAAACGCTCATTGCGCATTGCCAAAAGGTTACCCTTTGGCAATGCGCATTGCGTGTTGCAAAAGGGTACCTTTCATAACGTTCACCTGAACGTTGCCAAAGGATACCTTTGGCAATGCCCAGTGTGCGTTTCCAAAGGGTACCCTTTGGCAACGTGCGCTGCGCGTTGCGAAAGGTACCTTTTGGCAACGCGCAATGAGCGTTGCCAAAGGGTAACCTTTTGGCAACGCTCAATGAACGTTGCTAAAGGGTTCAATTGGAGAAAAACTTCATATTATCTAAAATTATGGGACTAAATTACAAATTATTGGGGGCTAAATTGTAAATTTGAAAAGATAACAAAATCAAAAGATTTCACTTAAATCTAACCTAATCCAAACACTCACACCCGACATCTCTCTCTCGGCTCTCTCTTCCCATCGCAACTCTCACCTCCCTCACTCTCGAATTCCCTCTCGGCGACCGCAACCACAACCGCCAACCACCGTGATGTGATGCAGAACCCTCGACAATCGGAGTCATAGCAGACTTGACGGGAAAATATAAATATTCAAGCCAAAACAAGAATTCAGCAGGTTCGACGAGCTTTGAAGATCAAAACCGTGTCGAAAAGAACCGAAAATTATGCAGAAGGGCTATCACGGCCGTAACCAACATAAGTCACGGTCGTAACCAACATAAGTCCCGGTCGTAACCTCCCCTCGGGTTAAAATACAGAATTTCAAGATTTTCGATTTACGGCCGTAAATAAGGGATCACGGCCGTAACCTTAACCAGAAACACACTTACGGCCGTAAGTGTCATCTTTACGGCCGTAACGGATTAACGGATCAGATTTTTTCCAGATTTCGCATTATTTTATTTCCTTATCAGTTTTAGCTATTTTAGGTTTAATTAGAATTCTATTTTGAGTAAATTAGCGGTTAGGTTATTTTGCTTATTTATACGCTTTTTTCATTCATTGTAATTCAGATTTAAGACTTTGATTATTGAATAAAAGAGATTGAAGGTTTTTCAATAGTTTAATGTGTGGATTCACATTACAAACCCGAACTTATCAAGATTGATTATCTTGTGACGTTCATCCAGAACTTATCAAAGATTAACTATCTTTGTGGCGTTCAAATCAGAGACTTATCAAGGAGATTGGGCAAATCCTTGTGGCGTTTCGAAAGTCGTGGTTCTTTATTCCGCATCGTCCAGCCATCGCGTCGTGAATATCGGGTCATGATTCATCCGTCCAACCACAACCTGAGTTCGGAACTTTCCGGCGTTTCTTCCGCGCTTCGAACCTCATCATCTGGTATCAGAGCTGGACTCTGAATTCAGGTTTTTTTTTCTATCCAGTTTGATTTTTATGTTTATCATCGAGTCCCATAAAAATCATTCATATCTTGTTGTTGAGTCTTTCTTTTCTTGTTCTTCGTGCCAGTAAATTTTTTCTTTGTTTGATCCATATAAAAATCTAACAAAATTCAAAAGTGTTTGTTTTGCTTAATTCTTACCCGAATTAAGTTCCGTTTGTTTTATCGTGTTCGTTATCGAATTTTCGGATTTATAAAAAAAAAGAAATTTTTTTTTTATTATTTTATTTATTCCGAAAATTCATCCTAAAATTCAAAAAAAAAAAAAAAAAAGAGAGTCCATTCAAGAACCACTTTCTTGAATTTCTTGATCCTTTGTTTTCATTATTCTTTTTCTGTGTCCTTCCACATAAATTTTACAATGTCCAATTCCCATGAAAACGTCAAAGATCGTGTGTGGAGATTTTTGAATGAAGCTTTGATGAGGTTGGATAAACTAGATGAAAGGGAAGGGAAATTGAAAAAGGGGCGGTCTCAAGCAAATCGTAG
This sequence comes from Ligustrum vulgare, assembly GCA_963555705.1. Taxonomy (NCBI): domain Eukaryota; kingdom Viridiplantae; phylum Streptophyta; class Magnoliopsida; order Lamiales; family Oleaceae; genus Ligustrum; species Ligustrum vulgare. Next base: position 31,167,623 of record OY743173.1, read on the forward strand.
TGATTATAGGCGTGATCCTAAACCTAGGGATGGAATCGGGGTTAAGAGAGGAGCTGAGATTGATCCAAAAGCAATTTTGAAAATTCAAAAAGAAATTTATGAGGAAAGATTGAGGAGTGAACGGGAGGCAGAAAGAAAATATTTGGCTAAATTGCGAAAAAAGGAGGAGAAACGAAAGGCGGTGATTAAATGGCTAGAGGAGAGTGAAATACATGTTATAGTTGAGTCTCGGAATATGAATGTTGAAAAGAAGGAGGGAGGCTTGAAACATGAATTAGAAGTAGTTGAAGAGACCCCGAACTTTGTGGTAGGAGTTGAAAACGTGGAGTTATGTGAACGAACTCCAAAATATGACGAGGAATTAGAAGTTTGGGTAGAAGTTCAAATTTTGAGCTTTGAATTGGTAGATCCACATTTGAATACCGTTGGGGGAGTGCATGAAATTAGTGATAAAAATCTGGAGGTAGAAGATGTGGTCGAATTTGAAAGTAAAAATTTTGAAAATGTTGTTGAAAATGCAAAGGAAGAATGAGGTGAAGAGGAGGGCCTCGTGGTTCTTAAAAAAGAAGTGGAGATGGTGGTTTATCATGAATACAAGGATCCATACCTTGTACCTCATGAAGCTAACATGTCCCTCCCCATTCTACTTAATTCTTTCTTGCAGATTTCTTACACTTGGGGGCTTGAGTCACACCAATCATGGCAATTCAAGCTCGAGCTTCAATCCATTCATATAACCCAAGTTACAAAATACTATTGGTCATCCCACTGGCATGGAAACAATGATTTTCCGTTTGATCCAGGGGTTGCATTCATGAACAAAGCTATGATTCGGGACGAATTATCCTAAAGAAGGAGGGTATGATGTGATCCAGAACCCTCGACAATCGGAGTCATAGCAGGCTTGACGGGAAAATATAAATATTCAAGCCAAAACAAGAATTCAGCAGGTTCGACGAGCTTTGAAGATCAAAACCGTGTCGAAAAGAACCGAAAATTATGCAAAAGGACTGTCACGGCCGTAACCAACCCTCGGGTTAAAATACAGAATTTCAAGATTTTCGATTTACGGCCGTAAATAAGGGATCACGGCTGTAACCTTAACCAGAAACACACCTACGGCCGTAAGTGTTATCTTTACGGCCGTAACGGATTAACGGATCAGATTTTTTCCAGATTTCGCATTATTTTATTTCCTTATCAGTTTTAGCTATTTTAGGTTTAATTAGAATTCTATTTTGAGTAAATTAGCGGTTAGGTTATTTTGCTTATTTATACGCTTTTTTCATTCATTGTAATTCAGATTTAAGACTTTGATTATTGAATAAAAGAGATTGAATGTTTTTCAATTGTTTAATGTGTGGATTCACATTACAAACCCGAACTTATCAAGATTGATTATCTTGTAGCGTTCATCCAGAACTTATCAAAGATTAACTATCTTTGTGGCATTCAAATCAGAGACTTATCAAGGAGATTGGGCAAATCCTTGTGGCGTTTCGAAAGTCGTGGTTCTTTATTCCGCATCGTCCAGCCATCGCGTCGTGAATATCGGGTCATGATTCATCCGTCCAACCACAACCTGAGTTCGGAACTTTTCGGCGTTTCTTCCGCGCTTCGAACCTCATCACACCGGCATCACCTCGTCGGACTCCACCGGCGGTAAGAACCATTTTTTTCCCTTCTCGTCTACGCACACCGAACAGAGCGCAAAACCCCCACACTCCCTCGGCCGCTCACGATTTTACACACACAACACACCTTTTTACATGCACACACACGGAGTTATATGTATTGATGTATATATGTTGAATTGTATGTATCTATATTAACATTTTAGATTTTCACATTTGAGAGGAAGTCAAAATTCGAAATGTTTTGTTAGAGACTGGTATCAAATACTTGTTAGTGATTGTCTGTAAATACTAAATATGGCATCTTCTTTTTTTATTGATGAGAAAGAACTGTCAGTTTATAATTCTACATTTTTATTCTGACAAGTGTTGTAAGTTCATTGTTAAATTTGACTATGTTTATATCCAATAAATAGTAGTTAGGTACAAGGTTCCCTTCAACTACCTTCAGTAACTTCATTTGCTTAAAACGATTTATAGAAAAATGAAGTGCTGGAAAATAAAAGAAGAAATATATGGAAAGATGAAAATAACTTATATATCTTATATTCTTATCTAAGAGGCTTGAACCTTCAAAACTAAAAGAACAACGAAATCATGAATTTGAAGCTTTTATTATTTTTACCTATTCCTTTTTTGTCACCTATGACACCCTATAGAGAGAAACAGCCAAGCAAGTTATATAATGGCTACCTTTTCAATTGCTAAATTATCCTCAATGGAGTGGAATTTGGCATCTTATAGTTATGTACCATCTCCAACATGTCTGTCGCTTAACCGAGTCTTGGATGATCAATTCTCTGTCTGTGAACTTAAGAGTCCTTTCCCAGCTTCCAATTTGCTTTGATGATATTTTACTAGGTCAAGCTTCTGGTATTAGAATAGATGCCCCCATTTCTCTGGCCTATTTGCGTTAACCTATGCTTGATGAAGCAGCTCGTTCTTTTGAATGTGAAAAATGATTGTTGATCAGGAGTTGACCTTATGGATATACATCCACATATCATCATGTGTCTTGAACATTTTGTATCTCTTACTCGAAGGTTGCTATTTTACGGGTTTGTAAATATGGTAGGAACGTACCAACAAATTATGCCTTATTCCCAATAAATTTAGGCTCAGTTACATCAGTTCCTTTCCACTCTGTTCATTGCTAGATCTAGTGGGAGTTCTGAAGCAACTAGACCCTTAAAAATCACAACAAGCAATATTAATTATGATCTAACCCTCTAACTTTCTCTATGAAAACCCCAGAGACATCTTCTGGTCATTGCAAAACCGCAACTCAACCACCTAAGTCATTGTTCCCTTAATATATCTTCAATTTGTGCCACCTCCTCTTGTTGGCATTTATTCTCATTACCTTAGTGTTTGAATATGATTGCACCTCCACCTTAGCATCTTCATTCGGTACATTAATCCTTGAATATATTAACCTTTAACATCCCAACACTCGTAACCACAAAGAATTAGACTGACGTAGAACTTGCATTTTAACATGGATGATATCTTCCTATCACATATAATTCCCATTGCACATCTCCATTTCATCCAACCCACCCTAATCCTATGCATTACATCCCGATGAAAGGAGAGTTACATATAAGAAAATGGATGAACTCATGACATTGCTCCTTTATTTTTTGCCAAAAAAATCTACTTTTGATATATTTCATGCCCTGCATCACTTTTACTGTTTTACATTTAATTCTTTGCTGATCTTGTAATCAGAATGAAGTCCTGCAAAGCAAAAGGCATATCGCACTAATTTCAATTATTAACTATTATTCGGAGTTGATTGATATGGTTGTGGAATCTTATAGAATCTTTGTGGAATGATTACTTATGTCTTTTATTCATTTATGGGATTTGTAATATGGTTTTTAATTGCTTTGTCTAGAGCCTCCTCAAACTTTTGTGAAGTACTTAATATGGCACCTGACCATGTCACCTCGTTCGGCTTCATCTAGGAATCTTGTAGGCGTGAACTCTGTAGATGATGGTGAGGATGTTACTAATAATTTCTTTGAAAACTTCTGTATGGTCTCTGGAAGTCATGCCTCGACCTTGGATAGGTTATATATATGGGAGAAGAAGCTTTATGACGAAGTTAAGGTACGTTCAAAGTTTGAATTTGCAGTAGTACGTATAATTACTTTTTTTTGGCAGGCGATGGGAATTACTTTCTGCGGTTTGAGTTTTACACTTGTACTGGACTTTCTTATATTCTTTTTGCAGTACGTAATTGTCATGCGGTTCTGGATGTAGTGTTACTTAACAATTGGTTTCTCAAATGAAAAATTGGCAGATAATAGGAAAAAGTATGAAGCTCATATTTCAAGATTCCCTGCGATTTCTCGTTTGCATGAATGAGTATGTTTCAGTATTGTTCTTGCTTTACTCATTTGAGCTAGTATTTGCACAGTTGGATGGTATTTTCCCGTTCAATTGTATCTGTGACAGAAACTACTCAACTGTAACTCTTTATTTGCTACTTCAACGTATGGACACGAACTGACAATTTTCTTAATGTATGGTAGACTGGTGATTATGTTCCACTGATTTTGGGTCGATATACTTCTAAAGTTTGAGTTTTCATGTACCTGACAAGGAAAACAATATGTTTCAGAAGTTTGATAATTTATTTGCTTAATTTTTATCTTAAAATGAGTAGAGAGAATCAACTGATACGTGATACTCCCTTTTCAGGCTGCTCAGGTGCTTAGAAGTAATTTCAATCAAAAGTTTAAAGTGCTTAGACAACAAGAATAACAAGGAATGAAAACTGACAAAACACGTGTTATAGTCAACGATCTGCACTCAAGAATTATAGTTGCAATTCACGGAATTGACTCAATATCAAAGAAAATAGAAGAAATTAGAGATTCTGAGCTTCAGCCACAACGTGAAGAGTTAATTGACGGGTATGTACTTATCATTGGATTTTGCTGTTTATTTGATTAATTAGTCACTGAGATTCGTCAGGAATACTTAACATTAATTCAGAACTTTATAAATTTGGAATCATCCAAGTAGAACTACAGAAACACAGGATATGTCTTCTAACATAGAGGAGCTCTATTTATGAGTCCAGACTTTTTATCACATGCAATTAATTGTTAGGATAATCTTACAATAACAAGCATGCCTGAGCTTAAAAGTTACTAAAAATTCACTTTCAAGTAGTTTTTTGTTTCCAAACATTTGAGACAAGTTTCCCTTTTTTTCTTAATAAAAGTTTGTTTATTTTCACATCTCAGCATAAAGTTGATTTAAAATAAGTGACATGCTTAACTTCGACCAATTAAAATTATTTACTTTTACGTAAACGTAAAAGTAATATTTATTTTAAGCTTAGCCAACATGCACCAACCCGGGCATGTCTTAGTAAATGAGTGGCTCTGTGATCACTATCAATCCTCTGCCTTATTTTAACATTTTGCTGTTTGCATACACAATCACTTCTAACTATTTTGGAAGTGTTGATTGATAAGAAAACTACTATCTTGTTGATTCTTTCCTAATTTCATGTTTATACCGTAAAAATTGACGACGTTCCCTAAATTTAGGGAATTTTTACATGGCTTTGCTTATTGATTTCATATGCTTTACTCTTCTTGTTACTGATAGACTGAGGAGAATGTGGAACATGATGTTTAAATGCCACAAGCTTCAGTTTCACATCATATTAGTATCTCGGGCCCCTCGAAGAACAAAGTTTTCTGTACAGTCGGATTCCCGAAAACAGATTACTATCTATCTCGAAAATGAACTGAACTCTCTAATGTTGAGCTTCACAAAATGGATTGGTGCCCAGAAAGTATACGTGGAATCTATAGATAAGTGGTTGTTCAAGTGCGTCTCTCTTCCACAGATCGAGAAAAAAAAAACAAAAGATGAGGGCCCCACCTATAAGAAACTGCGGCCCGCCCATATATATCATGTGTGGTACTTGGTTGGAGATGATTGACAAATTGTCTACTCAAGATGTCATGGAATCTATATCAAACACTTGGCAGCTGAAGTTGCCCACTTTTTACCGCTTCCAGAGAAGAACCAAAGCAAGGGTGCAAATAACTCTCATTTGAGTACCTTCCAAGCTGGAACCAATGATGACAATTCAGGTATTAATATGTTGAGATTTATTGGGTTCAATCCATTAATTTTAATAGTTCTCTTAGCGATATATGGCTGTCTCTGAACATGATTTTTCAGGTTGTACAGTTTACACCATGATCACTTTGTAGTTTGAATTGACTTGATTGTAGTTTGATTATGAATTAGTTTTTAGTTTGATCTTTTAAAGTATTATGGTGGTTGTGATATCCCTTTACAGGTTGGTTAAGTCCAATTTATAAGGGAGATTTTGTCCAAATTTCTGTAAAGTTTTACAAAAGAAAATGATAATTTTAATATTTAGTATAATTTATTTCTACATTTTTGCATTCAGTGCAGTTGTAGTCCTGATGATTACACTTTTATAATGTTTTTGCAAGTAAAAGTCAATTTTGTAGTTATCTCACAAAATGGTTGTCATGGGCATAGTTCGAGCTAGACTTTAGAAGCCAGGGAAGTACTCATCTTCAATGATGATTCGTGTTGAGAATGGTTATAGTAGCTCCTTTTTGTATGGTTGTTGGTCTGCTAGAGATACTATTGCAATTTAGAGGGATAGTAAATATCAAACTTTAGATGTGTAATCAAATAGGTGAAAAACCTATATTGCAGATTTTGTTTTAATGTAGGAGAACAAATTACCATAATTTTTGCTAAGTATTTATTTTGAATAATTGATTTATTTTTATAACACGCGTGTTTCATATATTACATATTACATATATGTTTGAGAAATTTGTTGGTTATCTGTGGAATTATCTATATTGATTTACAAAAATAAAAAAAAAATGTTAAAGATCAAGGGCAACGCGCAAAGAGTGTTGCCAAAAGTATCAACGGCATCATGCAAAGAGTGTTTCCAAAAGTATCAACGACAACGCGCAACGAGTGCTGCAAAAAGTATCAACGGCAACACGCAATGAGTGTTGCCAAAAGTATCTACCTCAACACACAAAGAACGTTGCTAAAGGTGTACCACAACACGCAATGAACGTTGCCAAAAGTATAAATGGCAACGCGCAATGATGTTGCCAAAGGTCTACAACAACGCGTAGTGAACGTTGCCAAAGGTCTACCGCAACGTGCAATCCATCATTTTGCAACACGCAATGAACGTTGCCGTATCCTTTCCCTCTACGGCAATACTGCGATTTGCAACATGCACATGAACGTTGCAAAAGGCCTATGACAACATTTTTTGCGCGTTGCTGTAGGCTATTTTTGTTGTAGTGTAAGGAAGGGGTTTTTGATAAGAATTATTTATTCAATTAAAGATGGTTGAAATGAGAAATGGGAATATTTTTTGACATGAAATCTTGTCAAATCTCGTTGGGATAATCTAGACAAATTAGTATTCACAAGTCAGGGAAGTAGAGTTATTTGGAAATTAAGTGAAATTATGTTTTAGATTAGTTAAAGGAGATGATAATGTTAAGTATTAGTTTATATGCTTAATGATGGATATATATTTTTTATTTGGACATTGAATATGAGTTCTAGTTGAGAAATCACTTGTAATTCAATATGGTTGGAATTGAAATGGAGTGTATGTGATTATTTTCATAAAATAAGTTTGTTATTTATTTATTTCAGTTCTAAGGTTTAAACGAAATAATTATTTATTGCAGTTCTTATAGTAAATCTTATAAGTTACAAAGTTACTTATTTCAGCTGGTTAAGTTACACAACATGATTTTTATAGTAAATTAGATATTTATAAATATACATTTTAATTATAAATTCAGTTCAATTTAATCAGGCCTTGGCAAATGTTATATCAGTTTTAGGTAATTCAGTATATGTAAAGTTATTTTAAAACAACCAAAAAGTACCTAGGTGATCTTACCTGCTCTGCACTAATGTGAATCCGTTTCCACAGTCTATGACCAGATATGGAGATTTTACCCGCTCTGCACTGATGTGAATCTGTTTACACAGTATATGAGCAGATAAGATGATTTTACCCGCTCTTCACTGTTGTGAATCCGTTTCCACAGTGTATGATCAGATATGTTATTTTACCCGCTTTGCACTGGTGTGAATTCGCTTCAACAAACTTCATTTTATCAAATTCCAGTTAATAGAATCCAGTTTTAGTTTATTTAGTTTACAGAATAAGGAGTTCAGCTTAGAGTAATGTGAAATTATAGTTTATTCTGATTTTTCATGATATCAGATTTTATATATACTAAGTGCTTTAAACATGCTCATCTAGAATAAAGAATAAAAGATTTTATGATTTCGGCATGTTTCAGTCTTAGAAGCAATTATCAAAATGTAGAATTTCCTAAAGTTGAAATGGAATAAATAAGATTGATTTGTAAATATGTATTTTACAAGAAAATTATTCTTATTTTCAAATTATCAACTCACTAAACTCACATTTTCCCTATGTTTTCTTATAGAATGAAGGTAAACTTGAGTTAAGAAGAAGTTGGAGCATGTTGATCTGCCATGTTATGTCATAGACCTAGTGAGAGAGCGTGATTTATGTGATTAAGTTATTGTCTAAGTCTCTAAGCTCATGGGTTTATTGCATTTTCTTAGATTTATATTCATTTGGGTTATTTATATATATTTATAAAGGAGTAGACTAAGAATTTCTTGTTATTTGATTACGCCACTTGCCATGCTTTAATGATTTAGGAAGTACTATAAATATTTATGCACTATTGTTTTGAGGATTTTTTTTTTTTTTTTTTTTTTTTTTTTTTTTTTTTTAAATTTTTTTTTATACAGGTTGGTTAGGTAAATATTACAGTGGAGACTTTGTCAAATTTTTTAGAAATCATACAGGATTGAAATTATCTTAAGAGATATTTTGAAAGATAAGAAAAGTCAAGGTTGCCTTAATGGTAGGTCCAACCTCTAGCTGGTAGCTGTCATCAGAACATGTCACGTTCTGGGTCCAGTAGGGCGATCTGAGACGGGTCGTGACAGCTTCACTTATGCTCGGCGGAAAAAAAGGGGTGCATCCAACCGTGAACAACTAATCTGCATTCTAGAGGCTTCTGCTAGCTCTTACTTCCAGAGATTTCCAAATCAGTTAGAGGGTTCAGTTAGAAGGTGAAATAAGTAATATTGTAGATAGTAATTTAGCTATAAATAACTGTGAAATACTAATAACAAGGCATTCTGAAATTTGAGAATTGCTTAGTATTTATGGAGAGACCAGGCCTTTTGAATAGCCTTAGAATTTGTTCTTTTCAGCCATTTAATGAATGTCATTGTTTTACTTAGTCTATTTTATATCTTCTTATAATCCTTCTAGTTAATATATCCGTTTCCTTTCCACTGTGATATTTTTCATTTGACAACTTCTACTTCCTTTAATTAAGAAGGCGTTGGAGTACAATTGGAATACAAGTTCGAAATCCCATCAATTTTGTATCAGAGAAGGTTACTGGGTAGAATGACAGTCATGGAACAAGTAGGAGTTTTGGAAGCAAGGATGGAGGGAATGCAATTAGAGCTTCATGAAGAATTTGGTGCCATGAAAATTGAAATTCAACGGGACACGTCTGCAATGATGGAAAATTTAGAATTCATGATTAAAAAAATGGAGGCAAGTGATCGAGGGCAGCAAGAGAAAGGAGGTAGCTCCTACCCACCAGACAACCGGACTCAGGAGGACAAACCACTCAATGAATAGGATAAGGGAGACTTCATTGAATTAATGATGCGACGAGAAGACTCAGGAAGAATGGAGAATCGTGGGGACGATTGGAGATGCCAGTGTTTGACGGAGATAATTCTGATGGCTGGATTTTTAGAATGGAAAGGTATTTCAACCTAAATCATTTCGCGAGCCAAGAGAAAGTAGAAGATGCAGCAGTTTGTTTGGAAGGAGAAGCCCTAGTATGGTACCAGTGGGAAGATGGTTGGCAACCCCTAAGGACATGGGAAGATTTGAAAATATTGTTGTTAAACATATTTAGGCCATCACAAGAAGGCATCGGTCTGGAAATTTTTTTGGCATTAAAGCAGGAATGAACGGTGAAGGAATATAGAAGGATGTTTGAAATGCTAACTACTCCCTTGCCGAAGATTTCAGAAGCAGTTTCATTAATGGGTTGAAGCCTGTGATAAGAGCGGAAGTAAGGATGCTTAAAACCCCAGGGCTAGGTCATGATTATGGAGATGGACCAAAGGGTTGAAGATCGAAATGATTCGTTGAAAAGAGACCAAGTTGCCATTGGGCCGTATAGGCCAAAAATTACTTGGGGAACGCTCACCATGTGGTTTAATGTTGGAGAATTAGTTGTATTACAAGGGGATCCTAGCTTTGATAAAATGCAGGTGCCATTAAAATCAATGGTGAAATCATTTAAAGACGGAGAACGAGGGATGTTGTTGGAATTAGGAAGTATTAAAATAGAACCAGAAGTGACTGAAACCAAGGTTCCCAATTCCTTGGAATAACTATTGGACCAATAGTTCGTGATATTTGATTGGCCAAATGAGGTGCCTCCACCAAGAGCACAAGATCATGTTATTACTATGTAACTAGGGTTTGTTCCAGTTAACGTGAGGCCATATAGATATCCTTATGCTCAGAAAAATGAAATTGAGAAGCTGGTCCGTGAAATGCTTACTGCAGGAATTATATTACCCAGTCTCGGCCCTTTTTCAACTCTGGTTCTGCTGGTTAAAAAGAAAGATGGTAGTCGGCGATTCTGTGTGGACTATCAAGCCCTCAACAAGGTAACTATTCTCGATCATTTTCCTATTCCTATAATAGACGATTTATTGGATGAAGTGCATGGGGCTAGGGTGTTTTCAAAATTAGATTTAAAATCTGGTTATCGTCAAATAAGGGTAAGACCTGAAGAAGATATTCTACAGACAACCTTTCGCACTCACGAAGGACACTATGAATTCTTAGTCATGTCTTTTGGCTTGACAAACTTCCCCGCCACCTTATAGTATTTGATGAATGAAATCTTTCGATCATTTAAGGAAGTTCCTGCTTGTATTTTTTTGATGACATACTAGTCAACAAGAAGTCAATGGAGGAGCATCAAGGACATCTAAGCACTGTAATGGGTATCTTATGGGAACAACAACTGTATGACAACAGAAAGAAGTGGCCTAGACCTAAGAATTTGAAGGAGCTTAGGGGATTTCTAGGCCTCACTAGTATTATCAGCGCTTTGTAGCAGGATATAGCCAAGGTCGCTTGGCCATTGACAGAATTATTCAAGAAGAACGGGTTCAACAGGAGTGAAAAAGCAGAAGAGGCATTCCAAGACCTTAAGGCAGCCATGACATAAGTACCAGTACTAGCCTTACCAGACTTTTCTCGAGAATTTGTGGTTGAAACTGATGCTTCAGACCAAAGATTGGGAATGGTATTAATGTAGCAACATCATACAATTGCTTGTTTCAGCCGTGTTCTACCTCAGAATGCAAGAATGGTTAGTGAGGAACACCAAAAGTGATTGACTAAACTGTTGGGTTTCCACTTTGATATTCAGTATCATCCAGGCTTGGAAAATAGGCCCACAGATGCGCTATCAAGAGTCCAGCCTACCCTTAAGCAGTTGTCTCTAACATGCCTTAAGAGTATCCAGCTAGCTGACATCAAGAAGGAGGTTGAAGAAGATGAAACTTTGGGAAGAGTTATTGCAGATTTATAGCTGGGCACAGTAACCTTACTGGCTATTCACTTGTGGATCCAATTCTGCACTACCGCGAAGAATTATCTTAATTAAAAATTCCCTATTATCAGACTTATGTTACAAGAGTGCCATGGCAGTAAAATTGGCGGCCATTCAAAGTTCCTCAGGACGTTCAAGAGGATTGCTAGAGAGGTATGTTGACCAGGGATGAAGAAGATGATAAGAGATTATTTGGTTAATTGTGGGGTTTGTCAGCAACATAAGTATGAAGCTATCTCCCAAGGACTGTTACTGTCCCTTCCAATTCCAAAATAAATTTGGGAAGACACAACCTTGGATTTCGTCGAGGGTCTACCTCGTTCGGGAGGCTTGGATACTATTCTTGTTGTTGTGGATCGCTTAAGCAAATATGGACACTTCATCGGGTTATCTCATCCCTTTACTACCCCATTTGTCGCACAGGTGTTTAAAAAGGAAATAGTGCATCTGTTACAAACTGACGGCTGAACAGAAGTGGTAAATAGATGTCTTGAAACCTACTTACGATGTTTCTCCTCCAGTAAACCAATGGTATGGAGTCAATTTTTACCTTAGGCTGAATTTTGGTACAATACCTCCTTCCATACCGCAACTAAGCACACCCCCTTCTAGATCTTTTATGGTCGCGACCCTCCAAAACTACTTGCTTTTGAAAGATGTCTCACATCTAACTCCAAGGTTGAGAAGCTTTTGGAAAATCATGATGAAATGTTGAGAGAGTTACAGATTCAACTTTCTAAAGCACAATTGAGAATGATGCAGTTTGCGGATGAGAATCATAGGGACCTTCAATTCAAGGTTGGGGATTTTGTTTATCTCAAACTCCGTTCATATCACTAGCATTCTGTGGCTAAGCGCAAGTACCACAAACTATCCCCTAGATACTATGGTCCATTTGAAGTAGAATCGAGAGTGGGACAGGTTGCCTACAGATAGAAACTTCCGCCATTAGCAACCATCCACCCAGTCTTCGACATTTCCCAACTCCGTCCTGCCCTGGGAAATGTACAATCGGTGACTCCCGTTCCACCCCAGCTAACGAATACTGGGGAATTATTCTAACTCCAGAAGTTGTATTGGGGGTGCGGCCGAATTCGTCTAGCACTGATCTGGCTGAACCTGATATTCTAATCAAGTGGAAGGATCTTCTTGATTTTGAAGCTATTTGGGAACCATTTCATACTATCAGAACATAGTTCCCTGATTCCACCTCGAGGACAAGGTGGATTTGAGAATTGTTTAGTCTTTATGGAGAGACAAGGCCTCTCGAATAGCCTTGGAATTTGTTGTTTTCAGTGGTTTAATGAATATCATTTTTATATCCTTGCAGTCAATATATTGGTTTCCTTTCCTATGTGATATATTTCATTTGATAGCTTCTTCATCCTTTAATTGAGAAGGCATTGGAGTATAATTGTAATTTAGGTTGAGGATCCCATCATATTAATTTGCACACAGAAACATAGGCATTGAAGAAATAAAAAAATAAATAAAATAACGATATTCTATTTTTGTAACTTTTTTTTGAACAAACAGAACACCCTGATAATGGTACATGTTGAGGAAGCTTGAAAAACCAATCATCCATGCCATCTACCATTCAACGTCGGGACCAAATTTGATTTGGCAATTTAAATCCAGCATGACAAGCACTCCAAGGTCTGTCTCCACCCCCTGGTGTAGGAGTAGGATAATTAAACAACTGCGGGCAAAGTAGAGAGTAGGAATAACTCTAACATCGAGGTTGTTAAACCGTTTAGAAAGAGCTAGGGCACCCAAGTTCTCTCGGAATAAGAATCAAATCCGCTTGCAGAAGAGATTTTCCATACCTTTGCTTTCAGAAACATAAAGCTGGATACCATCTTTGTTGAAACAGTAAGATAAAGTGGCACCGTGACTATCAGCCTCTCTCTAAAGCCATATTCCCTGTCAATATACAACATATATAATTCTAAGATGGTAAATCAGAGAAAAAAAATCCCCCCATATTCTATTTAAAAGTTCTATAAATATGATGAAAAACCTTATCACCACCATCGATAGCATGAATAAATGCGTGTCAACTATTCCAGAAGCAGGTGATAATAAAGATTTAACACTTTGCAATTATGGTTCCATGACAGTCTATTAGCTAGCTTTACTACTTCCATCCCATTTTCAACTCCTCGAGTTATCAGTCCATTCAGTAGCAACTACAAGCTTTTCAATTTCTTTATGAGGAATGTCATGTTGTTTGCAATACTTGTAAAGTAATTGTCACAAAAGTGCCAACAATAGAAAATCTGTAATCCAAGAAAAATGGATCAACGAAACGTTGTAACGTCTCTATTTATAAACAATCGTTTACAAAAGTTTTACCAAAATGAGACTCATTATACGACTTCAGAACCTTCCAAACTCATTCTTTTAACAGACTTCACATTGCATTAGTCAATTATTCAATAACGATCAAGTTCTTATAAAAAAAATACTTAACAAACAACAGGTATTTAAACTCATGTCTTACTAAGCTTATAGATTCTACTAATAAGAAAATAGTTGAGTTCTAATTTTTATTAGAAAAAGGTTAGAAATAATTAATTATAAGTAGCAAAAATCCCGCCTAAGTGTGCAGCTTGATCAATTAAAATACGAAAAATAGTATCAACGAAAGGAAAAAAAAAATGATAACCTTGAGAGAATTAGGAGGGTAATAGATGCCAGGATGAACTAGTTCACAGTTGCGACAACTGGTTTAGTCCCAAAAGTAGGTACAGATTCTAACACAATATCTTCTCTACCATGGTTCATTACAAGCTCTCTGTATTACATATAGTTTTAGGAGGACATTAATCAAGTCGACCAATCCGAGATTGTGGTATAGTAGACCAAGTATCTATTGACAACACATTAGGTCTACCACTATTCTGAACCATTTGGGGGTACCCACTTTTTATTTGCTCGTGTTGAGGATGCGTCATCATCCATTGTTCCTTAAACTTCAGGAACTGTAAATTCAAAATAGAAGAAAAAGCTCAGTATATGCGTAAAATCGTCCAAAGAATCATCCAAACAACGTATATATATAATATGAATTTTGTTTCAAATTGCTCAAGATTTACTTGAGTGGCTTGCAAATGTTGAAATGAGAGGTGGGTACTGTTGGGGAAAAACCCATAACCTCGACTTAGGTTGTTGTGGGTCTCCATGGACTAGTCCGACAATGGACCAGTGCCACTGATCTTGCCGAAAACAGTGTCTTTGGGAAGCATCTTCCACAATGCAATTGTGGTTTTTCCAGGCTTCCACTCCACTGTAAACCATAGCCAGTCACCGAATTATTCGTAAGTGGTCTTAAGTTTTGACCCGTGTCCCGACTCGGGTCCACCACTCCATCACTACCGCCATTGCTTTCTGCCATGGAATTAAAGTGGTTTAGCAGGTACGCATCCAATTCCAAAAACTACAGTTTGAAAGAAATCTATATATTGCATGCATTGATTAAATAGGTTCTAATGCAAAAACACTCACTCATTCGCTGGTAAAAATATTGACATGAAAAATAGGATGTAATAACAATTTTAAAGAATAATAATGCAGAATACCATAATTAAATTTTATGATTTACAAAGACATCAAATAATTCAACATCATCTAAATAAATAAATAAAACTTTGATTTGCAAAACAATTCTAACTAAATATTGAAAGAAAAATTTTGTTTTCATCATCCAGCGACACGGACTCTGCCTGCAGTTTCAACCTAGAACTTCAATCGATCAAGCATCTGTAAAATATTTTAAAATATGGAATGAGTATACGAATATACTCAGTATAGATCTTATACAAGTATTTTCACAATTATATATAAAAGCAAGTAAATTACGCAAATAATAGCCTTGTGGCTAAAATATTTTAAATTATGGAATGAGGATAGAAACTTAACCATCTTATTCTCGACTTTGGTCATACCTATTCTCAATCTCTAGTCAGAGTATGGCCCTGTGGCTAATTTCGGTAGATATACATAATAGCCTTTGATATTATCTACAAGATCTTCATTACTATTAATTCGGATCACATAATAGAGCATAAATTACTCAAACTTAAAACATTAAAGAGTAGGCACATAGAGAAATTCATGCCTTGGTCATTAAAATGGTAGTATAATTGAGCAACAACGACAAGAAATTATTGCCAAACAAATTTCGAGTGCGTCAAAAAAACTCTAAATTCTTTTCCCATCTTTGTTTTTTATTTTCTTTCTCCTCTCTGTAATTCGGCTCTTTCTCTCCAATCTCCATGTATTTCATTTTGTCTATCACATTGGTGTGAAAAAAAATGCAAAAATTATGTTACCTTAAGGACTTAGCTGTTTGCACGAATTTCACTCCAAATTTTATTATTTAAAGTCACCAGCCAAATGAATCTCGAGTGCGTCGAAGAAACTTTAAATTCTTTTCCTCTCTCTAATTTTTATTTTCTTTCTTTTCTCTCTAATTCGTTTTTTTCTCTCCGTGTATTTCTTTTTTTTCTATCACAATGGTGTGAAAAAAAAGCATAAATTTGTGACTTTAAATATTAATTGGAGCGAAATTCATAATAGGACTCTATTTTAATTTTAATTCGACTTCTAAAAAACAACCAGCAATGCATATAAAGCATATTTGAGAGAATTCCAAATTGCATTAGAATGATATTCTAATATTGATATGTGCAAATTATTCAAGTTTCATAAAAGTACTAATCTGATAACTCATGAAAGCAAACAATTCAATAATTCATTAATATTAAAATAATTCGATAATTAATTTAAGAGATTTCTAAAATAAATCTATTAAATAATAATTTTGCACAAAACATGTAATAACATTTATTTTTGGATTATAAGCAAAAAGTTCCCTAGAAAATTTGGGGTATTAGAACAACTCAATCTTGATATGAACGTAGCTAAGGATCAAAGATTTCTGCAAGTACATGCATTAGATAAATTCTGCATCCGGGCATCTGAGAATGCTTCAATCTATAAAAGATCAAACCAAAAAGTGGGATGACCAACATATTAAGAAAAGAGAATTTCAGGTGAGAAAGCAATTACTCTTATACAATTCATGTTTGAACCGATTTCCACGAAAATTAAGGTCTAGATGGTTAGGCCAATTTACTATTGCAAAGGTCTTTCCGTGTGGCACATATGAGCTTCATCATCAAAAGAAAGGATACTTCAAAGTCAATGGGCATAGAATTAAACACTACTTCAAGATTTAGTTCCTGACACAGAAGTCATTCATCGAACTTGCCATCCCAGAATAATCAACACCAAAGTTGAACTCTAAACTATAAATCAAGGGCTTCTTGGAAGGAAACCCAATCTTTCTTCCTTCATTTCAATTATTTAGATATTTAGTTATAAGTTTTGATTTCATCTCCTAATGATTTTTACTTGTTATCGTAGGTTTTTGATCAAGTTTGAAGGTGAAAATCATGCTCGTAGGATATTTGAAGTTAGAAATAGTTTGTAGGGGTACTAAGGTTTTAAACAAAATCAGGGTGCTGTGGAAGCAACAGCTATGCGCTGCGTTCCATAGTTTTTACCAGATAGGCAGTGCCTAGGTGCTGCATTTCCAAACTTTTTACGGATTTATAGCACCAAGGCTCTACAATCACATCTCTGATATTAAAAAAAAAATATTGGTTTTCTTTCTTTTAAGCCACTTCTTCCCCCCAAAACTATATCTCTTTCACAAACCCTAACACTCTTCGAATTCCTTCTCTCTAGAAAAAAGAAATCATTCTCTTCTAATTACTTTCCAATATAAATTGTCAAAGTCCTAATAGCTTTCAACTTTCATCTATTATTAATTACTACAACTCTTTCAACAAAAACAACAAAAATTTATTACATATTATTATTGAGTTGTCTAACATAGATTGGAAGCAACCATATCAAAAAAAGAAGTGCACAAGGTAAAATCCATATTTTTTAATTCTCTTAAATTTCCTTCATGCAATTGGTAAGAATGAGTATTGATTAATTCAATTGAATTAATGCAAGGTTTGTTTGCAGAGAATGTTGAATTGCTGGAAATTGTTGAATGTGCATATAAAGTATTTGTAAAATCTTCCAACTCCAAATAGTGTGGAAAAGATTGTTAGTAGATTTTGGTGAATTGTTGAAAATTATTGGTAGTCGACACCAGTGTTTATCACATTACTTGAGTTAAATTCTTAAAAAATCCCTAAGACGCACATAAGATGTTTGATAAATTGCCTAAGTTCAAGTGATAGAATTTTTTTTTTTTTGCTTGTAGTTATATTTTTGGTGCACATTAGGTGATTTTGAGAAGGCTTAGAGATGATGCTTATGTTGCTTGTGACTATATTGGGTTTAGTGTTTGTTGCTGCAAATCATTATCACTATACTGTAACCTATTGGGATAGTTTGATTGCGCGAATGAAAACAATACAAATGACTCCCAAACGTGCACGAAATACAACTTCAAGTTCGAGCTCTTTTGATAACAGGAAATTCGTAAGTGCACTGGCCGTTGAGAGATAAAATACTTGGTAGTGTATAAGAATTGTATTCCAGAGGGAGACTTTGAAAATTATATGCAACATCATATTCAATCGTGGGGATGGAATTTATTTACCAAACAACCAAAAGGTGCATTAATACTAGTGGTGAGAGAATTCTATGCAAATGCAAAAGAGAATAAAGATTTTAGGGTACTTGTGAGAGATAGATGGATTTCTTTTGATAGAATGTCAATCAATAGGTTCTATGACCTTCCTAACATGGAACATGATGGATATTCAAGATATCACAATGAAGGAGTTGATCCACATGAAATAATTCGTTGCTTTTTCCTAGTACTAACTTGAAGACAATTACTAGATATATGATTAACATTCCATCCTCAGGTCGGAAATATGAAATGATAGGGTAAAACTACTTCATTCTGGGAAAAACTTATTCCAAGCAGTAATGTGAGTGAAGTCACAAAGGAACGTGCAATTCTAAATTATGCTGCTCAAATGGGCCTTTCGATAGACATGGGTTAAGTTATACAACATTTTAAACACCTTGAAGGGCTCCACTACAGGTAGTTAGAGTCACCCATCATTGATCGATGATATGTGTATTGCAGGGGATGTTGCAACTTACCCAAATGCGGAAGTAATACATCCAAAGCTACCCCTCACATGTGATCGAACTTTTAAGTTCAGGACACAGGAAGGTTCATCACGCAGATCTGATCAAGTAACAAAAGACCAACCCAAATAGTCTCATCCACCACCACC
This sequence comes from Ligustrum vulgare, assembly GCA_963555705.1. Lineage (NCBI taxonomy): Eukaryota > Viridiplantae > Streptophyta > Magnoliopsida > Lamiales > Oleaceae > Ligustrum > Ligustrum vulgare. The sequence continues at coordinate 31,186,316 of OY743173.1, forward strand.
TTCAATGACCCTAGCATGGATTTCACAAGCCAGTTACAAGTGATGCTGGCTCAAATAAGACAAATGCAGCATCAAATGCATGAGCAACTAATTCCAGACTAAACATCGAACTAGCATGTGATGCACCAATTTGATTATCAAGTGCAATTTAACAATAATTTTGTGTTTGTACTCTCCCAATATGGCCTCAACTTAGGACATGACGCCTCTCAGGCTCCAGCTTTTACTCCATATCCACCACCCCCCATTAGGACGGAAATAAAGACAACTAATGTCTTCACCTGGGGGAGTTCATTCTGTCAAACTTCTTTTTTTTACATTGATGACTACGACAATGAAGACAACTGATTTATTTGCGTGCAAGTTTTTCCTTAGTATTTTGTGTACAAAGAAAAAAATAGTCTTCTTGTGTGAGTTAGATAGTCTTACTGGCTATGATGCATATACTCCAAACAATGTGTTAACTTATGAGTTGTCAATAAATTATGTGCGTTAGTTGAAAATTTTTTGCAAACCAATGTGAAATGTGATCCTCTTTTTACACGTTAATTAAATAAGGTGTTGTACACTCATAGATTGATTCACATATCTATTATGCTGAATTATTGAACTTAGGTGCTTAACCTTTAAGCCAGATTGTTGTGCATTCTTAAAAAAAATTATGTTAGTTTGGATGTGGTTGAATTTGTAGAAAAGATGATCAAGAATTTTGTTGATTCTATGTATTTTAAGTTTTGTGGAGTGATCTTTGCTAATATATGGAAGCTAGGTACTGGCATAATGCTGGTGATCTAATCCCCATCTTTGTATTCCTGTATATAGTAGAAATTTGCATGCATCTTGCCTCTCCTCGTAGCCTTTTTCACTCAAGTGATTAAGTCTATTGGGGTATTTCAAAAACTGATGCCCTATAGTCACTTGAATTGGGAGTCACTAGCCTAAAGCTCACTACATGAATCATCTAAAAAGTTTAATGGAGAGAGGTAGTCCCATTCAATTAGTAGGGGAAAAAAAATAAAGATTTGAATTCATATATCATAAACTTCTCTTTAAGGCCTAAATGAATTGAGTTATTAACTTTGTAAGGCTGTCTTAAAACCTGATGCCTTGTGCTCATCTCACTTGGGAGTCACCGTCCTAAAGGTTCCTACATGGGTTAGTTAGAAAGGTAAATAAAAAGAGGTATTGCATTACAATTGAATGATTAGTTGATAGATTGCATATGGGGATTTAGATAACTAGTGGGTTTGATTTTCCTAGTGAATAACTGAAGGTTGTTACCTTCAATAAAAAGTGAATGATCACATGCAAAAATTGTCAACATTATCAATTGACTCAACCAAACTTGAGAAATCAAAGAAACTAAGGAGTTGAAAATTCAACCTCAAGCTATACCTTGGGATAAGAATAACAAAAAATAAGTTTGGGGGTGAGTATCTCATGAGTAAAAAAGATAAATTTGACCACTGAGCGTCGAGAATTAACCGGTTTTTGGTTGTACAATGCACTGTTTAATTGTTGACACACACATGCACACACATACCCCCCCATTTTACATTGGATGAGAGAAAATTTGACTTTCACATGTTAATATGAAGTCTCGTAGGTTTAATATATTGTTCTAACTCTTAAGCAAAAGGGGCACTTCTAACTAAATTTGTTGTATGAAAGTTTACTTTTGTTCTAGATTGTTCAGGATTTTCTTTATCACTTTTTTATTTGTTTGTATTTGTGTTTGAGTTTGCTCGAGGACTAACAAGTTCTTAAGTTTGGGGTATTTGTTAAGTGTATTTTCACACAAGTTTTTACACTAAGTAAACGATAAATTTAGAGCAATCCTTTGAGTTTTTGAATGTTTTGATGTGTGTGTTCATGTTAGGTTGTGTTGTAGGTTAATATATGTGGTGGAAACATGGGTGATTAGTAGCATTTAATGACACAAAAAGTAATAGGAAATGAACTGAGAAGACGAATGAAACAAAAGAGAAGAAAAAGGCTTGAAAACAAAATAGCAAGGAAGGGCTCGTAACATTGGCAGAGACTGGAGCCTAGACACCAAATTGCCAATGCCTGGGTGCCAGTCCGAAAGATTAAGCAGCACCGAAGCACTGCACCGTTTTAAGTTCCAAATCTTTTAGATTTTTTTTGGCCCAATTTGTTTAAAACTCGATCAACCAACCTAAAAGGCATAAAAATGGTTTAGACAATTAGAACAAAAGGACTTTGGAACACTTTATTATTATTGCAGATAAAATTTGAATTCTTATGTATGCACCTAATTAAGGCTTACTTTAACCCTCCATAGAGATATGTGACTGGCTTAGTTAGACAAAATTGATTTAAGCTCGAGAGAGTAAAACCAATTAATATTTGTGAATTCGATTAAACATTTATAGGAAAAAAACTTTAGGAAATAAATTAGTCTTATTAGCTACGGTGAACTTGTGAGTCCCAATGCTGATGCACGATCTGACGTGGAACATGGGTGATGATGTATGGTCTTATATATGATACATATGATGAAGCATGACCTAAATATGACGTATGACCTGACATGTTCAGTTAGGAGAGCTCAGACGTAATTGAAAATGTGGACCTAATTCAAAGAAGTAACAGGTCATGCACGATATGACCTAAACATTATCTCTCCAGAAGAGTTGAGGCATCAAAGAAGACCTGAAGACCAGGTGATGCTAGATAAAGATCCAACTTGGATACATCACCTCAAACCTTATCGACCTGACTGCGCCACCTTGGTCACAAACTATTTGAAGACCAGACCTGACCTTATGGCATATCTGAACATCAGACCATGCTTGGTTATCATAGGAGTGGAACAAGATCTTAGCTGCTTGGTCAAACGGTAGTTAAGAAAGTAATTCAGGCACAAAGGTAGTTAGATTAAGTAAAAGTCAACTACTTTGTACTATGTAAGAACTCAAGTAGTTCAGTTATGTACTTATGTCAGATAGTCAGGTATTGTAATAAGCGAGCTCACCCCATTCTCCCTATAAATATAGGAGAGGGTAGCTCACAAAAGGATCCCTACTTTGGCTATTGAAGGCCGTATATCAATATATTAATCCATACGTGAAGTCCGGGTCGGCAAGTTCGAACTGAGATTCACCTCTTTCACATAACTTTTCATTCGCATAACTGATCTTCACTTATTCTTCTTACTGACTTGGAATATTTCATATTTCAACCGTCAACAATTGGCGCTAGAAGGAGGGCCCCGCGTCCTTGTGTTCAATTTAACAGTCCCGAATCGAGATCAGTATTTTTACACTTTCAAACTCAGTCATAACATTCAATTAGGTCAGAACATAGTCAACTTGTTCATCTCATGTCCATTCAAATTCGGACGAGTCAAATCCACCACATTTTTAGTCCGATTTAAATCACAGTCCACTTGGGTTTGAGAAGTGATTTTTTAGATCTATCACGTGCAATCATTTCTTGGAAATAAATAACTAATTATCAAAGTGAAAAGTCCAGTCACAACCCCTTTCCAAATATTAAGTCCCACTATGAGCAATTCAACTTGGAAAGATTTAGTTCGGCTTTTGAAAATCCAACCTATTTCATTCCAATTCTCTAGTCATATTATATTCAGTCAATCCTCCCATAACGAAGTCAACTTGTTCGTTTTAATCTGGCCTGTGACTTGTCTAAGATGGTTCATTTCAGTTCGGTGATGTACTGCAATTCGGCCTTGACTTCAGAAATAGTTCATTTCGATTGTGCGGTTCGGAAATACAATTCGATTCACTTGGTTTGGCCATATTCAACTCGAAAGACATACAACTCATTTATCTAAGTTCAATTTTATTCAATTCGATCCATTTCAAGCTAATTTAGACGATTGCAATTCAACTTGGAAAGATTCAGTTCATCTACTGGGAAATTCCATCCAATTGGTTCCAGTTCTTTGATTATTTTATGCAGTCAATTTGGCTAGTCCAGAGTCTCGCAATTGGGCTAGCCCGTAACTTGACCATCTCCTTCATTTCAGTTTGGTCTGCTCAAAAATATAGGTAGCTCACTTCATTTTGCAATGTTCAGATCAACGACAATGTTCACTCACTCGACAAGGTTTGATTCACTTTGGCCTGCGCAAAATCAGCCCCTATGAAAGCTTCTGGGAAGTCGAACTCATTCATCTCTGCTTTCCCGTGTCTGTTCAATTCAGCTATGAACCCACTCACTCTTTAATATTCAGCTCGGACCGGAATGTTATTATAATTATATACTTGGAAGTGGAATTCTTGCAAGCTGTGGTGGAAGTTATATTCTTCAGAGCACAAATAGTCACAAAAAAACCAATAGTGTGAGCCAATTCATCCCTACTAATTCAAATCGATCAACCCATCTTCTCTTCAGTTCGGCATACATAGCAGCTTTCCAGCTCGTTTAAATTCGTCTGGTCATGCCCTATGTAAACTGGGGCAAACAGTCTCATCAAGTGCACTCCGGTTGTTTGATTCAATTTACCCAAGTTGTTCATTATTTTAGATCTTCACATCCAGCTCGATTAATGCGAACTTATGGAATGACTGCGCGTATATCCAACACCCGAATTATTGCGGTTTCTTCATCTAGTTGGTGAATGCATGACCATCTCAGCTCAATCCTAGTTTTCTCAAGTTAAATTCGGCCAGGTTGAGTTCATTCTACCTTGGGATCTCACTTTGGTCTTCCAAATTAATCGACCAACCTCAAGTGCAACTCGACACATTACGAATCTATCATGGAAGCTCAGATTCAGCCCATTCTCAGTCCGGTTTCCATTTCGTCTGATCATTTTGGCCATCTTCAGATTGCCCAAATATTCACATTGGTCAATACTGATGATGTTTCCCAGTTCGGTGGGTTCCAATTTAGTTTCTGCGTTCCAGTTTGGTCTTGCATTACAGTTTGGCCGTAAATTTCGGCCATGTAGTTCACTTTGAATCTTTGATTTGTGGAAGGCTAGAAGCTTGTCCAGTCCATTCATATTCACGTTCAATTTATTATGAGTTCAACTTAGAAAAGGGAGGCACCTTTGAGTTCGGTCTAGCTCGTTTAACTCCAGTTTGACAACGTTTTTTTGCCTGGCCATGTTCAATTCAGCGATGTTAATTCTGCCTCCATTTCTTTATAGTCCACTTCGTTCTATTCACATAGGCTACTGTTTTTAAGTTTGTCAAACTCGGCTTGAACACCATTTCTGTTCTAAACTCAGCCCATATTATTTTCAACCATGAACCGCAACTGGGGGTCTTCACAGTTCGGCTATCCAACCCAGTTCTTCTTGGGAAAATTCAGCTCTTGTCTCGGTTCATTTATTTCAGTTTGGCCTTCACTTGAACCATATTTTCATTTCGGTGGTGCTGTTCAAACATGCAACCTTTTAGTTCGACTTAACCCCCAACGATATCAATCATTCAAGCCAAAAGATAAAAGTTTATCTTCTTATTTCCGAAGCAAGTGACTGGGTTCCTTGGATTTTCTTACACTATTTGAAGTTTCTTGCAAACAATCCCCATCCGAGCAAAGAAGAGAGAATAAGATTTCCAGGGGCAACATAAATTTATCTTCTCAACCCAAGTCGAAATTCAGTTCATTCATTGCGAGGTCTGATCAATTAAGTTCGAAAATAAAAGCTCCAGCCTGGCCATGAAGCTTGCTTCGTTTGGCCAAACTCAGTTCGATGACAACATTCAGCTCCAATTCGGCCATTGTGGAGATTGTATTACTTGCAAATTATCGTGTTCTAAAACCAACACCATTTGTCAGATCATTAAGGAAAAAGGAGTAATATTTAGATTGAGATTTTATGCAAAATAGCCACCTTTTAGTTCGGTTGTGGAGAAATTTTCAGCTCGGTCATGGAAGATTTTTAGCTCGTCCAATCAGCTCATCCTTCACATAATCAGCTCGTTAATATCAGCCCAGTTCACCGAAAGGAATGCAAATTAGTGAAGTTGATGACTTTTCATTCCTGTGAAGAAGTGTGTAAATTACATAACAGATATGCACGATCTATTGACTTAAATACAGCGAAAGGTAGAACCAAAAATGGAATTGATAGGAAGCAATATTATCTGGTCATGATTAGTTCGTCTAAACTCCCCCAGCAAAGGCCAAGTTAATTTGGCAATGTTAGGTTGCCAAATCCAGTTCGCCTAGGCAGCCATGAAGCTTAGTTCAGCCCTGCGACTCAACTGGGAAACCATGCAGCTCAAAAAGGGTGCCACCCAGTTTGGGACAGGTAGTCCCCAGTTCAGAAATTCAGTCCTAAGTTCTGTAAATGCAGTCCCTAGTTCGGTATTCAGTCCCAGCCCATCCATGGTAATCCAAGTTCACTTCGTCTGATCATATTTACTTCAGCAAAACATTCACTTCGGTGGAACGATCAGCTTGTTTCAGCCATGATTTCCTGCCTCCATTTTATCAGTCCCAGTTTGATAGTTCAGCTCAACTTCAAGCTCTATAATAAAAAAATAGATGTCGACCTATCTCTTCTCAAGTTCGGACGTAGAGGCTCCAACTCAATTTCAATCATAGCATTCAACTCGTTTACGAAAGAACAAGTACAGCTCAACCTAAACATTATATCAACTGGCCCCAAATTCTCAATGACGTTGGATTTCTTTAGATCTATCGTTGAAGCTCATATTCATTTAAATCATCCCTCCAATCGAAAAGGAGCAGCGTTGTTGAGTTCATTTGTGGAGGAATGTTCAGTTCGATCATGAAATTTTTTTGGCTCGTTCAAATCAATTTAGTCCAATTTTTCTGGAGTTCAACTCAATTCATTTCGTTTGGAGTTTAGCTCAGAAAAGCACACTACCTTTCAGTTCAGTTATGGAGGAATTTCAGTTCAACCAAGTCACTCCCCCAATTAGGACCTCTATATCTCTTGGAGAAAAATGGTGGCTGCCCTTCCCAAAGGTCCCACTGAAGGGTTTGCTTCATGAAAATGCAAGGAGTGCACAAATTAGATTTTTAAAGCTGCTATTGTAATTAAAAGCCGCTATCAAACCTTGAAGTATCACCAGTTTATTTGAAGAGCTTATCGAAGAGTCAAGAGTGAGAAGACTTGCTTGGAATATATGACTCTAGAAATAACAACGAGATTGAGAGTGTTGTACACTTTTGGAGGTTGAAATGTCAAAAGAAGAAACTGAAATTTGTATTATCGTGGCCTCCCACATGGATTTGGAAATGAACAAGATTCAGTTCAACATCTTGCATTGGTATCAAGACCAAGACTATTAAAAAACATGCTCATTGGAACTACCACTTTGAATATCTGTAGTGACGAGATCAAATTGTAAACAACTCTCAATGGGTGAAATTATTTCTCAACATAAGATCGTTCAGATCTTCAGGTCCGTTATAACGGAGTTTACGAACTCTTTAGGCCCATCAGATCGTTCAGATCCTCAGGTCCTTCATAACGGAGTTTACGAACTCCTTAGGCCCATCAGATCGTTCAGATCCTCAGGTCTGTCATAACGGAGTTTACAAACTCCTTAGGATCACAAGATCATTCATATCCTCAGGTCCGTCATAACGGAGTTTACGAAGTCTTTAACATGCCAGATCATGCATCCAACAAGGTCCATCATGAAGGAATTTACGAATTCCTTAGGACCTAAGATAATGTATCCAAAAAGATCTACCATAACGAAATTTATGAATTTCTTAGAACCTTGAGATCATGAAAACCACTAGGTCATCCAGTGACAAGTTGACATATGACGTCACCATCATCACCAATTATGATCCACGTGATCTTTATCCAAACAAAGGAGAGGTACAATAATAGAAGCAGACCAGGAACAAATTCCAGGCCAGCTCCTAGGGGCAATAATTGTTGATGCGTGATCTTACATGGAATATAGGTGATGACATGTAGTCCAACATATGACACAAACAATGATACATGACCAGAATATAGCACATGACCTGGGTAGCAGACCCCTCATGCACGACCTACATGTCCTGAAAGTTGTCTCCCAAATTATCCAACCTGATTGATCCAGGTAGGTCAGGGATTTAATTTTTTTTTATACAAGTCCTTTATGGACCAAAACTATCCGACCTGACTGATCCAGGTAGGTCATGGATTTAAAAAAAAATTACAAGTCCTTTATGGAACAAAATTATCCGACCTTACTGCTCCAGGTAGGTCAAGGATATAAAATTTTTTACAAGCCCTTAATGGGCCAATTGTCCAACCTAATTGATCCAGATATGAAAGAGACCTTACAAAATGAAGCGATTACAGCATGACTGAAACATAGAAAGGTCAGACAAGGAACTAACTTAAACTACTCAGAAGGGGGAACAAGGCTCCAGGCCTTCCACCGCTTGGGCTTGCTCTTTCTCAAGACTCTCCAAGTCTTTCAAAAGTACCTCGGTGTCCATTGTGGGATAGAGTTATTGGAACCGGGATAAGGCCTTCTCCAAAGCTATGATTTCGGATTCGCTGTAGTTCTGCCTTCACCGCCTCAAGCTAGGCTTCAAAATCAGCCATGGCCTTCTTGCCACGACCTTCTTGCCACATTCTGACATGGCCCTCAATTCACTGTTCTCAGATTGAAGATCAGCCCTGGCCTTCTTTTCAATCTCCAACCTGGCTCTCAAATCATCCTTCTCAGACTGGGATAGGGTTAACTCCAACTTCAAAGCGTTAAGTTGAGCCACCATTTCTTTACGCTCGATCTCCAATGCTTTGTTCTGATCCTTAGTAATTATCACTTGCTGCACGAGCCCATCATGTTGGTCCATTTAGTCGCCAGCCTTTGCTCTCACGTGCGACAGATAGTTGAGGGCGACTCCAAGCAAAGCAGAAGTAGAATGAGTTGATGTGACTAAATCTATCTCTAAGGAGGCCATCTTCTCCTTCCTTTTATCCCAGCTTTGAGCAATAATATCAAATGAGTTGTGCACACGCTTCAGGTCATCCTATAACAAATTAACATATGCTGTCACCATAATCATCAATTGTGATCCACGTGATCTCTACCCAAACAAGGGATAGGTATAGTGATAGAAGTAGACCAGCAATAAATTTCAGGCCAGCTTCTAGGGGCAATTGTTGATGCATGATCTGATGTGGAACATGGGTGATGACGTATGGTCTTATATATGATACATATGATGAAGGATAACCTAAATATGACGTATGACCTGACATGTTCAGTTAGGAGAGCTCAGACATAATTGAAAATGTGGACCTAATTTAAAGAAGAACAGGTCATGCATGATATGACCTGAACATTATCTCTCCAGAAGAGTTGAGACATCAAAGAAGACCTGAAGACCAGGTCATGCTAGATAAAGATCCGACCTGGATACATCACCTAAAACCTTATCGACCTGACTGCGCCATCTCGGTCACAGACTATTTGAAGACCAGACCTGACCTTATGGCATATCTGAACATCAGACCATGCTTGGTTATCATAGAAGTGGAACAAGATCTTAGCTGCTTGGTCAAACAGTAGTTAAGACAATTATTCAGGCACAAAGGTAGTTAGATTAAGTAAAAGTCAACTACTTTGTACTATGTAAGAACTCAAGTAGTACAGCTATGTACTTATGTCAGATAGTCGGGTATTGTGATAAGTCAGCTCACCCCATTCTCCCTATAAATATAGGAGAGGCTAGCTCACAAAAGAATCTCTACTGTGGCTATTGAAGGCCGTATATCAATATATTAATCCATACGTGAAGTCCGGGTCGGCAAGTCCGAATTGGGATTCACCTCTTTCACATAACTTTTCATTCGCATAACTGATCTTCACTTATTCTTCTTGCTGACATGGAATATTTCATATTTCAACCATCAACACCTAACATTTTCCCATCACTTTAGAAAAATCAATTTTGTCCATTATGATTTCTTCCTATATTGCATTTAGATAATATAATTTCTGATTTTAGATTAAATTAAAAATCATTCTGTAATTGTTCATATAAAGTTTAGAGATAAAATATTTCGGTAATTAATTACGATCCTTATTGATAAATAATGTAAACTCTTAATTTTACTATATTAATTAATTGTCACAATCTGTAACTCGCGGTACAATACTCACTATTTTTTGTGAACAATAACCATCCCACATTCCATGCACCACACCTCCTCGTTTACTTCTTTCGAGTCATTTAAAGAATTCCAGTTTAAAATTTACATGTGTCAAAATCTGTGAGAATCAGGCAAGGACCCATACAAGTTCTGAACATTACATGTTTTAGGAGCTAATGCCCATTCTCTTTCTTTTTGCTATCCACATGCCATGTTAAGAAGAGAAAGGGCATTAGCTTGGGTTTCATGCGCTTATCAAATGTAAAGTGTTTAACAGTTTCCCTTTTCTCACACACATGAGATATAGCCAGGACATGCTTTCAGTACCATATACGTTTTATGGATTAATTCTTACGTCAGGGTTATTTATGAACTCAAAAGATTTATAAATCATTTGGCAAACAATTTATAAATAGTTTAAAAACACTTAAAATCAAATATTAATGTAATTACATATTTATAATCAGTGCTCATTTATTGCCAACATATTTTTTATGGATCCATAGCCATTCATTTTTCTAAATTGATTTTGATAATTTGTATTAAGTTGACATTTTCTATTTCCTACGGGTTTGTAATTTGGTAAATTTAATTTAATTACAAAATATTTTTGTTTAGTAATTTATTAAGTTTAATGAAATTACTAGTTGTATACTTGGACTTGAGTTTGTATTTATCTCATATTCTAATGATATTGATTTATTACTTGGAGATAATTATAAATTTGTTATACTTATCTATTATTATTTATAATAAATGTTTATGAATGAGATAATGTTTAAGCTTGGCCAATATTCTTGTTGGCCGAAATTCCTAGGATGCTATTTCTTAGAGTCCAAGTTTGTTTCTATCACTTAGTTGGTAAGTGATTCATTTTTTGTAGGATTGTTTTTGTTTCTAAACAAGACTTCACGTATTTCTGTTTATACATTATTATCTAGACAAATCTATGACAGTCAGTTTCATTTTATTTATAACAAAATTAGGCAACTACAAACTTTCAGATTTGTTAAATGGAGCCTTGACTTTACTTAGTACACGTTTCGTATAAAAGAAATAGGAGAGATTTTTAAATTTTTGGTTGAAAATCTTTTGAAAAGTGTGTGAAATAATGAGTCTCATAGAAATAGGTAGTTGAAATTTGAGGAAAAAGATATTAAATTTATTCTGGACCAAACAGGGCATTAGTAACTTAAATGTATCCTGGGCCATTATAAATTCTGAACAACTAATCTGATTCGTTTTTTGACAAGTTGATTATTAAAGTGTTTTCTTAGTGTTATTCTCTTTTTCTTAATTATTTTCATTATTATGAAGTACTCTTTCCATAAACAAGTCATTCTTTATTTTGAATAAAAAGCACACCTTTGTTTGCACCATTCCACCAGAAATAATGTTTACATTGGAAATAATGGTAAGTTTTATCCATATACTATTTTAAAATGAACAAAAGCCTCTTTGGACAGGATATGGGATGCATGAATCGAATTAATACCAAGCACTTGAGACCTTGAAAAGCGTGAATTAAGTCTATGATATGGGTCATGAAGAAGTCTCTTCGGGTGCATGACGATTTAGATGGTAGAGAGCCTCGTCACTTGTGAGGCCATCGACTTGAGTATCAATTTTATTGTAACGCCCCGAGTTCCGTATACCCGGTTCACCACGTCATTTTCTGATTTAATTTTTTCGAATAATATTTTAGCGGAAGAAATAATTGAAATTCATTTTGGCAACATTAAATAAATCGTAATGGTCGATAAAATTGAAAACATTTATAAAACAATTTAAAATAGTAAATCGAACCATTAATATTGTACAGAAATTGACAATGTCATAATTTCTCAATAACTGAAGTTCTCGACATTATTCAAGATTTGGAAAATACGGAAATCATTAAAGTCAAACTTTCAACCATTTAACGATTATTGCCACCATCATCCATCACTTGCCACCGTCTCCGAAATCTGCAAATGTTGTTGAAAATAGACATGAGCATTTCATAGAAATACTCAGTAGACTCATCGCCAATTAATTAATCTACAATATAATTGAACACATAAATGCAGGCTCTTTAGAAATCATAGGGTGTGGGTTGCTCTTCTTGTGCATTAAAGCACTGGGCTTATTTTGAAAATCATAGGCTCTTTAGAAAACAGGGTGTGGGTAGTCTCGTCTCTCGTGCTCATGAGGCACGTATGTTATGCATAACATCATCATTTCTTGTAGCTGATTGGGCTCCCTCAAGGAGCCTTTTCCCAATCTTGCCCGTATACTCATATCATGCTCATATCATCATTATTCCTGACGAGGGAATATAGGCTCATTTTCATAAAAATGACTTTTCACAAGTCACATAACATTCAACCATTATTTCCGAAGAAATACATTCTCGTTTCTTTTCATAAAAATGACCTTCACAGGTCACATGACATTCACATGCAATCATAATTTAAATCAATTAATAGGGGCGAGTCTACCTTAAACTTGACGAGTGCAAAGTTGAGCGGGAAACGACTTCAATTCTTTAATTCTCCGTACGCTTCGTCTTAGCCAATAAGTCAACTTAGTCTTTGGAAATTTATAGTTTAAAAATGATAATTTACAATTTAAGGACTGAAATTGATGATTTGAAAGTTTAGGGACCAAAATGAATACTTTGAAAGTTGAAGGACTAAAATGAATATCTTTGAAACTTGAGTTTTATAAATATACATATATATATCTTTTTAAATCAATATGAACAAAATCGAAAGACTTTAAAATATGGGGGCGTAAATGATTTCTTTTAAACCTTTGGGGACTAAAATGTAAATCTTTTAAAACTTCAGGGTTAAAATAAATCATTTTAAACTAGTAGGGACTGAATTAAATAGTTTAAAGTGAAAGGGGCAGATTTAAATCATTCTCAAAACTTAAGGGACTGAATTAAAATAAATTTGATACTTAAGGGACTAAAGTGTAAATCTTGAAAATGAAAATATATATCAGATCTATTTTCTCTCTCCCCATTTCATGACTGGAGAAGCAAAGAGAGAGAGAATGCAGCGACGCCGGGAAGGACGCTACGAAATCCGGCGATTTCGCCGGCGAAACGCCAACGCAGGGCGCGGGCGAGCGACGGTAAGGATGGGTATTCAAATTTGGGATCTGGGCATGAGTTTTAGGTGTGATTTCGGTGCGAAACAGTGGCTGGAAACGAAGTTAAAAATCGCTGTTTTTGGGTGTTAAAAACCGGTAAATTAGTCGGCGATCGAGGTAAGTAACTGAGTTCACTTATTTCTTGTTTTGGGTTTTGATTTGTGAGGGGCAGTCGTGGGGTTGTTTGATTAATTTTTGGAAGGCAGTGACGATTTGGGGATGAAGGTGGAGGTTCTGCAGGTGATCATAATGATGGAGAAATAGGTGGTGCTTTGTGAAATTGTAGTTCGATGAAAGGGGTTGTGGTGGTGATGTTTTCAACAGTGAAAACAGCGGTGGTGATGCTGGTCGGAGATGATGAAAATTGAGCAATGGAGGTGGCTGGAATGGAACAGTTGCTAGGCTGAATACGATGGCAGTGTGCTTGATTCAATTGATATTGGATTGCAGTCTTGATTTTGGTTTATTGATGGTGAATTGGAGAGGCAGGGGAGAGGTGTGGTTGATCAGTGGTTGTAGTGAGGAATTAAATTTGCAGTGGAGGTTTTTTTTTTTTTTTTTTTTTTCTTGGAATGGGAAATGGAGATCTGCGGCAAAATATGCAGTGGGAGAGAGAATGGCTTTCGGCTGAAGGTAAAGGTGCATACATGTGATAAAAATGAAGGTGTGGTAGGTATGATGAGTGGAATGCAAATGGTGTGTGAGTGGTGGTGATGATAATGATGGTGTTGGGGAATATGTAAAGGTGGAAAAAAAAAAACGTGGGGAGCGGATTAGATTTAGGTAGATAGGGTTAATTTAAGATAATTAACTAAAAATTTGACTAATTTTGATTTGGAATCGTATTAAAAACAGATATATTTTGGACTGAAAAATAAATTTAAGAATAAATAAATCTTGAGATAAAAATGAATTTCGTATTTGGACTTAAAATAATTTAATAAGGAGAATTGATATATTTTTACTAAATTTGGAATTTAATTTAAAATCGAACAATCTCAATTATTTCTTGACTTGGCTAGACGAACACGTCGCGGCGTTAACTTCAAAATAATGGGTGAAATAGTAGCGACAGGATTTTCTAAATATTAAAATAATTATTAATTGCGTAAAAATTCTTGGTCGCTACATTTATAATGTGTCGACATGCACTAGTTCGAGGAACGATTTTTGAATGGTTAAAGGATACTTTCAACCCATTACTTCCACGACATGATATAGTTTAAGAAACATTTGAAAACATGTTACATAGCATGTAAAAAGATGACTTACAAAAGAAGTTAAAACTTCCGCGTTTTTGTTTATCCCATATTAATATTATTACAGTTAAACGTGTTTGCCTTGGAGCAATTCTATGATAGATAACCCCTGAGAAGTTTTTTCGAGGAGCGTGCGAGTGAGGACAAAGTATTGTGAAAAGATCCATATTGCTACAGTGAAGACAGTACGTCCTCATCTAGCGGTCGTGACAGTCTATTAAGTGGAACCCGAGTGGTTACAATCCAGTTCTTTTATTGGATATGGATTTCGCTTGGGATTCTAGTATGAGCCTTTCTTGTTAAATATACCTAGAAAAATGAAATATATGTCACTAAATAATTTATATGCTTATATATAACTTGTCCCTTCAAAACTATTAATATAAATGGTACTATTTTTAAAAACTGAAAAGATCATTATAATCGTATCAAGATTAACTGAATGGGGAGATTCAAGCATTTGACAAATAAGCAGTCATTAAACAAATTATGTGATTATTGATTTGCTAATTATGGAACTTTTCCTTCAACATAAACGAAAGTCTCAATCTAGTAATTCTAGTGGTCTTGCAACTACCTTAATAGAGTGCGTGGTTTAATAGACTTTGTAACACAATAAGAAAAAAATATAGCACTGAAAGATGAACTTAGTGTATTTCTATATTGATTGCTTAATTTTTTGACATTATTTAACTAAATAATAATAAATACTGTTGCGATCGTTGACAGTTGTGAGTAAATGGTCAACAATCGGCAGCTCTAGTTGGAATTTGATTCTGGATTCGTCCCTTAGTGGAGCCCGACAAATTGCTGTAATATCTAGTATTCATTGTACGCTTGTCAGTTATGCACCTCAATCACATACATATATAATCTTCCATTGGTTGACAAAATCAATTCTTGAGAGACGACGTCGAATATATTAGTATGCAACATCTTAATTTCATGACAGAAGACTATGAATAATAATTCAATTAGCAATCTATGCATATGCACGTTTTTTTTGAAAATAATGATCGAAGAACCAATTATAGATCTTCAATCCTACTCAAGCGCTGAACTCATTCTACTTGCACTAACTATAAAATGATAATAATCCAATTGGCTTCACCCTTTAACCATAATTGACCCCATTAGGATTAATAACAAAAACATGTTCATCATACATCTCGGGGTCATGAGACAGCTCCCGGTATACAAAATCGATATCAACATTATAATAAGAAAAGGGGATACAATTAAAAGCTATGATCCAAGTGTACGAAGTAATTGATCAAATAACGCAATATCAAAATCACGTAATTAAGTCATTTCACATATCGAGAGGCATATCGATTACCTAAAGTAAGAGGATAGATCAATATTAACCTATGAAATCAAACGAGGACAAAATAAGAAGACCATAAGCCTAAAAAGCCCAAATGTTGACACGTGTACTTCAAGAAGTTGACACCAAGCAATTTTCATCCCTAGTTGTCAACATATACACTCGAAGTGTCGACACCTGGTGATTTTCAAGAACTGCAAATCCAATATTTCCCATTTTTCATCCTACGACATAGCTCTCGTTTGGTAACACCATAGTGGTTTATAAACTAGTTTATTTATGATTTTGAGGTAAAATGTATGGATGAAAAGTGGAGGGAAAATGTATATAGTTAAAAAGTGGGTTGAGAAATTGTGTGATTATGAACCTTTGACCCACTTGGTTTCAGTTCATGATTCTGGATGATGTGAATTACAATTTTTATCTAATCAAAATACAATAATACCCCTATTTGGTGGAGATTAAAATCAGATTTTAGCACATTTTAATAAATTTAATGAGATATATGATTAAAAAGTTGTGGGGCCCATGAAATATTTTTTTATGATTAATTTTTGACTTTGATAAAAATCTAGTTTTTAATCAACATCAAACATGCCCATATTAAAACTTCCTTTTAGCTTATCATTAATTTACCTAGATTAACTAATGCACATTCGATATCCTAATTGTCATTTAGTGATATGTCACGAGAATATATATGACGAAAAATTGTAAGTGGTGTGACAATTTTTATTTTTATTTTCATTTATCGTAAAACTATAATCCCTTCTTCAATATGACCCCATCAATTATGAGATACATAGGTGTCAATCTCAACTTTGATAATGTCTTTCATTCCACACTAAAAAATGATCAAAACGTTTTATGACGTATGAACTTGCGTTGGCCAAGTATTTTGATATTAACTTAAGGGGATGAAATGTAGATCATAATCTTATATTACCTAAGAGTGATGATTTCTCTATTGGTAATTCACAACATCATACGATTCCTTGCATACCCGAGCAATCACATATTAACAACTCTTGGCGGAGCAACATCCAACATCATCAAAATATTATTGTCCTGAACAAATTACTATAATGACCTCAAGTTGAATGATCAATTACACTATCGAACGTTAGAGATTAACCATATACATTTGAACAGTTATCCACATGGGGATCTTTGTGAAATGTATCCAATATTTTTTCTCTTAATAAAACACTCACCCATCCATTTAAATGTCATTCCAATTTAAGTAAGAAATGCTACACATGCTAGTCTATCTGCAACAATGATATCCGTATTTTATTATTACTTACGATCAATGATAATTTAAGATTCCATCATATGTAGCTTGCATCTCACTATCACAACTTCTAGTTAACAACTTGTCAAGACTTGAATTTATGGACTCTATTAATTTAATTTATGAGAATACTAATAAGGTAAAATGTTTTTGACTAATCTAGCTAATTTTCAAAAATTTTCAATGGCCGACTTCAGATTTTTGATGGATAATAATGGAAGTCGAAAAAAGATAAAAAATACTTATATTTATTTTGATCCGACCTAACGTAATTCCAACTTGACTCATTGATCCGCATATTGTACTTAATTTATATGATAATTGTGCAATATATGGATTCAAATCCATCACCTAAGGGTTGAGTGGTGACTCAACCACTAGAGCAATTGGTAAGACCATGGAGGTGTACGTAGATGACATGTTAGTGAAACTATCAGTTTCTCAGATCACATCCAACACCTAGCTAAAATATTCGCCATCCTTAGACAATACAACGATGGAGAAGCTATCTTATGCATTTTTTATGAGCTTAAGAAAGTTAAGACCTTACTTCCTTGAACATGCTTTGGAAGTACTCGAAAACTACCCAGTACGCCCTTACAGAAGCTTGACACATCTGGAAGATTGATGAAGTGGGAAGTAGAGCGGAGGAAATTCGATATTACCTAAAAACCCAGAACTGCTATTAGAGGCCAAGCGCTTGCGAACTTCATAACATAATTCCACCATCATGTTTACGTCGATAGATCTGATCAGAACGAACTTCGGGACCTGCACGTTAACGGATCATCCATAGAAGCTTTTGCAGGAGCTGGAATAGTCCTTATCATTCTTGAAAATTATTACATTGTCTCGGTTTTGAATTCCCAACAACCAACAACGAGAAGGAATATGAAGCTCTCATTGCAGCTCTTAAAATGGCAAGAGGCATGGGCATATCAAGAGTGGCCAGAAATAGCGACTCTCAACTTGTGATAAATCATATTAAAGGCAGCTACAACACGAAAGAGGAGAAAATGACATCTTATAACAATGTAGCCAAGAAGGAATTGCAGAAGTTCATCTATGCAGATGTGAAAAAAATACCAAGGACTCAAAACAATCAAGCTGATGCTCTTGCTCGACTTTCCATGAGCCAAGGAGCTGATACCCTAAATAGTATTCCCATTGAAAAAGAAAAAAAATTCAACCCTTGCAGAAGCAAAAATATTAGCAATGACAATTGACACAAGCAAGAGCTGGATTGATGAGATCATCCATTACTTGAAGGATGGAGTAGTACCCCTGAGTCGAGTTGATGCTTCTAAAAATCAGATCTTCCAGATACACTTTAATCAATGATGTTCTGTATAAAAGAGGCTTCTCCCTCTAACTACTCAGATGCTTAAATGAGGCGGAAGCCTATTTGCTATGAGGGAGATACACGAAGGTGTTTGTGGCAACCACATTGGAGGCCAATCTCTTGCATTCAAGATATTGCGACAAGGACATTTATGGCCATCATTGTAAAAAGACGCTTTAGAGTTCGTAATAAATGTGACAAATGTCAAAGGATCAACCCAATGATAAGGTCACATCCAATAGGTCCCTTATGACGGAATTCATGAATTCCTTAGGACCCCCAGATCAAACACCCAACGAGCCTTTCATAACGGAATTCACAATTTTCTTAGGACCCAAGATTACACATCCAATAAGTTCATCACAACGGAATTCACCAATTCCTTAGGATCCAAGCTCATGCACCAACGAATTTGTTGATAAGTGTATTTTATGCACTTATTTAATGGCCAAAAGTGGGATTTTATATGTTCGTCTAAGAATATTTGCTATTCATTTTGTAATTGTTTTGTAACCAACTGAACCGTATTTGTTTTAGTGAAATCGAAAGCACATTGAAGAATTTTTAGTTTTCCATTTGCTTATTTTTCAAATCGTTGATTTCATCATATGCACAAGATCAATAATTGTAAAACCGAATTTGCAATCAAATCTACAGCAAACTAATTTTATATCTTTCTTGTAAAGTAATATCTTTTAGTTCATGTGAAATGGACTTGGGATATGATCTTTCCGTGTCCCCTAAGGTTATCGCCTCGCTTTTTTAGGACCTCAAGGGCATGGTTCTGCCATGTCCTTTAGGTTTTTCAGTTTTTGAGAAATGGTCTTGGGGCATCGTTTTGCCGTGTCCCCCTAAGATTTTTGCCTCGTTTTTTGAGAACATTAAGGATACTGTTCTGTCGTGTCCCTTGAGGTTCTTTAGTTCATAATAAATGGCCTCGGGGGCATGCTTTTCCGTGTCCCTCTAAGGTTTTTGCATCGCTTTTTGAGGACCTCAACATCGTGGTTCTGCTGTGTTTCTTGAGGTTTTTCTGTTCGTGATGTGGACCCTTTTTTACAGTAATAAAGTTTCCTGTTTTGGAATAATATTTCATTTGATTGAGCATGAACTGAAATTGATGAGATTTCATCTACAAAATATGTCACTAGTCATTCTTCTTTACTGGTAATACTTCTTAAGGTGCTCGGCATTCCAATGGTGGGGAAGTACTCTTCCTTCTGTTGTTTCAGTTTGTAAGCCCCATTACCAACTGATCTCATGACCTTGAAGGACCTTCTCAATTTTGACCTAAGGGACTTTCCTTTCCAAGAACCTTCTTCAGCACCATGTCTCTAGTTTGAAACCTTCTAACTTTCACTTCGGAGTTATAATATCAAGCATTCCTTTGCTTATAGACAGCGTGTCTCATGTCCGCTTGTATTTTCTTCCCTCTACTAGGTCTAATTCATTGCATATGACCTGATCATTGTTCACTTCATTGAAATGCGAGGTTCTATATGTCGATATTCCAATTTCTAGTGGTATTGTAGCCTCAATTCCAAATGTAAGAGCGGGAGGGGTCTCTTAGGTTGCAGTCCTGCAAGTAGTTCTGTATGACCAAAGCACACTATGCAAGTCTTCTACTCAGGATCCTTCGAATCCTTTCAACCGAGTCTCCAGAGTGTACTTGATGATCTTATTAACCGCCTTGACTTTCTAATGCATAGACTATCATAAAAATATGTGGACCTTTCATTGTCGAATTGTTTATAACTATTTATCATGACAAAATGGGGAATTTCGAATTCGTATATAATCCATTTCCATATAAAATAAGTGGTTTTATGTTCTGTGTTCATTCTCCAAGGGTTCAACCTCAGCCCACTTAGTGAAATAATCCACGACAACGATTGCATATATTTTTTCCTTCTTTTGCAGTAGAAAGGGGACCAATTATATCCACTCCCCACTCTGCGAATGGAAAAGCACTGACCACTGAAATCAGTTCTTGATGTGGGTTCTTTATTAATGGGGCAAACCTTTGAAATTTATCACATTTTTGGACAAAATCAATTGAATCCTTTTTCAGTGTCGACAAAAAATACCTTTGCCTTATGATTTTGAAGGCAAAGGCTTGTTGACAAGTGCGATTTTACACTTCTTTTTAGTCTTAAATTTTGTAATATTGTGAGTATGCTAGAATATTGTATTGATAAATTGTATATTTATTTCAATTGGTTCCGGAAGAACTCGAATTGGGATGTGTTTTGATGCAAAATGAGGAAAAATTACCAAATTGTAAAAAAATGAAAGTTTGGGGACTAATATGTAAACTGCAAAAAGATGGAGGACTTGTGATGCAATTTTAAGAAGACTCATTTGAAACAAAAGACAAAGTATGAGGACTAAATTGAAGATGACAGAAACTTGGAGGGCTGGGGAACGGACTAAATTGAAACAAAATGGAAATTGGCAACCGCGGGTGCGCCGTGGTTTGCAAATTGTGGCCACAACGCGATCTAGTTCATTGCCTATTTTCCGTAGTCAGACCCTGGTTCGCTAAGGATTTTGCGCAAATTTTCATTTATTTATTTATTTTCTATTGTTTTTATGGGTCCAACTTTGAAAAAAAGGTCTTGGACTTATTCTACCCTATATTAAGACCAATGAAAGAACATATTAGGTTGTTCTTCAATTCTACAAGAGGAAGGCACAAGGAAAGAGGTAAGAATGGACAAAATCGAGCGTTCCATATCTTTCAAGCTTTGTATTGATTTTCTTGGTGCAAGATTCTCAACTGTTTCTTGATAACTGTTAGACATGTTTAATTTTCTATTTTGCAATTTTATTGTTTTAGATTTTAGTATC
Source organism: Ligustrum vulgare (assembly GCA_963555705.1). Classification (NCBI taxonomy): domain Eukaryota; kingdom Viridiplantae; phylum Streptophyta; class Magnoliopsida; order Lamiales; family Oleaceae; genus Ligustrum; species Ligustrum vulgare. The sequence goes on from OY743173.1 coordinate 31,207,610, forward strand.
AATAGTTAAATAATTCGTTGGGACGAAGGTTGTGATTTTGTTTGAATATTCAATTTCAATTCTCTAGTTTTGGGCAAATTGTTTGATGTGTTGATTTTATTATTGCGTTTTAAAGCATAAGTTGCCTGATCACCAATTTGATGAACTATGAGTTGCTTTTATAATCCGAGGGTGAGTTAACACCTAGACCAAGTAATAAGATTTGAATATTGACGAAATGGTAGAGATAGATAGTTATGGTTGTCTTGATCATTTTGAATTCCTGTTGTTGAATGCATCTAGTTAGGGCTTATTCTTACCAATCATATAGATATGTAGTTGACCTATCTAGATAGAGCCAATTTAAACTCGAAAGGGGAATTTTGGATACAATTGTGAATTCGATTAAACACTACTTTTGGAATAATACATGAGATGAGAAATTGAATAGGATAAAAAAATTACTATAGTAAGTCCGAAAACTTTCCATTCATAAGAAAAACAAAAATGAAATCATTTCAATTGTTTTATTTGTTTTATTTTCACATTTCATTGCCTTCACTGTTTTAATATTTCAAAATTCACAATCTTGGCATTTATTTGTAATTTAGGATTTGTTTAATTGAAGCTAGTAATAAGTGAATTAGTCTTTATGGGATCGACATTTCAGACTCAAAGTCCACTTTACGACTTGTTTGTGATATCGACATGATTGCTACATAGTCCTGCATGAATTTCTTTCAGAGCATACCTCGCCTCTTTCTCATTCAAAAGCTTTAATAGCACTGAGAACCCCCTTTTATAGAGTTATTCACCGATGAGAGTGTATCGAGTTGATCTAATCCTTAGGTTAGTTTTCGCTCTTCATTCTGATCTCAAGGAGTCTTTCCATTTTTATGAATCGAATTATTTAATCCATCCATGAAGGTTTAGGATCCACTTTCATAATGATGTTCACATCAAAATTTAATCTTGAAACAGAAATGATTCCAATTGGTATACATTCTTAATGAATGCATGTGGAGAAAAATGTATGTGATAGTATCATCAGAACATTATTGAATATTCAAGGAAAGATGAAATATGGTATCAAAGTCAAAAAAGACATGGTATAAATGGGAATAGGGATAAGTTAGCACCGCAAGAGTCGGAAAAGCATACCTTTTTACCCTTAGCTTGTTATACTTTGTCTAGAAAAGAGAAAACAATCTTTTGTGAGTGCTTAAATGATGTTAAGGTTCCATCTGGATACTCTTCACACATCAAAATTTTTGCGTCAATGAAGGACCTAATATTGGTTGGAATGAAGTCTCACGATTTTCATGTATGAATGTAACACTTGCTACCAATTGCAATTTGAGACATACTCATAAAACATGTTAAACATGTCATTATAAAAATTATGTTTTTTCTTCAACGTAATTTGCAGTAAGGATGATTTTCAGGCCGATATTGTTATCATTTTATGTCAATTTGAAATGTATTTTCTACCATCATTTTTTGACACTATGTGCACTTATTTGTTCACTTGATGAGAAAAATTAAGATTTTTGGTCCAGTGTTCTTAAGGTATATGTATCCATTTGAGAGATACGTGTGTATATTAAAAAGATACATGAGAAACTAATTTCGACCTGAAGGCTGTATCATTAAGGTTATGTTACTGAGGAGGTTATCGAATTTTGTAGTGATTACCTGGATGGTGTTGAGGCTATTGGTATTCCTAAATCTCATCACGAGGGAAGACTCGAAGGTAAATGTATGATTTGATGAAAAATAATCTTATCCAGTGTTGAATTGCGAGACAAAGTACACCTCCTTATCTTGTAACACCTAACTGAGGTCATCAATATTTGGATCAGTACATGTCCATTTTAAGACAGCAGAATCCTTCAAAAGATGGAAGGTGGGTGATTAATCAACATAATCACTCATTTTACAAAATGGTTCAAAGATATAGTAACGAAAGAGTTGTCACAAACGTCGAATACCATTTTCGAAACGATAAAGTTGTTAGGGTACAATCTTGGCCTACTTGTGAGGTCTTATAAAGTATATGACATTAATGAGTATATATTTTACAAAAACCATCAAGATTGTAAGAGTACGATGCCAAATAGTTGCGCGACACAAGTAGCATTATCAAGAGATATTTCCAAGGCCAATAGATACTGCAATGTTTTATTATGGTGTCATTGAAGATATTTGAGAACTTGATTACATGGATTTGAAGTTTCTTTTCTTTTAATTTAAATGGGTTGATAATCGATGGGGTGTTCGGGTGGATGAATTAGGTTTCATGTTGGTGGTTGGTCAGTTGAGCTATCTTGATGAATCATTCATACTTGCATCACAAGCAAAATAGGTATTTTATGTTCCTGATTCTATTGGTACTAAGTGGTCAATTGTCCTTCAAGGTAAGAAACGTATTGTTGGCATTGGTGATGTGATGGATGAAGAAGATTACGATCACTTTGATGAAACCCCTCTATTTTCTATTGGTATACAAATGGGTGCAACTTCAGGGGAAGGTAATCTTGAAAAAAATTACATGCGTTGGAATCATGAATAAGGATTGTAGATTGACTACTATTCGTGATTATTAGTTGTGTTTTATATTTTTACTTATGACTTTGTAATATTATTTATATATGCTCTATTCATTAAAAATATTCATTTGTGATTTTGGTAAGGCTAATATGCTATATATAATTTTTTTGTGTTGCTATAAATGCAGGTACATGCATAGTAACCTTTAAAATCATGACTAGTTCTTCAAGTTCATTTGATCATGATCAGTCCATTAGCCAAAAGAAAAATTCTAGAGGGCCAAAAACTTGCAAAAAAATGAAGAAGAAGGTGTAGTGCAGGAAATGAAAGTCATTGAATTTGATGAGCACAATAAACTGATCGAACCATATAAGAACTTCAAGTCTTACGTTGGGTCTTTGGTCCATATTTAGGTTGAAATAAATATCAATGATCGGCATAAAGTTGATCAAGGCCTTACGAACACTATTTGGTATGATATAAAGGTATCACATCACGTCACAAACACACACACATATAGCTAGTTAATTAATAATATATCTTTTTTAAATAACATCGCATATTATTGTTGTCGTTCAAGGATAGTTCAACATACCTGAAGACAACATGAAAAGTCCTATTTTGAAAGTTGTGGGTATGCGATGGAGAAACTTCAAAACAAGGTTGGTGCATGATTTCATCAACAATGAGCACCCGAAATATACATCGTCTACTCAGCTTTATGATTTCTTGACGGAGGAGCAACGGAAAAAATTAAAAAAAGTACGCAAGACACAGATTTTCAAGGTATGTTTAATGTCACGATTCTTACTAATTTTTAATTACTGATTTGAAGCCGAAAAGTATGTGATTTTTTTTTTCAAGAAAAAAGTTCAGATGGCTAGGGAAAGGTAACAGCTGAACGAGCATCCACATTTTTTAAGGCTCTACTGGTTATGTTGGGATGAGGCCACAGTGGCTACAAACAGACCCATGGTCTTCTACTTCTTCTTGTAGGTCAATTAGCTCATCCATGTAAAGCCGAAATCGCAGTTTAGATTGGATTAAAGCAAGATCCAAGAAGAAAGAAGATGGATCATATTACATCCCTAATGAGAAAAATGAGGAGGTGTATGAAAAAAAAAACTTTAAGTATAGCCTCCCAGCTTTTCATATTATGAATTAAATTTCATTGAAGTGTACTTATATTGAATTTTCACTTTTTTTTAAAAAAAAAAAAAGGGGGAGAAAGCCACTAAGGAACATTTGTCCCAAATAGACACCACCATTTCTTATCTAAAGCCCTTTGGAAGGAGGATCATCTTGGTTTGGTGAGGGGGTATGTTGTCTGTGTCACGGTCCGAGATGGCAGGCCCGATGATTCAAGAAGACAATTGAGTGGGGTCATGTCAGTAGATACAATTAAGGAGATGATCACGAATGAGATCAATCGGGTCAGGTCAGAGTGGCAGTATAAGTTAGACAATATGCAACAAAAATACAATTCTATCCTTCTGCACCTGGGCATAAATCTTGATGCTGATGTGGACATAACTCTGCCTCCCCACCACCAACTCAAAGCAATTGCCACTCTGTTGATCCAGATCCACATGATGAGCTTCAGGTATCAAATGTTAATTAAATTATTGGAAGATATAGAATCAACTGTAAGGTCTAATGTTGATTTCAATCATGTTGAACAATAGAAATCGATTCCTTGTTTTCTTGCTGTAAGTTTAAATGGTGAGTGTCTAATAGTCGCAAGAGGGACGGTTTCCATCCTGACCTGAAACTAAGGTGCACCATCAATCACTCTTGACTAATCATGTTAAAGTGTCGGTTGATGATAATGTAGGTGGTGTAAAAGCGTAACTTCTTGCTATGCCATCTTAATATCACACCATGGTGGCGGGAGCTATTGGAAGCTTTAGTCAATGACCTCAACAGTTGATTACATTAGGAGATGTAATAATTTTTAGTTATATAAAAACTTCTCTCAATATTTATATTTATACGAGACACGTTATGATGATAAAAATTTTCTAAATGTAGGAAGAGTCACCAAAAAAGAAAAAAAATTGATAAACAAAAGAAGGCCCATAGTTCTGAAATGTCATCTACCCAATTATCACCGCTTGTTGATGATGTAACGTGACAACGTCTAGGTGATGATTACAAAAACTTGCAAAATATGGTCATTAAAATGCCTGTTGGTATTGATTTATTCCATTTGCTTTTAGACACAAATGTGTTTCATCATACTGATGACATGTGTATTTACGTTATGATCGACGGCATTGCTGACTTGCTTAAAATGGAGTGACTTAATATATCTATCTTGCAAGTACACACAATATAAGACTGCTTAACACAAATTTATAACTTCCATTTAGATTTTTATTATTCATTTATTTGTTTGTTTAATTATTTCTAGGTACCTCCATGAGTTGTGTGAGCAAATGGGTGTTGTGTCGATTGAATTTATGTGTCTGTCACAGGTTACGTCAAGTAAGGTAAAAACTAATTTAGACGGAATTATTACGTACATGACTGAAATTATGAAGAGACTGCAATCCGAGCGATATATTCTCACACTGTACTTTCAAGAGTAAAAGCATTAATATTCATTCTTTCTTACTCAGTTTCAATCATTTGACATTTAAGTGTATTTACAGGTTCATAATATATAGGAATTATTAGATGTAGCTTGTGATTTCTTCTCAATCCAATACTGTGTACTTCTTGGATTTAGCTTAGTCAAATAAGCTTAAAATACACATCAAGCCACCATTGAATACGTAAGTAATTAATTATAGCCTCGATATAATTTTTTTTTGTTTAGTGTATGGTGGAAAAGTTTTGATAGTTTTCATAGAATAATTGTGGAGAGTTTGAGATGAAATTAAGGTGTTTGTGTTATGATTATTGATAAGTTGAGATAATTTTCAATGGTAGGATCTCTCTAGAGGTTGGTTATATTCAATTTATAGAGGAGATTTTACCAAAATTTCTGTATAAATTTTATGACGTTCATAGTTATTGAGATTCTAGGACTATTAAAACATTCTGAGTATGTGGTGGCAAGAGGAATATATGCAATGTAAATTGGAAAACAATTGAGGTATGTCAATTTGAAAGTTACTATAAAATCCTGAATTAGTTACATATATATTGCTATTTATTTATATGAATAATACTACTAATAGTTTTTAATGTGAAAATTTTAGTATATTTAGCAACCCGGAGGTTCCGAATGTGGCTATTATTTTATGAGAAACATGTATAAGATGCCTAGGCACACAATATTTTCAATTGACTTGTTTAGATAAAGTATTATAAATTATTGAATACTACGAATTATTTCATAATATATTTTTAGTTATTAAAAAATAACTAATTATTCATTTTAATTGTTTGTAGGCATTTTATCAAGAATCATACTAGATGGAGGAGATCGACATGATTCGAAATTTATGAGCCAAATACTTCTATAAAGATTGTATGTAATTTTTTTTTTTTTTTTATGTTAATATGTAAACATTTGTAACTAATTAATATTAATGTAATTTGACTTATTGAATTTTATTGTGCATTATGTCGATTATAATAAGTTGGGTGTTGATATCTAGATTTGACGATGAGATCGAATGTAAAATATGCAGGATATTAGGTAAAAAAATTAATAATAATAAAAAAAGAAGTAGCATCGGTTGTCAACAGACAACCGACGCATATATTCTAACTATTGGCGTTGACTAACAATCGGCGCATATTGCTCTTACCTTTATACGTGTTTTTCTAATGCGACGCGTATTGTTTTTTACAACTGATGCAAATGACTGAAAATATACTAGTGGCTAATCTTCAATTCAGTTTGTATATGATCTGAGATCAAGCACTGCAATGCAAATCGAAAAAATTAAGAAAATCTTCAATGATTCGTCTATTAATCTCCCCCTCAATGCGCATTTAACTCCCGTATTAATAGATAAAATGAAGTTGGAGACAATGTACTTACATTTCTTTGGCACTAATTTAGATTTGACACTCTTGATTGACATTTTAGTCAGACTTCTGACATACAAAGTCATATGCCATGTTAGAGGAAAAAATCATAATGACTACTCTTATTGATTTGACCATTTGAAGAATCCAAGTGAATAGTCAAGTGTCTTTAAATTTGAACATATGGGAACTTTCTAATTTCTGACGATTCAAGTCGTTGGTGTATCCCGGTCGTGTTTTCATTCTGGCTCCCTCAATTTCGTATCACCAAGTCAGCTCTCTGACTGATCTTGGCGAGTATTTTTCAGCCCATTCCTTTGAGTGGTTTTGACGGTTGACTTCAGCTCACCTCGTTGAAGTCTAGCTCATCTAGGGATGGCAAAACTGCTCGTCGGCTCGGGTCGCTCGGGCTCGGCTCGGGCTAAGCTCGGCTCGCGGCTCGAGATTTTAAGACAAAGCTCGAGCCGAGCTTTTTTTTTAGAGACGGGCTTTGGCTCGGCTCGGCTCGAACCAAAAAAAGCCCGCTAAAAAAGCTCGATGGGAGCTTTAATAATGAATTTCGACAATGAGTTCGGCTCAACTTGCTATATATACACATTTTCAATAAAAATTTTATGAATTTTTGCTATAAAAATAAGAAAAAAAGTAAAAGCTCGGACTTGACTTGGCTCGGCTCGGAAAAAGCTCGAGCTAAAGCTCGAGTCGAGCCTTATTTTTTGGGACGAGCTTTAGCTCGGCTCGGGCCAAAAAAAGCTCGACCCCAAAAAGCTCGAGCCAAGCTCGAGCCTTGATCTTCGGTTCGCGAGCCGGTTCGGCTCGGCTCGTTGACATCCCTAAGCTCATCTCGTTGAACAACAGAGACAAACATTTATTAAAAAGTAATATGAACGTGTAAGTTTATTTCCTTACTTTAACACATTTCGACACATGTAAACTTAAAACTTGAATTCTTCAAGTGGCTCAAAAGAAGTAAAAGAGGGAAATCAAATTAATTAATTCACATGTGCATATCCTGCTTATAAATATGGACGATTGCTGGAAACCAAAGTCAAACATTCACTAATTCCTCCACACTTTTATAATTTTCTTAAAGATGTTGGCATTAACTTCCTTCATGATTTTGGCTCACTACTGCGGTCTTATTAGTTGTTTAGTTTCAGTTCATCAGCATCAAAACTTGTTTGAAGAAAAAGATATTTTCATATTAGCCGGCCAAAGCAACATGGCTGGTCGAGGAGGTGTAACGAATGGAACCTGGGATGGTTTTATCCCTCCTGAATGCCGTCCCGACCAAGCCTTCGATCGTTCGGCTTACTGCAAAGCTAAAGTGGGAGGAGGCACATGAACCTCTACATTGGGACATAGATGCACCTACTAAGCCTTGTGGGGTGGGACCTGGCCTAGCGTTTGCAAACTCACTGCTGGGACAGAATTTTAGCCTAGGGGTCATTGGTTTGGTCCCTTGTGCCGTTGGTGGGACAAGTATAGGCAAATGGAAACAAGGCACGTTTCTATATAAGCAGCTCCTCAAGAGAGCAAAGACAGCGTTACAAGATGGAGGTCGGATTCGTGCACTTCTTTGGTATCAAGGTGAGAGTGATACTGTTAATAAGTCGGATGCTGAACTCTATAAGATGCGATTGGAAGAGTTTTTCACTGATATCCGCACCGATTTAGGTTTCCCAACTCTCCCAATTGTCCAGGTAATTTTATTCATCTAGTTTATTACATGCAGTTTTATATTAGTAAATTTTAACTAAACTCTATTTTTATTCATATATATATAGGTGGCATTAGTATCAACGTTAGGAAGATATTTTGAGACGGTAAGAAAGGCCCAGCTCGGAATTGATCTTCCAAATGTCACATGTGTTGATGCCAAAGGACTACAGGTGAAGGAAAATGATCATGTGCACCTTAGCACTTCAGCCCAAGTCCATCTGGGGAAGATGTTGGCTGATGCTTCCGCCATATTGCTCCTTTCGGAGATTAGAGCAAATTCCTTCGAAGGATTAAAAATATTGTTTTGGAATTGAGGAAGAATAAATGGTTTATAAACCACAGTGATGAATTAATAATATAATGTTATTATAAATTAGAGATGTGGCTAATCTTAGTCTGCTAATTTAATTTACATATATATATAAATGGAAACTAACTATTTTCTGCTCTTAGTTTTAATTGAAAGATTATATTAGTGTAAATATTATAGAAAATATATAGTTTTAATTATATACAAGTGATTTTTAAATCCCTAATCAACTTAAAAATTAACCATCTAAATTGATGCATCTAAGAGTTGCCTAGTGGAAACGTATGGGTTCTTTGAGTCCCGTATTATTCACATCCTTATGAATATGGCGCAAGCCGAATTAGAGGATATTCAAAGACCGTTTGTTGACTGCAATGATGTATGTAAACTATTTTAAATGAAGTTAGGAGAAATGTATGAAATCTCCACTATTTCTTTGGTGTCGCCTGGTGAGAAAGTTAAACCAAGTGACAACCTTCATCAAAAGTTTATATTCAAACAAAAATGGGTCATGTTATAAAACTATCTAAATCATAACAAGAAATAAGAGAGAGAGAGATGGAGAGAATTGAGAGGAATTCTTCACATTCCAAGAGGTGTGTTTATTACAAAAGAAATGGCTCATATTTATAGGAGTGGATAATGGCACAATCGTAATATTGTAAAGTTTACAGGGATATAATGGTAGTGTCATTCACATATATATACATTATTTATAACACCCCCCCTTGAATGACATATTACGCAATTGTCTGGCTCGTTAAAACTTTGCTAAGAAAACCCAGTGGGATAAAGCTTGAGTGAAGAAAAAAAAAGTACAGAAGCTCCCCCTGATGTTGGCCATGGTGAATCATTGAGTCTAACGTTCGAATAGAACAAATCATGTACTGAATCTTGAAATTCTGAAGTGCTGCCTCATTAAAACCTTGTCAGTAAAATCCAGTGGGATAAAATCTGAATCAAGGAAAAAGAGTACAGCCGCTGCCTCGTTAAAACCTTGTCAGGAAAACCTAGTAGGACAAAACCTGAACTAAGGAAAAAGAATACAGCATGTTTCTCCCCCTGAAGTGTGCAATTGAGGATTCATGAACTTCTTGAACATTGGTATCATCTTTCGTCTGTCTCCTTGTATAGCATTCTTCATAAGATGTCTATAATTTTCTTCATTTGTTGATATCATTCCAGTATAACAATGTGTTGCTGAATTATAGCTTGTCGATAGTTATGATAATACCTCAAAAACCTTGCTAGGAAAACCCTGTGGGACAAAACCTCAGCGAGCGAAAAAGAGTACATTCTCATAAATTCACATTAATACGCCTCAACTGTTGCCTCATTAAAAACCTTGCTAGGAAAACCCTGTGGGACAAAACCTCAGCTAAGGGAAAAAGAGTGCAACGCGTATTTATTCCTTTCGTGGAATATCACAAGTATATTGATGCAATCTCGTATTTTTTCATCAAACATATCATTCATGATGAGCTTTATATAAATCGTTCATAGCTCATTTATGATGTCATAACATGCTATATTAAGCAATGTTGTACTAATTTATCGATTGCATCTTTCACTTCTGGTGAATAATCAAATCTAGAATTCACTTATGGTGAATAATCAAATTTTAGAATTCACTTCTGGTGAATAATCAAATTTAGAATTCACTTCTGGTGAATAATCAAATTTTAGAATTCACTTCTGGTGAATAATCAAATTTAGAATTCACTTCTGGTGAATAATCAATTTCCCAAATGTCATAAATAGTACACTCCAATTTCACTTTCAACATATTATATCATGGAGTCATTTGTATCATTCTATAGTGATACTAATCTGGGTATATTGAATTTTTCATTGATTATACATGTATGTTCTTGCATCTCATAAATCAAAGAATACTCTCAAAGTACCGAGATGAAAATCATACATTTTGATCTCACTCATTGGTATATCAAAGAGCTCAAGCTAGTGATTTAGACTATAGTCTATCCACCATATCTCATGCCAGATATATGAAAAATCTTGCGCGCAACTAGTCGTCTTTTACGACTGTGAAATATTTTTCATTTGTACATATAATTACTGGCTTTACACATTTAAGCATTTGGACTTCAGGTCCTTGAACAATAATCCCTACATTGGGGTTATATACTTGGCCAAAGTATTATAATTACGTGTTATAATTACTGGTTTTATACATTTAAGCATTTGGACTTCAAGTCCTTGAACAATAATCCCTACGGTTATATACTTGGCCAAAGTATTATAATTTCATCAACCTCATTTTCATAAGAGGGTATGCATTCGACTTATTTATCGATTCCATCTCAATATAACATAGAGAGATCTCTTTATATGTTCTATCATCAGGTACCTGAGTCTCTTACATTTAATTATGTCCCTTTTACTCACCATGAGTATTTAGCCTCAAAGGGATCATCTTAATCATTCAAGAGATATTTATTTTTGGAATCGATAATCATTATGCTTCAGGCATAATTACGCTTCAGGCATGTTTTCCCCATAATGTTCACAAATATTATATTATATCAATCGGCTAAAATGCCATAACACATGTCATCCTTTTAGGGATATAATCTCAATCATATATCTAAGTGCGTTTTGGTGGATTGTATACATATCGCACTTTTACAAATCATAAAGCTTCTTGAGCTAATCCCTGTTTGACATAGAATATTGTTGTATGATAAACAATTTCTGAATAAGTTATTCTCATAGAAAATAATTTGAAACTTTTGATAATCTAACCGTTTATTATAGAACTTCTGATTCAATACGGTTTTATTTCATTTCTATGTATGAATATTTGATTCAGTACAATATCGCTAAACTTCTGGTTCAATACAATGTATATTTCATTTATGAGCTTCTGGTTCATACTATATACATATTTCACTTTTACGTATGAACTTCTAGTTCAATACAATATATATTTCATTTATGAGCATCTGGTTCATACTATATATATATTTCGCTTGTACGTATGAACTTCTAGTTCAATACAATATTCATTTCATCAGTACGTATTTCTGTATAGTTCAAATCAGTATACCTTTATTACTTTTAGTATATCGAAAAATCAGGTATAATATCCAAGGAAATATCTCATTATCTCAATCTTGTTGCCAAATCTTCCCTTATATCTAAAAAGGTAATGACGCATTATCTCATTGTTCCCACCTTTTCAATAATTTATTCCATTATTTCTTGATGGAATCGATTAGTGGGGGTAAACTTTATCAAAAGTAGTATAATTTATTTAGAAGTAGGTTTTCACTTTTTCAAAAGACGATCAGTAAATAGTGAAGGTTTTCAAGTTTAAAAAGCCAATGATTTTCACAGTTTCATGCATCCCAAAATATCATTTTCTAATAAGTTTTTCCTTCCTTTTATTCTTAAAAGATGGAGGGATCAAAATTTCGACAGATCAAAACTATCTGTGTATTTTGTGGATCAAAAATGTTTCCCCCTTTTGTATTTTACATGTATGACTCGTTTATACTTCTTCAGGAGCAATAATAATAATATCATTTCAGTATGTTTAGATAATAATTTTTTTTTAACTTCTTCTGGAATAAATTTGTATTTCTTCTGGAATACATAAGTGCTTGTGCAAGAACTTTTCCAGACATTTATCATCTAATTCATCTCATAATACTGATAATTTTTACTTCTTCTGGAGTAAATATGTACTTCTTCTGGAATACATAAGTGCTCATGCAAGAACTTTTCCAGAACTGATAGTTTAGATGATAATTTTTACTTCTTCTGGAGTAAATATGTACTTCTTCTGGAATATATAAGTGCTCGTGTAAGAACTTTTTCAAACACTTATCATCTAATATTCATCTCATAATACTGATGAGATTATTTTCACATTAGTCATATCCGTGCTATCATGTGATATTATCTTATTATACATCAACATTTTTCTTGTTGGATAATTTATTTTTATCAATCTTTTCAATACAAATAATGGTAACTTCTGGTACCGTTTGATAAAATATTTTTATCAACATTCACCAACTATTTTCACATTAGCCATATCCGTGCTATCATGTGATATAATCACATCATACATCAATATTTTTCTTGTTAGATAATTCATTTTTATCTATCTTTTCAATACAGATAATGGTAACTTCTGGTACCGTTTGATAAAATATTTTTATCAAAATTCACCAACTTTTTGGTAATGATAACTTCTGGTACCATTAAATGAAATATCAAATAACAATAATATTGTATATACATTAACAATAATAATACTGGGGTTATACCACCACGTATATATGTTGACAACAACCTCTAATATGTTATATACAATATTAATACTGGGGTTATACCACCACGTATATATGTTGACAATAACCTCTAATATGTTATATACAATATTAATACTGGGGTTATACCACCACGTATATATGTTGACAACAACCTCTAATATGTTAGAATTAACCAACAACTGAGGTGTTTATTAAATTTGAATATATGTAAAATATTCCATGTATTCAATTGATAGACCGACCTTATAGGTTATAGGCGATGTCAATATAATGAAAATAGACCAACCATATAGGCGGTGTCAACATAATGAAAATAGACTGACCATATAGGCGGTGTCAACATAATGAAATAATTATCTTTCATGAGTGAGTGAGTCATATCTTCCAGTCAAGGTATCCATAATAGTCCAATTTTTTTTGGTCCGAATTTCATCTCGCCGGAATCTGCTCACGCGCCGCCTCACGTACCGCCGTTGGCCGCCCGCGCCGGTGGTCGAAAAAATCAACCCATCACCAGAATGTGCTCCTTAACTTCCTGAATATGCCCGCGGTCTCCGTTTTTCCAAAAGACAAACCCTTTGACCGGAATCGACATTTTTCAGTCCGCTAGCCTCTTCTTCTCCGGCCAATAACTTTCGTTTCAGCCGTTGGATCTTCGCCAAATTTTAGGAGAGTCTTCTCCTCGACAAGCCCGTTCATATGCCGCTGGGAGATCGTTGATCAGAGTTCAGAATCGTCCGGAATAAGTATTTCAATCTCCGGTCAGATTTTGGTTTTTGGCACTGTTTTCAACTTTTCTTCTCCGGTCGATATCTACTGTTTTAGCCGTTGGATCTTCGTCAAATTTTAGGCGAGTCTTCTCCTCGACAAGCCTGTTCATATGCCACTGGACGATCGTTGATCAGAGTTCAGAATAGTCCGGAATAAGCGTTTCAATTTTCGGTCAGATTTTGGTTTTTAACACAGTTTTTCAATTTTTCTTCTCCGGTCGATATCTACTGTTTCAGTCCTTGGATCTTCGCAAAATTTTAGGCGAGTCTTCTCCTCGACAAGCCCGTTCATATACTGCTGGCCGATCGTTGATCAGGGTTCAGAATCGTCCGGAATAAGCGTTTCAATTTTCGGTCAGATTTTGGTTTTTGGCATAGTTTTTAAACTTTTCTTCTCCGGTCGATATCTACTGTTTCATCCGTTGGATCTGCATCAAATTTCAGGCGAGTCTTCTCCTCGACAAGCCGGTTCTGATGGCGGTGGCCGATCTTCGATCGGATATTTGGATCGGCCGGAATCATTCTTTTTCAGTTCGACTAGAAATTTGGAGTTTTCAGATCTACAATATATGAGTTATTTTCTAAAGCTAAAAGTTCTTTATTTGGGAGAGGAAAATATTGATTTGTAATAATCAGGTTTCTGATACAAAAGCTCATCATTTAGATGCAACTGTAGAGCATATTCCCGTCGTATTACTCAATGGCTAGAGACTCGTGCTGATAACGTGTTATAAAACTATCTAAATCATAACAAGACATAAGAGAGAGAGATGGAGAGAATTGAGAGGAATTCTTCACATTCCAAGAGGTGTGTTTATTACAAAGGAAATGGCTCCTATTTATAGGAGTGGATAATGGCACAATCGTAATATTATAAAGTTTACATGGATATAATGGTAATGTCATTCACATATATATACATTATTTATAACAGGTCATTCATATTTTGGAATTGTTGAGTTAGGTATTAATAGAAATCATTTTCAATAGCGTCCTCAGCCTTGTCAAAGTTCTAAGGAATGATACTTAAAGTAAGCCGTAATCATATGAATATTTTAGATCAATACTCAACTTGTTTCTTTGACGAAGTCAAAGATTCACTGGTACATATTTATTCAAAAAAAAATAATAAGTAAATTATGTCGCTTTTTAGGAAAATCGACGCCTACAAAAATGACGATGGAAATTTTGTAAATATCGTAGGACTGTATGCGTCGATCACTTACTAGAAATAGACGCGTATAGAAAGACCTGACCAGAGGCATCGATTCTTATTAAGAACCGATGCCTAAAATAACAGTATATATGTCGGTTCCTTTAAAGGATCAACCGTCGCATATATATAAAAATTACTTTATACGTCGGTTCCTATAAAAGGAATCGACGCCTAAACCGTTGCCCTAAATTATCACTGCAGCGCGTTCCACACCTAAAGCTCACACCTCTCTCATTACTAAAGCTTCTCTCAAGCTCATACCTCTCTCTTACTACACAAGTTTTTGCTATCACCACTAACGCTACCATCACCATCATTCATGCCCAAACTACCACCACACCCTATGGCCACCGCGCTTTCCCTCTACCGTGCACGTTCTCTCTCACGCGCCGCCACTCGTCGCCACCTCCCCCTCTCACCACCGCCACCGCCATTTGTGTAAGGTATGTATATATATGTGTGTATATATAATTAATATTATGTATACATTTATATGTATTGTATAACTATATTTTATATATTTAATATAATGTAGGAATGTTTTTATATATATGTTGTATATTTATTATGTATATGATTGAATTTATGATTTTATGTATTAATTGGTTTAAATGAACTTTTTATTAGTTTAGTTTGAATGTTAATTTTAGATTGTTAATTTTGAGTTAGTAGATAGATATATTGCAATTTTTGAATTGTTGAAGTCTTATTGAAATTTTAGAATGTTATTTTTTTTTTATAGAATATACAATTGATTATAGACTTTGGATGTTGAAGAGTTGAGAATTGATTTTGGATTAATGTTGGAGTAGTTGATGATGTTGAAATTTGATTGAAGTTGTGTTTGAGTTTTGGATATGTTGAGGTTGAATGTTTTGGTTTTATTGTAACATTTTAGATTATATGAAGATTGTATGTAAATTTTATTTTATTTTATTTTATTTTTTTGGTTGAACCATTCATAGTTTATCCTCGTGCGGACCAAGAACTAACAATAAAATGAAATAATACATGTAAGGAGGGGGCATACATCTGACCTCCAAAGAAGAAATAATGTGGTGAAAGAAAAGAACGATTTTAAAGAAATAAATGGGGGAAAACATACCACGTACATCAAAAGAAAAATCGATAAATTCTATGCTATAATCCTCTAAAGCTGGGAAGTCCATGCCTGTCATTTTGCACAACTGCCCTGATGCTATAAATGAAATGGCATAGAAGACACCAAAAGCACGGTCTATTCCAACTCCTGTAATGGTGTAATCCCTTGAATGTGTGTTTCTAGAATAACCTACAAAAAATATAATCGATTTGTAATGAATATTAGCCAAGGCAAAATCTATGCTTTGTTTAGTAAACAACATAAGATTGAAAAGTTTACCTACATATAATCCCCCTCCTATGGCGCAAGCATAATAAGTAAGGCAAAGAAATACGGAGACAAGGTTGATGTGCCTTAGAGAGTGAAAAGATGGAATTTGTGCCATGATTAGGGTTATCCCTCCAAACATTATAATAAATTTGTAAAGTTGCATGGTCCCATTTGGTGTTGATACCAAATAAATATACCGCAAATGCCAAAATTGATCCAAAATTGATTATTTCTATTCATTTTAAGTAAGTATAAAATTTGTAATTTTATGTTGGGAGTAACGAATCAACCTTAAGACTTTGTCCACCAAGGAGCGTGTATGTAATCACTGCTCCATAGCATATTCCAAATTGAAGTGGGGCCACAAAATAATAGCCTCAACTCGACCCTATGGTAGTGTATTATTTATTAGTAATACGTTTTAGCATCATGTCGAAGGTGGGCACCATAACACATGTCTACCTTGAACATTATATTGGAATTGTACAGTATATATTTATTAGTGGTTGAGTTGCAGTACTATGTATAGTTGGAAGACATGGTGCATGTATCAATGAAAGTGGAGAGGCAACTGAAGCTAAAGGGGGCAGCAAGACATTCACCAAGGTCTTAACCTACATCCCAACCAAGGAAGGAAACCCATAATGGTCATTTGTCTCGAAAGGGAGGGAAGAACCAACAATAAAAGGTAAAAACATTTATGATTCCCAACCTACTAAGGAAAGGAATATTAATTGCTTTAAATGTTTGAGTTCATATTAATAGCCTCCATCGTACGCCTCGCCCCCAACTCCATCATCTGCAAAAAATTTATTTTGAAAAACGTGAGTATTTCAAAGAAATACTCAGTAGACTCGCGCATAATAATCATTTAACTTTATAAATTAAAACACATAATCATGCTATCCAAGTCTCAGGTGTCTGACGATCACCAGTATTCTCATGGACAAGTAAATAAATACAAGTTCAAGTCTCATACATTTAAGTAAGTAAATTCTCGTAACATAGTCTCATACTTAGAAAGCAAGTAATTCTCATGAACACAATTATACATGCTAAACTTATAATCAAAATAACTATTGATGCGCACTTTTGAAAATGTAAATTTGTAAATCAGAGTCTACCTTAATTTCTCGAGTATTGAGCAAACGGGAATAATACTTTTAATTCTCTCTCCCCTCGTCTAGCCCTATAAATAAATGACTAATATTAGACTTTTGGATAAGGAAAACTTTAAAAGTATATTTGTGTAAAAGAAAATAGAGATTTAAGAACTTTAGGGACTAAATCGTGAAAATTGGATAAGTTAGGGACTATTCGTGCACTAATGGAATTGGAATTAGGGCTGATTCATAACTTTTCAAAAATACAAGGACTGACTAAAATATTTTAAAAACTGCAGGGGCTTAAAATAATAACTTGGGGTTGAGCAGTGGGCTAAAAAATGGCGGCTCGATGGTGGTGATGGAGGTGATGCTGATTTGGGTTGGAAGGTTGGTTGCCAGTGATGATTTTTGTGGTTTTTCGATGTGGCTCGATGGTGATGATGTTGGAGGAAAAATGAAAGCGGCAGTGACTATTTCTGGTTGCGGGTTGTGTGGTGGAGACTGTAGAGATTGGGCATTGATGATGTTGGATTTGAGTTGGGCGTGGTGATGCAGTCGGGGTGGTTCGTGCGGTGGTGATGATTGGTTGTTGTTCACGGGTGATGAATTGGTGATGTTATTGTGGTGGTGTGCCGGTGGTTGGGTATGGACAGTGAGGTGTTGGTTTGGTAGCGTGGTGAGGGGCAGAAATTGTGAGTTGGAGGTTGTGATGTGCGTGGATTAGTTTATGTAGGATTGGAGGTAGTGAGTTCGATTTTTGTGTGTAGTGAATTTGTCTTTGCAAAATTGGTGATGGGGAGGAGTATTAGAGAGTACTGTTTCATACCCAATAGTGTTTGTGTACAAGTTTATGGTCTCGTGAGTTTCTAAGTGAGAGTATATACTGCTGGTAGAGTAGAAATCTTTGGTAAGTCAGCAAAGAACTGGAAATTGAGAGAGATTTGGGATTAATTTAAGTTGAATAGCTAATTGAGAGGGATTGAGAAGTGATGATGGGGAAGAAAAAAATGTGAAGGTGAATGAGGTGGATGATCAAAAGGATAACCTATTTCATACTAGGTGCTAGGTGGATAAGAAAATCTGCAGATTGGTGATTGATGAGGGAAAGTTGTACAAATGTGGTTAGTACCATATTGGTGGAAAATTTAAATTTTCCTAAGATGAAACACCCTAATCCTTATAAATTGCATTGGTTGATCGAGTCTAGAGAGCTTAAGGTGAACATGCAAGTTAAGGTTAAATTTACTATTGGGGCTTACAAAAGTGAGGTGGTTTGTGATGTGGTGCCTATGCATGTTGAACATATTTTGTTGGGAAAATCATGGCAACGTGATAGGAGGGTGGTGCGTGATGGGATTAAAAATCAATATTCCTTTGTGAAGGGTAGGAAAAATAAAAGAGTCGAGGTCACGACCTCAGAAAAAGGTGAGGTAAAGAAAATTGAAAATAAGAGAATGGACGCCACTACCTCAGAAAAAGGAAAGTGTGAGTGCAAAGAGAAAAAGAAAGAAGAGTCCACCAACAAAATATATATGTTTTTTTACACAAAGGTTAATTTACAAGTAACCAATCCTTGCACTTGGCTATGCTAACATATCCTTCCCCAATTTGGTTAATTCTGTTTTGCGGGTACCAAAATCAATTCATAGTATTAAAGTCGGGAAGAAAGTTGCTTGCAAGAGAGAACATTTCAAAAGGTTGAAGGAAAGTCCCACGCATGAGCAAGGTTCAATATACAACAATTGCAGAAGTTACAAGAGGATTGGATAAGTTGTAGATTCGAGGTCAAATCATTTTCAAGAGAGGGGGATGATGTGATCCAAGGTAGGAGGTCGAAGAAGAAATAAAGCTACAGGCAATGCAACAAAAATCTACATGTTAAAATGAACAAGTTTCATATTGGGCTGGAGTTGAGAATCAATTCGGATCAAGTTTCTTTACAGGGACAAAGGAGCAGAACTCCAACCACACGAACGTGCGGGTTATAACCACGCGACCGCATGGCTCTTCCAGATCAGGGTTTCATGAAATTTTGTCAATTTTCCATTTTATTTAATTATTAATTTTTATTTTGAACGATATTGCGGCTAGGGCTAGGATAGTTGTGTGTTTTGACATTATATTATGTTTTTTTCATTATTGAAACATTAACTTGGATATTATTAAATGAATTTGAGTGTTTTCGTTAGAGAAGTAAGGAATTCCTTTTTTCTTGAATAACCCATTGAACTTATCAAAGATCTTGAATCTTGGCATTTCAACCCAGAACTTATTATGGAAATTGACATCCCTTGTAACGTCCGACAACCTTAGTTCTTATTCCGCATCGTCAATCTCGATTCGTGAATATTAGGTCAATCTATCGTCTAAATTTATCTTTTCTATTCATTGTTTTTAATCTATTCTGAATTTAGATATTTCCTAACTATTTTCATTGTTATGTTATTCTGCGTTTTCTTCGAGTTTTTCAAAAGGAATTGCATCCTCATTAAAACCAAGCTAATGCCCCCATTCTCTTTAACATGGCATGTGGATGGTAAAAAGAAATAGAATGGCCATTAGCTCCTAAAACATGCAATGTTCCGCACCTGTATGGGTCCTTACCTTATTTTCCCACAGTTTGACACATGTAAAGTCATGTGATCGCAAATTCAGTTTTTACAGGAAAAGTTGTACCATGTGATCGCAATGCACTACAATTGTCTGATTATCAAAACTTTAACGCCAAATCGATACTCCGCTCAAGATTTCACTCTTGTAGTAAACATGCTTACCTAAGGCACAACGTAAATAAACAACCAATAACTCTCAACCATCTTATACTTGAAAAATAATATTTCCTCATTGTTCATGGGTCAACCAAAATTTCCTTTCATAATCTCGAAGTGTGTGCAACAAAATCCTCAAATGTTCCTCATATTGTTTACTATCTCTAAGATAAACCAAAATATCGTCCATGATTACAATGAAAAACATGTCCAATTAATGTTGGAAAACTCAGTTCATCAAATCCATAAATATTGTCTATGGGTATATATTCTTTATTGCTAACTTGTTAAGCAGCATAGTTACTTCCTAGAGAGATACACTTGTCCAAATAAAACTTTAAATCCTTTTATCCAAATCTCAATCAAATGCTTAAGCAAAAAGACAAGAAATTAACCCAATAATAAAGTCTAAGCATCACTATGTTATCAAAAACCCAAAATTCAATTATTTCTTCTTGCTACTATAAGCTTCAACTTCATATCTAATTCTAAAATTAAAGCTCTGGCGTATGTGTACCATAACCTAATTCGATCATGAAATAGAACATGATCTAGTCTCCAAATTCCAATTAAATCACTATTTTCCCATAAAAAATCGGGGTAATAATCATCGATCATGACAAATATAAAGTAACATCTACGTACATAGTCTGATATCCCTTTGATAGGAGCATACACTAGATCTAAATTCTTCAGTTGACTTCTTGTGAAAGGTGTCATGTCCTAAACCAATTATCCAAAGTCCAATTAAACGGGGTTTATCCATTTCTCTTAGTTAAAATTACGAGGACGTAAAAATATTTAAAAACTCATTCAAATTATGCTCAAACTCGTTTTATTTCTTTCTTTCTTATTTCGGATACAAAAATTTCTCATTCATTCTCATCAAATTCTCAAAATACTTCATTTCTCATGTATCCGAAATCATTATAACATAAACTTCATGATAAAATCATTTACCTTCGGAGTTGACGGAGCGAACGATGGCAGTGGCAAAAGTCGTCAAAACGTTATTTATTATTATTTTAAAAAAAAAATTTATCTTTTCAAAATTTGCAAGGCTACAGAAACGTAGACCCCCTCTGATACCACGCTGTAACGCCCCGGATCCCGCGGAGCCCGGGACGCCACTTCGTCCTTTAAAATCTACTTTAATGCGGAAAATAAATGTAATTCAAAACATCACATTCATCATTTGAAAACTTCAGCGGAAACTTGATTAATTGAAATATAGAACAATTCATAAAAATTTCATCCCAATTATTTAAATGAAATTTAAAGATAAATAATTTAACGAGTAACATTCATACAATTGACTAAAATATCATCGTTTATTAGATTTTGCCAACGCTGCCCTTTCATTCGCCGCCTTCTCCGAGATCTGCAAAAATTGTTAAAATAATGGAATGAGTATTTCGAAAAATACTCAGTAGACTCATCGCTAATAATTAATTTACAGAATAATTGAACACGTAATTATGCAATCATACAGTGACATCATCATCATATTCTTGGGCTATTTTACTTTCAAAATCAAGGCTCTTTAAAAATCATAGGGTGTGGGTAGTCTCGTCTTGTGCACTTAAGGCACATAAGTTATGCGTAACATCATCATTTGTCATTTATCTCATAAGAGATATTCTTTTCTCGTCTCATGCATCAAAGCATGTAAATCACGTAATTTCACATAAGACATCCAATTATAATTTAAACTAATTAGTGGGGGCGAGTCTATCTCAAATCACGAGTCTGAAAGTTGAGCAAGAAAGTTCACGTTGTTCTTCTAAACGTCCAAGCGCCTCGTCTTGCCCATAAGTTACATTAGCCTTTAGAAATTTATAGTTTATTAAAATTTGAGGACTGAAATTGATGATTTGAAAGTTGATGGACTAAAATGAGTACTTTGAAAGTTGGGGGACTAAAATGAATACTCTGAAAGTTGAGGGACTAAAATGAGTACTTTGAAAGTTGAGGGACTAAAATGAATACTTTGAAAGTTGAGGGACTAAAATGAATACTTTTGAAAGTTTAGTTGAAACTCGAAACGAATATTAAACTATAGGGCTGAAATAATTGATTTTCAAAATGTAAGGGCTGATTAAAACTCATTCAAAACTTAAGGGCTGAAATTGATGATTTGATACCAAAAGGGATTGAATTGAATAACTTTTCAAACTTGGGGGCTGAAATGGACTTTTCAAAATTAGTGGGCTAACTCATAGGATTTTAAAATGCTAGGGCTCAATTAACTCATTTCAAAAGTGTAGGCATTAAATTAAAAGACTTTAAAAAAACCAGGGACTGAAATAATCATCAATCAAACGTTGGGGCTAAACATTAAATTTCCAAAATATCTAAATATAATATATATGTATAACCATATCTCTCTCTCATTTCTGTTAACAGAGACGAGAGACAAGAGAGGGAGACGCGACGGAGGTGAGCGATCGGACAAGCCGCCGGTGCCTTCACCTGCGTTCGCAGGCGGTGGCGCCGCCTTCGAGGGGCGGCGATGGTGTCTGTGTAGGCGGAAGAAGAAGGAGAGTTGGGCGATTTTTGGGTGCTGGACCGAGAGTAACCCGAGGCTGGGTTCAGGTGTTTTAGGGAGGTTTCGATTCCGGCGATGAAGGTAATTAATTGGGCTTGAATGACTAGTAAAAACATTTGGGCTCGATAAGTTGGATTGGACTAAAACATTTAAAATTGGGACTCAATATAATTAATACTTGGATTTCAAATAAATTGTGACATTTGAAATACTTTTGATAAAGATAGAAATTTGACGAAGATTTTGAATAAATAAAATTTTTCACTTAACTGGCTAGACGAGCATGCGTTAAAAAAATAAATGAATGAATGAGAAAAGTCGAAGCGACACATTTTTAAAATAAAAATATTTATCACGAAAATTCTTGGTCGCTACACTTAGCGCATGAAACAATAACTTAATTAAAATATCATGAAACTCAAATCCTTGTGCATTGCAATTTCAAAACAAATGGTCAAAAACCTTTACGTGATTATTTATTACAAAGTATGCCAAAATGAAAATGCAGAAGATTAGGAATGGATGATTGTCTGATCTGACCTCTAGCTATGAAAAATAAAAGGAGAATATATATATCTGAACAATATATAGATAATATGTGAGTACAGGATATCAACAAATGTGGACACATTCTTTCTCGATTATTTTTGCTCTTACCAATCAGGAATAACGACATGCATAACATGTTATGCTTCAAGAAGAGCAAGAATAAATATTTGTATAAAATATCGATTTAAAAGTTATGGTTTTCAAGATAAAATATTCTTTTAGATTAGTAGAATGTATAAACAATTATTTTTCAGGGACTGCAAAAATGTTTTCTGTATAAATTGATTCAATGTCTATCTATCTTCATATAATAATAGAGTCCTCTGACCTAATGACTACCAATTTCCTGCCTAAATACATTATAGGATCTATACACTTGGAATAACTTGATTCAGTTCAACAATCCACCAGGAATGCCAACAACATCAACCAATCCAAATTCCAACCGATATGTAGGCTTACCACCATTCGATTGGGAAATCAAAATCACAATTTTAAAAAGCCCCAAATGTTATCCCCAAAATCAAGACTAATTGAAGCAAGAAAACGAACAACAACAATGGTAAAAGAAAATGTTTGTTTTTTAACCAAAATCTCCGAAACCAACTCCAAATTTTGCTCCTTTTCACCATTCCCCCCCCCCCCCTCGGTTGCTGCCGCTCGAAAGTGTCACCACCACCATCAGATCGCCGACGAGTGGCGTCGGCAACGCCATACCACTTCTCTCTCTCGCACACTTCTCTCTCTCTCTCTCTCTCTCTCTCTCTAAGTGAATATAGAGAGATATATGAGATGTGTGTATTTGTATATGTTTATATTTTTGTTTTGTTTTGAGAATTGCTTTTAAATCCCAAGTTTCAAAAATATATTATTTCAGTCCTTTCAGTTTTTCAAAACTTTTTGTAAGATCTATTGAGTTCTAAAATATCCCTAGTCAGTCCTTAAGTTCTTGAAAATACTAAATCAATCCCTGGAGTTCTTGTTTCCCCAAGTCAGCCCACTAATTTCGAAAAATCTATTTCAGTCCTTAAACTTTTCAATTTCAGTTTTATTAAATTTTTAATTAAGTCCCTAAATTTACTTTATCATTTTTAAAACTTTAAAATTTCGAATTACTAATTCAAGGCTTATTTCCTATTTTTGGCTAGACGACACGTGCGGACGATTAAGAGGTTGAGGTTACTTCCCGCTCCACTTTTTACGTGACTCAAGATAAATTGAGGTAGACTCGCCCCCACTAATTAGTTTATATTATAATTGCATATTTGATGTGAATTTACGTGATTTATATGCTTAATTGCATGAGACAAGATAAGAATATCTTTCATGAGATAAGAAGATAAATTTATTTTATGCATGTCATAACTTATATGCTTTATTTTCATAAGACAAGACAAGAATATGTTCATTTACACTCACTATGTGATGCGTATGATTAAAAAGAGAATGTCATGGTATTATTTGCATAATTACGTATTCAATTATCTTGTAAATTAATAATTGGCAATGAGTCTACCGAGTATTTCATTTGAAATGCTCATTCCGTTATTTAATAACAATTGAAGATTTCGGAGATGGCGGTGAATGAGGGGCAACGATGGCAAACCTTATATTTTTAAGTTATTTTGAAAGTCAAGTTTATTAAACCTTGTTAATTCAATTTGTCAAGATTTGAAATTTTATGGAATGTTTTCAAGTAAATTTATTTAAATTTGAGTTACCATTGCTTATTTTCCAAATGAATGTGATGTTTATAAATTAGTTTATTTCCGCAACATTCAGTTAAATAGTTAGTTTAATGGACGACATGACGTCCCGAGTTTTACAGAACTCGGGGCGCTACAGTCGTGGCAAATTATTAGGGAGGTTTCCACGGCTCAAGCAGCTTATAGATGTTTCTAGGGACCATCCATCCCTACGACAATATCATTCTTGTATTGGAGGCTCTGGTAGGGTTTGATTCCAGTTGAGACTGCAGTTGGCCTCATGGTGTTAATCTTGTCAGTTAGGGGAAACCTTGCATCATGTGTTTGTTGGTAGTTCGATTACTGCTCAGGTGTGGAGCCATTTTTGTGAAATTTTTAAGATTCCTTCTTCCCCTTTGGATGGGATCCAGCATCATTTCCAGCGATGGCAGTTCTCGGGTCAGTATGTCAAGAGGGGACATATTATCATCATTGTGCCTTTTTTAATTTTCTGGTTCCTTTGGATGGCACATAATGCTGTGAAGCACGGGAGTATCACTATGGGGCCTCATAGAATTATTTGGCGAGTATATAGACAAATCACGCTGCTACAGATTGGGCGTATGTTCAGACACACTCACTGGCGTGGAGATATAGGTTTGGCATCATTATTTGGTATCTCTATATATATTCCTCCTGCCCTCTCCCCCATTCTAATGTTTTGGCATAAACCATCTGTGGGATCCCAAAAGGTGAACACAGATGGATGTGTTTAAGAGGGGAGGGGTAGTAGTGGTGGTGTTATCCGAGATGATGGTGGACAATGCATACGAGCATTTTTTGCTTACTATGGGGAGTGCACTATTCTTGAGGCTGAGCTACAAGCTATTTTAGATGGAATTTTGTTGGCTCATAGACTGGTGTTGAGTGACTTGTGGATTGAGGGGGATTCGGTGTTAGCTGTTCATTGCCTCTCACAGGGAGGTGGTCCTTAGTACATAGTCTTTGCTAAGAAGTATCCGACATGAGCTTTCCTTTGACAGATACATGATTTCTCACATCTTCAAGGATAGGAATCAGGTGGTTGATGATATGGCCACACAGGGTTGGACATGACAGATTTATATAGAGTTTGAGACTCATAATCTGTATTGGACGACTAGAACACTGCTTTAGATGGATTACCATGGCTTTTCTTCAATTCAAGGTATCTAGTTACTTAATACATAATTTTCATGTACTCTATATTATGCTAGTTCTCATTTACTTTAGCTCATTCTTCATTATGTTCAAGAGGTATACCTCCTTATTAGCTAATTTTCGAATGCTCTTTGTACTTTGCATTTTCTAGAGATCAAAATCCCCATCAGCCTGCTCCAGTGAAGGCCTGAAAACCACATTGGGGCTGTTATGATGTTTTACTTAAAAAAACAAAAAACATAGTATCATTCTTTGTTTCATAATGGAAACTAGAATTATGCAATGTGCTTAAAAAAATAGTATCATTCTTTGCTTCATAATGGAATCTAGAAATATGCAACATGCTTAAAGAAATAAGATTTTTAGATAATTCGAGATGCTCGCAAACATACAGGTCAGCCTTCCCCAACACACGAGCCAGCAAGTTATAATGCCCGCATAACATAACTTTGGGAAGGGGCTTATTGATATATTCCTGCAATTGCATAGCTGTCCTAGTACACATCCCGAATAATTCGTCAACATATGATCCTTACCATGCCACATAAGTAGGGAAAAAATTGGGCCGTGACATTCTCCCCCCCCCCAATCCGCTAGCGTCCTTGCAGCGGTGCGCTTGCCTCTCATATACACATGACCTTCCTCTTCAAATGATCTTCCACCTCAAAGGACTTGCCAAACTTTCCTCATTAACGGTACCTCCCACTTAGTGGAAGAGAGTCTACAGTACCCCGATACCTCGTCTCACGGTGCCCATGCACTTATCGCCTTCGACACCAACCTTCACCCTATGCCCTCTGCACTAGACCTTCGGTTGGACGGCGCTCCTCTTGGCCACAGCTCCTCCCTTTTGTCAAAGCATACCCAATGCACTGCCCTTGTTTGGTGGATTGTTGAATTGAATCAAGTTATTCAAGGTGTATAGATCCTACATACATGCCTATGCTTGAAGTTGATTGTTGTGTGTCAAGAGCACTGTCAATTAATTTATGTTATATATATATATATATATATATATATATATATATATATATATTTTATTTTATTTTATAGTTTATTATTTTATGCATGCAAGATGGTAATGATTACATGTTTGAATAGTGCACACAGCTAAGCTAGGATAATGGGACTGCTTTGCGTGGGAATCTGCTCCTTCATTGTCCTAACCAATCACTTCCTTCTTTATTATTTTTCTATTAAATTTTAATCAAACTTCTCCATTTTTTTCGTATTTTTGAAATTATTGAAACTTGTTGCAATTGACATGCTTTGCATTCATGGTTGAAATTGTGTGTTGTCTGTTGAGTAAAACATTTCCAGATATAAGTCTGATATTTTCGTTTGAAGTATATAATGAACCATGTGACTCTTGGCATTCCATGTCAAAAGGATCTATACGTATATAAATATGACATATGTTACATTTTATAGGTTGTTGCACTCCAATTTTACGAAACTATTGTGGAGGTATAATTTTTTGAAACATATTTTAAAATTTTGTGAAACTTATTTGTAATGTACTGATATCATTTTATTTTATTTTTTTGTCCGTAATCAACAAAAATGGATATTAATCAAAGTTGATTCCGGTCATAATCCATCGCTTTGTTGTTGCGTTATGGTGCCTTTGTTAGGTATCTTAAATGACGTTAGCCCATCAAGAAAGGAGTGAGCTTTGGACCTTAGAGTTTTCTAGGCATATTGTTGGAAATGAGAACAAAAAAACAAGCTCAAGAACTGGATTGAATGACTTAATTCTTTATTGAATAACAGTGGCTATTGTATAGCCTTACTTACATGAACAAACTGAATAGCCAAAAACCAGCCCACATCTACAAAAAAGTGGTAAATGCGACAAGAAGTCAAAACAGAAAACTCTAAGAGGCTGTGAACAACTTCCTAAATACTAGAACTTATTGAAACTGAAATTAGAACCTAATCAACATATCCTAATACCTCTAGGAAACTAGAAATAACTCTTCATTCCTTCCCTTAAACTAACTGCAAATTACAGTCAGTTTACATCAGGAACCTTCCGAACACCCAGTAACTCTCTTAACTTCAGAAAAACATCAAGCTTCAAAGGTTTGGTCATCAAATCTGCCACCTGGTCCTGACTTCCACAATGAACTAATGCAATTGTACCTTCGTTAGTAAGATTTCTCAACAATTGGTACCTCACATCGATATGCTTGCTGCGCCCCGTGCATCACCGGATTCTTAGACAGCTTGATAGTTGAGCTATTGTCACATCTCACATCTGTGTACCCTCCATCTAAATGCCCCAATTCCTTCAAAATCCTTTTTATCTAGAGAGATTGACATGCACACATCGTAACTGCCACAAATTCTGCCTCTGTGGTTGATAAAGTCACTATTGGCTGCTTCTTCGAACTCCACGAAACTGCACCAGAGCTCAGCAAAAATACATTGCCGCTTGTACTCTTCCTATCCTCTGTATCTCCGGCATAGTCACTGTCTGTATATGCAAGCAATTCACCACTTCCTCCTTTCTTGTAATGAATTCCAAAGTTTACAGTCCCTCTCAAATATTGAAGTGCCCTTTTTGATATTTGTAGATGAAGTTCTGTAGGTTTAGACATGTATCTACTTATGAGGCAAGTGACAAACATCATATCCGGTCTTGTGGCCGTGAGATACATCAAACTACCCACCAATCGCTTGTAGTATGTTTCATCCACTGTAATGCCATCTTCATCTTTGTTGATTTTACATCCAGGAACTATTGGATTATTAACTGGATTGCTCTCCATCATACCAAATCTCTTCAAAACCTCTAGTGCATATTTCCTTTAGCATATGTAGATACCATCTGACCTCTGTAGTACTTCAATTCCAAGAAAAAAACACATCTTCCCCAAGTTTGACACGTCGAACTCTCTCATCATGGAACTTTTGAAATCAGATGGCATAATTTCATCATCACCTGTTAACATTAAATCATCAACGTAAACACTTACAATGATGATCTTTCCTTCCCTGCTTTTTTTAGTGAATAATCGCCGCTCGCTGTCACACCTTTGGAAACCTTCACTGATGAAGTGTGCTTCGATTCGGCTAAACCAAGCTCCTGGAGCTTGTTTTAATCCGTACAAAGCCTTATGCAACTTTTAAACTAGATGTTCGCTACCCCTTTTCTCATACCCTTTCAGTTGTTCAACATAGACATCTTAGCTCAGCTCACCATGAAGAAAGGCTGGTTTGAAATCCAACTGAAAGATTTTCCAACTTTTTTGTGCTAATATAGCGATAATCATCCTCGTTGTATCCAACCTTGCTACAGGTGCAAAAACCTCTGTGTAGTCTATGCCATACTTTTGTGAGTACCCTTTAGCGACTAGTCTTGCCTTGTGCTTATCAATGTCCCCATGCTCATTGTATTTCGTTTTGTACACCCACTTCACCCCAAATTTTTTTGCTCTAGCTGGCAACTCAGTGAGTGTCCAAGTCTTGTTCTTCTCTATGGAGTTGATCTCACAGTCCATAGCAAGCCTCCAATTTGCATTCCTTACTGCTTCTTCAAAGTGAATAGGATCAACTGACAGAATCAATGCCATGTTTGCTTCATCTTCAGATAAGTCTTCCCTAGTAACATAATCCTGCATCCACAGTGGAGGACCCCTCTCTCTCCTTTCATCTTCACCTACTTCATCTCTAGTTCTATCTCCCTCATCAATCTCTACACTGTTGTTTCTCTCCTCATCATTATTAATATTTTCACCTCCACTATCACTCTCCCTATCTCCCTCACTGTTTTCTTCATTCTCACCCCATTCTAAGTCTAAAAGAATTTGCTTCTCATAAGACACATCCCAATCCCACCGTTTTTCTTCTTAAAAAACCACATCCCTACTTACTACAATTTTCTTAGTGATAGGATCAAATAATCTATATCCTTTTGAGTCCTCACTAACTCCTAACAAAACACAAGGAAAACTCTTATTATCAAGCCTACCTCTTCTTACATCTGGAATGTGCACATGAACATTATGCTTCACAGGCTAACAAAGGAAGAAAGGGCGTCATATTTGAACCCGGTGATTGGGTTTGGGTACACTTGAGGAAGGAGCGGTTTCCAGAACAACGCAAATAAAAATTACAACCGCGAGGGGATGGTCCATTCCAAGTGATCGAAAGGATCAACAATAATTCCTATAAACTCGATCTTCCTGGTGAGTATAATGTTTCGGCTTCATTTAATGTTTCTGATCTATCTCCGTTTGATGCAGGTACAGATTCGAGGTTGAATCCTTTCAAAGAGGGAGGGGATGATGTGATCCAGACCACGAATACAAGCCCGCACAAAGATCCCTTGATGATCAAAGGGGGACCGATGACTCGATTGCAAACAAAGAGGGCCAATGAGGCAATGGACAATCTAGTACAAGAAACAATGGCCAAAACAATGTTTGTGTCATCAAAAGAAGCAAGTTCCATGTTGGGGCCGAGTCAAAACGACGAGTGGATCAACCTCATTCAAGCCGTCGAAGAAAATTATGAAATTTCAAGAATTACGGCCGTAACACATATTCCTCACGGCCGTAATGAGCCCACTGAAGAAAACTGTGATTTTGAAGAAATTGGACTTACGGCCGTAACTCAGATTTGTCACGGCCGTAACGCAGCCTCGGATTAAGAACAAGATTTTCAGAAAATAAGATTTACGGCCGTAAATATTTATCTCAGGGCCGTAACTGTTAAACAGAAACCAAGTTACGTCCGTAAATGAAGGGTCACGGCCGTAAAAGACCATACGTGTAATTTAGGGTTTTAATTTGTTTCCTTATTTTTAGGTAGTTGTTTCCTTGTATAATTAAAACTCTTTAGTCAGGTTTTACCCTATTTATAGGGATGTAATTTTCATTATTTTGGACACCCAACTTTGATATTATAATTGAGAGGCTATTTTGCTTTCACAATCTTATTCTTCATTGAATAAAATCCGAACTTGCGAGTTATTCTTGTTTATTCAAATCCCGGGGAGAATTATTATTGCTTGTGATCAAGAGGTCAATATATCTCAGTGATTGTATTGGTTGCTTGGTTCAATTAATTTTAATTGGATCCATAAATCGTGATTTCTTGACGTTCTTGGGTTGATTTCAATATTTTGTGGGTTGCGTAGCTACAATTGCTACGTGGTTTGCATCACTTCCTCTGTAATTGCTCCTTCGTCGGCCTCTTCCTCCAACTCTTTCATCATAGACTTTCAGTGCTTGGTCATCTCCTTCATTCTTTTTGAATTTGTGTTCATGAACTAGTAATGAACTATGTAGTTCATCTACTGAAAGATGATTGATGTCTTTTGACTCCTCGATCGAGCAAACTATGTAGTTGAACTTCTTAGTAAGTGTGCGCAAGATCTTCTCAACAATCTTCACATCAGTCATGTTTTCTCCAAGATTCCTCATGTCCTTTGCTACCAGCATCACCCTTGCAAAGTAGTCCGAGATAGATTCTCCAAATTTCATCTCCAATACTTCAAAATTCCTATGAAGGATTTGAAGCTGAGCACATTGCACCCTAGCGTTTCCCTGGTACTTGACTTTCATGGAATCCCACAGCTGCTTTGTCGTCTCCTTCTGAGCAGTTACTTTTAGGATAGACTTGTCAATAAATTGAAAAAGATAATTTTTGGCCTTCAGATCCTTCAACTTTGTCTCCTCCAAGGTTTTCCTCTATGCACCAGTTAAAACTTCTCCAGTTGCAGGCTCTGTATATCCTGTAAGACCGCTTTTCATTTTTACGTGCAATTTTAAATTTCGCTCAATATTTATGTTAATGTGGTTATAAATTATAAATTTGTGATCTTTAATGTCTATAATTAGAATTATTTTGCAGTGGAAGGACTTGCACGCCGTTTCG
The DNA here is from genome assembly GCA_963555705.1 of Ligustrum vulgare. Classification (NCBI taxonomy): domain Eukaryota; kingdom Viridiplantae; phylum Streptophyta; class Magnoliopsida; order Lamiales; family Oleaceae; genus Ligustrum; species Ligustrum vulgare. The sequence continues at coordinate 31,239,559 of OY743173.1, forward strand.
ATCAATGTACCAATTAAAAAGTTTATAGACTTTTATAAAATAATATGCCTAATTGTTTATGTTACTTGGCAAGCTTGTCAATTCCTATTTTGTCAAAATTATTATAAGTGGTAAATTTTAGGGTATTTTGTAAATTTATGATAGAGGTGTACTTAATTTTGAAACTTAGGGAGAATGAGGGACTAAATTGCAAATTCCCTAAAGATTACACTTAAATCTAACCTAAACCCTCATTCTCACAATCTCTCACCCAACTCCCTCTCTGTCTCGACTCTCTCCCCTGCCTCTCGCTCTCGGTCTCGCATCTCTCTCCCTCTCCTTCCCTTCCTCGCGTACCGTCGGCCACCATCACCACCACCACCACCGTGCACCTCCATCACTGGTAAGGCCGCCCCCTCCCTTCCCCTTTCACACCCGCACGCACCCACTCACGGACACACACACACACTACACACACATGGAATTTTTTTATGTATATATGGAATTGTATGTATATATTGATGTATAGACGACGCGATCCCAGTCGCGGAATCTCGTCGAACAATGCGGAATAATGACAATTAAAACCTAGGAAAGATCTAAATCAGATTTGACGCGAAAATAACAAGAACACGAATTAAATAACGAAAATTAAAAGATAGATTTGACGATAAAACCTTGACTCGACAATCATGACGCAATGAATGACGATGCGGATTGAAGAACCAACATTGGTGAACGCCACAAGGGTTGTCAATTCCTTGATAAGTTCGTTGGGTGAACGCCACAAAGATTGGATCTTTGATAAGTTCAAGAAAAAAGGGAATAACTCAACCTCTCAATTTTGGAGAATCCTCTCTCAATTTAATTTATAAACTCAAACTTGTTTTTTTTACAATCATGGTAAAGAATATAAATAAGTAAAATAACCTAGCCGCTAATTTACTCAAAATAGAATTTTTATTAAACTAAAACACTAAATTAGGAAAATAACCTAAAAACCAAAAAGAAAATAAAATAATTGAAAATCTGGAAAATCTGACCGCTACTCATTTACGGCCGTAAAGGCCTCTCTGATCAAAACTGAGTTTATTAGTTACGGTCGTGACGAATCTCTTACGGCCATGAAGTGCCACTGCTTTGAATGTTACGGCCGCAACTTCCAGGCTTACGGCCGTAAGCCTCGTTCAGCTGAAATTCTCCTTTTTTTCCTCGATAATTGATTACGGCCGTGATAACATGATTTACAGCCGTGAATATATGGGTTATGGCCATGAAGGTCATCCATTACGGCCGTAATGGATTTTCTGCCCCGGTAACTTAGTTTACTCGGCTCGGCTTGATCCGTCCCTCTTCTCGGCTCGATCCTAACATGGAACTTGCTCCGTTTTGCACGTAGATTATTGTCATATTGCCGATGGCTTGACTTCGCCCTTCGATGCCTGGTCCGAATCATATCATACTCCCTCTCTTGAAAAAGGATTCGACCTCGAATCCATTTTTTGTCGGCTTTTCAAACTCCTCCTGTTTTTCTGAGCTTGTTGATCACGTTTAAGCTTTGTGCGATCCTTTAGACTTTTGGCTTGCTCATTTTTGCCAACGGATATCTTCCCGACCTTAAGTTCATGGTTTGATTTATGTCCCTGCAAAACAGATTTCGTAGAACTGGGGAGGGATGTGTTAGCAAATGCAAATAAACTCATTTTTGTGGTGGACTCTCTTTTCTTTTTCTTTTCACTCTCAAGCTCACCTTTTTCTGAGGTCGTGGCCTCAACTCTCTTGTTTTCAATTTTCATACCCTCTCCTTTTTCTAAGGTCGTGGCCTCAACGCTCTTATTTTTCCCCTCAAACTCGCTCTTTATTTTCAATTGGTCCTCTTGGAGCTCTTTAGGTGATAGCGGAGCAAGAGTGATCATTTTTCCACCCTTCACGAAAGAATATCGATTTTTAAACCCATCGTACACTACCCGCCTATCATGTTGCCAGGGTCTCCCCAACAAAATATGGCCAACATGCATAGGTACGACGTCACAAACCACCTCATCCTTATAACCCCCGATGGCAAAGTTGACCCTAACCTGCTTATTTACCTTAATTTCTCCCGATTCGGCCAGCCATTGCAATTTATAAGGGTTCAGATGTTTTATCAAGCTCAAACCCAATTTCTCAACCAACATTGTACTAACCACATTAGTACAACTTCCCCCGTCAATCACCATACCACAAACCCTTTTACCCACTAAGCATCTAGTATGGAAGAGATTATCCCTTTGCTCACCAATTTCATCCACCTTGACCGTAGTACTAAGGACACGCCGGTTAACAAGTGAATCTTTAATAGCACAAGTCAACCCTTCCTCATCACTACTACTAGCCCCAACATCCACTAACTTAGGCATTCCCTTAAATTCATCATCGAAACTAATTTCGCCATTATCACGCAAAATCATTAGCTTCCTATTTGGACACTGGGATGCTATATGACCCGTTCCCAAGCACTTAAAACACTTAATATTTCTATTCCGAGTAGTTTGAGAATCAGAAATATTTTTACCTTTCGTTGTAGGCTCCTCCTTCCCTTTGGGGTTATGTTCAACGTTGGATTCCTACTTCGATTGTGATGTAGGGTAAGATGGTGAGTGTCTTGCTGCCCCCTTTCACCTTAACTGCCTTTCCACCTTCATGGCCATATGCACCACATCCTCTAGCTCCACATAGTGTTGCAGCTCAATCACATTGGCAATGTCTCTATTCAGCCCACTAAGAAATCTAGCCATCGTAGCTTCCCGATCCTCCACCACGTTAGCCCGAATAATCGCCACCTCCATATCCTTATGATAATCTTCTACACTCCTCGCTGAGTCATACCCTGCAGCCTCTGATAAATATCCCTATAATAATGAGTCGGCACAAACCGCTTCCTCATTATGGTTTTTAATTCACCCCAAGTCTCCAACTGCTCCTCAAGGTTCCTCCTTCTACCTGTCACTAGTTGATCCCACCAAATATTGGCATAATCTGTGAATTCAATCACAGCTAATTTCACCTTCTTCTTTTCCAAATAATTATCACAATCAAAAAGCCGTTCGACCTTTGTCTCCCAATCCAAGTACGCCTCCGGATCACTCCTACCCTGGAACGATGGTATTTTCACTTTAATTTTCCCAAGGTCGTCATCAACATCTTCTCTATCCCCACGATGCCCCCTAGCATCACGACACTCCCTATCCTGCCTCCTCTCATACCTATCTCCTCTATCCCTCCTTCGCATACTTCCCAAAGATATACTTCCACTTTCACATCCCATGTCCTCATCACCCATACCAACCTCACGCCTATTACTTCTCCTAACCCGAGAACCATCATGAGATTGATCACGAGGTCTTTATTCATGTTCTGCACCTCGATTCTCCATCTGTGCCATAAACCTCTCAAATTGTGCCCTCATTGCTGCAATATCATTATTACCCTGTTCATTCCTTCTATTCACACCCCCGAGCTGTTTTGTCTCCAATAGAAGATGAATATGTGGAAACCTCTCTATCAAACATTTTTAAGACACGAACAAGGAAATTCGGAATATTTGGAAAATATTTGGGAATTTTGGGAATTTTGGGAATTTTTTTTAATATGCCAGAGAATTAGACTACGAGTATGGCAGAAAAAAGGAACTGGATTTGGACGAAAAACGAAGAAGAAAAACACTTTTGAATTTTTTGGACTGACTCTTATGGATCAAATTGAAGAAAATTATGACTGACACGAAGAACGCGAAAAACACGAAAAAAATCAAGAAAATCAAGAAACGCAAGAATCTGAAATAGATCCAAACTCTGATACCAGATGACGCGATCCCAGTCGGGGAATCTCGTCGAACAACGCGGAATAACGACAATTAAAACCTAGGAAAGATCTAAATTAGATTTGATGCGAAAATAACAAGAACACGAATTAAATAACGGAAATTAAAAGATAGATTTGACGATAAAACCTTTACCCGACAATCATGACGCAATGAATGACGATGCGGATTGAAGAACCAACATTGGTGAACGCCACAAGGGTTGTCAATTCCTTGATAAGTTCGTTGGGTGAACACCACAAAGATTGGATCTTTGATAAGTTCAAGAAAAAAGGGAATAACTCAACCTCTCAATTTTGGAGAATCCTCTCTCAATTTAATTTATAAACTCAAACTTGTTTTTTTTACAATCATGGTAAAGAATATAAATAAGCAAAATAACCTAGCCGCTAATTTACTCAAAATAGAATTCTAATTAAACTAAAACACTAAATTAGGAAAATAACCTAAAAACCAAAAAGGAAATAAAATAATTGAAAATCCGAAAAATCTGGCCGCTACTCATTTACGGCCGTGAATAATTCTTTTACGGTCGTAACGGCCTCTCTGATAAAAACTGAGTTTATTAGTTATGGCCGTGACGAATCTCTTACGGCCGTGAAGTGCCACTGCTTTGAATGTTACGGCCGTAACTTCCAGGCTTACGGTCGTACGCCTCGTTCAGCTGAAATTCTCCCTTTTTTCCTCGATAATTGATTACGGCCGTGATAACATGATTTATGGCCGTGAATATATGGGTTACGGCCGTGACGGTCATCCACTACGGTCGTAATGGATTTTCTGCCCTGATAACTTCGTTTACTCGGCTTGGCTTGATCCGTCCCTCTTCTCGGCTCGATCCCAACATGGAACTTGCTCCGTTTTACACGTAGATCATTGTCATATTGTCGATGGATCGACTTCGCCCTTCGATGCCTGGTCTGGATCATATCAATATATGGATTGAATGTAAGTATATATGTATTTTTCTCACATTCTCAGATTTTAATTTTTGTTTGATTTCGAATTATACCATAAATTTAGAAATTATTGATTTTTATGTGTGTGAGTATTGATGTATATGTATTTGTATATATGTATAAGTTTTATATGCACGTGTGTGTATTGAGAAGTTTCAGATTTAGAATTTGTTAAATATACCTTGTTTAAATTGAGTTAGTTTAATTGAATTTCTGTTGTTTTGGGTAAATTTGAGGATTTCGAATTTTTGAGATTTGGGAATTGAAGAAATTTGAGATTTTGTTTAAACTTATTTTAGGTTTAATTTAATTGAAAACCTTATTTTCAATATTTTCAGATTTTGAAAAAATTAGAATGCTAGTTGGAATTATTCATGTAAAATTTAAGTTGTGATAATATTTCAAATTCTTGACTTTTGTGTAATTTCATAAGAAGGATTTAAATTTGGCTCTTGGAAGTTATTCTCATTTTGAATGTTGTATTATTTATGTTTGACATAGCTTAAGGACAAGTTGGGTTAAATTATAAGTCACACGGAAGTCTTAACTTTGATTAGGAGTTTTAAATGTGGTTTTCACTAAAACCTATATTTTTGTTACTGAATGGAAATTAATTAGGAGAAACGGTACATTGATGTCGCGGGCAACCAAGACTTCCACCTGCATATTAAGCAAAGTGACTACTAAGACTATAGGTAAGTAAACTTCCCCTATGTTCATAGAAGTTAAATGTAAATATGAAACGTGTAAATGATTGTTTGCAACTTACTTGCTTTGATGAATTTCATTTACTTTATGAAAGTATATGTTATTAGGAAGAATGTTCAAGCATGCACATTATCATGTCATTGCATCATCAAGCATGCATTGGCATCGAAATTGGGAAGTCAAATGTTTTTAAATGAAAGAAATGTGTCAAGATGCAAGTTTGTTCAAAAGTTATGTATCCCAAGTTTTTAAGAAATAATGGGTGTACTTCTAGTTCATGAAAGATGCGAATGGGAAATGGGGCGCGGGGGACAGGCGTTCTCAAATTAAGTCGCTTTGCGACGGAATGTTCAACCGTTTTATGGTGGACTGTTAAACCGCTTTGCGGTGGGAAAGTGAATGTTAAACCGTTTTGCGGTGGGAATGTGAATGTTAATCTGGTTCCAAATAAGAATTGTCCATTGTTATCTGATTGACTAGAAGATACACCAAGTGAGCTCACGATGGAAATGAAGTGAAAGTTTTGAAATGTTAAGTGAAAGTTTGAAAGTTCTAGAAAGTAAAGTAAATGGGGATACATATATTGAATTTTTAAAGTATTTCATGTTATAAGCATGCATTACATGCATAAAGTTTACTTACTGAGCTTTAGCTCACCCCAATTCCTCCCCCCATATTTCAAGTGATAAAAGTTAGATGATCTGAGGAGAGCGCTCAGGGGCAGACTGGGACAGTACCCGCTGTCACCCTCATTGAATAAAGTTAAATTTATTCAAGATATCATTTAAATTATTTCTTATTCATTTTATTGATCATGGTTTGGTTGAAGTTATCTTTGAATGAATTATGGCGCCGCATTAACGATTAAACTGCCTCTTATTTCATTTGTTAATACCTATTGTTTTGGGATTTTTCATGTTGAGGAGTTTGGGATTGAATGAAATTGTTTTGGTGATGATGAATGTGATTGAGAGGTGGTTTGATTATGTTTAAATTATTCTTTTGGTTATGTTGTCCCTCTACAAGTTGGTTAAGTCCAATTTATAGAGGAGACTTTGCCGAAATTCTGTAAAATTTTATAATAGAAAAATGAAAATTTTAATGTTTTAAATGATTTATTTCCGCATATAATGTGAATGGAAGTTAACACACCTAGGTTTTAGATTTTAAATTTGGGGTGTTACATATCCTGTCTTAATAACACTCCAATATTCCTTTGAACGTAGGAGATTCTCCATTAGCATTTCCAATGCTCATAATCTCCATCAAACTTTGGGATGCAAGGTTGCGCAAAGTTACTTGACTCTACTGCCATCTTTTCACTTCCCCACTCTTTGTTTTTGAAATCACTCAAAAAAACTGCAGCTTCCTTTTTTCTTTTCTTTTTTAGGCCCAGTGGGAGCTCTGATACCAATTTGTTGGAAATGAGAACAAGAAAACAAGGAACTCAACTCAAGAAATGGATTGAATGACTTAATTCTTTATTGAATAACAGTGGCTATTATATAGCCTTACTCACATGAACAAACTGAATAGCTAAAAACCAGCCCACGTCTACAAAAACGTGGTAAATGCAATAAGAAGTCAAAACAAAAGACTCTAAGAAGCTGTGAACAACTTCCTAAATACTAGGACTTATTGAAACTGAAATTAGAACCTAATCAACATATCCTAATACCTCCAGCAAACCGGAAATAACCTTTCACGTATGATATGCCATCTTACAAGAGCAATGAAGGAAGTTATAGCTATGAATGTATTTTCCACGACAACGAGGTTAGATTACATTTGTTGATGTTGTTATATATAGATATATTTTTAAGAAATCAAGTGAATATTTTTCTATTCCTAAACATGCAGTTAGTTTAGACTTCCCAGGTTTTTGCTTTAAAGCGAGATTTTTGTTAGGTTTCTTTGCAATGTTGTTGCTGCACTTTTGATTTTTCAATTATTTCGTTTTCAGACTGATTAGTGGGCAGAACAAAAAGCATTCATGATAGGCATATAATGTATGATTTAATTAAAGAGAACAATGAGGGAACTGGGAAAAGAATGCCAACTAAAAAAGTACATTATCGTGATTTTCCTTGTGTATCCTAATTTTCCATTACATGAGATTTTCTTTTGCATCATGATTTTCCCCTTACTAATTCACTTACCGGCATAACGTGATAGTGTATACCATAAACAGTAAACACACACCCACACACAAAAAACAGATAGGAAAAATAAAAACAACTTTCTCAACTTAAACATTGTAAATATGTTGTAACTAAAAGAAAAAACATGTACAATAACAGCAATCAACTATTTGTTTCCTGATTATATATAAGTTATTTTCCTCCCATACAAGTTCATTAGTGCACTTTCGTGGATGGGTTTTTGTTTTCTTTTGCACTATTATTATTTCAGCAAAAAATAAGGTATACCTAATAAACATAAGAAAATAGGTTATGCGATTAAAAAGTTTATTTAGCAGTAGGGAAAACAAATATTATTTTCTTTCTTTTTGAAATATAAATTTTCTCCCTACCTAAAATATAACAAGGGACGGGGATTCATGCGTCAATACGACATCCACTGATATCAACATTCAAGCCATTGCTAAAGGTCATGGGTTAATTTTACAAATGGTCACTGAAGTTGCAACAAAATATCCAAACAGTCACCAAAGTTTCATAGTTTTGGAAATGGTCACTCAAGTTACAAAGACTTTAACCAATGGTCACTCGGGGTAAATTAAGGCCAAAAATAAAGTTTGAGGGCTCCAAGAGTAATTTTGACACCAAAACAAAATTGTAGGGAGGCCCCCATCACCACCATCTCTCCACTGACCACCACCACCTCTTCCGTATATTGCCTCTCTGGTGTGCGATTATGCACCAGAAAGATCTACACTCCATTCCCTTTCAATAACAATTCCTAAATGCCTCTCAACATTACCCACTCCAACCCCACAAACCCTCCAGAACCCTCTCGAATCCCTGCTCGAAAACATCTCCAACAAATCCAAAAATATAGAAAATCACTAGTTTCTGCATATAAATTCATTTCATTCCCCTTTCATTGATATCCAATGGCCAACAGCTCCATAGTTTATACAAAAATCTGGCTTGATTCCAATATTTTTGTGCAAAATAGCTTGATAAGCATGTACTTGAAATGAGGTTCGATTTCTTCACCAAATCGATCTGTAATGATCCTTGAAGCTGGATTTTGTGTCTGGTAGCATTATGCTTTCTAGCAATGTGAAATATGGAAATTTGAAGGACACAAGTGAGCTGTTTGTGAAAATGGTAGAGAAGAATTGTGTCAACAATGATAATGGGGTTGGTTCAAAATGCCAGAGAAGAAATAGGTGCAAAATCGGACTGGTTTGTGGTGTGATTTTGCACCGGAATATAGTGCAAAACTGCACCATTTTCTAGTGCAACTTTGCACCAGATTTCGGTGTGATTTTGCACCAGAAAGGTGCAATTTTGCACCGGTTTCTAGTGCGATTTCGCACCATATTTCTCGTACAAAATCACGAATTTTGCACCAGAAATCTGATGCAATTTTGCACCGATTTTAGTGCAATTTTTCACCAGAGAAGATGTGATTTTGTACCTGTGAGATTTTTTCTGAAGAGAGGCGGTGGTTTTAGCCAGAGACGTGGTGGTTGCCGGTGGAGAAGTGGTGGTGACGGGAGCCTTCTAGCAATTTTGTTTTGGTGTCAAAATTACTCTTGGAGCCCACAAACTTTATTTTTGGCCTTAATTTACCACGAGTGACAATTAGTTAAAGTTTTTGTAACATGAGTGACCGTTGCTGAAACTATGGAACTTCAGTGACCGTTTGGATATTTTGTTACAACTTTAGTGACCGTTTGTAAAATTAACCCGGAAGGTCATCTATATGCAATTAAAAACTTTTGGGTGGCTAATAACATTATGAAGTATAGAACCACCTCTCAAATGTTAGAAATTTTTGATGATAGATTTTCATTCCATGTGTTGTTTTTAAACACTTTAATGAGCTATCTACATTGGGTAATGTTGAGGAGACCCATACCCAAATGTTTGGTAAGCATTATTTAGTTACTTTATTCTTCCAACTAATTCATTTTTATGGTATTTTTGTAGTTTGTTTATATGGGTTGATTATGATAGCCCAAGACTAACTAACGAAGAGGGGGTGGATTGGTTTTATTAAAAAAATTCGATAAATGATATTGAACTTAAAACCAATAATTCAATTATGAATGCTAGGTGTTATAGAAGGTGTGAATTAAAAAAAATAAACAAGGTAAATTGCTTCTAAAGAGTAAATTCAACCAATGAAGTAAATTTAACACTACGAAACAATATTGCACAATATGGATCGACAAGCAATAATAAGAGCAATGTAAGTAAATAAAAGGGAGAAGAAGATACAAAGTCTATTTTAAGGAGGTTAAATCAAATAACGTGATATACGTCCTCCGTTACCAAGATCTCTGTCACTTGTAAGGTCAAATTCACTACATTGGTAGCTTATAGCAAGGAGATTCAAGTCCTTAAGTGACTTACAACAAGGAGTACTTATCCAAATGACTTACAACAAGGAGCACCTATCCTTAACATTAACTAAGTGTTTGTTAAAAACTTTGATGAATGATATATGATAGTTTAGCTTGTATAAAAGTTTTTCGACCAATGATCTCTCTTAACAAATAATACGAGTTAAGTATGAAGAGAGAGATATATACTTTAATAAGAGTGTTTGGTGATGAAGAACTCAATCAATAATCAAGAATAGATAAGAATTGTGAGTTTTCTTCAAAATAGAATCTTTAAAAAAAATGTATAAATAATTTGGTGAGTCAAATGGTTCTTTGTAATAAAGGAAATAGAATATAAAATCAAGTAAGCTCAATGACTTTCAAGTGAATATACTCTCTTAATTGGTTTTGTGAGTTGCTGAAAATAAATGCAAAAGAGTTAGCTATTTATAGATAAAGAAAAACAAAATCAGGCACTTTCGGTTGATCAAGGATGAGGTTTTGGTCGACTGAAATAATCAAAGTAGCCGTTATGAATTTTGGACTGTTGGACTTTAGGCTGAGTAACAGTCGTTTTGATTGATCAAACATTTGGTTGATCAGTGCCTTTCGACCAGCCAAAATATGTGATTTCTGGAATTTTAATTTTATATCAAAATGTTCATTTTTCCAAAATCTATCTCATATTATGAGTTAAAATATTTTTATGCAAGTGATGAATTTATGAAAATAATTTGAGCTTTATATACTTGCTAAAAATTGATGTGTCAATACCTTTACATATGATTTTTGAAGTTTCAATTAAAAACTTCTAAACTCTAATCTTTGACGTTCTTGTTCTCTTCGAGTCTCTTTTGATCATTGTAATTCAATAGATGACGATTAAATCTTTGAATGCTTAATGAGATATATAAGAAAAACTCAAAAATTGAAACTTGTTAGAAATACAAGTAATTTTCTTTGTTATAATCAAAACAATAAATATAAGAATAATCATAGGTCAACAGATTAATTTAGTATTTCATTCAACTTCGGCCAGGTGAAGTTAGATTTTCGAATATATATTATATTACAAAAATGATTTTGAATGGAGACGAAGTTGAAATCACTTCCTTCCGAAGTAGGTATATCTAAATTCTAATATTTATTTTTTAATTAAATTACATTCAACAAAAAAATTGATGATCTTATATATCTTTTCACATTGTTTTCCAGGCTACTGGAGTCTGGAGGAAACGCTCTTCCTGTAAGCGAGATTTCAACGTTATCACTTTACCTAATTAGTAATCACATTTTAAATTGAAAAGATTTGACCACAATTGAACAACTTATTGAAAATAAGGAGTGAACATTACACTAGAAAATGTGCAAAATTATTGTTTCATTTGTTTTAGTGATTTAACTATTGTTCTTATTCTTTTTCTAACTTATTATTGTTCAATATTATTAGGTTTTTTATGTAATTGATAATCCCATGAGCAAAAGGACTCATTTATAAAGTTCGAGTTAGAGTAAAACTATGGTAGATTATTTAATTGAGTATTTGGGTTCAAGAAGAACAAAGAAGTGTTCAAGAAGACTTGATTTGCAATTAGAAGTTAAAGATGAATCCAAATCTAGCAAGAATAATGATCCAGATTTTCATTCGAAGGTTTAGAATCAATTTTCATATAGCAAAAATTTGAATTGGAAAAATACTATTTCTACAATAATTTTAGATCTTTGAGTTGTCTTTTCAACACATTTTGAATGAACCCCATCAGATATCTGGAGAGAAAGAGATGAAAAAAATATTGAAGGTCGTCAAATCGGGACAGATTCTATTTTGTGAATTTTAAGGTTCCTACAATCTTGAACTATCTAAAACACTTTATACTATATATACCTAAGCCATATGTACGAAAATTATAAAGGTTGTCTATTTTTCAGAGCCATAACATATACACATATCCAATCTTTAATCCCATGATTTGATGAACCAAGGACCAAATTCACCATTGTTTGAATCTCTTAGTTTCTTATGATCCAATAACCCGAGTAGGAAAACATCACTTGTTCCTAATTGAAAATACACGTTTCCTTATAACCTTGAGGAATGCTTCTTCAATTGTAAACTTCAGAGGTTCTAGTCTTCTAGAGGTTGAGGAAGGTTGGACTACAAGCACAAGAAGTTTCACAAGAACGGGGAGTTCTTGGGGTATGCACTTGAAAGAAACATCAAGATCTGAAAGCTGCTGGAGGTAGTTGTGTCTTGGGATAGAAGGGGTAGATTTGTATGGTCTAGTAGGGGAAGTTGGATAAATCTAACTGTGATCGAAATTTCTTATAGTTGTGGTAACTGGCTTGGTCCTGGATTTTTCCCACGTTAGGCTTCTCCGTCATCATTTTGTTGTGTTTATTGCATTATATTATTGCTTTTATGGTAATTCAACTTAGGATAAATTAACTTATTTGAATACCCATCTAGCAACAATTAATAAAGTGACGCATTCGTTATTAATTGCATTAATTCCGCACATAAGTTCGAACTTTGGAGTGTCCCAAAAAATTCAATTGGTATCAAAGCATAATCTTGAGTCCTGACCTTATTTTTATCTAGATGAGTAGTTCATTATCTATCCCACCATTCTTTGATGGCTCAAGTTATGCTTATTTGAAAGTTAGGATTGAGCTTTCTTAGAGTCCATAGATGAGTAGGTTTGAAGGAGTGTTTTAAAAGGATGGTCAGAACCATCCACTACCGTAGCTGGTGTAGTCACCCCCACACCTATAGTAAATTGGACTAAGATTGAGAGAGATGAGTGTAATTGGAACAACAAAGCCTTACATGCCCTGTTTATGGCTGTCTCCCAAGAAGAATTTAGGAGAATATCAACGTGTGAGGTAACTAAAGAGGTTTGGGATATTTTGCAGACCACGTGAGAAAACTCAGGCTGTTAAAAACTCTAAATTACAAATGTTTACCACTAGGTTTGAAGAAATTAGAATGAGAGATGATGATACTTTTGATGTCTTCTATGCGAGCCTAAATGACATAGTCAATTCTAGTTTCAACCCTAGGTGAAAGGATTCCTAAGTCAAAAATTGTGAGAAAAATTCTTAGATCCTTAACTGAGCACCTGAGACCTAAAGTCATAGCTATTGAAGAGAATAAGGACATAAACACCATAAAAATTGAAGAACGGGTAGTATCCCTTCAGACTTATGAGTTTACCTTAGATAAACCTTCTAAATCTAAGTCTGTTACCATGAACACCTCTAGGAATGATAAACTTGACTCCTCTGATGAAAGTCTTAAAAAGGAGGATGTTGCCTATAAGATTAAGAAGTTTTGAAAATTCTTTAAGTCTAAGAAATGGCAATTTGGGAAATTCCAGGGTAGCTCTAGTAAATTTAGAAAGGGTAAGAGATAAAAGAGAAGTTGGAGAGTTCAGGAAAGTACCTAAGCATGTGAGGTGTCTAGGATTAAGAGTGAATCTGAGAGTGCTAGTAAGAAGAGTGATTATCCAGGCAGTGGTGAGTCATCTGAAGAAGAATTTGAAGGTGAGCAGGATATACATGAGGCGTTTGACCAGCTATATTTAGAATGTCTTAAGTTGAAGAAAGCGAATAGAGCTACTTTTAGGAAATCGCATAATACTAATTTAGAAAAGGAGGGCTTAATGGTCAAACTAGAAGAGTCCAATAGCAAGTTGCAGGTTGTGACTAAAGAGAAAGAGACCTTAGAAAAGAAGTTTGTGTGTTTAGAAAGTGAACTTCAGAAGACCTCCAGGTTAGCTAGTGAGGTGAGTGTTGAGAAAGGAAATTTAGAAATCTAAGTAAGCAACCTGTTGAGCGAACTTGAACATTTCAAGGTTCAATTTTTTGCCTTAGAAAACATTATAAGAATGAGCAAGCCTCCTAGTAATAGGGATGATCTAGGTTTTGATAAGAAGACTACTAGTACTCGTCGTGTAACCAGCTCAAATATGTTCCTAACCCTTAGCGTTGTACTCGTCGACCAAGAAATAGATGTCAGCGTTCACGAAACAACGGTCTGAAGTTTGTCCCTATTTGTTTTCATTGTGGTGAGTTAGGTCACATACATCCTAGATGTCATCATATCTTGAACAAAAGGCATAACATAAGATTTAATTGAAATCATAAATAGAAGTCTGCTGGTCAAGTTAAAGTTCTTGCCGGTCAAGTTAATATGTTGACCAAATTTGTGACACAATTGTCTGGTAAGTTTTCTGCTATTAGACAGGAATGGGTGAAGAAGAGTCATCATAAAAATCTGAATATTGGTCACAATGCTATCAAAGATAAGAGCATGTTAATACCTAACTGATTGGGTATTTTTGATTCATGCATCCTATTTGTTCACTTTTTTTGGTAGTTGTTTTATTTCTTGCATGTGCATTTTTATGATTGCTTTGGCATGTGCATGTTTTTGTTTTTGATGTGTGCTTGATATTTTTTTTATTTTGTGTGATGCATTCTTATGCTTTCTATATTGGAAAAAAAAATCAGAAAATGGAAAATTCAGAAAACATTGAAATATTTGAAAAATAACAAAAACAATTAATTTGAATTGGGTATTTTTACCGCATGACTTGAAACTTACTTAAACTTGTGTGTTGTGACCATGTTTAATTTATTTAATGAGTTGTACCACAATTTTTATTGCTTGCTTTGGTTACTGTGAAGTACTTGGTATAGGTGTCTTCATGTACCATCTGTACTGCACACACTTTGATCTTGTAAGTGGGACTTAACTACATGTGTGAGATTTGGGATGAAAATCACTTGTTGGTAAGATGACCTTGAACATGGATTGACCAATTCTAGTAGTCCTAAGTTCTTATAAATCCCCTTGTAATAAAAATGATCATATCTTAATATTCTTCGTCAGGGCCTATTCGACTCGAGTTATTAAGCGTGAGGGGTGCTTTATCACCTGGAGCCTATAGTCAACTAACTTGGGTGAATCGGCTGAAAGCTCGCTACAGGGTCATCTTAGTCGCCTAATGAGGGGATATTGAAAAAAAATGCCAGAAGTAAGGGAGAGTGTAATAAATTTGCAAATGAACTTCAATTTTAAGGTCCTAGTTTGCATTATAATGGTTTGACTTTCATAAGTAGGGGGATAAGCTTATTGCCAGTGATGTTTTGCATGTTATTGCTCACAAATTTAAGGTGGATTTCTACTTACAAAGGATTAGTGACACATTGCACACATGAGGCACTTATACAATATACCCCATTTTAATGTAGGAAGAGTTTACATTCATTAATGATACTTATGCATGCTAAGTACATCATTTTTAAGTTGTTCCATATTTATCCTAAAAATTAATTTGAAAATTGCACTTTTTGTCTTTTGTGAAAAAAGAGGGAGAAAATATGAAGCAGAAGTTCGCATTTTATGTCTTAGGGGTCTTTTGATACATATCCTACTGCATAAAATTCTGAGTTCACAGTTAAGGGGAGAATTTTTTTTTCATTCCATATTGTATAGCTGTTTGAGTTTTAATGTTTTGTGGTGTAAATGTTTTAGTTGGTGTTTTTAATTGACATTATATCACGTCTCAAACTAGCATGCATATATGTGCTTCAATTGTTATATTCCTGTATCAGGTACTTTTACACTTGGTATTTGAGTTTTTGATGTAAGGAAGTAGGTATTACAAGGAATTCAAGAGATAGAAGAGCTTGGGTAGAGTATAATGTTTATTTACTATTTTAACTATTATAATGTTTTGTCACATAATTCCAAAGGAGGAGATTGTTATGTTTTTTATATAATTGGCAATCTCGTGAACTAAGTGACTCATTTATGAAGTCCCAATTAGAGTCAAAGTATGGTAGTCAATTTAGTTGAGTATTTAGATTCAAGAAGAAAAAAGTGTTCAAGAAGACTTGTGATGCAATTAGAAGTTAAAGATGAATCCAAATCCTGCAAGGATAATGATTCAGATTTTTAGTTGAAGGTTTAGACTCGATTTTCACATAGCAAACATCCGAATTGAAAAAATACTATTTCTACAATAGTTGTATATTTTTTGGTTATATTTTCACCGTACTTTGAATGGACTCCATTGGATATCGGGAGAGAAAGAGATGACAAAAACACTTCATACTATTTCTACAATATTGCGAATTTTAAGGTTCCTACAATCCTAAACTATCTCAAACACTTCATACTATATATACCTAAGCCCTATGAACGAAAATTATAAGGGTTGTTGTCTATTTCTCAAAGCCATAACTTATACACATATCCAATCTTTGATCCCATGATTTGATGATCCAAGGACCAAATTCACCATTGTTTGAATCACTTAGTTTCTTGTGATCTAACAACCCGAGTTAGGAAAGCATCACTTGTTCCTAATCTAAAATACACGTGTACTTATAACCTCAAGGAATGCTTCTTCAATTGTAAACTTCAGAGATTCTGGAGGTCGAGGAAGGTTGAACTATTTCTTCTTCCTTCTTTTTCCCTTCTTCCCTTTTTCTATCTTCTTCTTCTTCTTTCTTCTCTCTTTTCTCATATTTTTACATCCTCAGTTTCGGTGCACCCATTGATAAGTATATTTTATACACTTATTTCTATCCTAAAAATAGGATTTTATGTGTTTGTTTTAGAATATTTTCTATTGATTTCTTTATTTTTTATTTATATTTCAAAAATAATCCAAAAGTCGAAAAAATAAAGGAATTGGAGTAAAATCAAGTCAATTGGATGAATAAGTACTAAAGTGTGCAAATGAAGAGATAATGAAGTCAATCAAGGGTAAGACTGGAAGAAAAATCGGAGATGAAATCAAATTTGGAAGAAATTAGAAGTTCAGGACCAAATAGCAACCATCTGAAATGGAAGGACCTGCTTTTCAATAAAATCATGAGGACCAACTTATAGCACTTCAAAAGATGAATTTACCTTAATAATCAGAGAACCTCCAGGTCGCATGGAGTAGACGCGCGCGGTCGCATGCCAGCAATTGTACCTAAATTGTTAAAGGAGCTCGACCGCATGGATTTCAAGCGCGCGGTCTTGCTTTTATTTTTTGGGATGTACAGTTGTGTGTTTCCGCAATTTTCAACATATTTTCTCATCTTTTGACCAAAGTTTCAGGACAATCTGTATAAACCAGACTTGAGGCGCATTTTTGGGGGTTCCCAACTTGTTTAATACATGCCAAAACGCTTTCCAACTGTGGAGGGATCCACGCAACGCCAAGAACAAGATTCAAGATACAATTGTAAGAAGATGAACGAGGTAACATCCATTTATTTTTCTTGTTATTTATTTTCTATCATGTATCGAGGCTAGGCTTTTAGTGTTAGAATTGCAATGAAGTTTTAACTATTTGATTCCATGTTTTGAGTTTTCGTTTAATTTACACAATCTATGGGTTTGATACAATTGATATACGTTCTTTATTTTTATGAAATTACTTGATCACTAGTTGTATGAGTTTGTGGTAATTTTCTTTGTTCACGTGCACAAACCTGAGAGCAACAATTGACAGAAGAAAAAAATGTATGAACTGAAATATAGAAGAAAAATTTAAATAAAGCTATAAAAAAAGTTCGTAGTAGTGAAAATAACCTAGAAATAAATCTAGACTACAATCCCGGGCAACGGCGCCATAAACTTGTTGCGTGATTTACTTACCGCAAGTGTACGGTATCGAATAAGTAATAAAATGGAATTGAGTCCGAATGTCGTTCCCACAGAGACTGAGGAGATTTATTTTCTTAGATTATTAACCTTTACCGAAACAAGTAAAAGCAAAGTTTTTTTTATAGGATTACCTAGATGATTAGACTAAATTATCAAATAAATCGAAAATTATTGAACTAAAACAAACTAAATGGGAATGCAAGATTTGTTTAACAAATATATGTGAATGAAGTGCTAGGATCTAGAATCCATCTTAGTATCGATATTTCACACTATGGTTTGAATAATCCATGACAAGGTATATTATTGAATTTAATATCAATGCTCCTATAATGCCTAAAACTCTCTTTCGAACAAGAATTAAGCCTTTTTCCAATTACAACCCACCTATATTTCTATGACGAATGCAAATATTTAGAAAATCATTAAACAATCATGAACATGAAAAGATCAGATAGGGCATAGTGACATATTTCTATCCTTATCGAACCGTATGGCAATTAATTCAAGTCTAGCAAAATTCTATTCTTTCGAACATAGAAAGTTACCACAAACATCATATAATTTATGCATCAAAATTGTAGATGAAACTAAGTACGAATCAATTACTCAAAATACCAATTGTCATAAAATTAAACAAACCAAAGCATAAAATAAGATTCCAGGACTTCATCATAATCCTAACACTATAGAAATTTAGCCTATATAAATTTTTAATATCAAATCACACATATAAAGAAACTCCATCACCTAGAATATGAAAAACTCAAGATTTTGATGAAGAATCTTCAACGAATTCCTTGCTCCAAACTTGTATATGCTGTTGAATGTATTAGGTCCAAAGAAAGGAGCCAGATTCGTGCAACCTGTTCTATTTATATGTATCCACCAGACCTAGGCGAGAAAGGGCTGAATTCTGTCAGAATTCGTGTAAAAAGCCCACAAGTGGCCTAGTCGGAAAGCCATGCGATCGCATGGTGGAAAGTCTTGCGATCGCACAGTTAACTGAAAATATATTCTTCCTTAACTTCGAATAGTCATGCGATCACATAGATATACCACCGTGCGATCGCATGGTTTAATTTTCAGCCTGCAATTTCAAACTTTTAATCTCTGCAACTTGGTCTTCTTCTTTTTATTGCACCTCAAGTCCCCATCTTCTGATTGAAGCAATTTGGTCCTTATACTTCTGAAACTCTTTAATTTCATCTTTTCTTCTCTTGATCGCTTCAATTCTCCCTTGATCTTTGAATTTTGCTCATCCTTCATCCATGTTTTGCATTCGGTACTCTTGCTTTGCTTACTTTGGTCCAATTTCCTTCCATTTTGCTCTGTATTTACTCCAATTGCTTTCTTTTTCTCGATTTTGGGATAAAACTGAAATATATACAAATAACAGATAAATTGGTAGCATTTACTCTCAAATAACTATATAAAATCCTAATTTAAACATACAAATAAGTGCATAATATGCATATATCAAATATCCTCAAACTAGAATAATAATTCGTCCTCGAACAAATAAAACTGAAACATGACTCTAAGAAAAATAGCACTGACTCATCAATTGATTTGCTCAATTTATGTCTTAGGTTCGGCCCGAAATATACATTCCAGAAAGAGAATCAAATAGCACATTAAAATATTTGTTACTTATTCCATGTTCAACTTTTCATGTGTGTGTGTAAATAGCCAGAAAACAACTGCAAACTCATGGAAGGTTATACTTAATACTGTGTGACTAGTCATACAGAAATAAGCCCGAATCCCATGTGGTCAACAATAATTTTCTTTTGATTTTCCTTACACTCTCATGGATGATCACAACCTTACTACTTTTCTCTCATATCCTGAGGTCTTTCCTACTGATGTGATTTCTAAACATGGATAAATTGCATTTTTCCACACAAGGCAGTTAGGATTAGACAAGTTGGCAGAAAAATCGAGAATAATTAATAAAGTGTTAAGGATTTCAATCAACAAAGCTTATACCATTTTCATTCCATTTTTCTTTTATTTGGACGACTTTTTCTTTTAATGTCCTTGTCTTTTACCATCTTTGTGTAATACTTTTCATACTTGCTTTCTATATGACCTTGTAGCGAGCTTGAGGTCAGCAGCTCCCAACTCAATTGAGCTTAGTGTACCAGGTTCAGACAACCCCTCAAACTTAAATACCCGAGTCATAAAAGTTTAAATAGAAAATTTAAAGATGTTTTAGCGTCTTATGTGTAAGACCACTCTCCGTACTTGCTTTCTAGTTGATCCCTATAGAGAACTTTAGTTCGGCAGCTCCCAACTCAGTTGAGTTTAGGGTACCAGATTCAGAGAACCCCTCAGAATTAATTACTCGAGTCAAAAAAGCATTTGAAGAGCAGAATAAGACCTTCAGCATTTTCTATTTTTATGCTGATTTTTATGGTTTATACTTATTGATCAAAACCCCTTAAGCTCAAGATGCAAAATTAAAACTTCAGATCCTCAATCCATCAATGCCTACTTATACTAACCTTCCCACCCCCAAACTACTTCTTGAGCAGTTTGGTTCTACATTTTAGGTCGGGATTTAATTTCTTAAGGTTTGGAATTTTTTTAGTCAATTCTATGTTCAAAGTGCACAAGTTTACCCCACATGTATCAAGCATTTCCCTACATAAGTAATTATTTGACTTTGGCTAGTGCTCAAGTTTAATAAAGTCTAGCATTAAATAAGTAAATTTGAAAAATTTAGGCTATCATGCTGTCCTAAGTCCGAACTAAAATATATAAATAAATCGAACTACATCACAGACAGCAAACAAATCAACAAAAACAATTTTTTTAATAGCTATACCATCGGAATAAAAATAAAAATAAAAATCCTAAATAGAGAGAAAATCTGAGCAATTCTAATAAATTCAGCAAAATAGAGTTTCAATCGATAGTAGAGCAGTTATACAAACCAACACTAACATTATGAGGTAAGCCGAATACACCACCCTCAAGTAAAATAGTTCATTTCCCTCAATGTAAACATAAAGCTAAAAAATATAAGGCAAAGTGGAACCAAAAAGATCAAACACTTCCCTGGTGTATGTAGGTTGCTACTGATGTGAGGGTCTTGCAGATGGATCTGATGGGTCACGTGGATCGTGTGGCATCCTCCTCTTTATGGCCTCCATCCTACCTTCCATGGATCCCAGCCGACCTTGCATAGCTCTATGTCCGCTCTCCATGGCCCCTATTCGATCCTCCACAGATCTCTGTCTAGATGATACTCGCATGAGGAGGGAGTTGAGCTCATCTAATGTGCAACGTGCTAAGCGCTGCTCCCATGGAATATCAGCTCTAATCAGTGTCTGCTGGTCCCTTGCCAAACTATCAATTTATACCTGCTGGGCTGTAAGCATCTGCATCATCATACTCTGTGTCTGCCCCACGGCTATGATCTTTGCTAACATCTATCTCTGCATCCTATCGTCCCCTAGCTGTGCAGGTGCTGGAGCTGGCTCTGATCCTGGCACTGCTATACCTGCTGGAGCTGGAAGTACTGGAGCTCGGAGTCCACAAGGTCGAGCTCCTCATGGGGAAGTATTTCAACTCCCTCAGCCAAGCATATGGCCCTTATCAGACATGGGAAGAGTGTACCTCATGTTGTGTCTAATTGGGAGGCAAGAGTGATGATGAAATCAAATATGTGACACCCTAAATCTAGCTTGTGCCCCCATGCTAAATGATGCAGTAATCGAGCCCTATCCTCATTAAATGTGGTGTGATGAGAGGTGGGGTCGATATTATGACAGATAAATATGTGCAGGATTTTTAAGATGTCTATGAGATCTCATGTGCAAACCGACTGGGTCTCTCCAACTCTACATCTTGTCGACCGTAGAGAAACTAGATAATCAAATCGATATCAATATCTGTCTAATAGGCTCTATCACATCTCTGATAAATTCTAAAACTCTTTCGATCACGGTTGGGGAGAAACGGATCCATTTACCTCAAACCCATGTCTTGTATCGGCGATCTGTTCCCTCTACCTCAATAGCATGATTGAAATTTGCCAAAAATTCTTTTACCAGAAGGGGGTTGGCTCGATGAGGGGTGGCCACCAATTTATACCATCCTGGTACTCCTATCAGATGCTGCAACTCAGTGTCAGGGAAGTCCCCTAGGATTACCTCTCTTTCGCACCATAGTCTTTTCCCTTTCAGCAACATGTCGTACCTTTTTTGTTCTTCCTCCCCTACAAATCAGTGAAACATCTCCAAGTCTGGATCATCATAGTCATCATCAGAAACTGGTGCTCCTCTATGCCTCTTTGGAGGTGCAGCTTTTCCTTTGCCTTTGCTCGAAGAAATTGGAGCTTTTCATACCTCTCTTAGGAAATATTAGATTTAATAGAGTAGGTATGAAATGTAGAAATAATGAGAAACACACCCAAACTTAGAAAATTTGTAAATGGAAATGAAGAAAATGTGGATGAGTGGTGATTTTCGACCCCTGACATCGCCTTGAAAAAATAAAATTTTCCCGGGATATCTCTGGGCATATGAAATTATACGACCTCATCTACAACATATTAAAATTTCAGGTCAATTGGAGGTCGTTTGTGTCAAGAACCAGAGGGACGAAAGTGTGCAGTGAGGCTACAACGAGGCTGTAGTGGTGCAATGGTTGCAAATTTGATTTCTAAGCTTTTTATGCATTCTAATGGATCAAAACATGAATTGATGACGAATAATCAATCCCAAGCATGCAATGAAGATAAGGGTTCAGATGAATTTTGCAAATGGGGCAGAAATCTCACGTTGGCATTTTGTCGAGCACTTTGAGTGCATTGTTGAAACTTAGTGAAAATCATAGCAAACTATGCGTAGATTGCTCCCAAATTTTCGTAACATCAATGCCCATCAACAATCACACCAATTTCTACCTATTCCCATCCTCCATCAAGCTCAAAATCAATTTTTAGAACTATGGCAGAAAAACGGAAATTAGGGCCAAATGCAAGTTTTTTCCCGAAAAATCTTACCTCAAATCAGAAGCTTGATGTGAATGGTGTGATGAATCCTGGTTTATTTCACAATTTAGGCATGGATTGATTCTGAATTAAAAAATGCATGCCCAGAACAGCCGTGCAATCGCATGGTATTAAATATGTGCAATCGCACGGTTCACCAAAAAAAAATTATTTCATTTTTTGTTTTGAATCCTGCTCGACTCCAACATGGTTACAGATGCATGAACATGAATTATGTGCAAATATAGTCTATTTTAGATGTGTGATGGTGTGAATGATTAATATGAGCATTCATTGACTAAGAATCTACCTAACTACCTAGGCATACAAAATGTGAAAGAATGAAGTTTCAATCCTACTTGCAAAACATGAAACTGTTAGAATGTAAAAATCAGGAATCATGCAACCTAAAATTTGAAAGTAAAGCTACAAAAGAAAGCAAAGTAAATAAAAAGGAAGAAATATGGGTTGCCTCCCATAAAGCGCTCCGTCTATAGTCTCAAGCTCGACTTTTCCAGGATTTAATTCTATGATGCAAGAGTAGTGGTGGTCTTTTCTTTGGAGAATTCACCACCCAATAAGGCTTCAAGCATTGTCCATTCACTTTAAATGTGCCATTTTCCTCATTAGTGATTTCAACTGCTCCGAATGGATAAACCTTGGTTACCAAGTAAGGACCCGACCACTTTGATCTCAATTTGCCCGGAAATAATTTGAGGCGCTAATTATACAATAAAACCTGTTGACCAACCTCAAATTCCTTTCTTTGATTATGCTTGTCATGCCATCTTTTTGTGCACCCCTTGTACAACTTTGACCTTTCATATGCTTCCAACCTGAATTCATCCATCTCATTAAGTTGTAACAACCTCTTTTCTCCTGCTGCTTGTAATTCAAAATTCAACTTCTTCATAGTCCAAAAAGCCTTGTGCTCTAACTCAACAAGTAAGTGGCATGCCTTCCCAAATACAAGGTGATATGGAGACATTCCAATGGGTGTTTTGAATGCTATTCTATAAGCCCACAACGCATTGTCAAGCTTCCTGGACCAGTCCTTTCTTGTTGAATTCACTGTCACCTCAAGGATCCTTTTAAGATCCCTGTTAGAGATTTCCACTTGTCCACTAGTTTGGGGGTGATATGGAGTGGCAACCCTGTTTTTTACTCCATATTTTACCAGTAGCTATTCAAACTGCTTGTTACAAAAATGTTTACCTCCATCACTAATTATAGCTCGTGAAGTGCCATATCTTGTAAAACTGAATTTCTTCAGAAAATCCATCACCACGCGACCATCATTTGTAGGTAACGCAACAACTTCAACCAATTTAAATACATAGTCAACTGCTACAAGAATGTACTGATTTGAGTAAGAAGGGATGAATGGACCCATGAAATCTATTCCCCAAATATCAAAAACTTCCACTTCTAGAACACTGTTAAGAGGCATTTCATTTCTCCTAGATATGTTACCAGCCTTTTGACACATATCACAATTTTTCACCAGTACATATGCATCCTTGAATATGGTAGGCCAATGAAATCCTGACTGTAGAACTTTTGCAGCCGTTTTAGAAGCTCCAGAGTGACCACCATACGCAAAAGCATGGCATTGCTCCAATATTTTGTCTGCTTCATCTTTTGGCACACACCTCCTAATAATCTGATCTGGGCACCTTTTATAAAGAATAGGATCCTCCCAAAAATAATATTTCAAGTTAGAAAAGAATTTCTTCTTTTGATGACTCGAGTATCCAGGTGGAATGATAGATTTTTCCAGGTAGTTCACAATGTCTGCGTACCACGAGACCCCCTCTATACCAAACAACTGCTCATCTGGGAATACTTCACTAATATTAGCTAGAACTGGCTCCTTATCCTATTCAAGGCGAGACAGATGATCCGCTACAACATTCTCACACCCATTTTTATCCTTGATCTCCAAATCAAACTCTTACAGTAGTATTATCCATCTGATCAATCTGGGTTTTGAATCCTTTTTATTCAACAAGTGTTTCAATGCAGCATGGTCTGTGTAAACTGTTACTTTTGATCCCACCAGATATGAACGAAATTTATCAAAAGCATGTACAACAACAAGTAGCTCCTTCTCAGTAGTGGCATAATAAACTATGCATCATAGAGAGTCCGAAAAGCATAATAAATCACGTGGAATATTTTACCTCTTCGCTGCCCTAGAACTGTTCCCACTGTATAATCACTTGCATCGCACATCAATTCAAACGGTAGCTCCCAATCAGGTGCAGTGATCACCGGCGCAGATATTAATCTTTCGTTTAAAGTATTGAAATTTACCAAATATTCTTCAAAGAAAATAAATGGCACCTCTTTCATCAACAAGTTACACAATGATTTTGTAATTTTCGAGAAGTCTTTAATGAAGCGCCTATAGAATCCTGCATGGCCAAGAAAACTTCTAACACCTTTCACTAAAGTTGGAGGTGGTAGCTTCTCAATTTCTTGAATTTTTGCCTTGTCTACCTCAATACCCTTTTCTGAAATCCTATGCCCCAGAACAATTCCTTCCTTCACCATAAAGTGGCATTTCTCCCAGTTCAGCACCAAATTCGTTTCTTCACATCTTTGTGGAACCAGTTTCAAGTGTTCCAAGCACTCATCGAATGAAGACCCAAAAACTAAAAAGTTGTCCATGAATACTTCAATGAATTTTTCTACCATATCTGAGAAGATAGCCATCATACATCACTGAAATATGGTTGGACCATTACATAGACCAAATAGCATCCAACGATAAGCAAAAGTACCATAGGGGCAGGTAAATGTTGTCTTCTCTTGATCTTCTGGTGCTATGAAAATATGATTATACCCTGAGTATCCATCTAGGAAATAGTAATGTGAATGGCCTACCAATCTCTCCAACATTTGATCCATAAAAGGAAAGGAAAAGTGATCCTTCCTTGTTGCATTGTTGAGTTTGCGATAGTTAATGCAAACTCTCCATCAAGTAACTGTTCTCATTGGGATTAGCTCGTTCTTTTCATTTTGCACTACTGTGATTCTCCCTTTCTTTGGTACAACCTGAACTGGGCTAACCCAAGCACTGTCTGATATGGGATAATGATTCCTGCATCCAAAAGTTTCATCAACTCTGCTCTAACTACCTCTTTCATATTTGGATTCAATCTTCTTTGTCCATCCATTGTTGGTTTGAAATTGTCTTACATTAGTATTTTGTGCATGCAAAGTGCCGGACTGATACGTCTTATGTCAGGAATGGTCCACCCAATAGCCATTTTGTGATCTTAGAGGACTCCAAGTAGTTTCTTTTCTTCAACCTCTGTGATAGAGCTAGCCACTATGACAGGTAAAGTAGAAGACTCTCCTAAGTATGCATAATGAAGGTGAGGTGGTAACTGTTTGATTTCTAGCTTTGGAGGCTGCTGAATGGATGGAAGTGACTTTGTAGAACTCATCCCCAATTCTTCAAAATGTGTTCTGTGTCTATATGGAGGTTTTGCCAAAAATTCCTTGCACACTTCCAGCTCTTCTTTTGACAGTGAATTGATAGAACTTGAATTCATAATGATTGCTTCCAAGGGGTCAGATGGATTTTCCAAGCCGAATACTCCCCGTACCGTCCCCTTTACAACATCGACTCGATAGCACGAAATTGATGGGGTAGGATACTTCATTGTTTTATAGACATCAAATGTGATTTCCTCATTATCAAACTTCAATTTGAGCTGTCCTTTTTCCACATCAATGATTGCACCCCCAGTCCTCAAGAATGGTCTCCCCAATATCAATGGTACATTCTTGTCTTCCTCCATACCAAGCACAACAAAATCAGCTGGAAAAATGAATTTCTCCACTTTTACCAGAATGTCTTCAATTATTCCCCTTGGATAAGTGATTGATCAATCTGCAAGCTGTAAAGTCACTGTTGTTGGTTTCAGTACCCCAAACCTAATTTCCTGCAAACAAAGAATGGCATCAAGTTAATGCTTGCTCCTAAATCACATAATGCCTTATCAAAGTGAAAATTTTTAATATCACAAGGTATAGTAAAACTCCCTGGATCATTTAATTTCGGTGGAAGTTTATTTTGTAATCTAGCACTGTAACCCTCTGAAAGCATCACTGTCTCATTTTCCTTAAGCTTTATTTTGTGTGTTAGAATGTGTTTCTTGCATAACTGGGCATTTGAGCAAGTGCATCTGCAAAAGGGATCTTGATATGGATCTTTTTGAAGATGTTCTGAAATTTCTCGAACTGTTTGTCCAGTTTCTGATTCTTTAACCTCTGTGGAAAAGGAATTGAAGTCTCATAAGGGTTAATTGATGATTTCACCGTATTTGACCCTTCCTTTGTTTCAGAAGTACTTTCTGATGCTTGACTCTGCTCTTCGTCCTGCTCGATCCCTTTTTCCTGGTTAATAGCTAATTGTTTAACATTGATCTCTGGTAGTTGAGTCCCACTTCTAGTAGTAATAGTTTCACATGTTCTCTAGGATTTATTTCTGTGTTGCTAGGTAGAGCACCCTGCTATCTTCCCGAAATAGCTACTGCCATCTTCCCCACATGTGTTTCCAGGTTCTTTATAGCTGCCTGTTGATTTTGAAGTGTAGTCTTTGTCCTTCTCATAAACTACTCATTTTTACCCATGTACTACTCGATTTTCTCGATAAATTTCCCAAGTAGATCTTCAAGTGAAGATTTCTTCTCTTCTTGCTGGTATATAGGTTGTTGTGGTCTGCCTGTATTTTGATTGTCACTCCATCCAAAGTTTGGATGATTTCGCCACCCTGGATTGTATGTGTTCGAATACGGATTATTCTATAGACGACCACCTCCTTGAACAAAATCAACTTTCTTTGGTAGTTGAGTTAAGATAGGACAATCTGAAGTGTTATGGTTTGCACCACATTCTTTGCAAAGTGTTCTAGAATTCTTCATTGGATTTCCATCCATTTCTAGGCTTTCCACCTTACTTACCAGCGAGTCTGTTTTTATAGATAAGGCAGTATAGTTATCCACCTCATAAACTCCCGCAGGTTTCCTTTGGAGTACTCGGTCCGAAGCCCACATTGCATTTGTATTAGCAATTCTTTCAAACAACTCTAATGCTTCATCAATAGTCTTAGTAGAAAGTGACCCATTAGATGATAAGTCTACTAGACTTTTGAATTGAGGAAGCAAACCTGCGTAGAAGTACTGTACTTGCACTCCCCTTGAAATCCCATGATGAGGACACTTCCTGAGAATGTTTTTAAATCTGTTCCATGCCTCATCAAATGACTCTGCATCCTGTTGTTGAAATACTGATATGTCGTGCTTGAGCTTTGTAATTTTGACCGGTGGGAAGAACTTTGTACAGAACTTCTGAGCCAGATTATTCCATGTAGTTATGCTAGCTGTAGGACGAGAATCTAACCACTCCAAAGCCCTATCTCTCAGAGTATGTGTAAAAAGATGAAGTCTGATGGAATCATCTGATATCCCTTGACGCTTGAAGTGTTGGCTAAGCTCCAAAAACTTCGATACATGAGAGTGCGGATTTTCATCAGCTCTTACATAAAATTGATGTCCATTTTGAAATAAATGGATAACATTTATTTTTAACTGGGAGTTTGGATGACCAAATGGAGGGTAGACAATACTTGACTGATTTTGAATTATTTCCAGAGTCATAAAGTCCCCAACTAGCATAGTTCCCTCATCATGCACTTGCAATTCTTGATTTTCCAAGTTGTTTGCCATATCTTGCTATTTTTGTTCTTTTTCTGCTAACTTTGCCTCTCTTAATTTGAGACAAAAAGTGTGTTCGATTTTCGGATCAACTTCTAGAAGACCACCGTGTCTCAAACTTCGCATGCACAAACCTGAGATAAACAAATGAAAGAAGAAAAAAATGTATGAATTAAAATAAAGAAGTAAAGTTTAAATAAAGCTATAAAAAAAGTTCGAAGTAGTGAAAATAACCTAGAAATAAATCTAGACTACAATCCCCGGCAATGGCGCCAAAAAACTTGTTGCGTGATTTACTTACCGTAAGTGTACGGTATCGAATAAGTAACAAAATGGCCAACATCACTAAACTCGATTTTTTTGCACTTGACATATCTGGCAAAAATTATTTATCATGGGTCTTAGATGCTGATATTCACCTTGTCTCGAAAGGTCTGGGAGAGACAATAAAAGAAGGAAACAAAGAATCCCTGCAGGATCGTGCAAAAGCACTCATATTCCTTCGTCACCATCTTCATGATGGATTGAAAGTTGAATATCTTACCGTGAAAGATCCACAAATTCTCTGGAAAAACTTGACTGAAAGGTTTGACCATCTGAGGACTGTAGTTCTTCCCAAAGCCCGCTATGAGTGGATGCATCTCCGTTTGCAGGATTTCAAAACGATCAGTGAGTACAATTCTGAATTATTCAGAACAAGTTCTAAGTTAAACTTATGTGGAGAAAAAATCACTGATCAAGATATGTTGGAAAAAACTTTTTCCACTTTCCATGCCTCGAATGTTCTCCTGCAGCAGTAATATCGTGAGCGTGGTTTTAAAAAGTACTCAAAACTTATATCATGTATGCTTGTAGCTGAACAAAATAATGAATTGCTGCTGAAAAATCATTGGTTGCGTCCAACTGGTTCTGTACCATTTCCTGAAGCAAATGATACCGCATTTCCTGAAGTAAATGCAATATCAAGACATGAACGTGGACGTGGACGCGGACGCGGGCGCGGACATGGATGTGGAAGAAACCATGGACGAAATTTTCAGCAAAACAGTCAACAACAAGGGAACAATTTTAAAAGGCATAAAGCAAACGAAAATAGCATATCAAGAAAGGAGTATGAAGAAATTTGCTTTAGATGTGGAATGAAAGGGCATTGGGTACGTACCTGTCATACGACAAAACATTTTGTGGATCTTTATCAAAAATCAGTCAAGGGGAAAGAAAAAGTAGAGACAAATTTCGCTGATTATGATGGTCCAATTGATGTGACTCATTTGAACGTCTCTGACTTTGACCCAAATGGAAATATCGATCATTTAATTGGAGGCAGTGTACTTGAGAATATTGATTAGATTAATTTTTAATATTTGAATTGTTCTATTTCTTTAAAAGTTAGTATGAATTATGTTTTTACTTAATTTTTTTTTTTTAAGTTAGAGACATTTACATTATTAAGCATTTTTAGTTGATTAAAAATGTCGCTAAATTTCTTTTTATGAAATCAAAATTTTAGAATATTTATTTTGTTTTTTTTATAAATTCAGGATGAATGACCAGGATATCTGTTTAGTCGATAGTACAACTACACATACTATTCTTCAAGAAAAAAAGTATTTCTTGAACTTAACATTATCGGAGAATAATGTTAATACAATATCAGGTGCATCAAAAATCGTTGAAGGCTCCGGAAGAGCTTGTATTATTTTATAAAATAATACAAAATTATATATTGACGATGCACTTTATTCTAGCAAATCCAGAAGAAATTTGCTTAGTTTTAAAGATATTCGCTGCAATGGATATCACATTGAGACGATGCATGAAAATAATGCAGAATATCTTTGCATAACTTCTTTTATATCTGGCCAGAAGCAGATAAAAGAAAAACTTCTGCACTCCCTTGTGGCATGTATTGTACATCTATACAGATGATTGAATCAAATATTATCACGAACCTGAAGTTCGTTGATCCAAAAAGTTTTATATTTTGGCATTATAGACTTGGACATCCAGGAACAAAAATGATGCGCCAAATAATTAACAACTCACATGGACATCCTCTAAAGAACCAGAAGAACTAGAAGATTCTTTTACCTAATGATTATCCATGTGCTCCTTATTCGCAAGGCAAGTTGGTCATTAGACCTTCGACTACAAAAGTCAACATTGAATCTCCAACTTTCTTGGAAAGAATTCATGGAGATATATGTGGGCCAATACACCCACCATGTGGATCATTTCGATATTTTATGATTTTAATTGATTCATCTACTAGATGGTCCCATGTTTGCCTACTTTCCACTAGGAATGTAGCATTTGCTAGACTACTTGCTCAAATTATAAAATTACGAGCTCAATTCCTTGATTACTCAATCAAGAAAATTCGTCTTGATAATTCTGATGAGTTTAGATCACAGATATTCAATGATTATTGTATGTCAATTGGAATTGAGGTTGAACATTCGGTTGCTCGTGTCCATACACAAAATGGATTAGCTGAGTCGTTTATCAAATATCTACAATTAATTGCTAGACCATTACTCATGAAAACAAAACTTCCAACTTCTGTTTGGGGTCATGCCATATTACATGCTGCATCATTGGTTCGTTTAAGACCAACTGCGTATTATCAATATTCTCCTTTGCAACTTGCAATTGGTCACGAGCCTAATATTTCTCACTTACGAGTTTTTGGTTGTGCCGTCCAAGTCCTAATTTCACTCCCACGACGTACCAAGATGGGTCTCCAACGAAGATTTGGAATTTATATTGGTTTTGATTCACCATCAATAATAAGGTATCTTGAACCTTTAACGGGTGATCTATTCACTGCACGTTTTGCAGATTGTCATTTTAACGAAATGACTTTCCCAACCTAGGGAGGAACAAAACTACATTCTGAAAAAC
The DNA here is from genome assembly GCA_963555705.1 of Ligustrum vulgare. Taxonomy (NCBI): domain Eukaryota; kingdom Viridiplantae; phylum Streptophyta; class Magnoliopsida; order Lamiales; family Oleaceae; genus Ligustrum; species Ligustrum vulgare. The sequence continues at coordinate 31,270,899 of OY743173.1, forward strand.
AGGGTAAAAATTCGTGGAATGAAACAACTTTGTCTCACTTTGATCCTCGCAGCAATCAATGTGAGCAAGAGGTTGGAAAAATCATTCATTTGCAAAGAGTTTCAAATCAATTACCGGATGTATTTGTTGACACAAGAAAAGTGACAGTCACATATACCATCAAAAAATATTCCTGCACAAATTGATGTCCCTGAAGGACAATCTGATGTAACAAATGAATCTCAAATACGCCAGAAGCGTGGTCGACCAGTTGGTGCTAAAGACTTTGTACCTCGAAAAAGAAAAGTACAAGAGAAAAACCAACCAAAAACTTTAGAAGAAGTAGTATTTAAAAAGATTGATCAATTGGATATTGAGAATATGGATCAATCAGATATTGAGAATATGGTTCCTGCAGAACCACAAGTATCCGAAAATAATGAGATTTCAATAAACTATTTAGTATCTCATAAACTATGGGAAAGAAATACTATTGTCATAGATGACATTTTCGCCTTTAATGTGGCTCTTGAAATAATGAAAGATGAGGATCCTGAACCACTGTCTGTGAAAGACTGTCAGCATAGAAATGATTAGCCAAAATGGAAAGAAGCCATATAGGAGGAGTTAAATTCCTTAGAGAAACGAAAAAGTATTTGGACCTGTAGTTCGAACACCTGAAAATGTAATCCCTGTAGGATACAAATGGGTTTTTGTAAGGAAAAGGAATGAAAATAATGAGATTACAAGATACAAAGCTCGACTTGTAGCTCAAGGTTTCTCTCAAAGACCAGGAATTGATTATGAGGAAACGTATTCTCCCGTAATGGATACTATCACTTTTAGATTCTTAATTAGTTTGACTGTGTCCCAAAGGCTTGATATGCGCCTTATGGATGTAGTAACTGCCTATCTATATGGTTCACTTGATAGTGACATATACATGAAAGTCCCTGAAGGACTCAAAATTCCAGAAGCAAATAATATATGCCCGAGAACTATGTTCTCCATTAAATTGCAAAGATCATTATATGGATTGAAACAATCCGGACGTATGTGGTATAATCGTCTTAGCGAATATTTGTTGAAGGAGGGTTATAAAAATGATGACATTTGCCCCTGTGTTTTCATAAAAAAAAAAAACAAATAGTGGATTTGCAATTATTACAGTATATGTGGATGATTTAAATCTGATTGGAACTCCTGAAGAGCTCAATAAAGCTGCAAATTATTTAAAGAATGAATTTGAGATGAAAGATTTGGGAAAAACTAAGTTTTGTTTTGGGTTGCAAATTGAACATTTCCTAGAAGGATTATTTGTTCATCAATCTTCTTATACAGAAAAAGTTTTAAATCGTTTTTATATGGACAAAGTACAACCACTGGCATCCCCTATGGTTGTTCGATCACTTGATGTGAAAACAGATCCATTTCGTCCACCTGAAGATGGAGAAAAAATTCTTAGTCCTGAAGTACCATATCTTAGTGCAATTGGAGAGCTAACATATCTTGCAAATTGTACTCGACCTGACATAGTTTTTTCTGTAAATCTCCTTGCAAGATATAGCTCTACACCAATTCAAAGACATTGGAATGGTGTTAAACACATTTTTCGATACCTAAAGGGTACTATTGATATGAGATTATTTTATTCTCAAAAATTGGGATCTTCTTTAGTGGGATATGTAGATGCAGGTTATTTCTCTGATCCACATAAAGTTAAATCGCAAACAGAATATGCGTTGACACATGGAGGAACAACTATGTCTTGGAGATCTGTGAAACAAACCTTGACAGCAACATCCTCAAATCATTCAGAAATTATTGTAATCCACGAGGCAAGTCGAGAATGTGTATGGTTGAGGAACATGACCCATCATATCCAAGCATCATGCAGATTAACTTCGACTAGAGACAGTCCAACAATTTTGTATAAAGACAATGCAGCTTGTATTACACAACTCAAAGGAGGCTTCATCAAAGGAGAGAGAACAAAGCATATCTCTCCAAAGTTCTTCTACACGCATGAGCTTCAGAAAACTGAGGATATCGATGTTCAACAAATTCGTTCGAGTGATAATGTAGCTGATTTATTTACAAAGGTATTGTCAACATCCACATTCAAGAAATTGGTTCATGAGATTGGAATGCGTCGACTCAAAGATTTACAGTGATCAGTATCAGGGAGAGTAGCTGTACTCTTTTTCATTCGCCCAAGTTTTGTCTCATTGGGTTTTCTTGACAAGGTTTTAACGAGGCATCATTTATTGTAATACTCCAAAATAATTGTACTATTTTTCCTTCGTTTGATTTTTTTCTCATTGGATTTTTATCAAACAAGGTTTTAACGAGACAGATATTTTGTAATATGTCATTCAATTGAGAGTGTTATAAATATTATACTATTTAGTGAATGACATTCATACCCCTGTAATCGTAGGGATAATTACTTTGTGTATCCCTTTCTTCCTCTATATATATGGGGCTTTGATTCTTAATAAAATAAAAGTTTATTTGTCTCTTTATTTTCTTCTCTCTTTCTCTTTATTTTATAACAAATCACATATTTTATGGGACTCATAATTTTTAATCATACGTTTCATCAAAATTTATCAAAATTTACTAAAAATATGATCTTAATTCCTTATCGAGCAGGGGCATAAATATTATATTGTCATGCACTGTAATTTCTGGGACGTTTCTGACTTTGTGTACATGATAAAGTCTTAATTATAATTTTATATGTTTCCAAGTCAACGTTCTTAGTCTTCTAATATTCCAAGCACTGAAGAAAAACGCCAACCTATACTGATATTGGAGAGAAGAAAAAAGGGCAACATTTGGTATTGATTGTGACACGATAATGAATGATTTACCGCATAACAAAGACTTCAATTTCGATTTGTTATCCATCTTGATCAACATAATAATTTTTCAAATCCAATAAAAAAGAGTCAGGTGTCGAATTTATTTATACACTTCACAAAAAAATATTTTAATAAGAAAAATATGAAGTATATACTTGTTGAAAAATATATATTGACCTATTAAAAATCTTATTATTATTATTATTATTATTATTATTATTATTATTATTATTATTATTATTATTTGGTGAGGATTAAAATCTAAATTTTTATTTGAATCGAATAAACAATTAATTTGAATCACATATTTTGTGAGACTCATTTTTTTTTTTTTTTATATATATCAACTTTTATCAAAGTCTCATAAAAAATTTTAATCTCATCGAATAGGAGTTTAACCCTTGTCCCCCGGGCAAAGACAGATCTAAAGCATGGCAACTTGTTGCACTCGTCCGTACTGGATTCGTAGGGGAAAAAAAATTATTAGAATTTTAGACATTTTTTGGACTGCAACTCGAAAACTACAGTTATTTCACTGATGTTCCAACTGAACAAAATTCTAAGACGATCGCACTAACTTGACAAAATTCCTAAATTCCCCCCTATCCTCATGTGCACCCCTTCATCCCTCTCATCCTTCTTCGAACAAAGTCATCCCCTCAGCCTCCCAAAAATCTTTAATCTCATTTTCGTTCGGTGGACATTTGCTCATGGGTTGATTATTAATCTTACCTATATATGTACAAAGATTTGCCGCCCTACCAATGACTAGTAGGGTAACAAAAAAGCAGTAACTCATAAATTCCCTCACCTAACTCATCTCATTCCATCACCCCTCTCACTCAAGTAATAGAGCTCCCCTACCCATCACGAGTAGGGGAGCTGTGTATGCCCATCCAAGAATATGAAGCATAAAATCGATTATGAATGGCTTAGCCTCTATTGTTTAACGAACTCATTAAAATTTATAAACAATACAATTTTTAAAATAACTTTTAATTTAAATACATGTTCTCTCTGTTTTTTAACGATACATTTTACCTCAAACATAGAAAAAAATCAATATATAATTGCGACCTCCGACTTCGGAGGAAATTATTTGGACCATACATATAGGAAGATTGTCACACAATAAATGTTTCAATAAATTTTGTCGGACCTACGACTTCGGAGGAAATTATTTGGACCATACATATGGGAGGATTGTCACACAATAAACATATTTCTATAAACTAATGTACAGATTGAATTACCTTACGTTCAATTAAACTCAATCTAATTTTTGATAATGAATGATTTGTCTTGATTGAATTAGTAAACTTGTATAAATGTTAATCAAAGTTTCTAAAATGAACTTGGGAAAATTTACTATTAAAGAACGAATAAAGTTATCTCTTTTATGTTAGAAACTACAATATATTAATGGAGAAAAATTGGCTTAAAGAATAGTATTTCTATTTGAAATATACAGGTATGTGATTAACTTTTCACAAGTTAAAACTGTTAAATTAAAATTAAATTCTCAGTTAAATTTAAATGGAAATTATTTGCACCATACATATAGGAGGATTGTCACACAATAAATGTTTCAATAAATTTTGTCGGACCTACGACTTCGGAGGAAATTATTTGGACCATACATATGGGAGGATTGTCACACAATAAACATATTTCTATTAACTAATGTACAGATTGAATTACCTTACGTTCAATTAAACTCAATCTAATTTTTGATAATGAATGATTTGTCTTGATTGAATTAGTAAACTTGTATAAATGTTAATCAAAGTTTCTAAAATGAACTTGGGAAAATTTACTATTAAAGAACGAATAAAGTTATCTCTTTTATGTTAGAAACTACTGTATATTAATGGAGAAAAATTGGCTTAAAGAATAGTATTTCTATTTGAAATATACAGGTATGTGATTAACTTTTCACAAGTTAAAACTGTTAAATTAAAATTAAATTCTCAGTTAAATTTAAATGGAAATTATTTGCACCATACATATAGGAGGATTGTCACACAATAAATGTTTCAATAAATTTTGTCGGACCTACGACTTCGGAGGAAATTATTTGGACCATACATATGGGAGGATTGTCACACAATAAACATATTTCTATAAACTAATGTACAGATTGAATTACCTTACGTTCAATTAAACTCAATCTAATTTTTGATAATGAATGATTTGTCTTGATTGAATTAGTAAACTTGTATAAATGTTAATCAAAGTTTCTAAAATGAACTTGGGAAAATTTACTATTAAAGAACGAATAAAGTTATCTCTTTTATGTTAGAAACTACAATATATTAATGGAGAAAAATTGGCTTAAAGAATAGTATTTCTATTTGAAATATACATGTATGTGATTAACTTTTCACAAGTTAAAACTGTTAAATTAAAATTAAATTCTCAGTTAAATTTAAATGGAAATTATTTGCACCATACATATAGGAGGATTGTCACACAATAAATGTTTCAATAAATTTTGTCGGACCTACGACTTCGGAGGAAATTATTTGGACCATACATATGGGAGGATTGTCACACAATAAACATATTTCTATAAACTAATGTACAGATTGAATTACCTTACGTTCAATTAAACTCAATCTAATTTTTGATAATGAATGATTTGTCTTGATTGAATTAGTAAACTTGTATAAATGTTAATCAAAGTTTCTAAAATGAACTTGGGAAAATTTACTATTAAAGAACGAATAAAGTTATCTCTTTTATGTTAGAAACTACAGTATATTAATGGAGAAAAATTGGCTTAAATAATAGTATTTCTATTTGAAATATACAGGTATGTGATTAACTTTTCACAAGTTAAAACTGTTAAATTAAAATTAAATTCTCAGTTAAATTTAAATGGAAATTATTTGCACCATACATATAGGAGGATTGTCACACAATAAATGTTTCAATAAATTTTGTCGGACCTACGACTTCGGAGGAAATTATTTGGACCATACATATGGGAGGATTGTCACACAATAAACATATTTCTATAAACTAATGTACAGATTGAATTACCTTACGTTCAATTAAACTCAATCTAATTTTTGATAATGAATGATTTGTCTTGATTGAATTAGTAAACTTGTATAAATGTTAATCAAAGTTTCTAAAATGAACTTGGGAAAATTTACTATTAAAGAACGAATAAAGTTATCTCTTTTATGTTAGAAACTACAGTATATTAATGGAGAAAAATTGGCTTAAAGAATAGTATTTCTATTTGAAATATACAGGTATGTGATTAACTTTTCACAAGTTAAAACTGTTAAATTAAAATTAAATTCTCAGTAAAATTTAAATGGAAATTATTTGCACCATACATATAGGAGGATTGTCACACAATAAATGTTTCAATAAATTTTGTCGGACCTACGACTTCGGAGGAAATTATTTGGACCATACATATGGGAGGATTGTCACACAATAAACATATTTCTATTAACTAATGTACAGATTGAATTACCTTACGTTCAATTAAACTCAATCTAATTTTTGATAATGAATGATTTGTCTTGATTGAATTAGTAAACTTGTATAAATGTTAATCAAAGTTTCTAAAATGAACTTGGGAAAATTTACTATTAAAGAATGAATAAAGTTATCTCTTTTATGTTAGAAACTACTGTATATTAATGGAGAAAAAATGGCTTAAAGAATAGTATTTCTATTTGAAATATACAGGTATGTGATTAACTTTTCACAAGTTAAAACTGTTAAATTAAAATTAAATTCTCAGTTAAATTTAAATGGAAATTATTTGCACCATACATATAGGAGGATTGTCACACAATAAATGTTTCAATAAATTTTGTCGGACCTACGACTTCGGAGGAAATTATTTGGACCATACATATGGGAGGATTGTCACACAATAAACATATTTCTATAAACTAATGTACAGATTGAATTACCTTACGTTCAATTAAACTCAATCTAATTTTTGATAATGAATGATTTGTCTTGATTGAATTAGTAAACTTGTATAAATGTTAATCAAAGTTTCTAAAATGAACTTGGGAAAATTTACTATTAAAGAACGAATAAAGTTATCTCTTTTATGTTAGAAACTACAGTATATTAATGGAGAAAAATTGGCTTAAAGAATAGTATTTCTATTTGAAATATACAGGTATGTGATTAACTTTTCACAAGTTAAAACTGTTAAATTAAAATTAAATTCTCAGTAAAATTTAAATGGAAATTATTTGCACCATACATATAGGAGGATTGTCACACAATAAATGTTTCAATAAATTTTGTCGGACCTACGACTTTGGAGGAAATTATTTGGACCATACATATGGGAGGATTGTCACACAATAAACATATTTCTATTAACTAATGTACAGATTGAATTACCTTACGTTCAATTAAACTCAATCTAATTTTTGATAATGAATGATTTGTCTTGATTGAATTAGTAAACTTGTATAAATGTTAATCAAAGTTTCTAAAATGAACTTGGGAAAATTTACTATTAAAGAATGAATAAAGTTATCTCTTTTATGTTAGAAACTACTGTATATTAATGGAGAAAAATTGGCTTAAAGAATAGTATTTCTATTTGAAATATACAGGTATGTGATTAACTTTTCACAAGTTAAAACTGTTAAATTAAAATTAAATTCTCAGTTAAATTTAAATGGAAATTATTTGCACCATACATATAGGAGGATTGTCACACAATAAATGTTTCAATAAATTTTGTCGGACCTACGACTTCGGAGGAAATTATTTGGACCATACATATGGGAGGATTGTCACACAATAAACATATTTCTATAAACTAATGTACAGATTGAATTACCTTACGTTCAATTAAACTCAATCTAATTTTTGATAATGAATGATTTGTCTTGATTGAATTAGTAAACTTGTATAAATGTTAATCAAAGTTTCTAAAATGAACTTGGGAAAATTTACTATTAAAGAACGAATAAAGTTATCTCTTTTATGTTAGAAACTACAATATATTAATGGAGAAAAATTGGCTTAAAGAATAGTATTTCTATTTGAAATATACAGGTATGTGATTAACTTTTCACAAGTTAAAACTGTTAAATTAAAATTAAATTCTCAGTTAAATTTAAATGGAAATTATTTGCACCATACATATAGGAGGATTGTCACACAATAAATGTTTCAATAAATTTTGTCGGACCTACGACTTCGGAGGAAATTATTTGGACCATACATATGGGAGGATTGTCACACAATAAACATATTTCTATAAACTAATGTACAGATTGAATTACCTTACGTTCAATTAAACTCAATCTAATTTTTGATAATGAATGATTTGTCTTGATTGAATTAGTAAACTTGTATAAATGTTAATCAAAGTTTCTAAAATGAACTTGGGAAAATTTACTATTAAAGAACGAATAAAGTTATCTCTTTTATGTTAGAAACTACAATATATTAATGGAGAAAAATTGGCTTAAAGAATAGTATTTCTATTTGAAATATACAGGTATGTGATTAACTTTTCACAAGTTAAAACTGTTAAATTAAAATTAAATTCTCAGTTAAATTTAAATGGAAATTATTTGCACCATACATATAGGAGGATTGTCACACAATATGTAACGCCCCGAGTTCCGAGGAGCCGGGAACGTCACTTTTCTAAATTCTTGAATAAAACTTTTGTTGCGGAAAATGATTAAATATTAAATATCGCATTTATTGAATAAAAGTTTAGCGATAATTCAAATGGAATAGGTAAATTCGTACAAATTTATAAAAATGACAATTCTTGATAAAATGAAATAATTATTTCAAAGCTCACGACTTTTTAAAAATATCAATTTGTAATTTTTCGTCATTGCCCATCACTCGCCACCGTCTCCGAAATCTGTAAAAGATTTTTAAAAACGGGTTGAGCATTTCATAGAAATACTCAGTAGACTCGCGCATAATAATCATTTAACGTTATAAATTAAAACACATAATCATGATATTCAAGTCTCAGGTGTCTAACGATCACCAATATTCTCATGAACATAAAGTTCAAGTTCTCATGCATTTAAGCAAGTAATTCTCATGAACATAAAGTTCAAGTTCTCATGCATTTAAGCAAGTAATTCTCATGAACATAAAGTTCAAGTTCTCATGCATTTAAGCAAGTAATTCTCATGAACACAATCATACATGCTAAACTTATAATCCAAATAATTATTGATGCGCACTTTTGAAAAACGTAAATTTGTAGATAAGAGTCTACCTTAAATCTGACGAGTGTAAAGTTGAGCGGGAAACGACTTAACTCCTTTAAAATCTCCGTACGCTTCGTCTAGCCAATTAGAAGATCAAGTCGAATTAGTCTTTTGAAATCTATAGTTTAAAATGATATATTACAATTTGGGGACTTAAATTGATGATTTGAAAGTTGATGGACTAAAATGAATAATTTGAAAGTTCAGGGACTGAAATGAATACTTTGAAAGTTCAGGGACTAAAATGAAGACTTTTCAAACTTGAGTTTTATAAATATACGTATACATGTATATATCATCAATATGGACCAAATCGAAAGACTTTAAAATATGAAGGCTTAAATGATTGCTTTTAAACATTTGGGGACTAAAATTGATAATTCGAAAGTTGGGGGCAAAAATGAATATTTTTGAAAAGTGGGGTCGAAGCTCGAAATGAATAATAAATTGGGGGCTGAAATAATAGATTTTGAAAAATAAAAAGGGCTGATATGATTGATTTTAAAACTATAGGGACCGAATTGAAACATATTGGAACTTAAGGACTAAATTGAAAATTTGAAAACTTTAAATTAAAATATACATATATCTATACACATTATATCCCCCTCTCTCACAAGGTAGAGAGAGAGAGAGCGGAGGCAGAGGGCGAGCGACGAGGAGGTGGAGGTGCGACGGGGTTATTGCCGGCGCCGGGTGCAGCGAACGACGAGGGTGGGTAGGCTGGGTTCTTGTGGGGTTTAGGTGCGAAATGGGTGTGAAAATGGGTGCAAACCGGGACTCGAAACGCGATTTTCCGGCGAGCAGGCGGCGGCGGTTGAGGTAAGTACTTGGGTTTATTTGATTCAGGGGTTTTTTGCTTTGGTTTTTGGTTGGGATTGGGCAGTGATGATGATGGGTGTGTGTGGTGGTATCTCGGCGGGATTGTGACGGTGGTGGAGCGTTTTGTGGAGGTGGTGGTGACTGTGGTGCTTGGTGCAGGCGGTGGTGGTGGTTGGTTGCTGTGGTACTTGGCGAGTTGGGGGTGATGATGATGCGTTGATTGTGCGTGCGTAATCCGGTGTTGCAGGTTGGTTGGGGTGGTTTCGAGCATGGCAGTGGTGATGTTGATGATGATTTGTGGCACTGGGGTTGAGGTTGAGCTAGGCGGCGGCAGTGAAGTTCGTGGTGGTGGCTGAACTGGATTTGGTGGTGGTTGCACGGTGGTGGTACTGCAGAGGGTGATGACTGGTTTGTGGGCGTGAGGGTTGGATTGCGATGAGGCCGTGGAGGTGCGTTGGGAGTGGTTGCAGGTTTGTGGTGAAGGACGAGGAAGGAGGTGTTACCTTGGCTGAAAACGGCTGTAGCTGGGAGGCAGCTGATTTGAGGTGATTGCTGGTGAGGTGAATGTTGAGGGTGGAATTGTGAGTGTATAAGGGAGTGTGTTGGGTGAAGTGAGAGCAATAGAGTATGGGCTGGAGTAAGTGGAGGTATGGGTTTAGGTTAGTGGGGGTTTGATAGGTATGGGGTGGAGTATGTTGGGAATTATGGGATTATGATATACAAGAACGGAAATCGATAAATAATACACGTGAATTCAACTGAGTTGGAAAATGGATCTGATGAGATGATCATAACACGATTCGGACTTAGAGACGATTTTGAAAGAAATAAAATAAATAAATAAAATGATATAATTTTAGAAAATTCAGAATTTATTTAAAATTGAATTAACTCGATATTTCTCGACTTGGCTAGACGAACGCGTCGTGACGTTAACTTAAAATGAGTGAGATTGCAGCGGCACGTTTTTCGAAACCTTGAATTAATTACTAAATTGCGTTAAAATTTCTTGGTCGCTACAACCTTACCCCCTTAAAATAATTTCGTCCTCGAAATTAAACTTTCTTGATCTATTCTTTCTGGATACGGCTAGGATCTCTTCTTCATTACCCAAGTAACTTCATCATTATTGTGTCTACCCCCACTGGACTTTGACTAAAGGAATCTCTTTGCTTTTTAAGACATGGACTTCTTCTCTCTACTATGCACATATGTGCCTCTTCATAAATCAAATCTTTCTAAACTGAAATAGACTGATAATTCATCACATGACTAGGATCATGAACATACTCTCTCAATAGAGAAACATGAAAAACATTGTGAACAACTGCAAGTTCTGGTGGCAAAGCCAACAATAAGCCACAATATCCACTTCTCTAGTATTTCAAATGGTCCGATGAAACAAGAACTTAAATTTCTCTTCCTTGCCGAAACAAAAGTACCCTTCTTAGGAGTTTCTTTCAAGAACACTTTCTCTCTGATCTCAAACATTAAGTCTCTTCTTTGATCGGCATAGCTATCTGTCTATCTTGGGCAGCTTTAATTCGTACTCTGATCTTTCTCAATAGCATCAACTGTTCTTCTCAATTAATTCTGAACCCAATGATTTCCTCTCGTTAACTTCATCCCACTCGATTGGCGATCAACATCGCCGTCCATACAAAGCTTCATAGGGTGCCATACCAATGGTAGCTCGAAAATTATTTGTTGTAGGCAATCTCTACTGATAGAAAATGTATCTCTCAATTACCATTTGAGTCTAGAACACATGCCATAAACATATCTTTCAATGTCTGAATCTGGAGATGGTATAATTTAGTACACATTGCCACATGTAAACTGTTCCAAATCTCGAAGTAAAACTCGAATCTCTATCCGAAAAATGAACACTAACAATACATGAAATCGGACAACCTCTCTAACATATATCTGTACCTCATACGAAGCTATGCGAAAATACGCTCGATAGCTATTGAGTAGAACTAAATCAATCATCCGTCATTATCCAACTTATTAACTCATTCATTAACCTTCTACTCCCAAACTTTCCAGAATCTATACTGATATCGAATCCACGATATAAACATCAATTATTCAAATGCTTAAACTAGAAACCGAGAAGATTGATCAAGAATAATACCTTATCACCCAAAACATAGAAACGCGGTATCAATTCCAAAACATTTGGGTACAAACTCAAACTTGGCAGAATCTTTCTGAAGAGATTTACAAACGTAATCATTTCCAAACTCGACTGAACCTTCCTTTTCGAAATTGAAGAAATTTCAACTTAAATTCTTTAATCCATACTTTTAAATCATGTATCAAGTACTTGATATCACATACTCATTCTAGCTGAGGACAAAGGTACTTAAAGTATCATCATAAGAATCAAATCTGATATTCTCAACTTAAGAAACCTCACTTACTTCCCAATCTGAAGTTCCATATACAATTTCTCCTCTTCTCCAACTTCAATTCATGTCACACTATGAACAATACTCTGATTAAATCTATCACCAATAAATAAGACTTCTGCGAACCATATAAGATTCCTCATCAAGTTTACTTAACCCAAAGATACAATTCTATTATAAGAAAAAGTCACGCAACTGATCATCTCGAGTTTTCCATCATTGTAGTAAAATATCTTACTCACATCAAAAGTACAACTGGTAACAAGTAATCAGAACTGCATAACCAAAATCTTAAATAAATCTCTATATCTTATGACTCAAAATGAAGATTCTTAATCGTAGGTAATATTTCACCATAATGCAATAACCCATCAAAATGAGATCAATTGACTCCATATATTCACACAATCCTTCGCGGGATAACCATAACATCTATTACCCGTCTAGTCACCATATCTTGTAGTAATCATGTAACATGTCACTTATCGTCGCATCATATGACCTCAAATAATCATATCAATCTCTCTAAGATTTCAATATAATAACCATCATCTCTATCACGTGAACCTTGTACGTCAATCTGCTCACTAAGATTATATATCAATCTCTTAAACTAAATAAACCTTGGATTCTGCCATAAGTCACTATTTCTGCACACTACTCCGTAATAAGGCATTACTGTGAAGTCTGATCCTCATTTCCACACGGACAATTACATAAAATTACATTTCTTATTTTCGAACCAAGATACCCTTAGTAACTCTTTCCAAAATTTCAAGGTAGGATCTTATCATAAACTTTCCTCCGTTCCAATGCATTACTTCTGCAATACTTGAGCAAATTTAGGACCTGATAAAATTTCTGTCATCACTTTCATCAAACAATTTTCTCTCATGATCTTCTAATATCATAAATGAAAACTTAATGTACATCTGTGAATCATTCACGTTACGAGGAAACCCTGATTCATTTCCATGACTGTGACTCATCTTTCCTCGAATTCTACTTAGAACCAAATATAGCATAACTGATTCATGAAAAGTCAACTTACTTCATAATCTCAATACATCGCCACCTTCAGTTCTCATCATCACATTACTCCTTATAATCATCTATTGCACCCTTAATATTCAAACGACCTTATGACCATTATCATAATCTCACATAGTCCCAATCATTCGATCATATGTCTCCAAATTCTCACTATAATAAATCTCGATACTTTAAGGGCGTCATACTGTAAAATACTTCCAATGTCTCTCATTCATGATAACTGACTTTTCCAAATAATCTTATTACTTATAAACAACCAAATCTTACGCATCATCTACCAATCAACTTCCAAAACAAATCAACAGTATTATCATATATCCTCATCATTTATAATATTCTCCAATACAAGTGATCATCTCCAACTAGTACTCAATTCGTTCTCAAAATAATCAAGATTCTTCTCAATAACACCCTAATATTTATCTTCGCTCATCTTTCAAAATGTACCTTGACATCCCAGTAGTTGCATACACCATCTTGTTTGAAATTTTGAGACAAGGAGAGCACCTCAATAAAACTATATCCATTACAAAATGATCATACTTCGAAGAAGCCAAAAATATCTCAAGAGTCATTATCCCTCTATATCACTTACTAAATCTTGCTTGCGGTGTAAATGAACTTGCAAGTCTAACCTCAATTCTCTTAGTTGGTTGCTTTACCATACCATGCTCTTAACTCAAACTGATAAAATTCCGGACAGAGTCTCCCTTGTAATATGGACTTATCCAACCTGTAGGTATACTTCATAACCAACAATAACAACCTGTAGTTATATTCCACATCTGACCACCACGATTAAATATTGGCAACAATTCCAACATACTTCAATACTACCAAAATATCCCAGAAAATTAATTCATCATTCCTCAACATAACGATCTCAAATCATATTTTCCAATATCACGATATCACTTCTTCAATACATTAATTGGCTCAAATGACCACTCATTCATCATACTTATAAAATATATACCACAAATCAATATTTCCAAAATTTCTTCACAAGGTCAAACTTCATAATAAATTTCTCTTCAACATAGAGGCATAATTCACTTACTCAAACACAATATCAATTCTTAATTCCCAATAATTTAGAATCAAAACTTTAAATCTCGAATTTCATAATTCTTCTCATACAAGTCTCAATAAAATCATATTACTCATAATCTCAACATCTTATCACATCTTCATAAAATTGGCTTGCTATCTCTCGTTGATATATTCCGAAAATATTGTCTAATCCTTTCTTTTGACTTCTCGTAAATGGTGTCATGTCTAAAATAAATTATGCAAAGTCCAGTTAGGGTTCATCATTTCTAAGTTCGAGGACAAAATTATTATAATATCATTCTTAAGTCATATTATTCTCATTATGCTCAACACTCGTTCTCTTTCTTTTCTTTTCTTTCTGAAAAAAAATTTCTCGTTATGCTTCAAAACTCATTTTTTTTTTTTTTTTGCAGATAAAATCTCTTTCTCTTTAGTAACGAGCCGGCTCCCTCGCTGGGGCCTTATCCGAGTCGTACTCATAGTCTTTACTTCTTTCTCATGCGTTTAAGCAAGTAAGTTTTGACAAGCATAACGACATCATAAATCTTCTTTCTCTTTCTCATAAATCATAAGTATCGAAATACTCTTCATTCTTTCTCACAAATCAGTAAAATAAGTATTCGAAATACTGAAATAACTCTAAACATCTTATACTTCTTTACCTCGGAGTCGGTGGGACGAATGATGACAGTGGCAATCTTCATTAATAATTACATAACGAAAAACGTTTTCTTGAAAATTTCTTTTTGAAAACTTACCAGTCTACAGAAACGCAGACTGGCTCTGATACCAAGCTGTAACGCCCCGAGTTCCGAGGAGCCGGGAACGTCACTTTTCTAAATTCTTGAATAAAACTTTTGTTGCGGAAAATGATTAAATATTAAATATCGCATTTATTGAATAAAAGTTTAGCGATAATTCAAATGGAATAGGTAAATTCGTACAAATTTATAAAAATGACAATTCTTGATAAAATGAAATAATTATTTCAAAGCTCACGACTTTTTAAAAATATCAATTTGTAATTTTTCGTCATTGCCCATCACTCGCCACCGTCTCCGAAATCTGTAAAAGATTTTTAAAAACGGGTTGAGCATTTCATAGAAATACTCAGTAGACTCGCGCATAATAATCATTTAACGTTATAAATTAAAACACATAATCATGATATTCAAGTCTCAGGTGTCTAACGATCACCAGTATTCTCATGAACATAAAGTTCAAGTTCTCATGCATTTAAGCAAGTAATTCTCATGAACATAAAGTTCAAGTTCTCATGCATTTAAGCAAGTAATTCTCATGAACATAAAGTTCAAGTTCTCATGCATTTAAGCAAGTAATTCTCATGAACACAATCATACATGCTAAACTTATAATCCAAATAATTATTGATGCGCACTTTTGAAAAACGTAAATTTGTAGATAAGAGTCTACCTTAAATCTGACGAGTGTAAAGTTGAGCGGGAAACGACTTAACTCCTTTAAAATCTCCGTACGCTTCGTCTAGCCAATTAGAAGATCAAGTCGAATTAGTCTTTTGAAATCTATAGTTTAAAATGATATATTACAATTTGGGGACTTAAATTGATGATTTGAAAGTTGATGGACTAAAATGAATAATTTGAAAGTTCAGGGACTGAAATGAATACTTTGAAAGTTCAGGGACTAAAATGAAGACTTTTCAAACTTGAGTTTTATAAATATACGTATACATGTATATATCATCAATATGGACCAAATCGAAAGACTTTAAAATATGAAGGCTTAAATGATTGCTTTTAAACATTTGGGGACTAAAATTGATAATTCGAAAGTTGGGGGCAAAAATGAATATTTTTGAAAAGTGGGGTCGAAGCTCGAAATGAATAATAAATTGGGGGCTGAAATAATAGATTTTGAAAAATAAAAAGGGCTGATATGATTGATTTTAAAACTATAGGGACCGAATTGAAACATATTGGAACTTAAGGACTAAATTGAAAATTTGAAAACTTTAAATTAAAATATACATATATCTATACACATTATATCCCCCTCTCTCACAAGGTAGAGAGAGAGAGAGCGGAGGCAGAGGGCGAGCGACGAGGAGGTGGAGGTGCGACGGGGTTATTGCCGGCGCCGACTCCGGCGCCGGGTGCAGCGAACGACGAGGGTGGGTAGGCTGGGTTCTTGTGGGGTTTAGGTGCGAAATGGGTGTGAAAATGGGTGCAAACCGGGACTCGAAACGCGATTTTCCGGCGAGCAGGCGGCGGCGGTTGAGGTAAGTACTTGGGTTTATTTGATTCAGGGGTTTTTTGCTTTGGTTTTTGGTTGGGATTGGGCAGTGATGATGATGGGTGTGTGTGGTGGTATCTCGGCGGGATTGTGACGGTGGTGGAGCGTTTTGTGGAGGTGGTGGTGACTGTGGTGCTTGGTGCAGGCGGTGGTGGTGGTTGGTTGCTGTGGTACTTGGCGAGTTGGGGGTGATGATGATGCGTTGATTGTGCGTGCGTAATCCGGTGTTGCAGGTTGGTTGGGGTGGTTTCGAGCATGGCAGTGGTGATGTTGATGATGATTTGTGGCACTGGGGTTGAGGTTGAGCTAGGCGGCGGCAGTGAAGTTCGTGGTGGTGGCTGAACTGGATTTGGTGGTGGTTGCACGGTGGTGGTACTGCAGAGGGTGATGACTGGTTTGTGGGCGTGAGGGTTGGATTGCGATGAGGCCGTGGAGGTGCGTTGGGAGTGGTTGCAGGTTTGTGGTGAAGGACGAGGAAGGAGGTGTTACCTTGGCTGAAAACGGCTGTAGCTGGGAGGCAGCTGATTTGAGGTGATTGCTGGTGAGGTGAATGTTGAGGGTGGAATTGTGAGTGTATAAGGGAGTGTGTTGGGTGAAGTGAGAGCAATAGAGTATGGGCTGGAGTAAGTGGAGGTATGGGTTTAGGTTAGTGGGGGTTTGATAGGTATGGGGTGGAGTATGTTGGGAATTATGGGATTATGATATACAAGAACGGAAATCGATAATAATACACGTGAATTCAACTGAGTTGGAAAATGGATCTGATGAGATGATCATAACACGATTCGGACTTAGAGACGATTTTGAAAGAAATAAAATAAATAAATAAAATGATATAATTTTAGAAAATTCAGAATTTATTTAAAATTGAATTAACTCGATATTTCTCGACTTGGCTAGACGAACGCGTCGTGACGTTAACTTAAAATGAGTGAGATTGCAGCGGCACGTTTTTCGAAACCTTGAATTAATTACTAAATTGCGTTAAAATTTCTTGGTCGCTACACAATAAATGTTTCAATAAATTTTGTCGGACCTACGACTTCGGAGGAAATTATTTGGACCATACATATGGGAGGATTGTCACACAATAAACATATTTCTATTAACTAATGTACAGATTGAATTACCTTACGTTCAATTAAACTCAATCTAATTTTTGATAATGAATGATTTGTCTTGATTGAATTAGTAAACTTGTATAAATGTTAATCAAAGTTTCTAAAATGAACTTGGGAAAATTTACTATTAAAGAATGAATAAAGTTATCTTTTTTATGTTAGAAACTACTGTATATTAATGGAGAAAAATTGGCTTAAAGAATAGTATTTCTCTTTGAAATATTATGTGATTAACTTTTCACAAGTTAAAACTGTTAAATTAAAATTAAATTTAAATTAACAACGCTTAGCAAATTAAATGCAATCATAGACGTCGGCTACATGTTCAACTTCATTAATAAATAATAAATAAATTAAATAGTACAATAACAAATAAGTAACACAAGTCATCAATCAAATAGAAGAATGCCAAAAGTCGCCCCCAGGGCACATCTCCAAGTGGCAAAGGGGATGGGTGGTAAGTGCTCAGCGCAGTTGTGTGCTT
The DNA here is from genome assembly GCA_963555705.1 of Ligustrum vulgare. Classification (NCBI taxonomy): domain Eukaryota; kingdom Viridiplantae; phylum Streptophyta; class Magnoliopsida; order Lamiales; family Oleaceae; genus Ligustrum; species Ligustrum vulgare. The sequence goes on from OY743173.1 coordinate 31,289,214, forward strand.
GGTTCGATTCCCCGCAAGGTGGAATTGGCCTTGTGGCAAGCGGGAGTTATTGAGCGTTTCTCATGCTTACCATAAGCCCTTCCACCCTGGCTCCTTGGAGACATAACCTGGATTTACCTTCCCGAACCAATGGCCTTGGGCGTGGTCGATTCGGGCCCTCAGGATGTGGGCTACACCTTTTTTTTTTTTGAAGAATGCCAAAAGTCCGACCACTCACATGTAGTGGCAGGACCCCCTCATGGAGGGGGCTGTGCAGCTGGGCCCAGTCAAATATATTTTATAATGCACACAAATATTGGATTGAGATATCAATATAATAATCCTCGACAGACTTTGTGTAAACCCAAGTCAAATCAAAGAGGTTCAAAAGCTTATAAATCGTTAGTATATTCCTCGATCTTTGTTTATGTTTCTTATAGTCTCGAATCAGAGAGTCATTATGGAAGCGAAATTTTTCATGCTCTTTCTTGCTTTCTTTATAATACTTTCATCATCCACTGAAACCAATATTCTGAATAAAAGGTTCATCTCTCTCCCCACCAAAAGATGTTCTTGTTTCATCACCAAATGGCATTTTCACTGCTGGGTTTTACCCCGTTGGAATCAATGCTTATGTTTCGCTATATGGTATAGTATGCCATTTTCCAAAGAAAATCACACCTTAGTTTGGATAGCCAACAGAGATCAACCTGTTAATGGCAGATATACAAAATTTTCCCTTCTGAAATCAGGCAATCTTGTGTTAACAGATGCAGGGCAGTTCACAGTTTGGACAAGTGACACAAATTCCCAATCCCCCGCCCTTCAATTGCAACTCCATGATTCTGGTAATCTTATTCTAAATGCCACTTTGCAGCAAAAAATTCTTTGGCAAAGTTTTGATTCACCTACAAACACGCTTCTTCCCCAACAATTACTCACAGAAAATGGAAATCTAGTTTCCTATAGAAGCCAAACTAATTACTCTTCTGGTTTTTACAAGCTCTTCTTCGATGACGACAATGTCCTCCGCCTTATGTTCAAAGGTCTCGAGATAAGTAGTGTGTTCTGGCCACCTCCATGGGTGAACAGCTGGGAAGGAGGGAGATCGACCTACAATACTACTAAGGTAGCCACACTTGATCTGTTGGGAAATTTCATGTCTTCAGACAAACTCAATTTCTTAACTGCGGATTACGGTTTGGGGCCTCAGAGAAGACTAACACTAGATCCTGATGGCAACCTGAGGGTATATAGTCTAAACCAGAAGCGTGAAAGTTGGGATGTTACATGGCAAGCTAACGGTCAGCCATGCAAAGTCCATGGAATTTGTGGAGCAAACAGTCTGTGTGCTTATGTTCAAGATCTGTCTGGGAGGAGATGCACTTGTTTACCCGGATACAAGATGAAAAATGAAACGGATTGGTCCTATGGATGTGAACCAGATTTCAAGCTGTCTTGTTCGGACAATAACTCCATTGGCTTCTTCCAACTTCACCATGTTGAATTTTATGGCTATGATATTCAAGAATACAGTAATATCACCATAAACTCCTGCAAAAATATTTGCTTGACACACTGCGATTGGAAAGGATTTCAGTATAGATGCGACGAACAAAGTGGCACTTACAATTGCTTCCCGAAAGTGTTATTGTTTAACGGATACCGGTCGCCTGTTTTTCAGGATCCGGCTTACATAAAAGTGCCAAAATATAGTCTCACTACTTACAAGAACCATCTTCAAGAATTCAAGCTCAATTGTACATACCGCGTTACGCCAATTGACAAGGTGTACAAGAAAGAACATGAGTGGATCAAGTACTTGCTCTGGGGTGCTTGTGCAGTTGGAGCCATTGAACTCATCATTTTGCTCATTTGCTTCATCGCAAACCAACTGCCCACTAATGCCACCTCGCAAGGCTATCTTCAAGTTGGAGTAGGATTCAAGAGATTCACCTATGCCGAGCTCAAGAAGGCATCAAGTGGATTTAATTAAGAAATCGGACGAGGAGGGAGTGGAGTTGTTTACAAAGGAAGACTGCCTGATAACCGAATAGCAGCCATTAAATGCCTAAGTGAAGCGCAACAAGGAGAAGCTGAATTCCTTGCTGAAATAAGCATAATTGGCAGACTTAACCACATGAATTTGATGGAGACGTGGGGTTATTGCGCTGAAGGTAAACATCGGCTCTTGGTTTACGAGTTCCTTGAGCTCGGATCTCTATCAAACAGTTTGTATGCAAATAAACTTAATTGGCAGAAAAGGTTTGACATTGCTGTAGGCACAGCAAAAGGTCTTGCCTACTTGCACGAAGAATGTCTGGAGTGGGTTTTGCACTGCGATGTCAAGCCTCCGAACGTACTTTTGGACTCCAATTTCAAGCCAAAGGTGGCGGATTTTGGCCTTTCAAAATTAAATAACAGAAATAGAAAGGGGAAGTCAAATTTCTCAACAATCAGAGGAACCAGAGGGTACATGGCTCCTGAGTGGGTGTAAAATCTGCCTATCACGTCAAAAGTTGATGTATACAGCTATGGGATTGTGTTGCTAGAGTTATTAACAGGAAGAAGCCCAGCAATTGACAATGAGAGTGGTTTGGTAAATTGGGTGAGGCGGAAAATACAAGATTCTGAGGGATGTTCATGGATTGAGGAAATTGTGGATCCTACCATGAATGAAGAATTTGATCAAGAAAGGGCAGTAATTATGGTTAAAGTGTTGGGTATTTGACCCAAAATTCAACAATGGAGACTAATTAATTAGGTAAGAATGGTTGGTGAAGAATTTGTTAGGTATTGAACCAACAATTCAACATGATGACTAATTAATTAGGTAAGAATGGTTGATGAAGAGTTAGATGAGATAAGTTGGTAAGATTGGTTGGTGAAAGAATTTGTTATTCCCAATCCGTCCCTAATCTTTGCCTATAAATAAAGATCAAATTGTTGAAGAGAAGAGCACCACAAGCACAATTGGAGAGTGTCAAATATTGTGAGTCAGTGATCAAAGAGAGAAAATTGTGAGCCTAGCATATTGTGGAGTTTCTTGTAACTCTTTGTAGTGTAAGTCAAAGAGTAGAAATTATATGTGGTAAAGCTCGTTTGTTGTATTTTCTCTGTGGTCTGTGGGATTGGGTTGGTGAGTTAAAGTCTATATATTTGTAACAATTTAATATATAGTGAAAAGCTTTGGTGAGGATCCGTGGACGTAGGCAAGTTGCCGAACCACGTAAATTTCTGTGTTCGTATTTATTTTCTTATTTGCTTATTTTACTTTGAACATCAAAAGATCCTGTGGGAAAAGTAAAGTGGGAATCGACGTGCTAAAATTCCCAACAAGTGGTATCAGAGCTACAGGTGGTTCAAATAATTTGAAGAAAAAGAAAATATGTCTGTCAAGTATGATGTGGAGAAATTTGACGGGAGAATCAATTTTGGCTTGTGACAAGTACAAGTCAATGATGTCTTGATTCAGGCGGGTCTGCACAAAGCTTTGAAGGGAAAACCAACTGAGAGTTCTGACAAAGAAATTGAATCCAGCAAGACTGATGAAGATTGGGAAGATTTGAATTTGAAAGCTGCTAGTACAATACGACTTTGTTTGGCCAAGAATGTTCTTACAAATATTCATGGGATATCTGCTGCTAAGGAACTTTGGAAAAAACTGGAAGAGTTGTATCAGACAAAGAACTTGTCAAATCGCTTGTATCTGAAGGAACAGTTTCATTCGTTGAGAATGAGCGCAGGTACAAAAATCTCCGACCATCTTAGCGTTCTTAACGGGATTGTGTCTGAACTGGAATCTATTGGAGTCAAAGTTGAAGATGAGGATAAAGCGTTGAGGCTCATCTGGTCTCTTCCATCCACGTTTGAGCACATCAAACCGATTTTGATGTACGGGAAAGAAACGGTGGATTTTGCTGAAGTTACAAGTAAATTGATCTCTGAAGAGCGACGATTAGGCGGAGACGATAATTCATCTAATAATAATTTGCACATGTTGGAACTGTGGTCAATCCGGGCACGTGAGAAGAAATTGTCCAAAAGGTGGAGCGGATACGGCGAACTGCTCGAAGGACAATGCGACTCTCTTGGTGGAGGGTGGTGATGATGTACTCTAAGTAAGATGGGACATCCTCATGGCATGATGTCAGTTGCCATGATAGAGGATGTGTTCTTACTGGCATGGGTACTGTGTTCGCATACAACATTGGTTTGGTTTAGATGCAAGGTATGTGGTTTTTTATTTATGTCGATGGCTGATGAACTTTCAAGGAGAACCAAACATGGGAGTTGCACCATAAATTTCAGCAATTTTATTTCTACATGTGCCGATGAAAAGCTCAAAGTTCGTTGATAATTCTGAGTGGTTATACTCATATGGTGGAGTATGAGATTGTCAAAGTGGAAAAATGCTTGCCTGTTACCCAATGGTTGAATTTGAATGTTTTGGCTTGGAGGAATTTTGTGTCAAGGTGGAGATTGTTGGGTATTTGACCCAAAATTCAACAATGGAGACTAATTAATTAGGTAAGAATGGTTGGTGAAGAACTTGTTAGGTATTGAACCAACAATTCAACATGAAGACTAATTAATTAGGTAAGAATGGTTGGTGAAGAGTTAGATGAGATAAGTTGGTAAGATTGGTTGGTGAAAGAATTTGTTATTCCCAATCCGTCCCTAATCTTTGCCTATAAATAGAGATCAAATTGTTGAAGAGAAGAGCACCACAAGCACAATGGGAGAGTGCCAAATATTGTGAGTCAGTGATCAAAGAGAGAAAATTGTGAGCCTAGCATATTGTGGAGTTTCTTGTAACTCTTTGTAGTGTAAGTCAAAGGGTAGAAATTATATGTGGTAAAGCTCGTTTGTTATATTTTCTCTGTGGTCTGTGAGATTGGGTTGGTGAGTGAAAGTCTATATATTTGTAACAATTTAATATATAGTGAAAAGCTTTGGCGAGGATCCGTGGACGTAGGCAAGTTGCCGAACCACGTAAATTTCTGTATTCGTATTTATTTTCTTGTTTGCTTATTTTACTTTGAACATCAAAAGATCCTATGGGAATCGACGTGTTAAAATTCCCAACATAAAGTGGCATTGCAATGTGCAGAGCAAGACACAGATTCAAGACCTAAAATGAGCATGGTAGTCGATATGCTTCTTTCTCAACAAGGTGAGTGATTGATAATTTGATATGAAGCGATCCAATTGTTGAATAATTCATTTTGGAAGTACGAAAGGCTTGTGTGTATCTACTTTGATTTTTCATATGGTTTATTATTTTAAAAATTGTAGATATATTGTTCCTGAAATTTTATGACTCAGTTTGGTAAAAATTTACAAATTTTGCTTAATAATAATAATAATAATAATAAAAATAATAATAATCATGTGACAACATCTCATTCAATTTTTTTTTTTTTTGTTAATAAAAAAAAAGGCCGACAATTTGACTGATCAAATATTTATGCCAACAATTTTTTGACTTTTTAAAATAATAGACTAACAAAATATTATCGCGTCATTCTTTATAAACAATATTTATAAACAACCGTTTATAAACGATTTACCAAAAATAAAAGACCTTGATTAGAACATAATTTAAGGATAATTGACACAAAAACATCCCTACATTTTTACTTTCTTGCAAAATTAATCTCACATTTGATTTTTTTGACAATTGTATTGTCACCTTCACCTTTTTTTGGAATAACCGTCAAATTCCTTCCAAACATCTATTAGTCGACCAATAAATCATCTATTGATGAATTAAAAGGAGGGCAATTCTTTCTTTTTTTTTTTAAATTTAAAATTATGAGAGAGAGAGAGAGAGAGAGAGAGAGAGAGAGAGAGAGAGAGAGAGAGAGAGAGAGAGAGAGAGAGAGAGTGTGCGTGTGTGTGTGAAATATATAAAATAAAAAACAAAATAAAAAAATTAATAACTGTTCATCATATTCTTCCCCTCCCCCTTCACTCCCAAGTCCCACCCAACCCCAACCCATCCAACTAAAATGGAAAGCCACCAACACCAATCATAGATGATATAGGCTCACGGAAATCTCATTGAAAATCCATGCTCCCATATAATTCAGTTAAAGATTTTAGCGAGAAAACTATTAAATTTCATTCACACTGAGCAGTGAGCTTCATCAGATTTTGAAACAGTTTCATCAAAGAGGACATTGGTTCTCCTGATATGCACAAAGAACTCAACTGCAACGCCACCAACACGAGTGTATTGCCCCTTAATCTCATTGGATTGGTCCAGCTTCCCGTTTTGATTGCAACATGCTACTGATATATATATTATAATACCTCACTTACATATGATAGAAGCAACTCCACTAAATAGGGCATAATACTCATCCAAATTTTGGGGGGAGGTCAATAACATGCACCATATGAATGGCCATCATAAAGTGTCATTGGCATGTTTAATGCACTCATCCGATCACCTACTTTCCTAAAAACTTCATTAATCCTTTTCTTCAAGAAGGCAGGAAAAATAAAATGTTCTGGCACAAGTATGTATATATTAGCTCCCCTTACAGCTACACAATCATAGATTGGAGTTGGTGGTTGTGGATTATATCATGACCCGTCCCATATCACTCTACTAGACCCGGAACTTGACGTGTGCCGATGATAAGTGCCAGTTAGAAGTTGGACCCACCATCAAGACAACCTTGACTTTTCTTCTCTTTCAAAATAACTCTTAAAAATAATTATAATCCCGTATGAATTTATAAAATTTTGATAGAGTCTCCTCTATAATATTGATATAACCAGCCTGTAAAATTACGACAAATCCTCAAATAACCACACATAAATATTTATAGCACATCCTAGATCTTCTAAGCATAGTAATTGATATAATAAGATAACTAGAAATGTCTACTCATTTCCATATATATACATAACCTAAATGAAAATACATCTATGAAAATGCGACGATCACGTACACTTAGCCTCTGTTTGTTTTTCTGTTTACAGAGAATTCTGTCATGTCAACTACTGTTTTGTGGGCCAAATTGGGAAGTGAGTTTGACCAAAACAATTCAGAAATGCATCTAACATGGGGATGTATTACTGAAAATGCCCTTCTATGAATACCATGGTCAAATAACATACAGTTGACACATAAGCAATTTCACGTCTTCACTAATACATGGGATTTCTTTTATTCTCATTTTCTTAATAGGACTAATACATGGAATTTAAAGCTGATAGACTAGTCTGATCGGTATTTTTTCAGAAAGTGAATTCTTTGATGTGCGACATAATTTTGATTTTATCGATTCATGTATTACCTTAAACAATGTGCCACGTAATCTCGCAATTGATCACACAGCATATCTTCTTCTCCTACAGTATTCACCTCGGCAGCAATTTCTTCTTCTTCATTGGGGAGATCGATTTCAACCTCATCGTCATCAACTTCATCTGCTCTACGAAAGCCTTCGTCCATTTGGCCATTCATACGTAGGTAATTGTGGATTGCCATGCTGGCAACAACAACGACCGTTTGTGCTCTATATGAATAGCTAGGCATTCGATCAATAATCTTCCATCGTTGCTTCCACACCCAAATTCCCTCTCAATAACATTTCTGCATGATGAGTGATGAAAATTGAACTGCTCCCGTGCATTTCTAAATTTACGTCTATGCCTGTTCGTTTCGGCACGAAATTCCTGAAAATGGTACCTAATGTCTAATCCCTTATATGGCGCCATGTAACCTGGTCTATAGCAAAACCAGAGTCCACCAAATAATATTTCCCTTCTACTGGTTGGGGAAAATTTTTGTCTGCACTGTGAATTGATCTTGCTAATATCCGACTAACGTGTGTGTTGCCTATGGTGGCCTGGGAGGACGAACGTGAAACACAAACTGAAGTCACATGCAGCAATAATGTTCTGTGTTGGAATTCCTTTATGCCCAATAAAATTTGAAAATTTGAGGTTGTCTAACTTTTAATAATTGACTGTCACAGATGTGTCTGGACAGTAACCAGTTAATAGTAATTCGTTAAGTTTGTTTAGCGCAGTACCAGATGAATCTTGCTCAGGCAGATTCTTCTGGATAGTAAAACGTAAACAACCAGAATAAATTGTGCGGAATAGTAAATAGACAAGAACACAATAATTTGAGCTTAACGTGGGAAAAAATCCTAACAGGGAAAACCCACGGTTCGCATCCTGCGAACAAAAACAAATCACTATATAAGGAAAGAGTTTACACAGATCAATCTAAACTACAGGATAGATCTACGCATAGACTTTATCAAACATCCAAGAAATAGATCACTTCCTGATCCTTCTGTGGCATGTAATGTGAGCTGGCATCACCACTCTTCAGTAGTTTTCTTTGACTCTGCAACACTTTTCAGCAACACGAACTCTCGTTCGATCTTGATCCAAACCTCCCGTTTGATCTTCACGCTGAAATTCTTTCCTCCTCTAAGTGATTGAATCCTCCTCCCGGAGTATTGAAGTCACAACACAATTGAAGCTTTAATTATATTTGCACCATACAAAAATTAAGCTTCAAGACTTCGAAAGTGGACGTGTATGTTTGTAAGCACCACATGGATTTTTGATTCTACACGTCACACCACAAAAAACCTCCCGTTTTTCTTCTCTTTATAGTGCAATTGGATTTTCTTGATTCCTAAGTTTTCCTTATTGCATAAGATCTCTACTACCTGCAAAACATGGTAGAGATAATTAGTAAAAGGTAAGATAGTTATCCATAAATAAATCTTACCATGAATAATGATAATGATAAATCATAGAAGATCTTATCATTTATCAACCAAGTGATAAACCTTGATATTTATCACCATATTTTCGGCCAACACAAGATTCTCTCTAATCAAGATTTTTGACCTCATAATCTTACCATATGCAAGATTTATCCCGAATAAACATGACCCAGTTGTATTTGGAGAAATCATCAACACACACATAAATATACCTCTTGCCACCAATACTTTCCTTTTGGATAGGACCCATCAAATCCATGTGAATTAGTTCAAGTATATGAGAGGTATTAACAGATGTACCTGATTTGTGTTGACTTTTGATTTGCTTACCCTTTTGACAATCACCACAGATTTCATCTGGAATATTGTTTATGCTGGGTAAGCCTCTCACAGCTTGTAGTCTAGTTAGCTTCATGAGATCATGGTAGTTTAGATGCCCTAATCTATTATGCCACAGTTTCTCATTTCTGGTCTTAACATAATTGCAAGTTTCGAGACTCTCAAGTGTATAGCATTTGTCACTAGATCTGACTCCCTTAAACAACACACTTTTTTAGACTTCTTGTCACAATTTAAAACCTTGCAATATTCTTTTGAAAACACGAAAAGCAAGTTATCATCACATAGTTGTCCTATACTGATCAAATTTGCCTTAAGTCCTACAACGTATAAGACATTTGTTAATGTAGGTAGTCCCTTGATGTTGATGACATCAGATCCATCTATCTTTCCCTTTTGGCCATCACCAAATGTAACAGCACCTGTTTCGCCTTTTTCAAAATGTGTTAGTAGAAAGAGATCACCTATCATGTGTCTAGAACATCCACTATCAAAATATAATGTGTTAGGAATCAAGGCACTCAAAGACAATTGAACTACATAAGCATTAGTTCAAATTTTCTTCTCTTGTCTAGAAACAAGTCTTCTTTTGTGTGAATTGATTAATTTCAAGTACTCATGACACCTAAATACATCATGACCAGATTTAGCACAAATATTACAGAATACCTGGAAAACAGATGTATCCTCCCGACTCTGTCGAGGTTGAAATTTCCTGCCATTCTGATGGATAAACTCATCTGGATTGTACAGATTCGGCTGAAATTGTCTTCTTGTATAGTTCCAGGATGGATGTAAGTTTTGAGTCCCAGCCGCATTTGTATGATTTCTATTCTGTTCCATGTAATTGTATCCAGATTCTCTTACAAAGTGTATTTTATGGTCATGATTTTTACCTTTACCTTCATATCCAAGACCTATTTTTAGGCTGATAGGTCTGCCACTGTTCAGGATTTCATCAAGCTGGACAGATCCACGTGCCAGCTTCTTGATTTTGTCTTGTGCTTTAGCAAGTTATGAACTTAACCTACTTACCTCATTTTGTTCATCATTTGAGACTGCAGATACGTCGTCCAATTGTCGTTTCCTGCTGTGCTCAGCGAAGGCCTGTAACAGTTGAATCTTCTCTTCTGCATCTTGAAGTTCCTTCAGTTTTCAGTATTTGGTCCGGATTTATCTGCATAAGAAGAGTTACCAGATTCAGTACCAGACAGCTGTAAAGCAGTAAGGGTAGTTACCTGTTTTTCAGAATTGCTGCTGTCTGATTCTGATTCAGATTTATCTGAGTCTCCATCACTCCATGTAGCATTCATGGCCTTCCTTCACTTGGCCTTCTTTTGAGTATTAGGACAATCAGCTGCAATGTGTCCATATCCTTCACATTCTCTGCATTGGATTCGACTCCTAGGCTTCCCTTCAGACGTGTTGGCATTATTCTTTGGATAGAAATTATTTTTCTTCCATTGTTTTTCATTCTGGCCTTGAAGATTTGTGGATCTTTCTTTTTGTTTTCCTTTGAGGAACCTTTTAAATTGTCTGGTGAGAAGTACGAAATTTTCATCTTCGTCTGTCTCGCCAGAGTCGTCAGGATTCGCACAGTTTGTCTTGAAGGCAATCCCTGGTGATTTGTCCTTCTTTCTTCGGGCCAGATTTAACTCATAGGTCATCAATGAACCTACAAGTTCCTCAACTCGCATGGTTGAAAGATACTTGCTTTCTTCAATTGCTGCCACTTTTGCATGGAACCTGTCTGGTAAAGATCTAAGGATCTTTTGTACAATCTGCTCATTTGAGTAGGTTTTCCCAAGTGCTTCAGCTGAGTTGGTGAGATCACTTAATCTGGCATAGAAGCTTTTGAAGTCTTCTTTCTCATCCATAGACAGTTTTTCAAATTCCAAAGTGATCATCTGCAGCTTGGAGGTTTTGATAGTTTTGGTTCTTTCGTTTGCAATTCTCAAAGCATCCCATGCTTCCTTGGCGGTCCTTAAAGAGGAGATGAGTCTGAATTGACCTGGATCAACCAAAGAAACAATAGCGTTAAGTGCCTTATAATTCCAATTTGCATTAGCTAATTCATCTGCAGTATAAACACTTCTAGCTATAGTTGTAACAACACCTCCAGCAGTGACAGTGGGTGCTGTGTAACCTTCAAGAACAGAAGTCCAACAACGTTCATCAATAGATTGAATAAAAATTTCCATACGGATTTTCCAATATGCATAGTTACTACCAATTAACAGAGGTGGCCTAAGAGATGCAGAATTTTCCATTTAGACAACCGGAGCTCACTTTCTAAAAGTGAACACTCTCTGATACCAATTGAAAATTTGAGGTTGTCTAACTTTTAATAATGGACTGTAACAGATGTGTCTGGAGAGTAATCAGTTAACAGTAATTCTTTAAGTTTGTTTAGCGCAGTACCAGATGAATCTTGCTCAGGCAGATTCGTCTGGATAGTAAAACGTAAACAATCAGAATAAATTGTGCGGAATAGTAAATAGACAAGAATATAATAATTTGAGCTTAACGTGGAAAAAAATCCTAACAGGGAAAACCCACGGTTCGCATTCTGCGAACAAAAACAAATCACTATATAAGGAAAGAGTTTACACAGATCAATCTAAACTACAGGATAAATCTACGCATAGACTTTATCAAACATCCAAGAAATAGATCACTCCCCGATCCTTCTGTGGCATGTAATGTGAGCTGGCGTCCCACCACTCTTCAGTAGTTTTCTTTGACTCTACAACACTTTTCAGCAACACGAACTCCCCATTCGATCTTGATCCAAACTTCCCGTTTGATCTTCACCCTGAAATTCTTTCCTCCTCTAAGTGATTGAATCCTCCTCCCGGAGTATTGAAGTCACAACACAATTGAAGCTTTAATTATATTTGCACCATACAAAAATTAAGCTTCAAGACTTCGAAAGTGGAAATGTATGTTTGTAAGCACCACACGAATTTTTGATTCTACACGTCACACCACAAAAAGTCCCTTTTTCTTCTCTTTATAGTGCAATTAGGTTTTCTTGATTCCCAAGTTTTCCTTATTGCATAAGATCTCTACTACCTGCAAAACATGGTAGAGATAATTAGTAAAAGGTAAGATAGTTATCCTTAAATAAATCTTACCATGAATAATGATAATGATAAATCATAGAAGATCTTACCATTTATCAATCAAGTGATAAACCTTAATATTTGTCACCATATTTTCGGCCAACACAAGATTCTCTCTAATCAAGATTTTTGACCTCATAATATTACCATATGCAAAGATAAGGTTGAAATATTCTTGACCATATTAAGAAGATACTTACCATATCTTGGATATGCTTGAATGTCAAGAATAATCACAAAATATTAACAAGAATAACAAGATTAAGATTCCAAACTATTTTTGAGATTATGATCATATATGTTCGAGATTATGATCAAAATTTTCGAGATCATGATTTCAATATTATATTTGGCCAATTAGAATATTTTACCAAGACTTAAAATATAATCAAAATACTTATAAGTGATAAAGATAGAATTTCAAGCCAAGTAAAATATTATCACAATATTTTTTGATCATTATCATATAAGATAAGCAACAAACATTATCTCCAAAATATTATCACAATATTTCTTGATCATTATCATAGAAGATAAGCAACAAATATTATCACAATATATAGAAGATAAAGACAATATTACATCCAAGAAATATTTAAGTAATTTAATTAAACTTAATAAATTACTAAATAAAAATATTTAGTAATAAACTAAATTTATCAAATTACAAACATGTAGGAAAATAGAAAATGCCAATAAATATAACTTAAAATACCTTAACAAAATTATCTCTTTGGTGTCTTGGTAAGACAACCTTAACGTGTGTGCCGTCAATCACCCCAACACAATCCTGCACAAGAACGAATTGTGAAAAAAAATAATATAAAGTCGACCATTATATTTGAACCTAAACATTGTGTACTCTAGACCATGTGCAGTGTAATCATTCTATAATACCTGGAAAAATGGATATCGATCCGGGTCGGGGTGATGGTAACCATTAGCCCATTGTAATCTGGGTGTGGTTTAATGACATGTCCAGCAAACATCACTACTGCTCGAAGTACTTTTCGAAAATAATGGCTAATCATTTGCAACGAGTGTCTAATTAGTGTTTTCACTTGACGATATCCTTTTCCATGCGCAATTATACATAAAAACATGCCTAACTGTTCATATATATCTAGGTGGGAGCTAGTGCACAAGCCATAATTGTCACGTAACATATGTGTGAAATTCATAAACATTGGTGGGTGAGAGCTACTGCACAATCCATAATTGTCATGTAGCATATGTGTGAAATTCATAAACATTGGAGGGTGGGAGCTACTGCACAATCCATAATTGTCACATAGCATATGTATGAAATTCACAAACATTGGTGGGTACATGCTAAATTCTTGAAAGCATGTCTCTGGGTATACGTGAATATTTTGCAACAGGAAAATGTGTCCGCTTCGTGAGTAAGGAAATAAATATCTATGTCACCTATTAGGTAACATAAATTCACAAACAAAAAAATAAACGGATCAATTAATGAACACAAATAAAATAAGAAATTAACAAAAAACGTGTGAACATAGAAAATAACAAACCGATACACGATCTCAATTTATTTGACGGAAATTTGTACCATGGTTTCAGGGTAATAATTCGGATATCCTTGATCCATGGGGAAGAAATCAGGTGTTGGTATACTTGGATCCCTGATGGAAGGGCTGTGTCTCCAAAGTTGGTTGGATAAATGCCTCTTGCCAAGTTGCTGGAGTGGGAAAATTTTAGATCTGGAGAGGGGTGAGGAGAAGAGAGGTAAGAAATGGTAAAGTGGAGAAGGGTAGGTGTGGTCATAAAGTTTACAACGGTTGTATTGCTTTTCATTAAGTATCTGACATGTACTTTCCATTTGTATTATTTTATTATTTCTTGCACTATTTGAGTTATAGATTTTCTCTGTTTAAAGAAAAACAAATAGAGGCTTAGATACTTAGAAAAAATTTAACCACGTAAATTATACTCTCTCACTAAGTCTGTGGCTTGACTTGACAGATCAACATGCTCTAATTTCTTCTTAACTCAAATTTACCCGCATTCTTTAAGAAATATGGGAAAAAAATACATGAGCATGTAACTCAGTGAGTGGATAATTTGAAAATAATTATAGCTTCTGTTTGTTAAAAGTTTTTTGTTTAAAAACATACTTTTTTATGATTTCTAGGTAAAATGTGTGGTTGAAAAATGGAGAAAGAAAATATGTGTGGTTAAAAAGTGATTTGGAGAATTGTGTAGTAAAAAACATGTTTTCCAAACACAGCCATAATTTTCTTATAAATGCACATTTACAAATAAATCATATTTATTCTATTTCAAATTTAGAAAATTCTACTTGCTGATAATTGCTTTTAAGACTGAAACATTATGGAATCTTAAAATCCTTTATCCTTTATTCTAATTGAGTATATGTAAAGTATAAGGAATATGATGCATATGATATCATGAAAAATCATAATCAACTATCATTTCATCATACTATAAGCTGAAATCTCTATTCTTTAAACTGAATAGACTGAAACTGGATTACATTATCTGGAATCTGATAAACTAAAATCTGTTATCTAAAATCTTATAAGCTGAAGTCTGTTATCAGAAATCTGATAAACTAAAATATGGTGTCTGAAAACTAATAAATGTAATAATACTTAAAATCAAACCAAAATGTACCCAATGAATAGCTTTACTCATGTACAGAGTGATCTCTATGTACAAAGCAATGTCGTTAAAATTTGATAATCTGATAATCTGGTCATACGCGCGCAGAGCTGCCCCAAAGGCTAAGCACCCTGGTACAGGGCCCAAATCCTATGTGTGTACAAGAGTGGATCCCAAAGACCTCTGATAATCTGGTCATACACTATGGAAACATATTCACATTAGTGCAGAGCAGGTAAAATCACTATATCTGGTCATACACTATGGAAACGGATTCACATCAGTGCAGAGTGGGTAAAATCAATACATCAGGTTATACACCGTGGAAACGAATTGACATCAGTGTAGAGCGTGTAAAATTACCTAGGTACTTTCTGGTGGCTTTTAACATAATTTAAATATATTGGAATATCTAATGTTGATATAATGTTAATGAAATCCTTCAACCAAACTGATTCTAGCTTTAAAAAGAGCTGCTTACAATAGAACTTCACTTTATTATTAAAATCAAGATGTAAACACAATAAATAAAATAATCAAGTTCTGCAAGTTGTATAATTCAATACAAGCACTATGATTAGTAAACATTTCGTGTAAAAGTTTAAAATTGAAATAGATTAAAAAGTACTCATTTTCTTTAAAAAAAAAAAAAATTAAAGTTTTTCACTCACAGAGCTTATTTACTTGAAGCTAGCTCAGCTAATAAATCTGGTCTCATCTCCACATCATTTCCAGAAATAACAATATAATTCTCTTGTATTGAAGCACATCTTATTAAACCATGAGAAATCAATTGACAAAATTTGTAACTTATTCCATTCCGTTCACCAAAATCCCCAACTTAATTCCTTTATTGTAAACTTTATTGTAGTTGCCCAAATTTTATAACCGATCTTTTCTTTATTTCCTTGCCAACTAATCACCACATCTCTAGTAGTAATCCCTTGCCTTGAAGAAGACTGTAGTAGTATACCGTACCAAAATCCGAAGCTGAGGACGAAGGTGGCAATGAAGGTAATATAGACTGGCAGTAATGTCGTTTGACAAATCTATTGCATTTTGATCTCAGAAAGTTCAAAAATTCAGTTTCTATAGAAGGATCAGCGTTATGAAGATAGTAGAAATAGAATGTGCAGTGAAGGTTCCAGGTGTGTGTACGTGGGTAGAATGTAAGGTAGAGATACCTGATTTTAAAATATTAATTTTATTCTCTTATTATAGAAATAGAAAATTTAAATGTAGGGTTTGGAGTAATTATCTCAAATTTGTAAGTTACTTTTTTTAATGTTAAACCATATAAGAGTTTTCACGCATCGAATCCTCATTAATATTAGTATAACTCTACAATGGATCGCCCCCCAACTATACTTCAAAATGGTCTAAGGTTTGTATAGCATCATGGTGGATCTGGTTTAGCATTATAGATTCAAATATTTCAACCTATATATTCACATATGAATCCACTCACTACTTCGTCAAACACATTACAAAAATTGTTAAAACAATTAACACATATGTGGTGAGCTAGCTACTTCATTAAAACATCTTTGTACGTTTGATAACATTTATTTATTTATGCTGAAATAGAGAGATCGTCAATTAAATTTATATGTTCGGGTAATGTACTGAGTGTCAAACCTTCTTTTCAAGCAAATTCCATTTAATTCAACTCATTAATTTAAAACTATAAACAATAAATAAAATGCAGAAATCTTGAACTTCATTAAACGAAAACAATCATAATCTTCAGTATAAATTCTTAAAACACGATTTGCCTTTACTAATCGGTTAGCTCCCATTCATACGCCAAAAGATAATGGCCATTGATGAATTTATACATTCCATCTTTTCTTACACTCCAGAGGCACCCAATTTCAGCACAATACTTACTAACTCTTTCAGTATCAATAAAAATAGAAACATTCTGCAAATCTTTTGAATCTACTACACAGAATGAATTTTGTGGGTTCCCTGAATCAACTCTAATGTGAGCAACACCGCCATCTGGTGATAGCTGGTATAATGGAATGGGACGGTCTTGTATTGTGCATATGAGAGTTAATGGACATTCTAAATTATTTATGATGTTCACGTTAATGAGTTTTGAATATGCGAAAGGGTTGTATGTTATCAAAAGCAAGATAAATATTGGAAACTGAAATTTGAAAGACTTCATTTTTTTGTGGGTATATTTTAATAGTTGAATAATGGGTTCCCAATACAAGTGACCAATATATATAGGGGATTTTTAAAATCAATAAATAAGGCTATAATAAATTAAACTTGTAACATCTATATCTCAGCAAGATTACACGTTACCACAAAGCCTATAGGATAAATACATACGTAAGACTTTTAAATCATGGAATTTAAAAATTAATAAAGTTATGATTTTAATACAAAAATCAGGTTTTTACTTAAAAAACATATTATTAAATATATTTACTAATTAAATAGATAATTAAATAGATTAAGGTCACAACAATCTATGGTCACAATCACAAATTATACATTTTATAGGTCAAAAATTATGAGAATTTTCGGTCACAAATTATAAAATCATTAGGTAGCGACTTAGTTCTCGGTCACAAATTACAAATTTATTGGTCAAAACTTATTGTCGATTACAAACAATCAAATTAATCGGTCACAATTTATTATTCGGTCATAAATTACATTCATTTCTCGATCACAATTATTGGTCATAGAACTTATAACTTATTAAAGGAAATGATTTATTTCTCAATTCATAAAATTTATATGCCACAAGTAATTTTTCGATCACAAATTATAAAATTATCTGCTTACAACTTATTTTTCAATCACAAATTAAAACTTAAGGTCACAATCACAAATCATACATTTTATAGGTCACAAATTATGAAATTATTTGGTTCTGACATAATTCCTAGTCAGAAATTACCAATTTATAGGTCACAACTTATTGTCAATCACAAATAATCAAATTAATCGGTCACACTTTATTATTCATTCACAAATCGCAATAATTAAAGTCAGGACTCATTTCTTGGTCAGCATTCATAAAATTTATAAGTCACGACAGATTTTTTTGGCAAGAAATTATAAAATTAGTGGAGCACAACTTATTTTTCAATCATAAATTAAAAATTAAGGTCATGATTACACAACTTATAAACACATTCACAAATCATACATTTTATAGGTCACAAATTATGATAGTTCTCGATCACAAATTACAAATTTATACTTCACAATTTGTTGTCGATCACAAATAATCAAATTAATCTACACAATTTATTTTTAGGTCACATCACAAATATTAAAAGTCACAACTTATTTTCTAGTAAAAAATCTCAATATTTATAGGTCACGACTAATTTCTCAGTCACAAATATCGAATTTTCCAAGTCACGATTTTTATTTTTTTTGTCACAATTCACAAAATTTGTATGTCACAACTCATTTCATGGTCACATGTACCAAAGAATCGGTCACAACTTAAAATTTTATTTACAAATTTTGTTGAAATCTTAAATTATTTTAGGTCATATATTATTTATTGATCACAAATTATGTATTTTATCGATCACATATTATTTATTCGTAAATTAATTTATTGTCACAATAACTTAAATAAATTGGTCACAAACTCAATCCCCACCACCTGTTCACAACCACTAGCACTCTCACCACCATGCCATTACCAGCGCTAGGAACACCACATGCACCACAACGTATGTACTACCACCGCAATGGGAAAGGAACCATCAACACCTGGAGACACCACATATTTGCATAGTTCCTCATGCTAAAGAAGTAGATTTGGTATGAAACCACAATATCACGAAACGATAGTACTCACACCCTATTGCAAGAAGACGGGGATTTGCAGCGCTTCATCATCTCGCCACCGCATGCAACGATGTTCCTCCATTGAGTTTAAACACACTTTTTTTTACGAATAGCGCGATCGACCTTTCTATCGGAGGTGGAATTTGTAAAGGATGATGAACACTTGTTGTTACAACAAGAATGTTTGGGAGTGTCACCATCAAGCTTGACTGTGAATTCAAACGGAGTGAGTGAATTAGGTTTGTTGGTGGGGAGTGGGGGTGAGTATCTGGGGTAGGGTGGAAAGATAAATTATAATAATATAATTGTTAATATATTAAATTGAATCACAACTTGATTTTTGTATAAATAAGGTGTAAATCTTATTTTTGAAATGGAAACCTGAAAAACTTGTGTGCATGTAATTTTCATATATATTATTGATGTTTGTAACAATCCGAATTGTTGACCACAAAATCCGGCTGGATCTTGGACCAACACGTCTCAGCTCCTCCCTCTTGAACACGTGGATCTCCTGCGCACTAGGACAAACAATCAGCTTGTAAAGGGGGCCGAGGTGGCTCCCGTTTGCACTCCGATGCCTAAGTCAGTGCTCATTTTAGGTAAATATATATATATATATATATATATATATATATATATATATATATATATATATATATATATATATATATATGATATTGGGTGCGGGAAATAAATAAATGTGTAAAAGAGAGAAAAGGGAGTGAGAGAAATGTATTGTTATGAGTGAGAAATTGCTAACCCCCTACTTGGAGATAATTGTGCTTCATTTATAGAGGAACTTCTTGTCTCGGATCGCGACACGTGGCGTACTTTACACTTGTCATCACCCTAGCTCATGGATGTGACAACCTTGCTTTTCAACCGTAATCATTGCTACATTTCGTAGGGGATGGGCGCCTGTCACGTCTTGGTAAAGGCAGTGTCCCATCACTGACTCCATCTCTCTTCTGGTCAACGCCATAAAGCGCCTCGGCTGAGTATAAAGCACATCGGCTAGGCGTTAACCAGGTCGGCTAAAGGGGTCTGCTTGACGTACCACCTCGGCATTCATCTCAAAGTGATATTTTAGGTCTTAGCTGTAGGTCAAGGTCCGTTGGGCCACTATTGGGCCTTTCGCTGGTAGATCACTGTACCTTTCGTTGGTCCTGGATTCAACACTAGTCCCTCAAATCCGAAGGGATCATTCATGGTCGTGTAGGATTTGCCATAATTTCCCAGCATTTAACCTTTTAGGGGGTCAATAATGATATTCCTTATGTAAGGTTCGGATCCATATTATAGCCGACCTTATGCCTCGGATTTTCCCTCCTAAATGGGAGTCGGGACCGTACTAATGCGCTTCTTAGGCGGCGCATTTAATTCAAAGGGGCGATTGGTACCTATTTCCGAGAAATATATATATATATATATATATATATATATATAAAATGGGAGGGGAGTAGTATCTCGCAGCGCGTGGTATTCACTGTGGTAGCTGAACGGTTTTGTCTCTCCCTTTGACGGCTGGCACTTTGATTAGCCCATTCTCCAAGAAGCATGGATTAACCACATTAATCACACGGCTCACAAAGATCAAGGAATCTAGATTGTTGGGATCCCTATAAATCCTTCTTCATTTCACTATTTCCCCTTTTACCACTTTCTAAGAGCCTTTTGCAGCAATATCGTAGCGAGAGCTTGTTTCGTTATTCTCTTCCTTGCGAATCTAGTGTCTTTTCTTTAAGGGTTTTCTACCCAGCGCCTGCCTTTAACATTCCACAGTTTTTCTTGGCGAGTCCTTCATTCCAGTGCACAATCTCAAGCATTCGCCATCTAAAGGTAAACCTCTTGATCTCTATATACGCGAAACCTTTCTATTTTTAGTTTCTCATTGTGGGTTTGAAAATTTTGTTTTTGCACCTTGTTTTTCTTTCGTTGAGTCTGATCCACCTTTAAAACAAAAAGAAAAGAAAAAATGGAAAGAGTTGGGGGAACGGGTTCACAGGAAATGTTAGCAATGGCGATTCCCGTCAGAGGTTTCTGCCCCATCTCTTTATCGATTTTTAGTTCCCGTTTCTTTAGGGAGCTGGTTAAGAGGAGAAATAGGAAAACTAGTGGCATAATTTATTTGAGTGATTCTGACAGTGAAGAAGAAAAACACCAGAACTACATGGCTCATCTGTCATCCGAGGAGGAATCCGCACTAAGAGAACTCTGAAGCAAACGAGAAAGGGATTTGGGAAGAGAAAAGGCGGCGGGCTCCTCTTCAGGTCACCAGGACCTCTGCTTGATTGTTAGGGCACCGTTTAGGGCGCATAGGGAAGAGTTGGGTTTGACTGCAGAGGAGATTGCTCAGGTAGAGGAATGGGTTGACCAGGTCAACAAAGTTTCAGGCTACCATGTTGATCTCGATCCAAACCCAGAGTAATGGGAAAGCAGTGAGGTTGCTACAAAAATCCGAAGGGTCGATTTGGCCGCGGCTTCTGCAAAATTCAGGTTGCCAGAAGGGGTCCATTTGGTGCACTCTACCCCTTCCTGCCGACCTTGCAGCCCTCCCCCAGGCCAGGCAGCTATATGCTACGATGCCCTTTCTTGTGGGATGAGGCTCCCCCTGCAACCCTTCTTCAGGGCATTGCTTAGGAGCTATAACTTATGCCCCAACCAGCTGGCCCCCAACTTCTGGACTCAGGCTGTGGGGACTTGGTTGGCGTGGCAAGAGGTCAACCCTGATCATCCCATCTCACTGCACATCATTCACACTCTCTATACTTTGAAGAAATCAGTTAGGAGGGAGAGAGACATGAGATCGGATGTTAAGGATTGGTATTATTTGTCCCCCAGAGGCTCTTATACTCCTGTTATTACCGATCACCCCACCTCAATAAAAAACTGGAGGAACCAGTGGTTCTAGGTTGCTGGGGAGTGGCAGAGTTCCTTTGTGGACCCTAGTCCAGAAATTACAGTTCCCCGAACTCTTTCCATACCTAGTGAGTCTTGTATTTGCTTTAGGGTTTTTAAGTGTCATGCGTCTTTTGCTCTTTCATCCATACTTACTTCTTGACTACTTCTTAACATATCATTGGCTTATGGCAGGGGACACTTTCGCTCGTCTCCTTCCTGACGCGGATCTAGCGGCAGTAAGGCGTCTATTTGCCTACAAGGGCACTTTTCAAGGGGTCATCCAACAGAACAAATTATTCGTTAAGCACGGTCTTATGCGAGCCATGAGTAAGTTCTCCTCCTTATTGCCGTTACATCTTGTGTGTGTGTGTTTTTTTTTTTTTGTTCATAACCCCATTTTCCTCCTTTCCTTTCTAGGTTCCAAAGAATTCCCAAAAATTTCTTTAAAGGGCCTCATGGCTACGAAGATCCCTCCGGCTCTGCGCCACAGGAGCGAGGTTGAAAGAAAGCAAAAAGCGATTTTGGACGACCTGCAAATTGGGGTGGCAAAGGAAGTGTCTGAGAAGTCTACTGCCCAACTCCAGGGCCCTCTTCCAGCTCTATTGCCACCGCCCACTCTGCTTCCAGTGGGCCCCCAACAGCCCAACATTGTTGGGGAGGCAGATCCTGAAAAAGGCGTTGCCAAAGGAAAAGGGAAGAGGTCGGATAGGGGTGGATCCAGGAGGAGCAGGGAGACTAAGGATGTCCCAGTACCACCTTTCTTGTCCGAGGACATATCGGAGCAAGCACCTGAGGAGGAGCCCGCCCCCTTAAAAAGGCTCAGGAGAGGCAAAGGCAAGGAGTCCACTTCCGCACCTCCGCCACCAATGATCGAGGAACTGGAGGACGAGCCATCTGTGCCCATCCCAGGCCTGGCTTATGAAGTGACACCAGAGGGGGCAGAAGAGCTCAAGCATATTAAAACCAGCATCCTCCCAAGAGATGTCACTTTCAGCTCTTCGTTGTTCGACTCCCCCAGTTCGCATCCAGCCAGGGCGGCCTTAATTACTGAACAATTTTGGACAGAGGGTTGGGCCGCCTTTTCCTCCAGTGCTACTCCCTCTCGGAAGCTGGTCGCTGCCAAGCCTATGAATGCCAGAGCCCTGACCCTCATTAACGAGGTAGAGTCCTCCGTGGAGGTAACTCAACGGGACAAAAGGGATGTTGAGACTGCTCTCCGCCACGCTGATAATATGCTCAAGGAGATCAATGAACTCAAGGCCCAGCTGTCCATAGCTCGCAACTCTTCTTCAGAAGAGAGGGCTAATGCGAAGTGCCTCCAAGAGGATAATGACAAATTGAAGCATGACCTCCAGGCCTCTGAGTCAGACGTGGCGGTCTTGTGCAAGAAATTGGATGATTCCAACCGGGCACAGTCTATCGCCTCTGAGGCCTTGGCCGCCGCTAATGCAGCCAAGTCGAAGTCAGAAGCTGAAGTGGCAGAGGTAAATGAAAAGCTGGGTAGGGAGCTGGAGGCTAGGAGGAAGGCTGAGGAGGATTACACTTCCCTGGAGAAACATATTGACTCCAGAATTTCTGAGGCCTTGGAGCGTACCATTGCAGCTAGGGTGCAGGAGGTTCTGGGTGAAGAAGTTTCGAAGGCAGTTCAGAACTTCAAGGATACTTTCGAAGATACCCCAGAATACGAGACTATGCAGAGGGTCTTTGGGAACTTGGGGGCCAGAATGGCCTTAGGGGACGTGAAGGAAGCTTTTCCGACATTGGACCTGTCCTCCATTGAGGCCTTTTACCCCGAGCCTCAAGGTGATCTTGTGGATCCTCTGGACGCATCTGAAAAAGGCCCCTTGGAAGATGTCCCTCCTCCACAATAATCCTTTTCTGCATTTGTTAGTTTAGTTTTGTTAGTTTTAGTTTTTTGTTTTCTTCTTCTCTTTCTTTTTTGTAAGTGCCCCGGCACCTCATATTGTACATGTCTCATTTTTATGAACGGAGTAGTTTATTCATATTTTTGTGCAGCAACGTTTTTTAACTGCTTAAGCATGAGTGTTTCCAAGTGCGAATAGTTCGTAATTGTATGACGATATGCGGGTATCTGTAAATGTCTGTAAATGTCTGTAAATTTGTGTAAATGTCTAGTCCCTCAGATTTAACGAGCTTAATGCGTTCACGCTTTCTGGTTAGATCTGATTTTGACCAACTTTTGAGCAGTTTTTACCTTATATTCAGTAACACCTCTTACAACTTTGCATGAACTTCTGTTTATGGCGTGCCTACTTTCAATCTATACGTCGTGGTCATGGTGTAAATTCGCAAGAATCATTCTTTTTTTTAACGAAGTGCGCATATGTTTTTGCAACAGAAATAATATAGGGACTTTTACGTTTGAATCCAAAGTATTTAGTACGCATATGTCTTGTGAGCGTTTTGTTTAAGTGTATGCATGAAAGTATCAACAACTTTGCGGAAACATTTAATATTTCGCACGAAAGAGCACCCCGTATGTATGAACTAACTTATCATTTTAAGAACTTTTGTTCATATGACAATGTCTGAGGCACTTATGCCTGAGTTTGTATGGATTTCTTTTGCCAACACACTCAATTTTTTTTACACAGTGATCGCCGTGTGGGCTTTATAAGAGTCCCTTGTTTTCAACAATTTTTATGCGTAGTGTGGACGTATGGTGTTATGACCGAAATAATTTTGGAACTTGCATTTATCCATTGTGTTTGTCTAATACAGAAATTGGCGTAATTTTCGACGCCGCTCACCCATGATTTTATGAAATCATATAATAATGTTGCAATCATAGAGGAGGAATTTGGTTTTATTGGAAATAACGGAGAAGGTGGTCCGTGTTCCAAGGATTACATAGAGGTACTCCAGACAGGTCCTCAATCTTGTATGTTCCGGGTACCACCTCGGCAACGACCTTGTAAGGGCCTTCCCAGTTAGGGCCTAGAGTCCCTACTCCTGGCTCCTGTGTCGAAGGAAGAACCTTTTTGAGGACCAAGTCCCCAATATTAAAGCGTCGGCTCTTCACCCTTTTATTGTAGTATCGAGCCATCTTTTTCTGGTATTTGGCCATTACCACTTGGGAATCACTCCGCTTTTCCATGAGGAAATCTAAACCGGCCCTTTGCGCTTCTTCGTTCCTAACTTCGTCATAATGAATTTGACGAAGCGAAGGGACTCCGATTTCAACGGGGCATACCGCCTCGGCTCCGTAAGCCAGCGAGAAAGGTGTTTCACCAGTAGCGGTATGCGAGGTGGTTCGAAGTGCCCATAACACTTGTGGGAGTTCATCTACCCATGCGCCCTTTTTGAATTCCAACTTCCTTTTCAGGGTATTTTTTATGGTCTTATTCACCGCTTCGACCTGTCCGTTGGCCTGTGGGTGATGTGGAGATGAGAACAGCTTCTTAATTCCCAAATCGTCACATAACTCATCGACGCTTCTGTTTTTGAACTATTTCGCATTGTCACTAATCAGCGAATGTGGTATCCCGAACCGACATATGATATTTTTCCAAATGAGCTTGGTGGTGTTGGCCTCAGTAATCTTCATCAAAGGTTCTACTTCGACCCATTTGGTGAAGTAGTCAATTGCTACTATTGCAAAGCAATTGTTACCAGTACCTCTTGGCATAGGACCAATAATGTCAACCCCCCATTTTGCGAAAGGCCAGGGGCTAGTCACCACAGTTAGTTCGTGATGCGGCTGATGTGGTATGGTCGCGTGTCTTTGGCATTTATCGCACTTGCGCACGAAGTCATGGGAATCCTTTCACATACTAGGCCAAAAATATCCCTGTTTGAGGGCTTTCCGAGCTAACGATAAAGCCCCGGCATGGTTGCCACATATGCCCTCATGGATTTCCCTCATCACATATTGCTCTTCCTCTAGCCCCACACATCTCAGCAAAGGAGATGTGAAACTTCGCTTATAAAGTATGTCGTCCAAGAGCACGAAATTTGAGGAGTATTTCTGCAATTTCCGGGCTGCTTCTAGCTCGTTTGGGACTGCATGATGCTTCAAATAGGCGATCATGGGGTTCATCCATGATTCCTCTTCTTCAATCGCCAAAATATCCGGCCCTGTCTCAATAGAAGAAGTCATCATGCGCTCAACTGGGATTAGATTGTGCAACTCCGAATCGCCGCTACTTGCCAATTTGGACAAAGCATCGGCGTTGGAGTTTTCTGTTCTGGGAATGTGTTGCAACTCCATTTTTCCGAAGTGCGCAGCCAAATCTCTTACTTTTTTCAAGTAAGCGACCATAGAGGGTTCTTTGGCAGTAAATTTCCCGTTGAATTGGCTCACAACAAGCTGCGAATCGCTATTAGCCACTATGGATTTAACTTTTAGGGCTTTCGCAAGTCTTAGCCCAGCTAATAACGCCTCGTATTCAGCAACATTGTTCGAGGCTTTGAATTCAAAGCGGATTGCACTGTGTAATTTAAACCCTTCTGGGCTTACTAACAATATTCCCGCCCCGGATCGTCCATCAGCCGAGGACCCGTCAACGAACAATTTCCACTCCTGTCCATCATGTTGGTTGTCATCCGTGTTATCTACCATTTCGACCTCAGGTGGATGGGTGAATTCAACTACGAAGTCCGCCAATGCCTGACCCTTTACGACGGTCCGAGGCATATAATGTAGGTCGAACTGGCTGATTTCTATCGCCCATTTCAGTAACCTCCCAGAAACGTCTGGTTTTTGTAACACTTGTCTCATGGGAAAGTTGGTGAGCACTTGTATGGAGTGTGACTGAAAGTAGGGACGAAGCTTACGAGAGGCTGTGATCAACGAGAGAGCAAGTTTTTCCATATCTGGGTAGCGCGTCTCGGCGTCCAGCATAGCTTTGCTTACATAATATACTGGAAACTGGTTCCCTTCCTCCTCTCTGATTAACACTGAGCTAACAGCCTCTTTGGATACAGCCAAATATAGGTAGAGAAGCTCACCAGATTTTGGTTTTGATAGCAATGGGGGACGGCCTAAAGAAGCTTTTAGGTCGGCAAACGCCTGTTCGCATTCTGGTGTCCATTGGAGTCGCTTTCCCCCCTTTAGGACCTTGAAAAATGGCAAGCATTTGTCAGTGGATTTTGAGATGAATCGGTTCAAGGCCGCAATTCTTCCCGTTAAGCTTTGCACTTCTTTTGGGTTTCGAGGCGACTACATGTTTAGCAAAGCATTGATTTTGTCCGAATTGGCTTCAATTCCGCTCTTATTCACCATGAATCCGAGCAATTTCCCAGATGCTACCCCGAAAGCACACTTCGCCAGGTTGAGTTTCATCCGATATCTTCTCAAAACATCGAATGCTTCTGACAAATGGAGGATATGATCCGCGGCGACCATGCTTTTGACTAACATGTCATCAACATACACCTCCATAGTGTTCCCCAATTGTTTTGAGAACATGCGGTTTACCAGCCTTTGATAGGTAGCTCCCGCATTCTTTAAGCCAAATGGCATAGCTCTGTAGCAATAGAGTCCTCTATCTGTGATAAATGAAGTATGCTCTTCATCCGATTCGAACATGGGAATTTGATTGTACCCGGAATATGCATCCATGAAGCTTAGCAACTCGTGTCCTGCTGTGGAGTCGACCAGTTGATCAATCCGGGGCAATGGAAAGCTGTCTTTGGGACATGCCTGGTTCAAGTTAGAAAAATCGATGCACACCCTCAACTTCCCATTGTGTTTTGGTACTAAAACAGGGTTTGATACCCACTTCGGATATCGGGACTCTCTGATGAAGCCATTTTTCAATAGCTTTGCGACCTCGTCTTTCAAGACCTCATATTTGTCCGAACTCATGGGCCTTCTCTTTTGCCTGTGCCCAGGGCTTCGGGGATCCAGCTGGAGCCTGTGACAGGCCTCCTTAGGATCGATCCCAATCATGTCGCCATGCTTCCATGCGAATACATCGAGGTTTTGAAGTAGGAAGTCCTTTAATTGACTCTTGTATTCAGTTGACGAGTCCAGTCCGATCTGTAATTCTTTGATTGGATCAAGTGGGTCTACGCCGAAGCATTCCAACTTTTCGGTCGGGGTGGGGCAACTGTCGCCTGCCATCCTAGGGTCTAGATCTGCTAAATCCTCTTCTAGGGTCATTGTGACATCCTTATCTTCAGACGGAACTTCACCCAATCTCTCAGGGTCTGGGGCAGCCTCGTCCATGGCTACATCACTGATCATGTTCAGGCTTCGATCTTGAAACTTTCGGATCGCATTTGTGTAACTAGCCCGTGATTTTGTTTGGCTTCCCCTTACAGTTGCAACGCCATGCTCCTTGGGGAACTTCATGCAAATGTATTTGGTATGCGTTACAGCCCCCAAGTCAATAAGACCAGGCCTCCCAATTGAACCATGATAGGAGGAGATTTTGTCAACTACCAAGAATTTCATAGGAATTCTGGAGAGGGTCGGTGCTTGCCCTACTTCAGTCATAAGTGTTATGGATCCTCTGGGGATTATGCTGTCCCCAGTGAAATCGTATATTGGGTCAGGGACTGGAATGAGCGGGGTGCTGATACCCATCTTATCAAAAGTTACCCCGTAAATCACATTTACCGAGGCACCATCATCCACCATCATTCGTGATAGCCCATTCCGAGCCACCACCACTCTGATAACCAATGCGTCGTTGTGTGGGAAGTACACTCCAACGACATCGTCTTGTGTGAATGTGATAGGTTCTGTTCGAGGCATCCCAACAGGATGGGAATGGATATGATAGTTCACGTTGGCGGGCTGCTTGGCCTCTCTTATATACCTCTTTTGGGAGTTGTTTGTGCTCCCACCTGGGTGGGGGCCTCCCAGTATTGTGTCGATTTCACGAATGGGGAGGTCCGCCACAGGCATAGGTGGTTCCCGTGTATCTTTAGCATGCGTCGAGGCGGTATCTTGACCCTTATTCCTGTCTCTTTAACGATTGTCAATTCTTTCTTTAGTTGAATTCTTCCACGGAGCTATCCTATCAGCTCGGTTGAACTTCTGGCCACCAGACTTTTGAGTTCTCCCTGTGTCGGGGGGGAAGTCACCTCCCCTTCTCCCCTGCACCTTTTGGTCGGCTAACATGTGGATTTCCCTACAATCCTCTGTTGCGTGATCGTAATATCTGTGGTAGGCATAGTAAGCCCCAATCATGGGCTGTTTTCCATTTCTGCCGCTTTCCACTCTCCCTTGAGCCATGGGAGGATTTTGAGAAGGGGTGTTAGAGTGCAAGTGAGGGATAGCTTCCGTGATTTCTGCTGCAAAGCTAGATCCTGTGCCCGGAAATGGACGAGGAACACCACCTCGGTTATCGCCGACCCTATCATTGTTTCCTCCCTTTTTGAGGTCCGCTTCATTGGAATATCCAATGTTGTATCTCCCTTGGGGGTGATTATCTCTGGCCCTAGTCATTTCCTCCGATACAATCTCTTCCTTCATCAGGTCTACCAGGGTATTGTAATCCCTTGGTTTCCTGCTCCGGACATCCCTCCAAAACATGCTGGTCATATCTAGCCCACCTTTTAAGGCGGAAAACATCTCCGCTAGGTAACTTTTCAGAGACTCGTCCCTTCCTTGCCTTAGATCCTGAAGGCGTTGGAGCAAGAGCTGGCCAGGCCTGGAGGAAACAAAGCCATTTTTGAAAGCTGTCTTCATATCTCTTCAACTGTGGATGCTGCCAGGAGGGAGTTTTTTATACCATCGTATGGCACTTTCCTTAAGGGTTAAAGCAAAGGCTTTACACTTCAGTGCCGGTGTGGCTCCGGCTATTTCCATGCTGGCGCGGTAATTTAACAGGTGGTCATCAGGATCACCTCGGCCAGAGTATTTTGCGATTTCTGGCATCTCAAAGTCATGGGCTACGGGGCATCTACGGAGGCCCTCTGTGAATGGACTTACTTCCTCTTCGTCATCCAACTCGTATGACGGCAACTCGCTGTTCTCGTCGTGACCGGAATACTCCGAATCACGGTATTGGCCATAGAGTGGCGGAGCGTGCTCCTGCCTTTGTGGTGGTGGAACGCGGCCGTAGTCTGTCCTTTCATGGCTCAGTAATTCATTGCGAGGATTAGTCCGAACTGCTTCGGCTCTTCTTTCTTGCCTATTCTTAGGCTCATGTGCTGATGCCAACCTTTCTGCTCCCATACCATGTTGGTCCCTATACATTTGACCCTGCGACAAGGCTTCTTCAGTGCGTCGCTCGCGCCTATTTCTAGGCTCTGCGGCATTGTGCCGACCTAGGTCCATTTGTCCCCGTCGCTGGCCCCCAAATAACCCTCCTATCCGGCTGAAAACACTACCGAATTTTTCGGGAGAAGCCTCCCTGCGTCTAGCTGGGAGTGGGTTTTGTTCTTCATGTACTTCATGTTCCGGGTCTCGCTCGTAGAAGGGCTCGGATTCCACCTCGGCGTATGCCTGCGGATCTTGATAATAATAAGAGACAGTGGCCGCCTCGGATGGTGAATAATGTGGTTGTGAGTATTGCTGAGGTATCACGGGTTCATTCATAACATACCCTCTGGCCATAAAGACATTTATTGCAGCAGTCTGTTCTATTTGCTGCCTCTGCATCTCCAGCATTTGGGCCGCCATGCGTGTCATGTCTCGTATCATGCGGCGATTTCGGTGCCAGCGAGGTGGTTTAGGTTGTGCCACTTCCTCATTGGCGTTTTCATGGAGTCCTTGAGGAACCTCGCCCTCGCTATGTTGGCCGCTTCTTCCCCTACGGGAGTTAACATCACCATCACTTTCATTCATGTTTAGGGAAATTCCTTAGTCTTATCTTGTTTTTCAAAGATGAGTGGACTTTCGTTTCAAAAATCCTCGCCTTTTTCAAGGTTATTAAACTTATATCTCAAAGTTATACGCCTTTTCCAAGGTTGTTATACTTGTGTTTCAAAGTTCTAAGCCTTTTTCAAGGTGAATACATTTGTTTTTCACAGCTCCTTATCTTTTTCAAGGCTAACCAACTTATCTTTCAAATCTCTTGCTTTTTTCAAGGCTAACCAGCTTATCTTTCAAAGCTCTTGCCTTTTTCAGCTTATCTTTCAAAGCTCTTGCCTTTTTCAAGGCCAACCAGCTTATCTTTCAAAGCTCTTGCCTTTTTCAAGGTCAACCAGCTTATCTTTCAAAGCTCTTTGTAGCTTTCCGCTCCTTCGTAAGTGGTTCTTCGTCCTTTTTCAGGACTACCTTTCTATGTATGGCTTTTTACCATGTGTTTTTCGTGGTTAACAGTATGGTTTCCCACAGACGGCGCCAAAATGTTGACCACAAAATCCGGCTGGACCTTGGACCAACACGTCTCATCTCCTCCCTCTTGAACACGTGGATCTACTGCGCACTAGGACAAACAATCAGCTTGCAAAGGGGACCGAGGTGGCTCCCGTTTGCACTCCGATGCCTAAGTCAGTGCTCATTTTAGGCAAATATATATATATATATTATTGGGTGCGGGAAATAAATAAATGTGTAAAAGAGAGAAAAGGGAGTGAGAGAAATGTATTGTTATGAGTGAGAAATTGCTAACCCCCTACTTGGAGACAATTGTGCTTCATTTATAGAGGAACTTCTTGTCTCGGATCGCGACACGTGGCGTACTTTACACTTGTCATCACCCTAGCTCATGGATGTGATAACCTTGCTTTTCAACCGTAATCATTGCTACATTTCGTAGGGGATGGGCGCCTGTCACGTCTTGGTAAAGGCAGTGTCCCATCACTGACTCCATCTCTCTTCTGGTCAACGCCATAAAGCACCTCGGCTGAGTATAAAGCACATCGGCTAGGCGTTAACCAGGTCGGCTAAAGGGGTCTGCTTGACGTACCACCTCGGCATTCATCTCAAAGTGATATTTTAGGTCTTAGCTGTGGGTCAAGGTCCGTTGGGTCACTATTGGGCCTTTCGCTGGTAGATCACTGTACCTTTCGTTGGGCCTGGATTCAACACGAATTTTTAAAAATACAAATTTATAAGTTAAGTTGGTCGTTATGACGTTCCTAGCAAATTTTAGAATTTATTTTACACTCGTCGAGTTGTCTAGTAGAACATTTAATTTTGGAATTAAATAACGATTTTATTCTTTATATTCATATATCTTATCGAGTCGAAGTTTCAACTTTCTTTTAATTCAAAATTATTCTTAGCTCAAATTAATGAATTTAATCCCTTATTTTAAATTGGGTTAATTGCACAGTGTACTTCATTAATAAGAAACCAAATCTGATATTTACTTCCCCAAATATTCTTTTTTGAAAAATACTTGGACCGAATATTGGGCCTCTGGATGATACAATTACGCCCATACCTTTGAACCCAAAACAAAGCAAAAGCACGTCACAGAACAGATTTTTCACCATTATTTCATTTTAGTAGAGTAAATCTAGAACATAAAAGCGATTAGGGCGAGTTTACTCTCACATATATCAAGAATCTCCCTACACATTTAATTATTTGAAAATGGCTATGTGCTCAAGTTTAATAAAGTCTCACATGGATGAATGTTAAAAAAATCATGTTGACATGTTGCCTGATTTTCTAACTAAAGCACAAAAGTTAGTCCAAATTACGTCATAAGCAATGAATAAGTCAACAAAATTTTTTTCAAAATTTTCAATTTTTTTAAAATTTTTGACCCAAAATCGAATGAATGTGTAAACAAAGTAACATGAATGAGATTCCCACCCCCAAACTAGAAGTATACGTTGTCCTCAATGTATTCAAAGTAAATAAATCAAATAAACACAAAATAACAAAGAGGAGTTGGTACTTCCCGGGTTTGGAGAGGTGTCATCATGTTAAAGCTTTGATCTTCATGTAGCTTGGATGATTTGACCCGTTTCTATCTTTTCCATGTTTGGTCCAAAGTGTTTTCGTATTGTACGCCATGCAAAAGAGACCCTTGACATCGCATCGAAAAAGTGAAAATTTTTGGAGTGTCCTGAGCATAGGAAAATACATGATCTAGTCTACAACATGTTAAAAGTTCAGAGCAAACGAAGTTCATTTGGGTCATGAAGATGTGAGGTAAAATAGGTGCAATGAATATGAAATCAGGTGTTATGGGTGCAATGTGTCTGCATTGACCTTGCAATGAGGTGCAATGATATTCATGTTGAGTTTTATGCCTTATATTAGTGTATACTATGAATGAATAATGCACAAATGATGTATAACATGTGTTAAAGGTGATCATCCAAAAATATTTGCAAAAGGTCAACAAAAAGCTCACTGTGACATTTTATTGAACACGTAGTAGTATACATGTGAAGAAATAAAAAGAAAACATGGATTTGGAGACTTGATTTAAACAAAGTTTTTCACCTAAGAAACACAATTCAAAGTACACCAATCCTAGCCTAAACCCATCACAAATTTTCCACAATTTCAGCTTTCACAAAGAAATATGATTCTCACCATGATTATGGGTGATCTTGTAAAATAGTGAAAAGTTATACCTTTTTGATGTTTTTGTTGTGATGCAAGACATGAAGTTGAGTCAATTTGATGTGCAAACATATGGGAATGATTTTGGACTCAGTGTTGGGTGATTTGGGGGGAGGAAATACGAGTTTGAAGTAATAAAAATGAAATTGTTTACTATATGTTACAAAACTGCCGAACTGCCCAGATATTGGCCTCACGATCGCGAGGTTATAACACCATATGATCGCGCGGTTCATTTTGGTAGTGGCATGAGATTTTCCCATTTTAGAGCTTATAAATTATGTTTGCATGTCAAAAGCTAGGTCATCATGTTGAAGATTGTGATGTTAAGCAACAAAACAAGTAAAAATTCAACGAAAACTAAAAATGCTAAAACATGCAAATTAGGAGCAATGATATGTTCAATGCAACTATCATGTCAAAATGTTAATTCTAAACATGCTAGTGGTCCTAAAGTGCAATACAAAGCAATGAACAAACTAGAAAGCAATAAACAAAGCAAAATAAACAAAAGAGTTTGAGAAATTGGGATACCTCCCATGTAACGCCCCAAGTTCTGAACACCTGGGACGTCACTTCATCATCTCAAATTAACTTTGAAAATAATAATTTAGCGGAAAAAAAATTTAATAACTAAAATCTCAATTCACATAACTTTATAAACTTGACTCAAATGGCCAAAAGGTTTGAACGTGTATTAAACTTGAACATAATAAAATAAAATTGTAATTTCAACAATTCGAGTATGGAAATTGACTTAACAAAAATCAATTAAAGTTGTTATTTGAAATGGAACATTTTAGAGGCTTGTTAATAGCCACCATCGTATGCCTCGCAGCCAACTCCGTCATCTACAAAAATTTTAGTTTTGGAAAACGTGAGTAGTTCGAAGAAATACTCGGTAGACATGCGCACAATAATCATTTAACATCATAAATTAAAACACACAATCATGATATTCAAGTCTCAGGTATCTAACGATCGCTAGTATTCTCATGAACAAGTAAATAAATACAAGTTCAAGTCTTATACATTTAAGCAAGTAAATTCTCGTAACATAGTCTCATGCTTAAAAAGCAAGTAATTCTCATGAACACAATCATACATATTAAACTTATAACCCAAATAATTATTGATGCGCACTTTTGAAAAACGTAAATTTGTAAATAAGAGTCTACCTTATTTCTTGAGTATTGAGCAAACGGAATAAAACTTCTAATTCTTTTACGTCTCATCTAGTCCTATAAAATAATTTTAAATAATTAAAATTGGATTCTTGGACAATCGGGTCTAAAATGGTGAATTTTGTGTAATAATAAGATTATAAAAAGGGCTTTAGGGACTAAGTTGTAAAATTGGAAGAATCAGGGACTGGTTCACGTAAATAATGAACTTTGGGACCGATTTGAGTAATTAAAATAAAATTTGGGACCAATTCAGAGATTTCCAGAAATAGCAGGGCTGGAATAACACGTCTTTAAAACGTAAGGGACTGAAATGAATATATTTTCAAAACTTGGGTTCAAGGATTAAATTTTTGATATATAAAATATATCTTCCTCTTTTCTCTCTCTCAAATTTCGTATACAGAGAAATCAGAGAGAGAGATGGAGACGGAGAGGGCTCTACTTGCACGTGGCGGCGGTGGGTGTGGTGTGAGTGTGAGGGAATAAAAATGTTTTGGGTGGTTTGATGTGCCAAAATCGGGACCAAATCGAGGCTGTGGAGCTCGGGTTCGTGGTGTTTCCGATGAAGAAACTCCGGTAAAGATTGAGGTAAGTTATGAGTAATGTTTTTAACTTGGTTTTGGGTTTGATTTAGGAGAAAAATGGTGTGGATTGAGGTTGGGTAGTGGCTGATTCGGTGCTGTGGATGATGGTGGCCGAATCGTGGTGTGTTGGTTGTGGAATTGGGGTTTGATTGGGAGTTTGGATGATGGTGGTGGTTCAGTTTGTTACCACAAAGGAGGCAACGTGGTGGTGGTCGTGGGTGAAAAGAAAGAGGGCAGGCCGAGGCTGTGGATATGGAGTTTGGGAATTGGTTGGGCAATTGGTGGAGGTTTGGCTTAAGGAGTGTTGGCTGCCGTGGGGTGTTGCAGGTATTGAGATTCGACTGGGAGGAATGGAGGTGGCTGGTTGTGGTGGTGCTGATGGAGGTTCTGGCCGTGGTTGGGATGCAGATTGGGTTGCAATGGGGGTGCTTACCAAGAATTGTGCAGAATTTGCTGTGAATAATTTTGTGTTGTGAACGTGGGTTGTGATGGGGGAGAAGGGGAGTATATGCTGTTGGTTGTTAACACGTTTTTGGTAAGTTTTGGCAGCTATGACTTGGGGAGGATTGAAGGGATTTGGGCTGATTGAGGGGGTTGAAGGAGAGGTTAAAGCAATAAGACAGATCAGTTATGGCATGTAAGGGGGAAGAATTTTGGGAAGAAGGAAAAGAACGTGGAGTCATCCATGGATAGACAAGATTGAGAATTGGAAGAAAAACTGCTGGGAAAGAAGAAAAATTAAAAATGTGTAGGATTGGTTGGGTTTCAAGAATTTAGGCTTAGAGTTGAAATGGATCAAGATGCATTTTGAGACTTGGGCTTAAAAGTTTGGGTTCGATCGAAATAGTTTGGATCTACAATAATCGAAACTTGGACTTGAGAATAAATAATGAAAATGAGACACTTTTAGTAAAATTGAAATTGGGTTAAGATTTTAAATAAATTTAATTCCACTTAAATTGGTTAGACAAACACGTGTTTCAAAAAAAATAAATGGGCAAAGCCATAGCAACACATCTTTTAAAAATAAATAATATTTATTCAAAATTAGTCACGAAAATCCTTGGTCGCTACATCCCAACAAGCACTTCATTTATAGTTTATAGCTAGACTTTATCGAAAAATCCATCAAGGTGGTTTTAGATTGGATGTTGAAGCCTCTTCATCTTCTATGGTCTTGTACTCAAAATTCTCCCAATAGTTAATTGTCCAGTCAACATTGATCCTAGTGCAATTCTAAAGTTGGGTATCTTGGGTATTGAATTGCATCATAGTGAAAAGTTACCTCCTCATTTTCAGCCCACAGCACTACCTCTCAGTTTTCTACATCAATTAGTGCTCGTGCAGTGGTTAGGAATGGTCAACAGAGTATCAATGTAATGTGCTCATCCTCCTCCGTGTCCAAAATGACGAAGTCAACAAGAAATATGAATTTACCAGCTTTCACCAACAAATCCTCTACAACTCCATATGGGTAACAAATTGAGAGATCTGCTAGCTGCAACTTGATATTGCTTTGCTTTAGCTCACCCAATCCTAACTTCTTGCACACAAGTAGGGGATTCAGATTTATACTTGAACCAAGATAACAAAGTAACTTGTTAAATTGTAAATCCCCAATGATGTAAGGTATAGAAAAATGCCTTGAGTCTTTAAGTTTAGGTGGCAGCTTCTTTTGCAAGATTGCGCTACACACCTCGTTCAAAGACACCTCCTCAAGTTCGTCATGCTTCTTCTTGCTAAACATCATCTTTTTTTAAAAGCTTGGGCTAACTTGGAATCTGTGTAATAGCCTCTAAGAAAAGGATATTTATGTGTAGTTTCTTAAGCATATTAACAAATTTGTTTAACTGCTTGTTTTCTTTAGTTTTCATCAGCCTTTATGTAAATTGGATAGGGGACTCATGAGGTTTAATTTTCAATTTCACCTCATATCTATCTTCCATTTCAACCATTGTTTCCCCAGCTTTCACAACCTTTTTAGGAACTCCAGTTGGATTTTTAAAATGAATCTCAGGAAGTAGCACACCACTATATGTAGTGATTGCATTTACCTCATTTTTCACTACATTGATAGCCATGAGTTGTTCCTTTGGATTTAGCTCAATTTTTGCTGGAAATGTACAGGGCTCTGTTTGTTATGACCTATGCTATCTGCCCAAATGTAGTTTCAATTTTTCTCATAACCTGATCTATTTTAGCCATGAATTGTTTAATTTTCTCCATGTATTTACCAAACATCTCTTCCTGTGTAGGGTTCTTCTCTTCAATGTGATATTGAGGTACAATTGGTCCATTACTGCGATCCTTCTGAGAAAAGTTAGGGTGATTGCGCTTACCTGGTTTGAAGGTGTCAGAATATAGATTATTCTGGCGCTGAGCCCCTTGCACATAGTCAACATTTCACCACATTGTTCACAATGAAGTTATAAATATATGTTATTTCTTTTGGATCTAGAACTAAGTAGTATTAAACCAAGACAATTAAGTTGTAAATATATGTTATTTATTTTATACTTCATGTTATCAATTTTTCTTACTTCAACTTTAACATATTATCACGATTAGAAATGACAAACGCTATTATAAAAAGCTACTAGTACAAAATGTGGGAAAATTATTATATATTTTGAAATGTAATATCTTTCAAAATGTTTTAAAAAATGTTTACCTCATTTTTTGACAGTATTTATGACGATGGGAAGAAGTCGTTGGATATATTTTCAACGGACATAAAGAGGCCGTTGAAAAAAGTTTTGATGACAATAGATATTTTGTCGAAAAAAAGTTCTGACAGATTTATTTTATCTGTCAAAAATAGTTTCCGACAAAATTTTTATGCCATTAGAAATTTTCTGACGGCTTCACATAGTCAATACCTTTACTCCACTATTCAAGTTTTAATCCTAATAATGTAATCTATCGAGTTCACTTATGCATATGAAATTCCTTTCTTGAGCTAAAATCAACTCTACCTAATTAGTCAACCATGTTTCTAGACAGCTGGTCATAATAATTAGGTGCATGGAGTACAAGAACTCAACTATGGATAGCAAAAACAACCAAAGTATCTCAATCGTTCATTTAATTATCAAGTTTTATTCCTAAATTTAGGTCGTTAGCTCACATCTCGGATTATGAAAATAACATATTAAATCAATGAATTAGTGGTCAGTTAATTGATGCACTAATCACAAAATAAAACCAACACATGCCACATGCACAACATCTTCTTATCCTCCTCCATATCCTAGATCACAAAATCTATAGGGAATACAATCTCGTTTGTCTTTACCAGCACATTCTTAACCACTCCATATGAATATCGAATTGATCTATTAGCTAGCTGCAACTTGACGGTATTTGGCTTGGGATCACCTAAGTCTAATTTCCTATAAACAAAAAGGGACATCAAATTAATGTTAGAACCTAAGTCACACAATGAAGTTTTAAATCGCTAATATAGCAAGGAATAGAGAAACTCCCTAGATCTTTTTACTTAGGTGGCAATTTATTCTTTAGGATTGCACTACATTCCTCATTCAAAGACACCATCTCAGAGTCTTCTAGCCTCCTCTTTTTAGCCATCACATTCTTCAAAACCTTCAAGTATCTCAAGATCTCCTTTATTGCTTCAATAAACGGAATGTTTGTATGCGATTTTCTGAACATTTCAAGAAACTTTTAGAATTGATGATCTTCATCGTTCTTTTCGCTCTTTGTGGATATGGATTGGGTGGAACACAACTTTTGACCTGCGATTCTACTGTCCTTTTCTCCT
Source organism: Ligustrum vulgare (assembly GCA_963555705.1). Classification (NCBI taxonomy): domain Eukaryota; kingdom Viridiplantae; phylum Streptophyta; class Magnoliopsida; order Lamiales; family Oleaceae; genus Ligustrum; species Ligustrum vulgare. Next base: position 31,327,810 of record OY743173.1, read on the forward strand.
TATTTGGCTTTTGTACTTCATCTAGCTGATGTTGTTCCTTATGCTCATCCTCTTCCTCGTCATCTCCTTCAGCAACTCCTTTTTACTTGTTTGCTTTTTCTACCTGGATTTCCTTCAGCTTAACCTCGCTTCTAGTCGTTGTGGAAGCATGCTCCCTTGGGTTGGCTTTAGTATTACTAGGCAACTGTCCAGACTGTCTTTCTGATATATTCATTACCAACTGCCCTACTTGATTTCTCAATCCCTTAATTTTAACCTGTTGAGTTTGCAGGATATCCTATTGACTATTCACTAGCTGTACAAACATGTGCATGTTATCCTTCAATGTAAGCTGAACCTGTTGTTGCTTTTGATGCTATTGGAAGCATGGTGAGTTTTAGACATGATGATTGTTAGACCATGACAAATTTGGATGCTTCCTCCACTCTAGGTTATATGTTTAAGAATATGGTCCTTTCTGCATTTGATTGTTCCCTACATTGTTTGCTTGCTCCAAAACGGTTTGATCTTGAATTGTAATAGAACAATCTTGTAAACCATGATTTTCAAAACAATTTGTCACACATTTGATTTGAATGTATAGCATGAACTGACTGCTTTCCCAAACTGTCTAGTCTCTTGACTAAGGCTTCAACTTTTGCTTTCATATTTGTTAGTCCATCCACTTCAAGCATTTCCCCAGTCTTCTGCACCACTCGATCATAATATTATAGGTAACTGTTGGCTGTCATTTTTTAGAAAATTTCCAACAATTCCTCATATGTCAAATCATCAAAGATCCTCCAGTAGCTTTAATTCTCGCATGTCAACACATTGTAAAATTGCTGGACTAATATTCAATCTAAAATCCCATGCTTGAGACATTTTTTGAGTAATTCATTAAACATTTCCCAAGCTTCAAATATAGATTCTCCTTGTTGTTGAGTGAAAGCTACTATTTCCCTCCTAAGTTTCGACATTCGCCCCGGTGGAAAGAATTTTTCCACGAATATCTGACTTAAAATCGTCAACAAAGTGATTGAATTGGTTGGCAGAGAGTAATACAATGCTTTAGCCTTGTCTGTAAGAGAGAATGAAAACAATTTCATTTTTACTTATTCTGTCTGAACTCAATTCATGTGCTGCATATCGCAAATTTCTTGTAAAATTTCTCAGATGTGTATGGGGATCTTCTGAAGGTAGCCCATGGAATACCACTGATTGTTGGATCAGTGAAATCAATGAAGTTTTGATTTCATAGTTATTAGCTAGCATAGCTAGCGGCACTACACAAGTCATGATGTCGCCCATAAGAGATCATGTATTCCCTCAATAGTCATCCTCCATGAATTGAGTCTGCTGCTTGGTTACTGCATTTGGCTGATTATTAGGATTCAAAGGGTTGTTTGGTGATTGGAACCTCGTCTGTTTCCATTTAAAAATTTAGTTGATGAGCTACTGCTATTTACGCCTTTGTCTGAGAGTGTGCTTAATTTCTAAATCAAATGGAAGCAAATTATAACTTTTAGATTTCCTTAACATAAACTAGAATAAAAAAAAAAAAAAAGAACGAATAGTAAAATTTAAATTGAAGCAAAAAGTAAAAGATATTGATATTAATCAACAATCCCCAACAACGATGTCAAAAACTTGTTGTGCTAAATCACAAGTGTACGATGCTGCATTCAAGTAATAAAGTGGACAGAGAGTTCGAGTTATCATCTCTCAGAGATTGTAATTAAATACTGAAATTATTTTAACCCTAACTTTATTTGAACAATTGAAAAGTGATATTTTTGTCTAAACTAAATGATTGATTAAAACCTCTATTCTAAAAAGCTAGCTTACGCTTAGACACGTTTAAGCTTGAAGCTTCACTTTCATGCTTCGTCATGCTTCACGCTTTAACCGTGCTTCACTTACGAATTGTTAGGCTTTTTCTCTCTTAGGCGCACTTAAGCTTGAAGCTCAACCTCGCCACTTAGTAATGCTTAACACTTTTTAGAATGCTGATTAAAAGCAAGTAAACGAATATGAGAATTGTTTTCTTGTAATTTATGAATGAAAAATTGGGATTCACAATCTCACATAGTCAATATCTCTAATTCCACTATTCAAGTTTTAATCCTAATAATGTGATCGATCAAGTTCACTTATGTATATGAAATTCCTCTCTCGAGTTTAAATCAGCTCTAACTATAGTCAATTGTATTTCTAGAACTCAAATATAGACCGTGATAAAAATAAATGTATATCTCTATTGTTCATTCAATTACTTGATTTTATTTCTAGATCTTGATTGTTAGCTCATGTCTCGAATTATGAAAACAACCCATTAAATCGATAAATCGGCGGTTAGTTAATTCACGCATAAATCACAAAATATAACAAACACATGCAACATGTACGTAAAACTTGAACAATGTAATTAACGGCGGAAAACTATGCTACATCGCTAATCTCAACAACAAATTTAGTTATTCATGGTATTGGAATTGAAAACACAATAAGTAATAATAGATAACATCATGAGTTTATCAAATTTAACAAGTAAAAGAACTCTTGCACCAGATGTAGCTTTCATGTCTTGATCTTCATTCCTCACGCCTTTGCCTACAATTAGCTTTCAAGATCTTGATGAACGGATGATGAATTCTTCCTCTTGAATGTGTGCACAAAGGTGGCTCATGCATGAAACGTTGTATACATAGGTCCCCAATATATACAATTCAATCCCTGAACTCTGAAATCACTTCAATTCTTCCTCCAACTTCAATTCCCCTTCAATCTAAGCACTAGAACTATGATTTCTTGCATTTATCTCCTCTTGTCAGTCCCCGTTGACATCATCAACATCTACTTTGTCAAATTTAATTCCAAATGTCATCCAATTATGCACTATATCCATTAATTGCGCCATTCATGTGATCTTGGAATATTTTCTAAAATATAAACAAGTCACAAGCAATTAAGTAGAATTTATTCTAGAACGACAATATATTATTCTAACTTAGATATACAAATAAGTGCATAAAATACACTTATCATCTGACTATATTTTTGGGACATATTTCTTAGTTTAAACCCTTAAATTAAGTTGTTTAGCTGTTCATTATTAGAGTGTATTCATTACAAAAATTTGTTGTTCGTCTTTTTGTGATTCTTAATTAGCTTTAATTGTGATTTTATATTTTTAACTTTTTTGCATAAATATTACATTGCCTAAACCAAATTATTTGTTGTTTTAGATTTTGTTTAACATTGTTTATTTATTGACCAGTTTAATCTTCTTGAATATAAAGGATGGATACAAGCTTCCTCTAAATAGAACTTAATTTGTGTGTTCAAGCCCTTCTACGTGAAGAGCATTGTTCACCATTAGGCACTTTGCAATTGTAGAAAACTCATTAAAGTACTCGGCAACTAATTGCAAGCAAAAGAATGACTTCCTATCAAGTAATATAATTGCAGAGCTACCTAAAAATCATTCCCAAAGGAGATTTACGTGTTCAAATCATTTCGACAGATCCTTGAGACACCGAAGCCTGATGAGACTGAGTTGTTCGATGGGATATACAAAACAACAGTGTGTATATGAACCCACTAAATTTAAAGTAATGTTATTTATGGTGATATGAATAGTTTGTAATGAATACATTTATCTTTAGATGTCACCAGTGAATTTTTTTAAAAGGGAGAACTGCAGGATAAAGTTGTGAAAGGAGGGAAAAGCAAACTAATTAAGGTTGAACTCGAGGATTTAGAGTCCAGTTGCTAAATCTATGTACCTAATTTATATTTCTAATAATATGTATGGCATTTTTATTTATGATAACACGACTTGATCATGCAGGAAAAATAAATTGTAGAGCACTCTATGGGATCCTTATGTTGATGTGGTCAAAAATTACTTGGATTTCGGCTCTCTTGTGCCTGTGATTGTGCCAGAGAACATAATGGTTGTCTCGAATAGATCATCTTTCGGTTTTTGGACTCAATACATTCTAATATAACTTTCATGTTTATGTTAGGTAAATTTGTCCCTTATTTATTTATTTTTTACAATCGTGTAGGAGACTAGGAGTGATAAAAATACTAATCTTACAAAAGTGATGGTAAATTCTCAGATTGATGAGATCAAAAATGTAACAACCCAAGTTTAAAAATCTAAAACTTAGGCGTGTTAACTTCCATTCACATTAAACGCCGAAATAAATCGTTTAAACATTAAAATTTTCATTTATCTAAATTTTACAGAAATTTCGGCAGAGTCTCATCTGTAACTTGGACTTAACCAACCTGTAGAGGGACATCATACCCAACCTAACAATTTAAAACATCAATCACAATTCAATATTAACTCCTACATCACCACATTTATCCAAACTCAATCCCAAACTCATCGATACAAAAATTTCTATATCGATAAACTTTAATTAAGTGAAATAAGTGCGGATATAAACGATACTAGGAATATAATAACTTAAAGTTAAATTTAGACGAATAGTTTAAGGAATAAACGAAGAAAGAATTAACCAATGAAAACTTAAATTAAATCATTAAATTCAATTTTAAGTAATTCAAGTCGGGTACTGCCTGAGCCTGCCGCCAGTGCTCTCCTCTAATCATTCTAACTTTCATCACCTGAAATATTGGGGAGGGATTGGGGTGAGTTAAAGCTCAGTAAGTAAACTTTATGCATGAAATGCATGCTTATGACATGAATGCTTTAAAAATTTCATATATGTATCCCCATTTAATTTAATTTCCAAAAACTTTCAAACTTTTCAAACTTTCACTTCATTTCCATCGTGAGCTCACTTGATGTAACTTCTAGTCAATCAGATAACAGTGGACAATTCTTATTTGGAACCAGATCACATTTACAAGTAAAATCGCAAAGCGGCTAACATTTATTCCACCGTAAAGCGGCTCATTCACTTTATTCCACCGCAAAGCGGCTCATTCACTTCATTCCACCGCAATACGGCTCATTACATTTGGGTACGCCGGTCCCCCGTGCCCCATTTCCCACTCGCATCTTTCATGAACTAGAAGTACACCCATTCTTTCTTAAAAATTCTTGGGATACATAACTTTTGAACAAACTTACACCTTGATACATTTCTTTCATTTAAAAACATTTGACTTCCCAAATTTCAATGCCAATGAATGCTAGATGATGCAATGACATGATAACATGCATGCTTGAACATTCTTCTTAATAACATATACTTTCATCAAGTAAACGAAATTCATCAAAGCAAGTTGCAAGACAGTCATTTACACATTTCACATTTGCATTCAACTTTGATAAAAAATAGGGGGAAGTTTACTTACTTGACGTCCTTAGCATTTACCGTTATCTAGATTTGTAAGTGGAGGAACATCGGCTGCCCGTGACGTCAATGTACCAAAATCCTAGTTGTACCCATTCATTTAATAAAATATACTTTTAGTTCAAAAATCACATTTTAAACTCTAAGCAAGGTTAAAACTTCTATTTCATTCACAATTTAATCCCAAACGTGACCTTACGCTAGGTCCAACACACAACACCATATTCGAAATAAGATGTCAATTTCAATGTACTTTAGAAAGTTTTCTTATCTATTAATTCAAACTCAAATTAAGAATTATAGAACTTAACTTTACCAAATTATTCAATTAATATTCTAAATATTAATAAATTTGTGAATCTCAAATTAACTCAACATTCAAAAATTTCAATTAAACGAACTGAAATTACAACCTAACCGTTCGGAAATCCGAAATTCTCAATTTACCCAAACTAGTAGAAACTCAATTAAAACGAACTCAAAACTAAACGAAGTATTTTTCAAAAATTCTAAATCTGAAAATTATCATTATAATTCAAACTTTAACCAAATAATTAACAAAGCTATAAATTTTATAAATTTCCAAAATCTGAAACATATCATTCCAGGCTCAAAATAAAAATTCTCAAATTAATAATTTAAGATTCAAAAATCTAAACAAAATCAGAATCTGAAACTTTAACTAAACCTATAAAATTCCAATCTAAAATTATATAAACTATACACACACATATTTACATTAGTCCAACGTTGATTTCAACATCATGAAATTCGAAATTAACTAATACCCAATCTGAAAAAAATCTTCACATACATGATATATATATATATATATATACTGTCATCATAAGCCCCAAATTTCGAAATCAACAAGTAACATATGAACTTTAATCCAACTTTGAAATCTGAAATTACATACGTATACCAAAATCTGAAATTTACTAATGTATATATATCTATATACATGAAATTGATATACACCTTTTATCTATAAATTGTGTATGTAAAAGTGTGTGTTGTGTGTGAAAATCGTGTGCCTGTGTGCGTGCGTTGTGTGTGCGTGCGTGTCGGGAAAGGGGCGGAGGAAGGGCTTACCGCCGGCGGTGAGGAGCTGGCTACCGGTGAGGGGGGGAGAGGGGCGGTCGCCGGTGAGGAGCCATGAAGATCAATTGGCCACCGGTTGTGTGTGAGGAGCGGGAGAGAGAGATGAGACGGAATGGAGAGAGAGAGAGACCGAGTGAGCTTAATTTAGGGGTAGGTTTAGGTATAAACTTTTGGTAGTTTACAAATTGGTCCCTCATTTCCCTCTAAGTACATACTTCAGTCCATAAGTTCTATTTACTCTCCAATCGCCGCCAAAACTACCCCCAAACTTTCAGTTTAACAAAATAAAATAGAAAGTAGCAAGCTTAAACAGTAAAACAATTAATCACATAAATTACAAGTAAACAATTTATAATTTTCTAATTAGCACATTGAGCGAGACGACGTCCAAGTCCTTCCACTGAAAAATAATTAAAATTATAGATAATAATAATTATCAATTTAGAATTCACAACAACCTTAACATAAATTTTACGCGAAATTTAAAATTGCACTTAAAAATGAAAAGCGATCTTACAAAAAATTTCAAGACTAATATGTGTTGGACCTATTGATCTGATCCAGCCATCCCACAAATTTTGTTGATCCAGTTTGCTAGAATTATTCAACCCAGAAGAATTAATTTTGGAGCCCATTTGATAATCAGATGTTGGAGCCCAAGTCAGCCCAATTTACATTAGCCCAAGTCTCTACAATTCAGATCCGGATTCAGCCCAATTGCAAGAAAATCGGATCACTTACCTTTTGGTCTGGCCTCATTACAACCGTTGGATCAGAACGGTTTTGTCAAGACTTGATCCCAGCTATTGGATGAAGAGATAAAGATGCTAGATACATCTCAAGCATCATTCAGACGCTTCTCATATTCCAGACCCTGCTACTCTCTCTCGTCTTCAGGCGATTTAGGGTTTTCCTTCTTCATTTCTCTTGATACTTTGTGATTTCTTCCAGAAAATTGTAAAATCGCCTTTGTTCTTAGTGGTTTCTCTTAGATACTGATATTCTGTGTAAATCAGTATACATTTTGTTGAGTTTGGCAGAGTATTTCTGCAACTCTTGTTCTTCGTGGTTTAATTTGTGCGATTTTTGAAGTTTCTGTGAGTTTTATGTAATTCTTGAGTTTTTGATACTCTATTTCTGTACTTTTACGTTTATTCAATAAATTGTTTGTTTTTGTTTAAACATTTGAGTTTTTTGATCTTTGTGGTATGATCTTGAGCCTTCTAATCCCAACAGTGGTATCAGAGCCTTAGGGTTCTTTGAATACGTTATGGTTTAGACTCAGATCCTTTAGATCCAGATTTGTTCTTGTTCGATCTAGGGTTTTTTGGAAGTTGTTGAGATTTTTTGCAAAACGTTTTAGGGTTTTTGGTTCTTGTGTTAAACTTTGAAGAAAATACCTTTCTTGAGTTGTTTAAACCCTTTCTGTAAATCGTTGTGTTTTCTGAAAATATTTGAGAGAAATTTTCAGATTTGATATTTTTTGAAGATTTTTGTATAAATCTTTTGATACTCTGACTTCGTGGATATTTTCTTTGAAACCTATTTTCAAAATTAGGGTTTCTGTAATTTTTTGAGTATTTGGATCTCTGAATCTGAGTCCACATTTTGAGGATTCTGAAACTCGATATATTTTTATAAATATACTGATTTTTTTGGAAAGAATCCTACATTGTTCCTTAGTGGTTGTTCTTCGTGGTGAATATTGGTACTTGGTGGTACAGTTCCCTGGTAGCCCTGAACTTTTGGGCAATTGATTATTTATGGAAGCTTCTATAGATTATTATAATTGCAATCAGGTGGTATCTTTTAATTACTGCAATCTTTCTATACTGTAAATTTGTTTTCAAATTTTCTGTTCTCTCCAAAATCTCTCCGTTGAAGCCTATATCTTGGACCCCATTTCTTTACTTTGTCCAGGATTTCATTGAGAATCCGAGAATCTGAGGGAGTTTGGGAATATCCAGTATAGGTTGAGGGATATATTGGAAGAACATTTTTTCAGTATACTGTTCTGTGTGATTCTTGATTGAGTGATTAATTCTGTTGATTGGTGATCACCTTGATTACTCTGTTATTTGATTACTGTGTTCTGAATCTGTGTGATCATTCTTGAACATAATCTCCTGCCTCTGTTTAACTGTTTTGCTTAGTGACTGTGACCTGCACTATTGATTCTCTGCCTGATTGGTTGTTTCTTGAATTATTAAAGCTCCATTACTTAAAATTTTTCAATCTTGGTCATTATTTCAATGGCTACTATTAAAGTAGATGTTGAAATATAGAATGGCAAAGGGGATTTCAACCTATGGAGCCAGAAAATGCGAGCTTTACTACTTCAAATGAAATGTGCTAAGACTATAGATAAATCCTGGCCCCTTAATACCCCTCAGGAATGACAACTTGAAATGGATGAGATTGTATGGAGTACTTTATTTTTACACTTATCTGATAATGTCATTAGACAAGTAGGCAAGACCAAGACAACTATGGAATTGTGGGATAAATTGGATGAAATTTATGATACTATGTCTCTGCCTGATAAGTGTTTTCTGTGGAAACAATACTTCTCTTTTAAATTTGATCCTACTAAAGATGTTGATGAGAACATGAATAGATTCAATAGGATCACCCAGTCTCTTCTGAATTGTGAAGAAAAAATAACTGATGAGCAAAAAGTTGTATGTCTTTTGAATGCTATGGGGGATAAATTGAAGGACTTGAGGAATGCCTTAGAATATGGGGGCAGAAACTAACTACTGAAATTGTCCATACTTCCCTTAAGAATAAAGAGTTAGAATTTAAAAGTAATCCTAAGGAAGCCTATAATGTTGTAGGAACCTTTAGGAAGAAGAACTCTTTTAGGCAGAATAAGTCTGGAATTAATTTCAATATAAATTGGAACACTTCTAGCATCAATAGGGATTGGAATAACTCTGGGAATAACATGCCTGCAAAGGGTAATTTTCAGAATAAGGGCAATTTCAATAAGTCTAAGGATAATAATTTTAGAGGTCAGTCTCGTTTCAGAAATCAAAATAATAATTTTAGAAATCAAAATATTTTCAGAAACCAGAACAACTATAGAGCACAGGATAATAATGCTGGAATTTCAGATGTGGATAAACCTCCTAGACTTTGCTTTTATTGTGGCCAACCTGGACATCATATTAAATATTATTTTAAAAGGAAAAATGACCAGGGTACTAGTAACCAAACTGAGGCTGCAGTGCAAGATAATAATAATGGGGTGGTTTATGTTACTACTGAATCTGATAATAAGAATGAATGGATTCTTGATTTTGGCTGCACTTTTCATATGTGTCTGAAAAAGATATGTCTCTTAATTTCAGTGATAATTGCTTTGGTTCTGTTAAACTTGACAATAATATTACCTATGATGTGAAGATACTGGAAAAGTTTTGTTACAACTTGAAAATAACAAAACTCTTATTTTAAATCAAACCAGATATGTTCCTGATTTGAAAAGGAACTTAACTTCTCTTGGTATCTTAGATTCTGAATCTTTTGAAATTAGAATGCATAATGGTTATTTGAGTATTTTCAAAAATAACTGCTTGATTTCTTGTACTCCAAAAATTAATGGGATATATGTGCTGAATACCTTACCTGTTTATGCTAAGTCCTTTAATGTTGTGTCTAATTTGAATAAGACTGTGTTATGGCATAAGAGATTAGGACACATAGGTCAAAAAGGACTTAAATTACTTGAAACCAAAGGTGTATTTGGTAATGATGTGTTGCATAAACTTGATTTCTGTAAAAAAATGTGTGTTAGGTAAACAGAAAAGAAATTCATTTGGTAAAGGTGTTCATAAATCTTCTGATGTGCTTGAATATCTGCATGTAGATTTGTGGGCTCCTGCTCCAGTCAGTTCTGTTTTAGGTTTTAGGTACTTTCTTCTTATAGTTGATGACTTTTCTAGGAAAACCTGGGTGCATTTGTTAAAAACTAAGGATGCTACTGTGTCTGTTCTCAAAAATTGGATCACCTTAGTTCAAAATTTGAAAGAAAAGAGAGTCAAAACTATTAGGACTGATAATGGTCTAGAATTTTGTAAACAAGAGTTTGATTCTTTCTGTAGCACCTTAAGTATTCTTAGATACAGGACTATAGCCTACAGTCCACAGCAAAATGGGGTTGCTAAAAGGATGAATAGGACACTACTCGAAAGAACTAGATGTCTTTCACTTGATTCCAACTTGCCAAAAAAATTTTGGGGTGAAGTAGTCAAAACTGCTTCTTATTTGATAAATCTTTCTCCCTGGAGTGCCATTGATTTCAAAATTCCTGATCAGATTTGGAACAATTATCTTCCTAACTTTTCAAAGTTAAAATTTTTTGGGTGTGCTACCTACTCACACCAGTCTGAATCTAAACTTGACTCCAAATCATTAAAATGTGTTTTTCTTGGGTATGGAGAGGGGGTTAAGGGTTATAGATTATGGGTCAGGGAATAGAGAGGTTACAGGGTCATTCTCAGTAGGTCTGTGATTTTTAATGAAAATATTTTTCCATGTAAAGATGAAAAATTGCTTGATCCTGTTAATGATAGAGATTTCCTTACCTCTAAGCTGAGTGCAGACCATTTAGGTGATGAAAATGGTCTACCCAATACTTAGTTTCAGGTGGAGCAACCCCCACAGTCTCCAAATGTCAATTTTGAACCTGAACCTGAACTACCTGACACTGTGCCATTGCCTGATAATATCCCTGAAGCTGTAACTGATTTAGAAAATTATCAATTAGCTAGGGATAGAACTAGAAGAAATGTTAGACCTCCTCCTAGGTCTGAGGATCCTGATTTTGTGTCTGCATTTACCTATTCTAATCCTTTAGTATTTGAACCCGAATCTTTTGAAGAAGCTATTTCTTCAAAAGAATCCAAACTCTGGCTTCCAGCTATGCAAGAAGAGATGGACTCACTTCTGAAAAATGGTACTTGGATTTTAATCAATAGACCTGTAAATAAATGGATAATTGACTGTAAATGGATTTTCAAAATAAAAGAAAGTGAGTCTAAGGATATTAAACCAAGGTACAAGGCTAGACTTGTAGCCAAAGGTTTTTCTCAAAAAGAAGGAATTGATTATAATGAAATTTTTTTCCCTGTTGTGAAATATACTTCTCTCAGAATTTTATTTGCTTTAGTTGCACAATTTGATTTAGAACTTGAGCAAATGGATGTGAAAACTGCTTTCCTTTATGGTTCTTTGAATGAAACAATTTATATGCATCAACCTAAAGGTTTTGAAAAGGGCAGAAATTTTGATTTTGTTTTTTTTGTTGAAAAAATCTTTGTATGGGTTCAAACAAGCCCCTAGGCAGTAATATAAGAGATTTGATTCTTATATCCAAAGCCTAAATTTTCAGAAAAGCCAATATGATTCCTGTTTTTACTTTAAACTTGGTGAAACTGATTTTATGTACTTGCTTTTATATGTTGATGACATGCTTATTACTGACCCTAATATGCATGATATAAATGTTCTTAAAACCAAACTGCATTTTGAGTTTGAGATGAAAGACATAGGAAATGCTAAAAGAATACTTGGCATGGATATTTTTAGAGATAGACAATCTAGAAAATTGTTTTTGAATCAAAAACATTACATTGAAAAGGTTTTAAATAGATTTAGTTTATCTGAATCCAAACCTGTCTTTGCCTTTTCCTACACATTTTAAACTATCTGTTGAACACTGTCCTAAATCTGATGATGAAGTGTTTAGAAAGAAAAATGTGCCTTATTCTAAGGTAGTTGGATCTGTTATGTATTTGATGGTTTGTACCAGACCTGATATTGCTTTTGCTGTGAGTGTTTTGAGCAGATTTATGAGCAATCATGGTGAATTGTACTGGGAAGCCATGAAATGTCTTCTGAAATATTTGAAAGGTTCTGCTAGACTTAGAGCTTGTTTGGTATAGGTAAAAATTTTACCACAATTTTTCAAACTAAATCTCAACCATCAATTCCTAGTCAAGCTCACAAATTTTGACTTTTCAAACATTTTTAAACCACACATCCATAAAAAAATCACAAAAACGAAAATTTTCCCCATTACCAAACAGGCACTTAGTCTAGTACTTTCTAAAACCAAAAATGATTTCAAACTTAAAAGTTTTGTAGACTCTGATTTTGCAGGAAATGTTGATAATAGGAAATCAACATCTTCTTACTTTTTTTACTTTAAATTCTTCCTGTATTAGCTGGAAATCCCGGCTGCAAAAATTGGTTGTCTTATCATCAACTGAGGCATAATACATTGCTGCCACAGATGCTGTTAAGGAGTGCATCGGGTTAAAGGGTTTACTATCTGAAATTTGTTGCATTGATGATTCTAAAGTTGAATTATGTACTGATAGTTTAAGTGCTTTACATTTGTGTAAAAATCCTGTTTTTCAAAATAGATCTAAACATATAGGTGTGAAATTTCATTTCATTAGGGACATTACTGAAAAAGGAATTGTTAAGTTGGTTAAGATTCCTACAAAGATTAATCCTGCAGATGCAGGAACTAAAATCATTCGCATTAACAAGTTTAAAGATGCTTTGAGATTTTTAAACTTGGTTGAATTTTGATACTGCTTTGTCTTATTTTTGCAGGTGCTGGAAGTAGCTAAATTGAGGTGGAGATTGTTGGACCAATTGATCTAATCCAGCCATGAAGCCCACAAATTTTGCTGATCCAGTTTGCTAGAATTATTCAGCCCAGAAGAATTAATTTTGGAGCCCATTTGATAATCAGATGCTGGAGCCCAAGTTAGCCCAATTTACATTAGCCCAAGTCTCTACAATTCAGATCCGGATTCAGCCCAATTACAAGAAAACCAGATCAGTTACCTTTTGGTCTGGCCTCATTACAACCGTTGGATCAGAACGACTTTTTCAAGACTTGATCCCAGCCATTGGATCAAGAGATAAAGATGCCAGATACATCTCAAGCGTCATTCAGACGCTTCTCATATTCCAGACCCTGCTACTCTCTCTCGTCTTCAGGCGATTTAGGGTTTTCTTCTTCGATTCTCTTGATACTTTGTGATTTCTTCCAGAAAATTGCAAAATCGCCTTTGTTCTTAGTGGTTTCTCTTAGATAATGTATTATGTGTAAATCAGTATACATTTTGTTGAGTTTGGTAGAGTATTTCTACAACTCTTGTTCTTCGTGGTTTAGTTTGTGCGATTTTTGAAGTTTCTGTGAGTTTTGTGTAAATCCTGTGTTTTTGATACTCTATTTCTGTACTTTTATGTTTATTCAATAAAGTGTTTGTTTTTGTTTAAATGTTTGAGTTCTTTGATCTTTGTAGTACGATCTTGAGCCTTCTAATCCCAACAGTATGTTTTACAATTTTTATTTAATTATTTTTCTATGTCTAAACAATTGCATTACTAACTAACGTTAGTACAAACAAGAAATTAGAAACTAACGTGCATACTGATGACTTGTGCTATTTAGCTTCCAAGATGTTCTTCAAGAAAATACGACCAGAAGGGGGACATATTTTACTGTCGGCTATGTGAGTTACAAGAAATTCGTACTAACTAACGTTAGTACAAACAAGAAATCAGAAACTTGCTAATTCAGAATATCCTACAGAACTTGAGGGATTGTTGATAGGAAAATTTTATTTATGGTGCAAGTGAGAGATGCTAATCTGCAAGGGAAGAGTTCCGTTTACAACGTATTAAAGATTAATAATGACTCGGATTTAATATACATGTATCTTTCGAATTAGATCAAAGATGATACTGACGAGGACGGTTATTCGAAGGCATGTACTAGATGAACATTAATGTAACAACCCACTTTTTAATTTTCAAAGTCAAGAAAGGACTTAAATTGAAGAAAATATTTTCATAAGGACTTGTATTAACTAAATGATTTTTATGGGTTCTATTTTACAATGACAAATACTTAAAGGGCATGAATGAGATAAATTGTAATATCAAGGATTTAATTGTCAATTGATTAAATTAAAGTATTAAATGTTATGTGGTATGAATGTTTGGGGACTTGGGATGCAACCTTATCATATTTAACCCTTTAAGTGGTGATTAGTGCCCATTTTCTATGGGTTTTCGGTGAGGAGCAGAGAGGGTTCGAGAGAAGTCGAGAGAAAAGAAGAAAGGAAGGAAAGGAAAGAAGAAAATGAAGAGAAGATGAAGAAAACAAAGGATTTCTAAAACTTCAGCTCAGATTCTTCAATTTATAGAGGAGATGATGTGGAGATTGGAGAAGGCTTATTGGCCCAGCTAGGTTTCAATCAATAGCTCTGTGAGTGGATAACTTTATGCTTTTGAAAATAAGCACTTGTTTAATTTATCTTAATTTTAAAACATTTATGGAATGTTTATTTATTACAGTGCTTATATTGAATTATATAAATTGCAGAAATTGATTATTTTTAACTATTCAGTTTACATTAAGATTTTAAGAATAAAGTGAGGTTTATTATAAGCAGCTCTTTTTAAAGTTAGAATCAGTTCAGTTAAAGGATTTCATTGACATTCTATCAGCATTAGATATTTCAGTATATTTAAGTTATTTTAAAAATCACCAGAAAGTACCTAAGTGATTTTACCCGCTCTGCACTGATGTGAATTGGTTTCCACAGTGTATGACCAGATATGGTGATTTTACCGGCTCTGCACTGTCGTGAATCCATTTCCACAGTGTATGGCCAGATATGTTATTTTACCCGCTCTACACTATTGTGATTGTGTTTCCATAGTGTATGACCAGTTTATAGCCTTCGGGCAGCTCTGCGCGCGTATGACCAGAATTACAGAATTTCAGAATCACAGAATTACAGTATCTCAGAATTTCAGAATTATTAGATTATGGGTACCTTTGGTGTGATTTTTAAGTATTTATACAGTTCATCAGAATTTAAGATTTCAGAATTTAGTTTTCAGTTTACAGAATAAAGGATTCAGCTTATAATATTGCAAAATGATATTTTTATTCAGAATTTCATTATATAATATTACTTATACTCATATGCTTTACAGTTGATTATTTAGAATAAAGAGTAAAGAATTTTACTATCCCAGCTGTTACAGTTTTAGAAGAAATTATCATATCTTTGAATGTCTTAAAGTTAACGTAGTAAAATGTTTTCAGTAAATATTTATAAATGAGAGCGTATACTTAATTATGAAATGTCCACTCACTGAGTTACAAACTCATATATTTTTCCATATATTTTTATAGAATGCAGGTGAATGTGAGTTAAGAAGCATTTGGAGCCTGTTGATCTGCCAAGTCAAGCCACATATATAATAAGATTGTATGATTTTATTGATTTAAGTATCTAAGCTTATGGGTTCACTACGATTTAATGATTTTATATTCATCTGGAATGTACTGTAAGTGATGTTAAAATGATCGAGTTGGTTATACTTAGTTGATTAGAATGTGTTAGAGGAACAGGTGGTTCCCACTATTTATGAGATATATGTACGTTTGGAAAATCTTGATGTTATTCAGGTAATTTTAGACTTATTTATAGGGAAGATCATGTCAAATTTTCAGAAAATTCTTTACAGTCAAAGAAAAGTCAATGTTGCTTCGGTAGTGGGTCCAACATCTAGTTGGCACCTGCTATCGGCACACATCACGTTTCAGGTCTAGTAGGGTGATTTGGGACGGGTCGTGACAATTAAGGATACTGTATTATAATTACTTTTGTTTAGTGATCTTTTTTTATTTAATTACTCTATATATAATTGCCTTTTTGCGTGGGCTTTCGTGTGATGCTATAGTTAGCACCCTTGTGAAGTGAAGACCCCCACTGCTAATGTGGCTAATGAAAACAAAGTTGATCCTGGATCGACTAAGCGGTCGCTTGAAGATGAATTCTCCTCACAGCATTCTTCAAATAAGAGTAGGAAGATTTTTAAAGTGGAAAATGAATGATCTGTATAAATTCTATTGTTTGCTTCAATATCATTGTGCACAAGATGCTTCAGTGATATCCTTTGTTTACAAATACAGTTCATGTTTGTATTGTGTTTGGGTTTGATGTCATAGCTCTTTTTGTACTTTTGTTTCTATATATGTATTCGAAAGCGCTATTTTATTTGATTTGCTTAGTTAGTGATGTTGCTTTTGAATTATGCTAGTTTTGTGATATTTTGAAATGATTTATCAATTGTGATATTTGGTTTATTTCTCAAAGTCTATTACGACATTTGCATATTTGTATTTTTTTGGTTTGGTTTATTTCATTTTAATTTCTTTGGGTATCCACAACGAAAAAATAACACTAGTTATCAGATTAAAAAAAAAAGTCACAATACTTAAAGTATATATATTGTGTAACGCCCCCAAATTCCTTTCGGTCTGACTTGTTATCAAACATGAGATTTAGGCAAAACTTTAAATTGAATTATTTAACTAATATTTTCAGAACGATAACAATTTTATTCTAGTGAACTTTGAAAATATGGAACAAAACAATTTGAAAAGGACTCTTAAAAAAATTACCAACTTGTGCATTTTTTTCCTGGTGAAGCAGTTGGTTTGTTAAAAATTATGAAATTATAATTCAATGTCAAAGACAGGTACAAGTAAACCATTTAAAATTTGGGGTCTTGACGACCACGTTTGAAGCATGAAATCAATTTTCAAACAAGCTGCCTTCAGGTTTCGAAACTACCCCATCATAGTTTGCAAAAGAATTCATAATAAATTTCAAGGGACTCCAATCGACATGTTTTCAATTCCAACGGATAACTGATAAAGGTTTTTAAATCATTCAAAAATTGTAAATACACAGATTGTGGCGAATTTTTAAAGTGAGTACAATTTTCTGAAAAATGTTTGGCAGCAGTCAATATATCCCATTTTGAAAATATACTATGATAAACCATTAACTACAATACTTTGTTAATCACAAAAACAAAATTTGTTTTAGAAATTACCAAGACTGCAAATGTATTGTAACATTTAACATAAATTAGTTTAAACCATAAAGACATAAAAAAATTAACTCCATTCACTATTGTCCGTCATCACACCATGTCAAGCTCTTCAATTTGTAAAGTATTTAAACAATTAGCATTTCAAAGAAACACTCGGTAGTATATACACATGCTAATGAGAATAATTCATACCAACAATTAAATACATGTCAAAACCAACTTTCTTCTTAGAGAAAACCTTTTAGCCTATGTTCGGATAATTTGTTTGGATTAAAATCAGTTTTTTGTACGGTTTTTAGGTAGATGGATGGTTAAAAAGTGGAGGGAGAAAATGTGTAGGGTTAGAGATTGATTTGGAGAATTGTGTAGTTTAAAATTTGGTTTATAAACCAAAAAATCTACCATATCCGAACAAAGGCTTAAACACAATCGGTCTAGCCCTGTTCGGCGGCTGTTGTTAAAAAAAAATGATTTTTTTACTGTTTTCTATGTAGATGAATGGTTAAAAATTGTAGAGAGAAAATGTGTAGGGTGAGAGATTGATTTGGGGAATTGTGTAGTTTAAAAACTGGTTTAAAAATAAAAAAACCAAAAAAATCCACTTTATCCAAACAGAAGCCTAATAAATTTACTGTGATTACCTTCAATCCCAAGTGATTAATTCAATCACATCATACTAGATGTTTACATCAATCACCAATCATAATTCTAATATAAATAAAGTCTTGTCATGTCAATAGTTCATTTCGCATAAAGTATGCTAGGCATTTCATACAACATAGATAATTAAGATGTAATTTTCAAGTTAGCATAATATTTACAGAAAAGCGTTACAATATGTTTACGAAAGATGATACCAACTTAAAATTTTTCTAGAAAAAAATTGTTGAATTGGATCGCTTGTGAAGTTTCAATGCACAATCACCAAAATTAACAGCTTGACAAAGTAAATCATTCGAAGAAAGAAAAAAAAAGAAAGAAATGCAGTGGTCAGATGTTGAAAAAAAGAAATCGGATGAAACTTGGTTTCTAACTCTTGCTTGATTTTAATAAACGAGTATAAATAATATAGTGCTTAGTTGTTCGATAAATTCGGGAAGTGAGAGAAAATCACGGAACTAACTATGGATGTGGACATATTTAAATTTTAAAAAATGGGGAATTACAAATAAAAGTGGGATATGGGCCATTTGGTGTTCTACATATTTTCATAGGGTGTAAATAACAATAGAATAATAATAAAATTTTATATAAATCCCACGTTCTCCTTAAATTGAAATATCTTAGGTCCATCTTGCTAAAAATCATTTACCTCGAGTCCAACTTACATTATTTAATGTTAGTTGTAAATAATACCAATGTTGATATATTTTAATCTACCTTTAAAATGTTTTAAATTTTTTATCAAATTAAAATTATCGATATTTTGATAAAGAAAGACCTAGATGATGTTTTTGGGTCAAGTGGAACCAAGATTAACTGATTTAGGTTGGGAATCTGAAAATTCAGTTTTAAATGTTAGAGATACCACACCAAGCCTCAGGTCGGAGGTTTTCCAGCCAAAAAAAAAAAAAAATTGGTTTTTTAGGTAGATGGATGGTTAAAAAATGGAGAGAGAAAATGTGTAGGATTAGAAATTGATTTGAGGAATTGTGTAGTTTAAAAATTGATTTAAAAATTAAAAAAAAACCCAAAAAAACAGGGTTATCCAAACAGAGGCTAAGTGAACGGTTGAGGCCCTCATCAATTCCCTTATACAAAAACACGTTGCCCAAAAAACCAAGAAAGTTGCACGAAAAAGACATTTCCCCTTTTTTTCTTCTTCTTCTCCTACATTTCTACAAAATATAAAGGCATTGTTCCTTTTATTTTTCGAAAAAAAAAGTTCCTAATCAATCTATGTGTTGTCTTGCATATCTAAAATGAAATAACAAATGACATTGCACTTTACTAAATAAAATGGTTCATTCAAATTAAGCAAAACTAGTTTTATACCCCTGCGATGCACAAACATATTCTATTTTCATTGAGTCTAAACTACAAAAAAATGTACAATTCAAAATAAGCAGAAAAAAATACGAAGTAAAGAAGAAAAAGTAATAATTTTGTTTGTCCCGTTTAGTATTTTCTGAGTACCAAACATGACATTTACGTTACAACTATAAAAGTCCAATATGCTTTGTGTCAAAAGTCATAAAAAGAGTGGGGGAAGTGAAAACTACCACCTTCAACACAAGTCAAAAATAATGATAACTATTTTTGTCAAGGTCAACCTCTCGAAGTTGGAGCAGAAAATGATTTCTAGCCTCGATCGCAGTTACCGGATGAGAGTTCGATTCCTGAAAAATGAAAGAGGTCATTGGCAAGCGGAGTTAAAGGGTAATAGCCCTCAACTTGCACCACTTGAGGCACATCCTATGATTTACATCATTCACCAAGACTCAAAATAGGGCAGGTAAGGGCTGTTGGGTTTGCGGTTCAACCTTTTTTTAGAAAACAATTTCCAGGAAATTATCCATCCATGAGACACAATCAAGTTTACATCTTTCAACAACTACAGTACTAACATGCTACATCAGAAACCTAGAGCTTTGACACAGACAGTTCCCAATAACTATAACATGTAGGGAAAATTCACGCAATTTGATAACATACCATTTATCACATCACAGCAAAAAGGTCTCTTTCATTTTCATCAAATTTCATAAACCTGACAAGAATTGGAAAGACTTTACTAAAGAAACAATTGTTACAACCGTGCAAGTATTTTCTGGTTGCAATATTGGCAAAGAAAGTCCATGATATTTATACTCATAGTGTCACGATTCGTCCCAAATCATCCTACTGGACCCAAAACGTAACGTATGCCAATGACAGGTGATAACAAGAGATTGGACCCACCATCAAGGTCACCATGATTTTTCTTATCTTTCAAAATCTCACTTTAAATATAATTTCTAAAATTTTTTGACCAAATCTCCTCTACAATATTGAATATATATATATATATATAGCGACCGAGAATTTTTAAATAAAATAAAATCAATTTTCTCGAAAAATGCGTCGCTAAGTTTTAACCCAATTTTATTTTATTTTTAAATCGAAAGCGTGTTCATCTAGCCATTGCAAAATAAATTTAAATCTATTCCAAATCGAGTTCAATCTAGAATATTTTAAATTATCAAATTCCTTACCAGTTTTAAATCCAAATTGCAATAATTTTGAGTCCAATATTTTGTTATTTTGGGTCTAAAATTATGTTGTCCAAATTTAATTATTTCAATCCAATTAGAAAATTCTTAGAGCCCAAACCCACTTATAACCAAGAAATTTATACCCTAACATATTACTGTTCATCACCCTCATTTCTCCCTCCTCACAATCACACAGCCAAGTCAAGCCAAGTTCTGGGTATGCTCTCTCCTACATTGGAAACTCCATGTCGAAGATAGAATATATAGCCACCGATGTTGCGAGCAATCCCACACTACACGTTCAAGCACAAATTTCAGATTTCAATTTCATAAACCGAGCCACAATCACACAACCTGCGTTTGGAATTTCAAGTTCATGCTAGAATCTCAATTTCTAGCCATCAACCACCACCCATTTTTGAAACACCAGCCACCGCCTATTCTCACTGCCACGGCCAATCCACCATCAACACCACCACAATACCACCACACTGTCGAAAGTGTTGGATATTGGTTAATAAATCGAGAATAGAAAATCGATTAAAGTGACTTCGTGTCTACTTCGGCCAAATACTCAAAAGCTCATATTGGATGAATGAGAAATTACGAAAAAGGATGAAAATCAGGTCAAAATATTTGACTGTGTGACCGCATGGTTGGTAAACTACGCGATCGCACGTCAAAATCAACTCCGATTTTTTGAGTAAAACCGTGCGACCGCACGGTCTATAACCGTGTGGCCGCACGGTTGTCCGGTGAATAGACACCTTTTCATAAAGGTACATTGTTTGGAAAGGGTGCATGGTTTGGCCTCAACCATTTTGTTCACACCCTTTCATGGTCTATAAATAGGACCCTTCGGGTGTCCTATTCCTCATAATTTGATACGCAAAACATCTCTCATCCTCTCTTCTCTCCAAAATCAAAATCATTTCATTTATTTTGATTTTCCTTCATTTCATCCTTGGAGTACATAAGCTTAAATTTGGTTCGTTGTACTTGTGTTTTGGAGTGCTACAAACACAAGTGTAGCCGTTGTATCTTGGGAGTCGATTGTCGAAATCCGTAGGCATCGTTGCGGGACAAATTCGACTTAAGGACAAAGAGTCCAACTCTTGCCTCGGCTTTGTCCCTACTTTTCTTATTCTTCTTTTTGTGTTTCTTTGCCGTTACTCTGTTCAATTTTCGACAAGGATTTACAAACCATCATTATACTTATTTTGGCGTCACTATTCACAAAATTCCTCCAACAGAAAGTAGAACCACCCAAATCTCACACAACCCGAAACACAACCTACATCACACAACAACAACAATATTACCAATCTCAATCGACCGCAAGGACCACATGCTCGGTCGGACCACCCTCAACCCGGAACTGCCTTCTCCAAAATTTCACTCAAATCAAACCCAGACAAAGAAAAAAATGAACCCAAGATACTTACCTCCGACCGCCTACATTGTTGGACCGGATTTTCACCGGAAATCACATTTTTTTAAGCCTCGATTTTGTCTCGATCTCACACAATAAACCACCCAAAATCAACCCTTTTCACAACCACCATCTCCGCTGCAACTCGACGACGACACCCCACCGGTGCTGACTGGAACGGACGGGAGCTCCGCTCTGCCTCCGCCACTCTCTCTCTCTCTCTCTCTCTCTCTCTCTCTCGATTTGCAATGAGAGAGAAAAGAGTAAAAGTTATATTTAAAAGTTGATTTTTAAATTTACCTTTTAACCCCCATCTTTTAAAGTCTTTTAATTCAGTCCCTATTGAATTAAAATGTTATATATTTTAAGCCCCAAGTTTTAAAACGATCATTTCAGTTCATAAGTTCCAGAAATCCTTTAATTCAGTCTCTATTCAGTTTTAAAGTTACACATTTCAGCCCCTATTTTTAAATTGAGTTATTTCAGTATCTAGTTTTAAAATATTTTATTCAGCCCCTGTAGTTTTAAAATGTTTCTAATCATCCCCATTTAACTTTGACCAATAGGATTTTTATCATTTTGAATAAATGATATTGACTTTGACTATAAGGTACACTACTAAAATTGAGAGTATTAGGGACACTAATTTAGGGGTAAAATAAGTTATACGCCCCCATTAATAATTAATTAGGGGCGAAAATATATTTGGCCTCTATTAACATTAATTAAGGCGGATAAAAATGCCCCTAATATTTTTTCGAAAATTAAGATTATTAGGGGCACAAGATTGGAGGCAAAATAAGTTACATGCCCCTATTAGCAATTAATTAGGGATGAAAATAAATTTGACCCCTATTAATATTAATTAAGGAGGATAAAAAAGCCCCTAATATTTTTCCAAAATTTTTCTGGAGGAAAAATTGGAGCCAAATATTCGTGTACGTGATATTTCTTTTAATTGGGGGGAAGTCTTTATTTTTATTTTAAAGATAATCTTCTGTTGTGCTACATATTAAAGAAAAAAATTAGGGTTGTCTCTGGTCCATAGTTCTCTCAAACATCCTCTTTGTGACTGCGACTCACTTTCTTCGAATCTTCTCCTCCCGCCCTATCGCCGCTTCTTCAATCACAATAAACCAGCCACATGCTATTAGTGAGTCCCTCTTCTTGTACATCGGCCGATCTAAAAGCCTCAACAGAAGTAATTAACTGATATTGAAGTAATTTCTCATAAATTAGCTCATCAAAATTCTAATTCAGCGCATTTTTATTTTTTATTTTTGTGCTATATAATTCTCTATTTGTGGCCTTCAAGCTCATATGTCCTTGAAGAATGAAGGAGGGTTCATAATTCAACAGCTCTTCGAGAAGCATAATTTAGGGTCTCTTCCAAATTGTCCCACCAGCGATGATTCTGCTTCGAATTTCAGAAATCGAATAATATTAAGTCAATGGATCTTGACAAGGACTTGCAAGATAAAAAGATGCATATTTTTGTACTTTGTTTTGAACCTAACTTCTATACTCACCATTTTGGCGTAGACGGGCACTTTAAAACTTATTGAAGAGAAGGAGAAAGAGCATGATAGTGAGTTTAATATTATGATGTGTTTTTAAGCAATAGTGACACTTGTATCTTTGATTGCCCAGAATACAGGGATTAAATGCGAAGTGATCGAAGAGAAAGTGAAGGAAAGTGAGGGGAGGTACAATGCAATGTGACAGACAACTACGAGAACTTGGTAGAAGCTAGAGTAATCGACCCGATTAAGGTTGCTAAATGTAGTTTTTAGCATATAACCTAGGTGCGAAAAAGTGTTGTATATGGCTAAATATTGTGGTTGCTGATAAACCATTGTATTGAATAGAATTTCTGTATTTATATTAAAATTTTAATGTATTGGAAATATTTAATTCTATTGAATATTTATATTTACAATAAATTGGTGTTGAATTTATTATTTATTTAATTCAATTCAAATGTATTAGGGGCAAATAGATGTATTTCTATAATTAATATATTAATTTATGATTTAATTAATAATATGGGCATTTATAAGTGCCTCTATTGTTTAAAATTAAATAGGGATATTTAATTAAGCGTCCCTAATAGAATTACGAGAATAATAATCCTACGTGGCATAGATATTATTAGGGGTGTTTTTAGTGTTCAATGCGCCCCAATTTATTATTAGGGACACCATTTATAGGAGCATTTACTAATTTGTCTCTCCATTTCTTAGGGGCGTTTTAACTTGTTTTTTCGCCCCTAATAACATTAATTGGGGCTCTTCTAAAATGCCCCTAATATCCTCAAATTTAGTAGTGGTAGTGGGGTGTAGCACATAGAGATATGTCACTAAATTCAGAACTTAAAGCTATGTCACTAAATTCAGAACTTAAAGACTTCTAGATTAAGAAAAATCTCTTGTGGAAAACAAGATCGCCCCATCCCCTCTGTATTTTCGAAAACAGTAGCATTTCCAAATCTGCATCAAGAATCAACATCAGAGCTGCTCTTTTAATACAATTCAACCACAAAATAAATGTGACCAATCAAACCAACATGTCTTCCTCTGGTACATTAGTGGGTGAGAGACGAACAAGTGTCACCCCTAATTCAGGCTCATCAAAAGTAAGCAGCACCTGCACCATTGAACATTCACATTTCTTTGGTTGATTAACCAATTCAAACCTAGAAATACTAAGTGAAAATACATATTACGTTAACCATAACAATATTTCACAAGAGACAAACTATTCACTATTCAGATAGCTAATCAACAATAAACTCTAATGCCATACAAATTAATTGAGAATATAATAAGTGTAAGGATTTTAATCAATCGTGTGGGCTTATATGTGAATTATTGTGTATTGAATAAAAGGCTATTAAATTTAGTTAAGCCCATTTAAAGTTATCTAATAAGGATTTTATATATATCGGACTTTAATGCATCTAATTAATGTATGGGCTTTTATGTGTAGATACCAGGCCATTACCTAATTCATGATGGGCCGAATTAGGTTAATTGGAAATTCAGTATATAAAGTCGGTTATGGTCCCTGAGTTAGACATACTGTTCATTCTTTTTGACTTCCTATCATCAGAGAGAAAATAAGGACTACGTATTGATTTAGAAGATCCAAACACCGCAATCGTTCATCGTGAATCACGTTTGATTAAGGTACGCTTCCGATTCAGTTGTTTAATTCTTGATAATTTAGCATGATGATTTTAGATCATAGATAAATAATTTTCTGTGCTACATTTTCTAACAAGTGGTATCAGAGCCAATCATCGTGTTGATTATCAGATCTGGGTTTAATTGTACGTTTTAGATTGAGAGAATCTGAAAATTTTGTCTACGGCCAAATTTATATGCTTAAACTCTTACTGCAAAATGGATTCAGATTCGGTTGTGGGATTATGGGTTTGGTTCCTGCGTGTATATATATTGAAATTAGGTGATGGAAATCGGATTTAAGTGTACAGCATGTATGTATATGCGCAATCAGGTTTCAAAATTGAACATATAGAATCTGTAACTGTATGTATATGCCTTTCGAATTCAGATTTGGAATTTATTTATGTATGTACATATTTTTCGAGGTCAAGGTATGGATTTATGTTGAAATTGTTTTGGGCATTTTTTGTATGGTGGTCGGATTCGGTTGATGGTGGTATGGCGCTACGTCGCGATGGGGTTCGCCGGGAATGGTGGTGCGCAGCGCGCGGCGCAGCAGGCGCGCAGCACCAGGGATGGCGCTGCGCGCGATGCTGCAGGTGAGCAGCGTTGGGAGTCGCCGGGGGGTGCGCCGTGTTCTCCCATTTGACAGGCGGCGGTGAAAGCTAGGGTTTGCAAAACCCTAGCAGTTGTCAGATTTTTGAAGAAGGGGCGTTGATTGGAAATTTGAAGTTTTGAAGGGCCTCTTTTGCAATTTTGGATAATTATGTAAAATTGCACATCTGGTCCCCCCTTTTATTTTGATTTAAATCTCAAACCCTACAGTTATGTAATTTATGACTTAAGCCCTTAAGGTTATAAAATTTTTAAGTTGGGCATTTTAAAGTCCTGAATTATGTAATTCAGTCCTTAAAGTTTTAAAATTTTATGATTCAGCCCCTGAAGTTTGAAATTTTCCAACCCAGTCCCTAATGTTTAAAAATTTTCAAAAATTGGTCCTTAAAGTTTGAGAATTTTCTAATTCAATCCATAAAACTTGAAAATTCTCTAATTTGGTCCCTTAAAGTTTAAAAATTTTCATTTTCAGTCCCTTAAAGTTTGAAAATTTTCTAATTCAGTCCTTAAAGTTTTCAAATTCACTATTTTGGACCTCTAAAGTTTGATTTTCTTTCAAATTGGGACCTAAAGTTTGGAATTTCTCTAAATTGGCCAATAAAGTTTTGGAGAAATTGTAATTTGAATCCTTCAAGCTTAAAATTTCACATAATTGGCCACCTAAAGTTTAAGAACATTGCAATTGACTCTCTCAACTTAAGGATTGCTTTATTCTAAAGTTTTGAATTCTATAATTCAAATCCTAAAGTCGAATATAGATGCAAATCAATGGATTTCAATTTCAAATTTTGGTACTACAGACTCTTTTGAGAGATATAATATTCGAAAGTAAGTTAGTTGAAGCAACATGTTGCCAAAGCAACCTCTCTTGTGGATATTAATTAACTTTGAATATAAGAAGGTATTTGTGTGTGTTTTTCATTGCGGATATTGATCGGCCCAAAGGAATGTCAATATTTGGCACGAATTTCACATGCACTTGTGGTGATAAACACGTGGCAATTATTTGGTTTAACGTGTAACCAATAAATCGGTCCAAAGAAAGGTTTATTGGTTAACATGTCTTATTGCCAGTATTTGATCACTACACTAAGAGAAAATTAGGTGTTTGTGTGTTATTTCATGCGGATATTGATCGGTCCAAAGGAAGGTCAATATTTGGCTCGAATTTCACATGAACTTGTGGTGATAAATAGGTGACGGTTATTTGGTTTTACGTGTGATCAATAAATCGGTCCAAAGAAAGGTTTGTTGGTTGACATGTCTTACTGTCAGTATTTGATTACTACACCAAGAGTACCACTTACAAGTCAATATTTCTGTCCAAAGACTAAATATTGATGTTTTGCTAGGTATCTTGTAATGGGCCCTACCATTATTTGAAAATATGATTTGCATAATAAAGTACTAATGTGAGCTATTTTGTTTAGGTGTTCTCCATCAGTTTCAAATTCTGCTAGTAGTATATCTACAAGCTCAAATTTAATCCCTGTATTTATGAAACAAACTTCAAGGACCAAAACGAGAACATTCATATAGTTCTTGGCTGCATAGATCTAGACCGTCTACTAAGGATTGAGCAACCTGCTCCTCTTACAGATGAAAGTTCATCTAATCAAATAAGGAACTTTGAGAAGTGGGATTGCTTAAATTATGTGAGTCTCATGATCATTACGTGCGGCATTTCGGAAGCCTTTAGTGACATAGTATCTGAGGAGGTAAATGATGCCAATGAATCCCTTGCCGAAATTAAGAAACGTTTTGCGAAAAAAACGATAAGGCTGAAACAAGCACGCTTATGCAAAGCTTGATTTCAATAAAATATAAAGGCAATGGGAAAATAAGGGAGTACATCATGTAGATGTCTCACAGTGCTTCAAAACTTAAGGAACTAAAACTCGACTTGTCTAATGACTTGCTTGTGCATTTGGTATTGATATCGCTTCCTACATAATATAGTTAATTTAAGGTTAGTTATAACTATCAAAGTAGAAATGGACTCTCAATGAGCTCATTTCATAGTGTGCAAGCTTCTTGCACAATTCAGTCAATTTAAGGTCAGTTGTAACTATCAAAGGGAGAAATGAACTCTAAATGAGCTCATTCTATTTTGTGTGCAAGAGGAAGAAAAGTTGAAGCAGGACATAACTGAAAGTGTTTACTTGGAAAACACCTCTAAAGATAAGGGCAAGAAAACAAATAAAGAAAATAAAGTTGTTAAGGGTTCAGAACAAAAGAAACCACATAAAGACATTAAGGATTGTTTCTTTTGCCATAACTCTGGACATTTGAATAAAGATCATACATAATACCAACTAAAGCAGCTACTAAAACACCTTATGAGCTTTTTACAGGCTTAAAGCTTAGTCTAAAGCATTTTCACATTTGGGGATGTCCAGCTAAGGCTAGGCTTTATAGGCCCCATAAAGAAACTGGACTCCAAAACAGTCAGCAGCTACTTTATTGGTTATTCTGAGCGTTTAAGGGGCTATTAATTTTATGATCCCACACTTAAGTCAACTTTTGAAACAGGAACTGTAACATTTTTTTGAGGATGTTGAGTTTGGGGGAGAAATAAGGTTAGAGATACTGTCTTTAAGGAAGAAGTTGAGGAAGGATCGATTTCGATTCCTACTATTGCTTTTGACAATGTGCAAGTTTCTATGCATGTCATTGATCAAGAAGCATATCCGGAACCTCAACTAGACAATGTTGAAGAACCTCCCATCCATAATTAGGTAAATTTCAGAAGTACAAACTCAACAACCTCAATAACTAAAACCATTAAGGAGATCCACGAGAGAAAGGAAAAAAAAAAATGCTATTCCGGATAATTTAAATAGTATTTTTCCAAGAACATAAGGAAATAAATGGAATGGTAGAAGATGGTCCAATCAATTCCATCAGGCCATGCAGGGTTCTAACTCTCACAAGTGGATTGATGCCATAAATAAGGAGTATAAGCATATGCAAGACAATAAAGTTTTGGATCTTGTCCTATTACCAGAAGGTGCGAAGCCCATTGGTCTTAAATGGATTTTTAAACCAAGAGGGATTCGAAAGGTAATGTGAAAGATATAAGGTTTGTCTTGTATCTAAGGGCTTTACACAGAATGATGGCATTGATTATAAGGAGACTTTCTTTTCTATTTCAATGAAAGACTCTTTCAGGAAAGTCAGGTTGTTGCACATTTTGACCTCGAGTTACATCAAATGGATGTTAAGACGACGTTTCTCAATGGAGACATTGATGAGACGGTTTGCAAATTAAAGAAATCCATTTATGTGCTCAAGCCAGCTTCTCGTTAAGGGTAATACAAATTTCATTAACCAATTATCTCATTTGGTTTTGAGATTAATGCTGTTGATGGTTGTGTGTATTACAAGTTCAGTGGGAGTAAGTATATTTTCCTGGTTTTATATGTTGATTATTGCTTGCCACCAATGATATAGGCATGTCACATAAAATTATGAGATTTTTTTTGTCAAGAAATTTTGAGATTAAAAAATCTTGGTGACATCTCTTTTGTATTAGGGATTCAGATACACGGGGATTGCTCTCAGGGTATTCTTGGATTGTCATAAAAGGGCTATATCGATAAAGTACTTAAGAGGTTTGGCATACAATACAGTAAATCAGGGGACACCTCTATCGTTAAGGGAGGCAATTTAGTCTCAACTAATGCCCGAAAAGTTATCTTGAAGTTAAAGAAATACAGAGGATCCCATATAGTTAAGCTATAGAAAATCTGATGTATGCTCAAATTTGTATGCGTCCGGATATTGCGTACATTATTGGGATACTAATAAGATATTTAAGTAACCTTGGGATGGATCATTTGGTAAGCAGCCAAACATGAGTTATAAGGTATTTAAAGAGAACAAAAGATTACATGCTCACATACAGAAAATCGGATCAGTTGGAGATCATATGGTATTATGATTTCGATTTTTGCTAGATCCCAAAACAGTAGAAGATCCATATCAGGCTGCATCTATCTGCTAGTTGGAAGAGCTATTTCCGGAAGGAGTGCTTAACAAACACTTTAGCTTCTTTCACTTGGAAGCACAATTTGTAGCAATTTTGGGGGCATCTAATTATGGAATATAGCTGCGAAATTTTGTTACTGGGCTGCGTATTCTATACGGTATAGAAAGACCACTAAAGTTATATTGTGACAATAACTCAGCAGATTTATATTCCAGTAACAACAGGAGCTCAACTAAGTCAAAATACATTGACATAAGTTCCTGGTTGTGAAGGATACAGTTCAGAGTGGACACGTGTCAATAAGAGCACATTGGGACAAACTCCATAATTGCGGATCCGCTTACTAAAGTATTACAACCTAATGTCTTTCATGAGCACAATACTCATATGGGTGTTGTATTTCTCAAGGATATTTGGTTTCAGTGGGAGTTTGTATTTTGGGTGCATTAGACTCATTTACTGTCCTTTTGGATACAGTTTAAAGTTAAAGTTATTTACAGCTGTATGATTTCAGGTTTATTATCTCTGAACTCGTTTGAGGATGATCTCACTAAAGTTGGACCAGTTGGAAATAGGCACGTTGAAGATCACATTACATGTAATTTCCATGCTACACATCCATACTTGATCCATGTCATTCAGTTATGTCGATATACGTGACCGTTGATAGGTTTAGTTATGATTAATGTAGAGAAAGCCACTTTGATCCTATGTTGATATAATTGATGGACCGGATTGTTTGGGGATGCATTCAGTAATGATAGCAAAATTCTGAGTACTCATAAGGTTATGATTGATACACAATTGTAAGGTTACACATATAGCCCAAGTGGGAGATTGTAAGGATTTTAATCAATCGTGTGGGCTTATATGTGAATTATTGTGTATTGAATAAAATGCTATCAAATTTGGTTAAGCCCATTTAAAGTGATCTAATAAGGATTTTATGTATATCGGGCTTTAATGCATCTAATTAATGTATGGGCTTTTATGTGTAGATACCAGGCCATTACCTAATTCATGATGGGCCGAATTAGGTTAACTAGCAATTCAGTATATAAAGTCGGTTATGGTCCCTTAATCAGACGTACTGTTCATTCTTTTTGACATCCCATCATCAAAGAGAAAATAAGGACTACGTATTGATTTAGAATATCCAAACACCGCAATCGTTCATCGTGAATCACGTTTGATTAAGGTACGCTTCCGCTTCAGTTGTTTAATTCTTGATAATTCAGCATGATGATTTTAGATCATATATAAATAATTGTCTGTGATAAATTTTCTAACAATTAGTGTACAGATATTATATCCCATCACAAGATAGTTCGAAAAACTCCACATGAACACACATTCAATGAGCAATACTAACCTTGTTGCTCACAACTCACCTTAGTATTTCACAATGTCATGCACAAATTTTCACATGCTATGTCAATTTTACAATACGCTATACATAGATATGATTAGAAAGTAACAATGGCTAAGAATTATTTTAGCCAAGCATATACCGTGGACACTGAGTCGGATAACTTATTTTTGTGATAGTAGAGTCCATAAAATGGTCTTTAGTGAAATTTTACATTTGTGGAAGCAAATTGCATACCCATTTATCTACAAAGCAATAGAATTTCTGCATTCTCATTGCTGGGCCTCCATCTGCAGTATATGGGGGATCCATAATCCAAAATACTCTACATTATTATGATAGACCCCCAATATGCTTCTGTTACATCCCACTTCCTTATAGTCAAAGTTAAGATTGCTTATTCAAAGTCATAAGTCCATTTGGTCAAAGCTAAAGTCAAATAAGGACTTAAGTTGAAGAAAATATTTTCACGAGGACTTAAATTAACTAAATAATTTTTATGAGTTCTATTTCAATCCTCACAGCTGTAAATTATATTCTGCTTAAAGTTACGGCCGTAACCAACATCCATCACGGCCGTAACTGTCTCTCTCTGTCGAAAATAAGATTTTCAGGAAAATTAGACTTACGGCCGTAACCTATCTCACACAGCCGTAAGTATGGAACAGATCGAATTTTAGGATTTTATTTCCTCTTTTTCCAGTTTTAGTTATTTTAACTATTTTACTTTAATTAGAATTCTATTTTGAGCCTAATTAGCGGCTAGGTTTATTTTACTTATTTATACGCTTTTTCTATTCATTGTAAAACAGGCTTTACACACAACTTTGATATTATTATTGAGAGCCTAATTTGCTTTCACAACCTTATTCTTCATTGAATAAAATTCAAATTTGCGAGTTATTCTTGTTTGTTCAAATCCTTGGTCTAATGGTACCAGGGATTCCATGAAATTTGTACTTAACCCCTAGGTACAAGGTTCGAATCCCTGGGGAGGCAAAAATCCACTTCCTGAAAACGAGGCTGCCAGCCCTTGAGGAGTAGGACGACCAGGGGGGGAGTGGAAAGACCATGAGTACACGGCCGACAGCCATTGAGGAGATTACAAGTATTTAAAGGACATAAATGAGATAAATTAGAATATTAAGGGTTTAATTGTCAATTGATTGATTTAAGGGAATAAGGGTTATGTGATATGAAGGTTTGTGGCCTTGGTATGCAATATATTCACATTTCCCTACCATATATAAAATCAAGTTGTAACATTACTGTTCATGGACGAAAAATGGCGACTTAACTAAAACCCAAAACGCGTTTTTCCCACTTTTTTGGTTTTTTTTTTCCTCCGGTTTTTCTCGTGTCCATACACGTCCATACAGATACACAACCCTTCCATTTCTCTGTCTTGCTTTTTCTCTCTATCTCTCTCTCTCTCTATGTGTTCGAGAGTCTTCTTCTCTTGAACAGTCTTCTTCTCCTAGGTTTACTACGCCCCTCATGTAACCACATCATTAAAGGTTCGGTTTTTTCGCCCTTTTGTTGTCTGTGTAGATCTATGTTTTTTTTTATTACCGTTTTGTATATATATTTGTGTGTTTTTCCCTCAATTCCCACCGATTCTAATGCAGTTGCGATTGCAGGTCGTTCGTGTGTGGGAGTGTTGCTGTCGTTGTTTCTTACAATCGACGGTTAGGTTTTTTTATTCTTTATTTATTTTTTTTATTTTTTTTGTGAAAATCTATTTTTTCCCCTGCTTCAGGGTTGCGATTTCCATGCTCTCTTCCCGTCGACAATCATTATTTGTTGATCCTGTTTTTTTTTTTTTTTTTTGCGTAAATATTTTTTTTTATTTACCTGGTTATGTGTTCGTCAGTGAAAAGGGTTTTTGCGAAATATGTAGTTCCGCGTTCTTATTTTCTTTCTTTCTCCTTTTTTTTTTCTTTTCCTTTTTTTTTTTTACTTTAGCTTTGTGTTCAAATTTGTTCTGTCCGTTTTTTCACTGTGCTTGAGTTTGTTTGTGTGTAATATTATTTATTCTGTTGTACTTCTTATAATGAAAAAATTCTATAGGACCTTTACGTATGTTCAGCATTGCTATATAACTCAAGAAATTTTGGGAGAGCTTTCACATCACCTACAAAAACTCAAACTTTTGGATAACACATTATTATATGCTTAAACAGATTTTATATACTTTTATTTATACATTAATTTTTTTTTAAAATTTTGCTTTCTTATAAATGCTGTGGAATCTAGCTAATGTGATTATATAGCAGGGTGTAAATAGAGAAAAAGGAAAAGACAAAAGATGATCACATTGACTGACACTTTGGAGAAGACTATTAAATGCTTTTTTCTGCTCATTTTTTCACTATGCTTGCTTGTGTATGCACTAGAATTGTTCACTGAAATCAAGATTTTTATCCACAATTTTATCTACACAGCCAAATTGTGTTGGTCAACGATCATCTCACTTTTTTATTTTCACCCAACGTCCAAAGAATTAAGTCATTGTCACTAATTGTTTATTGGCTGGTGAATAGAATAATTTGTTCATCTAAAGTCATCTTAGTTGGTGAAACAATATTTTTACTGTGAGTTTTTATATTAAGTGGCTTAGTTTCAAAAAATACATTTTTAAAGTATGTAAAATTTAGGTTAATGCATTTGTTGATGATTTAAAATTATGGTTTTCTTTGTGTTTTAGATTTTAAAAAAAAATTAATAATTTCTCTACTTAATTAGGTAGGGATTACTCAATATACTTTATTATTTATTATATTTTTCCCATCCTTTTGTTGGCTTTAGGTATTGTTACATTTATCATATGCACTTTTCCCCACATTACTAAAGTATGCTTGCTTCTCCTACTTGGTTTTTGGTCTATTTTATTTACTATTAATATAATTTGAGAGTTTTGTGCCTGTGATTGATGTATATCCAAGGTTTCTCCCTTTTCGATTTGCATGTTCTCTTGATTCTTATGTTCTTAAGCTCTTTGATTTTTAGTTTATTTGCATGTGGATGTCTAGATTAGTGTTGATTATTTATTTTCTGCATTTTTCTTCTTAAATGGATGTCAATGTTGTTAGTTTCTCTTTGAGATTGTATTAAATTGTGTTTAGCATTCAAGAATTCCTGTTTTCTATATGATTTTATGGATTGCTTCTCATTTTTGAAAGGTAGTTTTTTGTGATTAATAAATGAAAAACAGGTATTAAATTTTGTATAGTCCAATTGGTTTCTTCCACTTATCTTTTGAAGTTGTAGACATGCTTGTTACATGTCAGTTTCATTCATTTGTTTTGTTTTGTCTACTTAAAATTAATCCATCTTGTTATTCATGTGTGCAGTTTGTATTTAAGGTATATTGCTCTTGTTGGATTCAGCATATCAATTACTGTCCACCATTTCTACCTTGTCAGGGCTTTTTTTTTTCTCTACAAGTTGTACATGTTGTTTGCTACATAGTATAGTAGAGAAAAGTGTGTCACATTTATCAATCTTGGGTTCTTTTCCTTCAGTATATCTCTGGTTTTGCATGTAGATATATTAGAGGTGTATTAACTAATATGAGTTCTAAATAGTCTTTTTTTTTTGTTTATGTGTGTGTGTGTGTGTGTGTGTGTGTGTGTGAGAGAGAGAGAGAGAGAGAGAGAGAGAGAGAGAGAGAATTTTCATGCTTATTATGAGTTCTAAATTATGGTTTTCTTTGTTTCTAGCATTTTTTAAGTAACGTTTCTATTTTATTACGTAAAGTTATCTAGAATCTACTATCATAATGATTTCTGATGATTATATTTTTATTTGGACTAAATTGTGAATTTGAATATTTTTTTAATACTACTTTTTATTATTATTGCCGATGCTTTTTTTTTCTTACCTACTTACAACTATTAGATTTGTTTGTGTTTTATTCTTTTTCCTTTTCCTATTGATACTTACACATATTTGATTTGTTTTTGTTTTATTTATCTTTTTTTCCTTTACCTATTGATAACTAATTAACGGTAAAATGAAGGTTTTTCAATGATCAATATGTCCGATATTAAAAAAAGGGAAGTACGAAACCAACGACGACGGGAATTATATGCTGAAAAAAAAAGAAAGCAGGAGACATGTAATGATACGTCTGTACGACATAGGCATTGTGCTGTTACTTTCCCTGGTTAGTTCTGCAAGTATATATAGAATAAAAAACCCTTTGTTATCATTTTTTTTGTTAAATAAATTACTTTTCCTATCTCTTAATTTGATAATTATTTGTTCTTTTATTTTTAGAGGAAGGATCATCCACTGAATTTGTTGATATCGACAAAGATATTGAAATGCATGGTAAAAGTAAAGGTTTAAGGTCTCCATCGTGTCATTTTTCCTTATATATAGATTATTATTGTTACTTTCATTTTTTTTGTATGATGTGATGTTTATTCTTCTTTAAACATAATTCATTATTTAATATACAGGGAACAATGATACTCAATTTATAAGGAAAGATGAAATGGCTAGATTGAACATAAATAATAACTGCTTTAACTGCTCTGAAAATATCAACAATGAAGCAGCTCACAATTTAAATATCTATAATAATATTCCTTTCGAACCGTATATTTTACCTGATCCAACATTTTGTTCTTATTGTGATGCTAAGAAATATTATAAAGAAACTAAAGGATTTTGTTGTTCAAACGGTGAAGTGAAAATATGTTTAAATTACATGCCTACAGAAATGCGTGAACTTTATTTGTCCAGTTCTGATGCTTCATCTGATTTTAGAAATTTTTCAAGGACATATAACAACCATTTTGCTTTTACATCATTTGGTATTAAGTATGACAAAGAATTGTGCAAAAATAATAAAGGAATATATACTTTCAGAGTCCAAGGTCAAGTATATCATTATGTTAATAATTTATTACCTTCAAATAATGAACCATCATATTTACAACTATATGTTTATGATACTGAACATGAAATTCAAAATAGGCTTCATTTTTCAGACAAGTTTATTGAATCTACAATTAAAAAAATAGTGGAAATTTTAAAAGTAAATCCATATTCTCAATTTTTTCGTTCATTGAATAATCTCGAATCATTTGAATCATTAAATATTATCTTGAAATCTGACCCTTCTGTTGACCAAAGAATTTATAATAGACCTTCTGTTTCTCAAATTGCTGTGATTTGAGTTGATGATAACTCTTCATCGAATATAACTGCACGAGATATTCGAGTTTTTAGTCATGATGGGACTTCACATCGTGTTCATTATTTTTACAGTGGTTATTATCCACTTCAATATCCTTTACTTTTTCCATATGGTGAGCCTGGTTGGCATCAAGGAATAAAAAAACATTATAGAACTCAACCATCTCTCCAAAAAACATCTATTCTTGATTTTAATTACATTACTACCCTTGAGGAGTTATTTGAAAGGGAGGAAACAAGTAGCTATTAATTCTTTAAAAATATTACAAATAGTAGATTTTAAATATTCTTTCTTTTTTCATTTCTAAGTTTATGTTTTTTAAAAATACTATTGTTTTATAAAGTAACATTATTTTTTTCTTTTAATTACAGCTCTAACAAAACGTTGTAAACGAGCTCAAGTTTCCTTGAGGGAATATTACTGCTATAAGTTGCAAATTAAATATCTAGGTAACATCATCCTCCTTCATACTAGTAGATTGCTTCAACAATATATAGTAGATATGTAAGTTAAAATCGAAACATCTAGATTAGACTTCTTTAGAAAAAATCAGCGTCAAATACGAGCAGACCTTTATTAAGGCATTGTTGATAGTGTTTCTTTGGGTGAAACTAGAGGATGTAAGATTGGTAAAAGGATTATTTTACCATCATCATTCACTAGGGGTCCTAGGGATAACACAAAGAAATACATGGATGCAATGACTTTAGTTCAACGATTTGGAAAACTTGACATTTTCCTTACAGTAACATGTAATCCAAATTGGGTTGAAATAAAAAAAATGAATTATTATACGATGATCAAACGCACAATCGTCCAGATTTAATTTCACGTATTTTTAAGGCTAAATTAGAAGAATTAAAAGACGATTTATTTGACAAGAATATATTTGGTCCAATTGCAGCTTATATTTATGTTATTGAATTTCAAAAACGTGGATTACCTCAGGCTCATTTTTTACTTATCCTAAAGCATGGTTTTAAAATTACATCAACAAAACAAATTGACAACATAGTTTCATGTGGAATTCCATGTGAATCTAACAATTCTTATTTGCGTTCAAAAGTAATCAAACATATGATCCATGGACCATGTGGTCAACTAAGTCCAACTAATGTTTGTATGGAATACAATCAAACGTGCAAAAATAAATATCCTAAAGACTTCATCTCAAGTACTAGCTTGAACAACAATTCTTATCCACTATATCGTCGATCTAACAATGGTGAAAAAGTAAAGGTTAGAGGTCATTTTTTAGATAATAGATGGGTTGTACCATATAATCCATATCTATTATCTAAGTTTGACTGTCATATTAACGTTGAAGATTGCTCAACAGTAAAAGCTGTTAAATACTTGTACAAATATGTGTATAAAGGAAATGATCGAATTAATTTCTCTATCAATAATGACGAACAAAATATTGAGGTAGATGAAATTAGTAGATTCCAAAGTACTAGATGGATATCAGCACCTGCAATTTGGAGAATTTACGGTTTCAATTTAAGTGAAAATTCTCCGTCTATCATTTCCCTTCAATTACATTTAGAAGATCACCAAGATATTACTTTTAATGACACTGATCATTTAACTAACATAGT
Organism: Ligustrum vulgare; assembly: GCA_963555705.1. NCBI lineage: Eukaryota > Viridiplantae > Streptophyta > Magnoliopsida > Lamiales > Oleaceae > Ligustrum > Ligustrum vulgare. The sequence goes on from OY743173.1 coordinate 31,365,778, forward strand.
TAGCAACAATTTTCTTAAACGTACAATGCTTACTGAATATTTCCAAATGAATATTACAAATGAAAAATCTAGAACTTTGCTATATAGAGATTTTCCTATTCATTTTGTTTGGAACACATAAGGTCGTTTTTGGAATCCAAGAAAACAAAAAAATGTTATAGGAAGAATTGTTTCTGCAAATCCAAACGAAGGTGAAAGATATTACTTACGTATTTTATTAAACCATATTAAAGGCGCAACATCTTTTGAAAATTTGAAAAAGGTAAATAATGTTCAAATGAATACGTTTCGTGAAGCAGCTTCTGTCTACAGACTATTAAATGAAGATAAAAATTCCAATCTATGTATGACTGAAGCTGTATTGTATCAAATGCCATGCTCATTACGTCGATTATTCTCGACAATATTACTATTTTGCACACTTAATGATAAAAAATCTTTATGGTTAATTTACAAAGAATTCATGATGGAAGATTATATTTTAAAAGGATTCTCCAAATCTACAGTTGAACATGCAAGTTTAGAGAATATAAATAATATACTCGAACTTTCAGGTAAAAATATAAATGATTATAATTTAGTTCCATATTGTGTTTCTACTAATGAACATGATAAATTAACTACTATGATTTCTGATGAGACAAAAGAATATGACGATGATGTAACTTTATCATTAATGATTGAAAGCTTAAATAAGGAACAAAGAAATGCATTCGATCAAATCTTCAATAAAATACTAAATAATGAGGCTGGTTTATTTTTCATTGATGGCCAGGTGGTACAGGTAAAACTTTTCTCTACAAAACACTTTTACAATCTATTAGAGCAAAAAAAATGGTTGCTATTGCAACAGGTTCATCATGTGTTGTTGCATCTTTATTACCTGGAGGACGAACTGCACATTCTATATTTAAAATACCACTTGATTTATCTCCTAATCTCACGTGTTCTATTAGTAAACAATCAGCATTAGCAACACTATTAACAATGACCAAATTAATTATATGGGATGAAGCTCCTATGGTTAACAAAGCTCAAGGCCAAACATTAGATTTCATTGGATTATATTTACCTGAACCAGTCTTTTCACATGGTCAACTTTATTTTGCACTATCAAGAAGTAGATCAAGTTCTGATAATTGAGTACTATTAAAACAACATAATTCAACATCCCATTTGTTACATCAATATTGTACCAAAAATGTTGTGTACAAAGAAATACTTGATTTAGTACATATATATATATATATGTGTATGTGTGTGTGTGTGTGTGTGTGTGTGTGTGTGTGTGTGTGTGTGTGTGTGTGTTAAAAACCCTTTCTTTGACTATTTACATTTTTTTTATTTTTTCTTCCCTATCACATTATATGTTATTACATACTGCTTTTTTCTACATCATCCATTGCATAATAATAAATTTTTATTACAGTATTATTAAATGTATTTTGCATTTAAAAGGTACAATGGTAAAAAATAAATTTGTATCATCCTGCTTAAATAAAATATATTTTACTGTGTACTTTCCATATATTGATATTCACTACTAATTGTGTTGCTTCCAGGTAATATAGAAAATCGATAGCCCATCAGACATCGAACATCACAATGTATCATTTTTTCTATCTATGGACTCTCTCATTCAACCCACAAGAATGATCAAAGTTTAAAAAAGAAAGAACCTGGAATCAGCAGATTTTCTAGAGGTTGATCCAACTTGAACATATAGTTCAGTTACTTAGTTTCTTCCTCTTACATTTTTCCCTTTTGTTAATGAGTTTTTTGAATTGTATTTGGACTTGAAATTTAGAATTTAATCTCTAATTGTTGTTCTGTAGTGCAATATGATTCTTGGTTAAATAAATTCATAGGCAATGTGCGAAATTTCTTCTAAGATATAGGTTATTCTTTGTCTTTTTTTTTTTTTTTTGTCAAAGATCAATATTTCCTTTTTAACTGGGATTTTTCAGATAGGAGTGTAGAAAATTTCACATTTTAATTTTCTTGATTTATGCAAATATAAAGTATCTGATGAGTATGAAGAGTTCAAGTTACTTAAAATCAAATTTTCTCTATTTGAATGGTATGTATCTCTATGTTGATTAATAAAAAAAAATAAAAAATTGCAGCATGTTATCAGTTTGTGACTTTTAAAACATTCAGTGAAGGCACTTGTTTCCCATTATTTTAGCCTCTAGAGATATTCAGTTGAGTGTTCATATTAAAGCTTTAGGTACTTGTTTCCCATTATTTCAAACATTTAGTGAAGGCATCCGTTTCCCATTATTTCAAAATTGTATGTATTTACTATTTATCAAAAACCATTATCTCATTAGGTGTGTTTTCTTACTTTACTCTGGTGTTTATATTAGTCATGAGGTGTTTGTTTGTTTCTTCCATTCCATGCCAAATAGTGGGTCCATGTGACCAAAGACAATGGATTTTCAAAAGTTAATGCAATTTGGAAATTGAGTTCTGTTAGTGCTTCTTTTGTTGATTTATGATGTGGGTTCTGTGTACTTTACAAGTAATTTTGAATTGAGCTGAAATTTTCTTTTTATGATGTTGGAGTCTTATTGTTATTTGTTAGTAATTTGACTTATTTTTTTGTTTGATGTTGTATTTACTGTAAAAAAAAAATGTATACCTTCGTAGCGCTTATGGTTATCGGTTTTGCTGATATTTTATTTTTTGATACACTTTCACAACTTCATACTATATTAAAAAAATCTTAAACCTCTTTTACTGCATAAGAATCTAATTTTTTTATTTGTTTATTTATAAGTTATGTTTATTTAAATTGCAGATACCATTACTCTTCTATCCAATTAATTAATTTGGTCTCGCTGAACTGTCCAGTAAGTATACTTCACATCAAAATCCACTAGAATTTTTTTTCAGAACTTTTGTTACTAAAGGTACACACTTTTCTTTTAAAACTCCTTTTTCTTTTATGTTATTATTTTATTATAATATAAAAAAACGATAAATATATTTTTTTCTTCTTATCTTATTATATATTATCATTATTCAAATACATAATTTTTTTTTTTACATTACTTATATTTTATTGGTATTTAATATTTATTAGTATACTGTACTGTAATTTTTTTTACTATATATAAGTGTTTAATATTTGTTAATATTTCTATAATTGTATAATATTTCTATGCCTGTATATTATTATAAGTAAAATTTCTTTACATTACTATCCCTATCGTCTATAAAAAAATATATCAACAATGTTATTTTTACTGTTTTTAAAAATACGTTCATTTTTGTTGAGTACCTGAATTATTGCTGTATTTAAAAAAAAAAAATTCAGGAAAAATATATTGTAATTATTATTGTTATTAATTTAATACGCACTTTTTTTTCTCCCTCTTTTTAATTTTCAATTATTATAGTTATATACTTACAAAAATCCACTTTCGTTTTAACACAAATTTTTTTTTTAATTTTTTCACGTACTAAGTTATTTTTGCCCCTAAATATTGTATTTTATATATGATTACTATTTTTTATGTTATTAAACATCTTTTTTCCCCTTTCAAAATTTTCTCTTAGTATGTATCTATTTTTTTCTATGATATTATATATTTATTATGTTTCTTTTTATTATTTTTTCATATATAATATATGTACTCACCACTACATGTATACATTTATACTTTTTCTAAATAATTATATTGTGATAAACATTTTTGCTACATGATATTCTTCCTTTTCATACATACATTAAACTAGACATAAATAATTTTTTTTATTAGATTAATATGAATAAACAAATATTTTTTTCTTATTTCATACAATTATATAGCATTTTTGTACTCCACTTATTTTTGTGAGAAGTGAAAAACTTCACGTGACTACTTTTTTTTTTCAAAAATGTACACTGCTGTAAGAAGAAATATGACAGAATAGTATTTTTTTCTATTTTATTAATAATTTAGTACTTTCTACTATTCATTTTCATTTTATACAATATATATATATTCTACAACCATTCCCCGTACCATACCATTTTCAGAAAAGAAGTGTGACGTTACTGGCCTAAAAGTACTTTTGGCAAGTTACTTCACTGCAGACAGTAATAAACAGTGTGCATAACCTTACTTTACACCAAACACATCTTTCAAATTTCAGATTTTGAATCATAAAAAATAAAAAAAATAAAAAAAACTACAATATTTCATTTTAAAATTACTATATATATGCCTGTATACACACACACATACACGCACACATATATTTTGTGTGTGTGTATTTATTTAATAATAGTAATAATGCTTTACTTTTGGTTTTCACATTTTTACACTAAAAATATTAAATTTCTTAAATGATAATAATAATAATAATCATTTCATAACCATTATACACAGTATTGTACCTTTTTTTAATTTAATTTAAAAACTTTACAAATATACAAAGGTTTTTACCTTGTAATTATTGTACAGTTTACAAGTATCTATATACAAACGTCGTTTCTTGTAGCCATAGTGATGTGTTCCGGACCCGCGACAATCGGAGTCATAGCAGGCTTGATAGAAAGTTAAATATTCAAGCCAAATAAAAGTGCAGTCCAGTCAATCATGTCGAAATTGGATGGATAATATATGTTTTTCGAGTAGAAACGGTCACTGAGCAAGACTTATTGGCTAAAGCCCTTGAGCCGACTGATTTTATGGCCAAATTCTATCATTTGGGGCTTCAAAACAGCAAGTCAATTATGCAGACGGAAATTAGGGTTTTTACGTATTTTTAGGTTAAATTTTGTTTTTAATTATTTGTTTACCTATTTTAGAATTTTAGTTTAATTAGGATTCTATTTTGAGTCAATTAGTGACTAGGGTTTTATTTTGCTTATTTATACGCTTTTTCCATTCATTGTATTGCAGACTTCGATTTTGATATAAACAGTTTTTATTGAGGATTCAATAAAAGTTATAGGTGGATTCCTATGTTTTTCGAACTTATCAAGAATATTTCTTGTAGTGTTCAAATATCGAACTTATCAAATATTTGCTAGAATATTTGTGGCGTTCAAATCATAGACTTATCAAGGAGATTGGGCAAATCATTGTGGCGTTTCGAAAGTCGTGGTTCTTTATTCCGCATCGTCGAGCCATCGCGTCGTGAATATCAAGTCATGATTCATCCGTCCAACCACAACCTGAGTTCGGAACTTTCCGGCGTTTCTTCCGCGCCTTCGAATCTCATCATCTGGTATCAGAGCTGGACTCTAAATTCAGGTTTTTCTATCCAGTTTGATTTTTATGTTTATCGTCGAGTCCCATAAAAATCATTCATATCTTGTTGAGTGTTTTGTTTTCAGTTTTTTTTAGTTTTCTTGTTCTTCGGGTCAGTAAAATTTTTCAGTTTTTGATCCATATAAAAATCCAACAAAAATTCAAAAGTGTTTATTTTATTCGATTCTTATCCAAATCCTGTTCCATTTGTTTTGTTGTGTTCGTGTCGAATTTTCGGATTTATTTAAAAAAAATTATTTTTTTATTATTATTTAATTCCGAAAATTCATTATTCAAAAAAAAAAAAAAAGATTTCTTCCAAATTCAAGAACCACTTTCTTGAGTTTCTTTAAAACTCTTGATATTCATTTGCTTCCAAGTCAATAAATGTCGTTCTTGCTATTTGATGTCTAAATCCCCTTCGTTCTTGAATTTTTGAAACGCCACATAAGGAAAGGATTATGATCCGGACTTTTTATTCCAAACTAGATGTTATGTGGATCATAAGGGGTGCAGTTTGGCGATTGATGGAAAGTGCTTTACTAATTTCGTTAGTAGCACCGTGGTTGAAAAATTAGGATTGCCCCTAGAACCACACTATAAACCTTATAGGATGACGTGGATGAGGGAGTTTGGGAATTTCAAAGTAACCAAACAAGTTCTAGTGCCTATCACCCAGGGAAGGTATAGTGAGGATGTATGGTGTGATGTAGTACCATTGAAATCTTATCATATTTTATTGGGAAAACCTTGGAGACATAGGAGGGAGGCTGCTTATGATAAGAGTATGCACATATACAAATTCCTTAAGAAAGGAAAAACATGCGCACTATATGGGTTGACATTAGAGGAAGCACTAGAAGATTCACGGTGTGTAAGGAAGGAGAGTGAAAAGTGGTGTAATAGGAGACATCATGGGGATAAGGATATTAAAAAGAAGGAGGGAGAGTTGAAATTAAAAACAAATAAACAAACTCCAAAATTTGATGAGGAAAAGGTGGAGTTGGGTAACGAAGAAATGATTAAGAATGAAATTGTTGATAATGAGAGGAATGAATTGGAAGTTGCGGTAGAAGTTCAAAATTTGGGTTTTAAATTGGTAGATCCACATTTGGGTAGTGATGAGGTAGTGCACGAGCATGGTGATAAAAGTGTGGAGTTAGGAGATGTGGTTGAGTTTGAAGATGAAAAATTTGAACAAGAAGTTGCAAAAGAGAAAAGAGGCGAAGAGAAGAGTCTCGTGGTTCAAGAAGTGGAGTTAGTGGTGGTTTATCATGAATACAAGGATCCATACCTTGTACCTCATGAAGCTAACATGTCCCTCCCCATTTTGTTTAAATCTTTTTTGCAAGTTAATTATGTTTGGAAGCTTCAACCACACTACGTATGGCAAAGGGAGTTCAAGCTCCATCTCTTCCATGTTTTCCAATCAAAGGAGCATAATTTATTAAACTTGTGTCATGGAAGCGGAAATTTTCCGTTTGATCCAGGGGGAGCAGTTGCATTCATGAGCAAAGCTATGATTCGGGACGAATCATCCTAAAGAAGGAGGGTATGATGTGTTCCGGACCCGCGACAATCGGAGTCATAGCAGGCTTGATAGAAAGTTAAATATTCAAGTCAAATAAAAGTACAGTCCAGTCAATCATATCAGAATTGGATGGATAATATATGTTTTTCGAGTAGAAACAGGTCACTGAGCAAGACTCATGGGCAAAAGCCCTTGAGCCGGCTGATTTTATGGCCAAATTCCATCATTTTGGGCTTCAAAATAGCAAGTCAATTATGCAGACGAAAATTAGGGTTTTTGCGTATTTTTAGGTTAAATTTTGTTTTTAATTATTTGTTTGCCTGTTTTAGAATTTTAGTTTAATTAGGATTCTATTTTGAGTCAATTAGTGACTAGGGTTTTATTTTGCTTATTTATACGCTTTTTCCATTCATTGTATTGCAGACTTCGATTTTGATATAAACAGTTTTTATTGAGGATTCAATAAAAGTTATAGGTGGATTCCTATGTTTTTCGAACTTATCAAGAATATTTCTTGTGGCGTTCAAATATCGAACTTATCAAATATTTGCTAGAATATTTGTGGCGTTCAAATCAGAGACTTATCAAGGAGATTGGGCAAATCATTGTGGCGTTTAGAAAGTCGTGTTTCTTTATTCCGCATCGTCGAACCATCGCGTCGTGAATATCGAGTCATGATTCATCCGTCCAACCATAACTTGAGTTCAAAACTTTTCGGCGTTTCTTCCCCGCCTTCAAATCTCATCACATAGTTTACTTGTGTTTCACATTATTATACTTGTAGGGAAATATTAAATTTCTTAATCTTAAATCTTAATCTTAAATAATAAAATAAGTCGTTAATAGCCATTATACACATTGGATTGTACTTTTTTTTCAATCAACAATAAAAATATACAGACTTATAACTCCACATTACTCTATATTATTTAACAGTGACTGTAAAGAAACAAATCTTGTAACCATACTTCATACCTATCACATCAGATAAATATCAACTTTTCCTCTCTCTCTCTCTCTCTCTCTCCCCCCTGTATATCACACATCATTGTCCATGTCTCTGTCTACAATACATATAGTCTATATATAGTTATTAGATTAGAAGCAGTGTAACACCCAACCAAAAAAAAATTATGGTTTATTATTAATCAGCAATATGGATTTTACCTAGATGCCTTTAATATTTTTATTTTAGAAGTTAAGGGACTAAAAAGGAAAATAAGTTTTGACGATAATTTTTATTAGATAATTACTTTATCAATATTATACTCATTTTGTAGATCGTGATTAATTAGGAGTCTTGATGTTATAAAATGTTATTTTGGATAAAATTTCGTCAAGTTATATTTATTTGAAAGAATAAGATTTAAATGTAATTCTTAGGTAATTTAATTTATACCAAAGATTCCTTTCTGCTTCGGATAGCAATAGCACCAGATTTGAGTTTTAATAATCCTAGGTCTACTATAGATACTCACCTCTACCCAACTACATGTCATTCACGACTTTTACCAATCACGGCACTAGTTCAATACAAATTCTTTTGGTTAACGGGATATAATCAATTTGTTAGACTGATATACATTCTTATCATATTGGCTGTCGACTTTTGTATAGTCAATATATTAGGACTCAATTTTTGGTATGTGTGTTCATCTATAAATACTGTCATAGATTAGATTGAATGATCATATATTTTCTCAGTATATTCACAAAAGCCACACAGTCAAATTTTAGAAATATTTCAAAAAAGGCAGTCGACCACAGGTTTTGGATATTCAAAGCGCAATTATATCTTTCTTTCAAAATTCCTTTGATCAATTACAAGGTAAGATACATTACGTGCAAGTGGTGTAATTCTAAATTCTTCATAATGTTTATATAATGTTACTTTTAATGCCTTAATACCTTCGGGTCTATGCTATGTTAAATCCTTCTGGATCGATGTGGGGATTCTTAAGTAATTCCTTGAGCTAGTTGTTATCGCGGTTAGCTGCTCTAAACGAGGAAAAATATTTGGTATGAATGTGCTTTATATATATATATATTATGACGGATTAGAATTTGCACGTATCTTACTGGGTATTTTTAATACTCACTCTTACTTTAACAAATTTCAGATTAATATGGTTCGTGTTGGATGCGTGGAAGATTGGAAGAGTGGGTGCCTATGGGATGCCAAGTAAAAAGATCAAATATAAATTTCTAGATTTATTATTATTTGTCAACAACATTTTAAGTGTCTTCTATTTTTGTTTTTAGGATATTATTTAGCTATTCTTTGTGCCTTATTTATATTATATTTCTTTAAGTCAATGGTAAATCATGTTATTTGGATGTTATGTAAAGTGTGTTTAATTATTGATGTTCTCTTTAAATTTACAAAGACAATATTTATTTTTCGAAAATCATTATTTATAAAATGATGTTATGTTTCGCATTATTTAGAACAAATAAATAAAAATTATGATTTTGGTAACGCTTCGAGCCTCCAACTCTTTTAAAAATTTGGGGCGTTACAGTTTGGTATCAGAGCAAAGGTTTACCTTTTTGTGGGGGAAAAAAAATTGTATATATAGCATTACTGTTCACGTGAACAGTACTTGTTCACGGTAAACTGTACCTGTTCACGTGAACAGTAACATGGGAAAAAGTGATTATTTTCTCCTTGTTGATTTAAATGTCGAAAGTTTTCTTAATGTCAAATATTCATGCCTTACATTTATAAATTTCTACATGTATTCTTCTACTTGCATAATAATTACGTTTTGTCATTTTAAGATATGTGTCAGTATAACCTTTTTCAAAAATCGCTATTTGTATTAGGATGGTATGACAATATGCGCATGGACATATTTTGTTAATAGTTATTAACACTAATTCTAATGCTCAATGGAGTTCACATAATTTATCATGGCAGATTAATATATTATTTATTATGACGTGAGTGCTAAATTTTAAATTTTTGGTGTCCCCATTATGTTACATTTCTCACATGTGGAAAACTACTTTGTGACTTTTTAAATTTATTTATTTTATTTCACTGCTCACATGTTGTACTTTCGACGCCAAGTATTTGTCATAGATTAATTACTTATACTTTACACATGCCCATTAAGAAATCAGATGATCAATTATGTTTATTTTAATAGTTACTGATAATTGCATTTTCAAATAGAAAATAACAATAACAAAGGAAATAATAATAAATAATTATTGTTTTAGAAATTCTTGCAATCACGAAAACATAGAATTTGCATGTTAAATAAAACTTGTGCACAATTTTATGTGGCATAATAAAATAAAATTTTAATTATTCTACAATAATTTATCCTTTTATCACTACCTTTGTGTAAAAAATAAGGGAAAAACTGTGAATAATTATTGATAAAATTTTTCTTGATTGGTGTAATCGCAAAACTAAAAGCTTTGTCACAAAGACCTAAACTGTCTGAGCTTGGGATTTAAGTAGTCCACTCGTGACTTCCCTCCTCACATGGAAGCTCTTTAGTTGCGCGTTACTCGAATCTATGAAAATAAACAAATGTATTTACAATCAATAAACTCATTTAGTTTATATGTGCATCATAGTATAGTTATATGTGCAATATTATATTAAAACAAGACCATTGGCATCTAACCCTCTCCAGTCAACTACCGTCTGACAAAAATCGAGGTATGAGGAAAATTTATGTTCCATGTTATTTAAGCTTGAATCTCAGATGAAATGTCTAGAAATGATGTGATGCATGATATTATTTTACTAAAGCACAAAAGCATAATATATGATTTATCATTAATAAAAGACTAAGCATAATCGGACTTTACTTGCGTGTTAACAGATATGGCTAGAATTAGAATTACCGCTAGGAAGACTATGGCATGTAGAGCTGTCCTAAACCATAGGTCAACAATTATTCAAGCATACGAGAACTATGAGATAGACCCGACTCATTCACTTGTAGAGCATGTGGAAGAAGTCTTCGCTAGGTTGGCTGCAGGAAGAGGTGTAGGACATGAGGTTACACCCATCCAGGCTGTTAATAACCTTATTCACACACTACCACCTCAGTGGGGAGACATGGGTATTGTGGTTAGAGACAACATGCTTGAGGGTAACCCTCCAGAACACCCAGAAGGGATCGAGTTCGAATTGTATTGTGAAACCCTTCTGGATAGGTGGATTGATAGCCTTGAGCCTGAGCCTCAACCCGAGCTGGAGCATGATCCAGGACTGGAGCCAGACGATGAGCCCGATTCAGAACCAGAGTTTGAACTGGAACCAGAATCTGAGTTTGAACCTGAATCAGACCCAGAAGAAGATCCTGAAGAAGAACTTGAGCATGAATATGAGCCACCTGCCATCATGGATGTGGCTATATATTCTGAACCTGAATCATGCATTACTTCGGATGATGAAACCCCACCAAAGAGGACCTGTAGGACTTGAAGTGTCTGGACAAGCAAAGATGTAGACTAGGGCTTACAGATAGTTTCTTTTAAAGAACGATTTACTTTTCCTTCCAAAAAAAAAAAAATGAAATCTATAGTTTTGATATTAATTTAAGATTTATTCCTTCCAGTTGTATTTCTTTTTAAAATTTTATGAGATTGCATTTTTTTTAAGATGTTGAGTTGCATTGCCTATTAATTCTAAAACAAAATTTAATTTTGATTAATAAGGAAATGACAAGACAACAAGATCAATCAGCTACGTTCAGGGATTTGATGAGAGCGGTGCATGAACTTGGTAGACAACAAGCACCAGCTCCTCCTCAGAATGCACCAGTTCCTCCCAACAACACGAGTTCAATTGTGGAACAATTTCGCCGTTTTAGGCCTCCTTCCTTTGACGGCAGAACTGACCCATTGGTAGCTGAGGAATGGTTAAGAGCATTGGAGTGAATTTTCAAGCACATAGAGTGCACTGACACACATAAAGTTTCATGTGCCGAATTTATGCTGACTGAGGCAGCCAGCCACTGGTGGGAATCTTCTTCACGTACTAGAACAGAAGAATAGCAACGTGCTATGACTTGGGCACAATTTAAAGAAGAAGTAATGGGAAAGTATTTCCCGCAATCACTAAGGGACCGAAAGGAGACTGAATTTCTACAACTTAAACAAGGGAAGATGATGCTTGAAGAATACGAGAGAAATTTCGAACAGCTTTCTAGGTATGCACCACATCTAGTGGATACTGAGGCAAAGAAAGCAAGGAGGTTCGAATTGGGACTTCGTCCCGAGATTGGTGGAATAATGGCGTCACACCAATTTACCTCATATAGCCGAGTTCTGCAAACTGCACAAGCAATCTCAAATAGATTTGAGATTGATCATATTGCACATCAAAATACCGAGTCTTCTGGAAAGAGAAAATGGAATGAGCCTGAAAAAGATGAAGGAGATGGACAAAATAAGAATTGGAACACAGGATCAGGATCAAACAAGTCAAATAATAACATTCCCCCATGCCCTAAATGCAGTAAAAACCATAATGGTGAGTGCTTGCTTGGAAAGAATGTTTGCTTTCGATGTCGTAAAGGAGGTCATCTAGCTCCAGATTGCCCAGCATACCCACCTAAAAAGGACTACGATCAGAAGAAGAAAGGGAATGCTAGAGTTTTTACTTTAATCCAGAATCCGACGACCGAGGATTCGACCCCCTAAAAGGTTTTTTTTTTTAATTTTGATTTTTGGGAATTTCGAGGACAAAATTATTTTTAGGAGAGGAGATTGTAACACCCAAAAAAAATATTATGGTTTATTATTAATCAGCAATACGGATTTTACCTAGATGCCTTTAATATTTTTATTTTAGAAGTTGAGGGACTAAAAAGGAAAATAAGTTTTGACGATAATTTTTATTAGATAATTACTTTATCAATATTATACTCATTTTTTAGATCGTGATTAATTAGGAGTCTTGATGTTATAAAAGGTTATTTTGGATAAAATTTCGTCAAGTTATATTTATTTGAAAGAATAAGATTTAAATGTAATTCTTAGGTAATTTAATTTATACCAAAGATTCCTTTCTGCTTCGGATAGCAATAGCACCAGATTTGAGTTTTAATAATCCTAAGTCTACTATAGATACTCACCTCTACCCAACTACATGTCATTCACGACTTTTACCAATCACGGCACTAGTTCAATACAAATTCTTTTGGTTAACGGGATATAATCAATTTGTCAGACTGACATACATTCTTATCATATTGGCTGTTGACTTTTGTATAGTCAATATATTAGGAAAGATGTGCATGAATTAGTAGGAAAAGTAAAAGTACAGCTTTTATCTTCTATGTCTATAAATTTCTTCTTGCATTTTATGTTCACATCATTTTTGTTCTGAAATTCGAAATCCAATATTGATTCTACAATCCATTCATTAAAAAATTATAAGTTAAACCTTTTCTGTATATTTATTTTCATTTATATTATTCTTTACTATTTAACTATTTCTTACTAAATATATACTTTATTTATTCACTTTCATAGCGTTTTATTTTTTTTAAGACTATTGACTTGGAATTTGTTTAATTGCAAGAGTACTGAATAAATATGCACTTAAAATATTCTACTTCATACTTTAATGAATATTTTTTTTTATATAAATATTAGCTAGAGATCTTTTTGTTTAGAAATATATGATGGCAGTATTTTTAAATGCTATTTGTTACTCATGCTATCTGAACTTTTATAGTAAATTTGTATTCTCAATAAATTTCTGGAAACTTAGACTCATAACGAGTTTATGAGTTTTGTACTTCTTTGGATCATTCTTAGCTGAATAATTGTTCCTCTTGGCTGAATATCTTCCATATTATAAGAGCCATAGTATCTGTTAGCTTCATGATTTGATTATCACAGTATTTAGTTTTCCTTCTCTTTAATGTTCCTTTTAAATAAGCCGACTTCTTGTGAGATTAATATAACATGCTATTGCTATTGAACTTGTTCTTTGTGTGGAACTGTATAAATATTTCAACATCCCTGTACAGATTTTGATGTATAAACTCTAAAAATATTAGATTGAATGTCAGACAGGTAGCTAAGCAATAATTGCTAAAAATTGAATGTCACGTGACCGAGAATGCATTTTTTGTCCCATTTATCCATCTTGTATAGGATTTATACAAGTTGCTTAGATTGACTTCATGTTATAGTTTTGATTGAATTACATTTGTTTTAGAGTCTATTTACCTATAATGTGATACCATTTTTTTTTAATATAATAAAGAACCATGTCAGAACATAACTCTTCTATTTCTAAGCTATAAACTAAGTTTTCCATCTTTAAACTTTATCTATACAATAACTATTTCATCTTCACACTTCATTCATAAACTATTATTTTTTCAAAGTTAACTCCACAAATTGTTTCATATAAGATAAACACACTAGGATAATATATACTATACATGATAATTGCATTTTCGATTTTTTTTTTTTAAATTTCGAATTTATTACATGCTTCATTGCTTAACATTTTTATATATCTCATTACACATATTCTTCCTTATGAAATTATTGTCTTCTTTAAAACATACATAGGTTATTATAATTGCAATACTTAATAAGCTTTTAAATAGAACCTCTCACTGGGGAAAAAAAAATTAAAAAAGAAAACTTTTTTTTTTCATTCTTACTATTTTTTTTTTAATATATATATTGGGTTAATCCCCCCCCCCCCTCCATTTTTTATTGTTGGAACAAAATATTGCATTTTATGTATAAGAAAAGCATAATTATTTTCTAATCAATATACGAGCTTAACACATATTTCAGTTAATATATTCGTGTAATGACTCATGCTATTTGAACTTTTACAGTAAATTTTTATTCTCCATAAATGCCTTCTTCAAATTCTCTGAAGTTATTTATATACCACAGCTGTATCAATTTTTATTCCTAAAGCAATACATTATTTATCTATGATATGAATTAATCAATACATTTTATTGCAGTTTCATCAAACTCGGTTTTGGGTTAAAGGTTGTGCAACAGTGAACATGAATACCTCTCCATTTTGGTACATGAGTTGTAACCTTTGTTTTAGATCTTCTTGTGCCACAACTTCCGGAGAAAACTATGATTGCCGCTATTGTAACACAACTAATGTAACAGCAATACCCAGGTTTCTCTCTCTCAATTTGTATAAACCTTACTTATATACTCATAGAAGATAGTACTCCTATTGTTATTTTCAATACAGTCATCATTTTCCTGCTATAACAACTTAATAACATTCTCCCTTTTTAACTACACATCTACCATTTCAATTGATCCTTATTATTTTTTCATTAGAGCAAGAGCTGAAATTCGTATAGAGGATGAGACTGGAAGTTTACCAGCCTCAGTCATGGGAGAAATAGCAGAAGATTATCTACAATGTTCAGCTTTTAAATTGATGGGAATTTCTAAAGGGGTCAGCACCTTCTTTATGATCGTGCCATTTTTTATATGATGACGATCACTTACCTGATGGAAATATAAGGCTGAACATCGAAGATCAGAACATTTTCTACATAAAAGCGATTCCGAAGTCAGATAGTCCAAGTGATCGTGGAAAAGTACAAGTGACAACATCCCAGTCAGTTTATAAATTTGAAGTTGTTTCCCTTGAAGAATATGTCCCAAGTAAGTTCAAGCAACCTCATATAGTGACAACTGTTGATAGCTCTTTAGTAGTTCAAAACACAGCTGATGCAGTCACTACTGTTGGCCATTCTTCATCATCACCTCCAGCTAAAAGGACTTTATTCTCACTTGATGCTGCAATGTCTCCAACAAAAAAGAAATCGACTGATAAACTTGATTAGAATTTCTTGGGCAAGACTCTTTTGTATTATGAACAATATATTTTTGATCTTTTGATTGCCACTGGTGCTGTATTTAAATGATGATGAAAAATCACTAGTTTGAACATCTGAATTGGATTTATGTTTATGTGAAGTTTTCATTTTAGAATTTCCCCGGTTACCATAAGTCTATTTAGCAAAACTCTCTGTGAACTACTTCTCTTGTGCACCAACTCATGATTATGGAAGTGTTAATTGTGAATGGGTTGCAATCCTGATTTTTCTAGTGTGAAGTGCTTTACACTGCATGCTACTGATTATTTTTAGTTCAATTGCTATGTTTGTAAGTTTTAATTCAATATTTAAAGTACTACAAAAACTAGCTATTATGTTTATGTGATGTTTTCATTTTAGAATTTTCCTAGTTACCAAAACTTTGGTATTATGTTTATGTGAAGTTTTCATTTTAGAATTTTCCTTGTTGCCAAAACACTGGTTAGCAAACAAACTCTGTGAACTGCTTCTTTTGTGCACCAACACATGATTATGGAAGTGTTAATTGTGAATGGGTTACAATCCAGCTTTTTCTTGTGTGAAGTGCTTTACATTGCAGGCTATTGATTTTTTTTAGTTCAATTGCAATGTTTGTAAGTTTTAGTTCAATATTTAAAGTACTACAAAAACTACTTTCTATATAAATTTATAGTTATTTCTTTCGCCAGCATTGTTGGTTAGTTACATAATTTTGGATCATTACTTAAGCGTGCAATATCATTGAATTACTTGAAATTCCAAAAAATTTGTGTACATAGTAGCATGTAATCTATATAATTAACCTTATAAGTATATATCAAATAAAAGTTAACTCTTTATTAACATGTTTCCCTACATTAAAGTAATCAGTCAGCTTGAAAAACTAATCAATCGTAATTGGTTTTCAATTTTAATTCACATCAAATTGAAACAATAGATTATGATCCAACATTCATGTTACTTAATATATACTCACAAATAACAATTTTTTTATTACTAATTCCACACGAATAAACACATATATAAATTGTTTCGTGCAACGCACGTAAATTCAACTAGTTAAACCATAAAATGGACAATTAGAGCCCATATCCCTCCTCAATTTCGTTGATTTACACAGAGGCTTCGAGAGAGAGGCCGAGAGAGCCAAAAATCGTGAGGAAGGAAAGAAAAGAAGGGAAAATGGAAAGAAAAAGAGAAAAATAAAGGAAGGAAGCAATAAATCGGTCAAGCCATGGTTTTAAACATGTTGGGTGCTCGATTAATTTCTTCTTCTATTTTGAGGTAAAATTCGAAATATATTTTTGTTTTATAGTTAAATTCTTGGGTTTATGATTTTGTAGATTATACTTGAAAAGTATGTCAAGAAAGTTGTTTCGTTGAGTATTTTGAGCGATTTACTCAAGTGGGTTAAAGGAAATGGTATTTGGATATTAGGCTTTTGATATATGATGAGATCCCAGTCGGGGAATCTCGTCGAACAACGCGGAATAACGACAATTAAAACTTAGGAAAGATCTAAATCAGATTTGATGCGAAAATAACAAGAACACGAAGAAAATAACGAAAATTAAAAGATAGATTTGACGATAAAACCTTGACCCGACAATCACGACGCAGTTAACGACGATGCGGATTGAAGAACCAAGATTGGTGAACGCCACAAGGTTTGTCAATTTCTTGATAAGTTCATTGGGTGAATGCCACAAAGAACGGATCTTTGATAAGTTCAAAACAAAGGGAATAACTCAACCTTTCAATTTTGGAGAATCCTCTCTCAAATATTATTAATCTCAAAATCAAACTTGTCTTTTACAATGAATGGAAAGGAATATAAATAAGCAAAATAACTTAATCTCTAATTTACTAAAAATAGAATTCTAATTAAACTAGAACACTAAATTAGGAAAATAACCTAAAAACCAAAAAGGAAATAAAATAATTATAAAATCCGGAAAATCTGGCGCTGCTCAATTACGGCCGTGAATAATTCTTTTACGGCCGTAATGGCCTTTCTGATCAAAACTGTACCATCAATTACGACCGTGACGAATCTCTTACGGCCGTGAAATTTTCCTTTTTTGAATGTTACGGCCGTAACTTCCAGGCTTACGGCCGTAAACCTCATTCTGCTGAAATTCTCCTTTTTTCTTCGCTAATTGATTCAGCTCGATCCGTCCCTCTTCTCGGCTCGACCCCAACACGGAACTTGCTCCGTTTTGCACGTAGATCACTGTTATATTGCCGATGGCTCGACTTTGCCCTTCGATGCCTGGTCCGGATCACATCATACTCCCTCTCTTGAAAAGGATTCGACCTCGAATCCATTTTTGGTCGGCCTTTCAAATTCCTCCTGCTTTCCTGGGCTCGATGATCATTTTTAAGCTTCGTGCAATCCTTTGGGCTGCTTATTTTGGCCAATAAATTTCTGCCCCGTCTTAAATTAATGGCTTGATTTATGTCCCTGCAAAACAAATTTCGTAGAACTAGGGAGGGATGTGTTAGCAAATGCAAATAAACTCATTTTTGTGGTGGACTCTCTTTTCTTTTTCTTTTCACTCTCAAGCTCACCTTTTTCTGAGGTCGTGGCCTCAACTCTCTTGTTTTCAATTTTCACACCCTCTCCTTTTTCTGAGGTCGTGGCCTCAACGCTCTTATTTTTCCCCTCAAATTCGGTCTTTATTCTGAGGTCGTGGCCTCACCATTATCACGCAAGATCATTAGCTTCCTATTTGGACACTGGGATGCTATATGACCCGTACCCAAGCACTTAAAACATTTAATATTTCTATTCCGAGTAGTTTGAGAATCAGAAATATTTTTACCTTTCGTTGTAGGCTCCTCCTTCCCTTTCGGGTTATGTTTCAACGTTGGATTCCTGCTTCGGTTGTGATGTAGGATAAGATGGTTAGTGTCTTGCTGCCCCTTTTCGCCTTAGCTGCCTTTCCACCTTCATGGCCATATGCACCATATCTTCTAGCTCCACATAATGTTGCAGCTCAATAACATTGGCAATGTCTTTATTCAGTCCACTCAGAAACCTAGCCATCGTAGCTTCCCGATCCTCCACTACGTTAGCCCGAATCATTGCCACCTCCATATCCTTGTGATAATCTTCTACACTCCTCGACCCCTGAGTCATACCCTGCAGCCTCTGATAAATATCCCTATAATAATGAGTTAGCACAAACCGCTTCCTCATTATGGTTTTTAATTCACCCCAAGTCTCCACCGGCTCTTCAAGGTTCCTCCTCCTACCCGTGACTAATTGATCCCACCAAATATTGGCGTAATCTATGAATTCAATCACAGCTAATTTAACCTTCTTCTTTTCCGAATAATTGTGACAGTCAAATAGCCGTTCAACCTTGGTCTCCCAATCCAAGTACGCCTCCGGATCACTCCTACCCTGGAACGATGGTAATTTCACTTTAATTTTCCCAAGGTCGTCATCAACATCACCTCTACCCTCACGATGCCTCCTAGCATCACGACGCTCCCTATCCTGCCTCCTCTCATACCTATCTCCTCTATCCCTCCTTCGCATACTTCCCAAAGATATACTTCCACTTTCACTTCCCATGTCATCATCACCCATACCAATCTCACGCCTATTACCTCTCCTAACCCGAGAACCATCATGAGATTGATCCCGAGGTCTTTGTTCACGCTCTGCACCTCTATTCTCCATATGTGCCATAAACCTCTCAAATTGTGCCCTCATTGCTGCAATATCATCATTACCCTGTTTATTCCTTCTATTTACACTCTCGAGCTGTTTTCTGTCTCCAATAGAATTTGAAGATGTGGAAACCTCTTTATCAGACATTTTTAAAACTCGAACAAGGAAAGTCGGAATATTTGGAAATTTTCGGAATTTTTTTTATAATTTGCCAAAGAATTGGACTACGACTATTGCAGAAAAAACGGAACTGAATTTGGACGAAAAACGAAAAAGAAAAACACTTTTGAATTTTAGGGACTGACTCTTATGGATCAAACTGAAGAAAATTATGACTGACACGAAGAACGCGAAGAACACGAAAAAAATCAAGAAACGCAAGAATCTGAAATAGATCCAAGCTCTGATACCAGATGATGAAATCCCAGTTGGGGAATCTCGTCGAACAACGCGGAATAACGAAAATTAAAACCTAGGAAAAATCTAAATCAGATTTGACGCGAAAATAACAAGAACACGAAGAAAATAACTAAAATTAAAAGATAGATTTGACGATAAAACCTTGACCCGAAAATCACGACGCAGTTAATGACGATGTGGATTGAAGAACCAAGATTGGTGAACGCCACAAGGTTTGTCAATTCCTTGATAAGTTCGTTGGGTGAACTCCACAAAGAACGGATCTTTGATAAGTTCGAAACAAAGGGAATAACTCAACCTTTCAATTTTGGAGAATCCTCTCTCAAATATTATTAATCTCAAAATCAAACTTGTCTTTTACAATGAATGGAAATGAATATAAATAAGCAAAATAACTTAATGTCTAATTTACTAAAAATAGAATTCTAATTAAACTAGAACACTAAATTAGGAAAACAACCTAAAAACCAAAAAGGAAATAAAATAATTATAAAATCCGAAAAATCTGGCGCTGCTTAATTACGGTCGTGAATAATTCTTTTACGGCCGTAATGGCCTTTCTGATCAAAACTGTACCATCAATTACGGTCGTGACGAATCTCTTACGGCCATGAAATTTCCCTTTTTTGAATGTTACGGCCGTAACTTCCAGGCTTACGGCCGTAAGCCTCATTCTGCTGAAATTCTCCTTTTTTTCTTCGCTAATTGATTCGGCTCGATCCGTCCCTCTTCTCGGCTCGACCCCAACACGGAACTTGCTCTATTTTGCACATAGATCACTGTCATATTGCTGATGGCTCGACTTTGCCCTTCGATGCCTGGTCTGGATCACATAAATATATGTGAGGCTTAATTCGAAAATTTTAGAAAAATTGTTAATTTTATTGTTCTTTGTAGTTATTACATGATGTTAAGTTGGACTGGTCGTAAATTACCAAGTATTTACTTAACTTGTGTTTGAGTTCTTAGTTTGAACAAATTTTGAGTTAATAACACTACAAGAAAAATGGCCTTTTGCAACATGCAAACGGCAACATTCGCTAATTGCATGTTGCTAAAGGGGGTCTACTGCAACATTCAGTGGTTGGATGTTTCCATTGGTTGATTTATTTGACATTTAGCAACATTCAGCAAGTGAATGTTGCTAATTATAGCCTTTTGCAACGTTCATTGAGCGTTGCCAAAAGGTTACTCTTTGGCAATGCTCATTGCGCGTTGCCAAAAGGTTACCCTTTGGCAACGCGCATTGCGTGTTACAAAAGGGTACCTTTCACAACGTTCATCTGAACGTTGCCAAAGAATACCTTTGGCAACGCGCAGAAAGGTACCCTTTGGCAACACACAATGCTCGTTGCGAAAGGTACCCTTTTGCAACACGCAATGCGCGTTGCCAAAGGGTAACCTTTTGGCAACGTGCAATGAGCGTTGCCAAAGGGTAACCATTTTTTCCCTTCTCGTCTGCGTACACCGAACTGAGCGTAAAACCCACACTCCCTCGGCCACTCACGATTTTACACACACAACACACCTTTTTACATGCACACACACGGAGTTATATGTAATGATGTATATATGTTGAATTGTATGTATTTATATGAACATTTTAGATTTTCAGATTTGAGAGGAAGTCAAAATTCAAAATTTTTTGTTAGAGACTGGTATCAAATACTTGGCAGTGATTGTCTGTAAATACTTTATATGGCATCTTCTTTTTTTATTGATGGGAAAGAACTGTCAGTTTATAATTCTACATTTTTATTCTGCCAAGTGTTGTTAGTTCATTGTTAAATTTGACTATGTTTATATCCAATAAATAGTAGTTAGGTACAAGGTTCCCTTCAACTACCTTCAGTAACTTCATTTGCTTAAAACGATTTATAGAAAAATGAAGTGCTGAAAAATAAAAGAAGAAAAATATGGAAAGATGAAAATAACTTATGTATCTTATATTCTTATCTAAGAGGCTTGAACCTTCAAAACTAAAAGAACTACGAAATCATGAATTTGAAGCTTTTATTATTTTTACCTTTTCCTTTTTTGTCACCTATGACACCCTATGGAGAGAAACAGTGTAACGCCCCGAATTCCACGGAGCCCGGGACGCCACGTCGTCCTTTAAAATTGACTTTATTGCGGAAAATAAATTTAATTCAAAACATCACATTCATCATTGAAAACTTCAGCGGAAACTTAATTAATTTAAATATAGAACAATTCATAAAAATTTAATCCCAATTATTTAAATGAAATTAGCGACAAATAATCTAAAGAGTAACATTCATAAAATTTTCTCATATCATCGTCATTTATTCAATTTGCCAGCGCTGCCACTTTCATTCGCCGCCATCTCCGAGATCTGCAAAAGCTGTTAAAATTGGAATGAGCATTTCGAAAGAAATACTCAGTAGACTCATCGCCAATAATTAATTTACAGAATAATTTAACATGTAATTATGCAATCATACAGTGACATCATCATCATCATCATCATCATCATAGGCTATTTTAATAAAATCAAAGGCTCTTTAAAAATCATAGGGTGTGGGTAGTCTCGTCTCATGCATTTAAGCAAGTAAGTTATGCATGACATCATTTCTCATCGTACCTCATAAGAGATATTCTTTTCTTGTCTCATGCATCAAAGCATATATATCACGTAATTTCACATAAAGAAAGGTAAATTATAATTTAAACTAATTAGTGGAGGCGAGTCTACCTTAAATTTGCGAGTTTGAAAGTGGAGCAGAAATATCACGTCAACCTTCTAAATCACCAAGTGTATCGTCTAGCCAAAAGAAAATTAAATTAACTTAGTATTTTTGAAGTATTAAAGTGACAAAATAAAGTTTCGGGGATTACATTGAAATTTTAAAGAAATTGGAAGTTATAAGGTTTAGGGGCTGAAATAGACTTTTCGAGAAGTAATGGGCTGAAAATGTATCTTAAAAGCTCAAAGTGGATGAATATAACGTTTTAAAAACAAAAAGGACTAAAACAATACCTGGGACTTAAAAGTCAATTTCTCAAAATCAAAATAAATAGGGGTTTTTAGTTAAATAGGTTTGG
The DNA here is from genome assembly GCA_963555705.1 of Ligustrum vulgare. Lineage (NCBI taxonomy): Eukaryota > Viridiplantae > Streptophyta > Magnoliopsida > Lamiales > Oleaceae > Ligustrum > Ligustrum vulgare. The sequence goes on from OY743173.1 coordinate 31,388,563, forward strand.
TATGTAATAAGTTTGGTAAAATAGATCCCTCAGTTGAAATGTCAAAATTATCCTTAATGAAAAGGACTGTTTAATTTGCAGGGTATATCCCCAAACTTAGTCAGGTTGATTTAATTCAGTGTTTCTGGTTATATTTATATTTTTTAATCTTTTAAGTTCTTCTAAAAATGTTCTATATTGTAATAATTTTTCAAAAGTTTTAGGATGATCATTTTTATTTATATATCCTAACATTATTCCTTCTGATACTTCTTCTTCTATATCTTCGTATTCTTCTATAATTTTATGAACCGTATTTATATTTTTTGCTGTTTCAACAGAATTAAATTCTATTCTATTTAGGATTGCATAGTCAATATCTTTGTATATTTCTTTTAGTTTAGTTTGTCCAACAGAATGTATATTTTTAGACTTTTCAACAATAGTCGATAAAAATGAAATTTCTTTATCATTTAAATATAGTTTATATTCACAGTTATTAGATGTTGATGTTTGTAAAATATTCATAGATTATTGAAATTATTATACAAAATTTTCTGGTATAATTCCATTCTTTGGTCTAGTAACATACAATAATCTACAATATATTGTTCGTATTTTTCTAAAAGTTTATTATATTCTTCAGAAGATATATTTTCATTTTCCATTTGATGTTTAATATCTTCCATTTTATCTCTTATTTTTTCTAAAAGATTATCTGGTCCTTCTATTGTATACCCTGGCATTTAGGTTTAGACTGTATTTGTTACTATTTTATTTTCTAAATTTATTTTAAGTTGTAATATATCAGAACAGTCTATAATGTATTGATCATGATTTTCTAAAAGTATATAATATTGTTTAGATGATTCATCCATATCTATTAATTGAGATATAATGTTATCTATTTTTTCCGTTATCCTATCTAACAAATTGTCTAATCTTTCAATAGTATATCCAGGCATTATAAATACAAAGATAAATAATTTATAAAATTTCAAGTAATTTTTCAAACTCTATCAATGTTTGAGAATTGATAATATCTATATCAGCCATAATATCTATGCTTGGTTCAAATGGTATATTATATTTTGAAATACTTTTCTTTCTCTTTTCTAATTTATCAATTATATCTTGAATATTTTGTACCATTATAGATCTTACAGTACCTCTAGCAAAGTTTTCTGTCAAATTTTCTTTAAAACTTTTTAATATCTCTTGTGATGCATATAGTTGCTCTTGGTATCCTATTTTATCAATTTCATTTTCATATTCAATACCTTTTTTACTTTTGATATGCTTTTGAACTTTATATGGACCTCTTTTAGTTCTGGGTTTTTTCATGATATAATTACTATTATTCATGATATTAAGATTTTCAAAAACTGGTAAAGAAAGATTCATCCCTTCCATCACTGTCATAATCTATTACAGGGTCATAATCATTATCACTGCTAAACACATATCCTAAATATAATTCATTATTTATTTCAGTATTATCACTATCAAGCCAAAAATAAATAATTGATTTTGTAATTTCTAATCCTAATATTCTTTTTAATGTTGGAAAGATAACTAACAAACATGGCATATACACATGATATAACTTTTTTATTTCATTATTAGGTCTGGTAAACTGTTCATACATGAATAAAGGTTCAATTATGCTATGGTGTTCATCATTGTAAGGACTGTTTTGATAATTAAATTTAATAATCCTGAATTCTGTCATGTTAAAAAACTCTTCTTCCTCCTAATTCCGTAAAGATAGATATATTAAGAATACTAACCTCTTTTCCTGTTCTTAGTACCTTTGTATTTTCCTTCTATTGTTAGTGACCTTCAGGCTTATAGGTTTCTGCTCCACACCCTTCAATGGCTTCCTGCCTTCACGGGTTATTAGCTGAACCTGGTTGTCTTCACTGTATAACGTTTTAGATGGAAAATATTTTAGGACAGAGTGTAGGGAGTTTTCTTAATAATATATCTTCTTCTTGGAAACAGGATTTAGAAGACAAGAATTTAGAAACTCATCATAATTTGATAAGTAGATTGAGATTTTATTGATAATATGAAGATTGAAACAAGATTGATAAGAGAATTTTTCAAAGATAGAAGATTTTTGGCTTTCTCCCCAACTGAGTGCTCCAGTGAGTTCTGCCTTTCAACTAGCCCGGAGGCCCTATTTATAATACTACATTGGACACAATTACATCACTGCTTACATCATTGTCTTAACAATTTTTCAACTTTTTTCATCCAAGGACACACCTGTCCCTCTATTATTTATTACATCACATGAACCTTACATTATAGGGACACTTATCCTTCTCTTTTTTGGTCTTGGTATGGCCCCTACATTATTCTGCATTGTTGAATTAAAGTAGATCTATTGAATATCTTCCACTTGTCCATCAATTTATTGGCATGTGAAACAGATCCATCAAGTAGCTTCCACTTGTCCATCAATTCCTTTGGCATGTGGGGGCAGTTTCTGGCTATGCACGCCTCTTGCAAAGTGGCAAAGCTTCCATGGATTTGATGAGTGTCAAATTTATTGATGTATTCTTGCAGAATTGTTGATTTTTCTTTTCCTCCATTAGTGAGGAGGGTCCATCCATTATACTGGCATATGCACTTGAATTTTTTCTCATACAAATTTTTGGCAATGTTGTAGAGAACTTTGATTCCCAACACCCTTCGGGATCTAAACCATGATCTTGTAATGTTTGGTACTGGCTTGGTATTTTTTCCAACTTCAATTTGAAAATTTCGAGTAACATACCCAATCGTGATAATATGCTCAGCAGGATAATATATCCTTCCATCAATTTCAGGACTGATTGAATAAAATTTTAAATAAATGGATCTTCCTTGAGCAAACTTTGAAATTTCTCCTTTTAGTAAATCATCAAATTTTTCGATTTCTTTTAGATCTTTTCCTGGATAGATAAGATCCAAGAATCCATAATCAGCTGCCATTTTTGTCATGACGGGGTCTCCTCCCTGGGTAACGATCAATCGTGGGTATACATGGTCTCCAGACGAAATGTAATAGCAATCACATTCTTGAAGTTCATATATAACTTCAACAGTGGTTTTATATTCGTTTTCTTTTGGTAAAAAAGGGGAATCATCTTCTTCTTCAGGACGAATTCTGACTACCCTTGTATGTTCATCTTTGGCATTGATTGTGATTTTTCGAGGACTGGCTTTATTTATAACAACTTTTTTGGGACTTGGTTCATCTCTTTTAATTATTGGTCCACCACAGCTTCCAGAAGATGTACCTGTTTGGTATCAGCCTGTTTGGTAATCAACGATTCAAACTGAGATTCAATCTCAATTATGTTATCGCTCAATTCTTTAGTATAATTGTGATGAAATGTTGAGATTTCCATCAATTGCTTGAAACTTCCTTGGAGAGTTTCTGCAAGTTGTTCAATTCCAAGCTTTATATCTTCAGCTTCCTCCATGAGGAAGTTCATTCGCTTTTTGGCATCTATTAGGGATCTTTTGATATTATCCATCTGCAAATTCAATATTCCTGCTTAAAAAGTCCGCAAGATAATTATTAACACCTTTAATATAAACTATATTAAAATTATAAAATGCCAAATAGGCTTGCCATCTATGGAGCCTTCTATATTGAAGTTCTGGTGGTAATTTATTTTTTACTAAACCTGCAACTTGAGAATTATCAGTTTCAACAATGAATTTCTTAGATAATAAAAACAATGAAAACTTCTTTATTCCTCTGATGATTGCTAACAGTTCTTTCTCATGAGTGGTATAATTTATTTCTGCTTGATTAAACGTTCCACTTGAATATCTACAAATTTCATTAAGATCTGTTTTTAATATTGCTGCCCAATACTTATCCGAGGCATCAGTATTAACTATCAGATTATCTTTTTCATCTGGTAATCTTAATTTTGGCAAATTTTTACATTCTTCTTTTAGTGATTTGACAATTTCTGTATGTTCATCACTCCATCCTTTGGTATTTGTTTTCCTGAGTAAAATTTGAATTTTATGTCTCTTTTTTGATAGATTTTCAATAAATCCTTCTGCATAATTTAAACATCCTAAAAATTTTTGTATTTGTTCTTTTGATTCTAATTTGTTTGGAAAACTTTCTATCTTTTTAGATATATGAGTTTGTAATTTTATCCCTCTTTTATCTATTGATAATCCAAGAAAATCAATTTCTTGTTTTTCTATTATAGCTTTATTTTTTGAAAGAACAATTCCTTCTTTTTTGCATTCATTTATAAATTTAATTAAATGGTTTCTATGTTCTTCTCTATTATTAGAACATATTAATATATCATCTACATAGACAATTAAGAATTCATTGAATTTTCTAAATATGTTATCCATTTTCTTTGATATATTTGTGGTGCATTTTTTAAACCAAATGGCATAACCATCCATTCATACTTACCTTGAGGTGTACTAAATGCTGTATATTGAATACTATCTTCTTCCATTTTTACTTGCCAAAATCCTGATTTGCAATCAAATTTAGAATAATATTGTTTTCCTTTTGCAAGATTTATTAGTACCTCTTTATTGGGTAAAAAGTATCCGTCAAATTTAGTATATTTGTTTAATTCTTTATAATTTATCACCATTCTAGCTTTTCCTCTTTTTTGTTCAGAATGTTTCATGACCATAAATGCTGGACTACTATGGGGTCCATTACTAGGTCTGATTAATTTTTGATTAAGTAATTCTTTTATCTGAGTTTTAAACTCTTGTGTATCTTGTATGGTATACATCATTGGTCTAACTCTTATAATAACATTTTCTGTTAATTCTATTTTAGCTTTTGGATGATGTGGTTTCCAAAATAATAATGGATTTTCTCCACAAATTTTTTCTAGTTGATCAATGATTTTTTCCATATTTGTTTGTATGTTTGTTTTTAAGGCTTTTTTATACATTATTCTTTTATTTTTTATTTCATTTTGTATGATTGGTTTTTTCTCCCATTTATCACCACGCTGGGTTGGCTGAACTCTGTAAGGTCTAAATTCTCGTGGTATTTTTAGTAAATGTGCACAAGGTGTTTGTAACATTACCATGTAATTATTTTGTTTATAATATTGAAATTGTTGTATAAAGTCAATTCCTAGTAATATATCACATTCTAATTTGTTATAATTATATACTTTATTTACAACTATTTGTTTACTCCCAAGTATTATATCAATTTTATCAGCACTATTAATTATATGAGTACTTTCTCCTGTTACTCCTGTAATTTTTATTTTTCCATTAGTATTCCATGATTTTATTAAGAAGCTTTTGAATATTGTTATATCACTTCCCGTGTCAATTAATGCACATGTTGTTATATTTGTTTCAACAATTGTAACTTGTATATAAACGGCTAATGGAAAACTTATTTGGTTATTCATTTATTCAGCCTTTCTACATAGTATAGTTTGACCATTATGAGTTATATATAATCCTTCACGTTTTATACTATAATCTTCTAGTCCTTCTAGAAAGCTCAAACCTAATAATACATGAGGGTTTGCCATACTACTATCTACATGACATGGTACTAAGAGATTTATTCCTCCTATTTTTATTGGTACTTTTACTTCAAGTTCAGTCATATGTATTTGTCCATCAAAATTTATATATCTATATGGATCGGTTCTATGAGATATTAGTCCTTTATTTCTATTTGAAGCTATATGACATTCACTAGCTCCTGTGTCAATTAATATATTTGATCCTTTTATATGTTCTATTCCATTAAAATATTCACCTTCTATTTTCATATTTCCAGCATTTCTATTAAGTTTTATTTCTTTTATATTACTAGTTTCTCCTAATTGTTTTCTATTAGGTAAACTTGCCGATCTCCTAATTAATCTGCCATCTTCAAATGTTATGTTGTTATTAGGGTATTCTTCTTCTCGTAACTCAATGATTTCTGGTTTATTTTTTGTTATAGTAAGTTCATAATTTCTTGGAACTAAACTTATTTGTTTATCTGGTTCTACAGCTTTACCAAAATCTTTACATTCTTTATGAATTTCAATATATGGTTTTTTAGAATAAATGTTTCCATAATTAGAATTAGTAAATGTATATAATGCTCTGTATTCTATAGTCATAATTTTATCTCCTGGTTCCATTATGTCATCCTTATGTAATTTGAAATGTAGTCCTAAAACTTCATTAAAGTTTCTATCTTTTAACGATATACAATATTTTGGATAACATGTAAATATTAGCTTCTTATATGCTAGATTTCCTTCCACTGTTCCTAAATGACTATCTTTTAAATTTATAATTCTTCCATCATGTAAACTTACAGTCAAAGGCGAATCTAATCCTTCTCTAAACAGGGATTTAAACATTATTTGGATACCTGCTAAGTAAACATATTGAATCTTTTCACTTTGTTTTCTATTAATCTTTGTTAATAATTCTGCAACTGTATTTTTTGTTAAAAGATTTAATTTGTGTGTTCCTTGAGTAGTTCTAACATCTATTGCTCTTTCAATTTTATGATATTCATTTATTGCTACTTTTTCTCTTTTCCATATTCTGTCTAATATTTCCCATTTTCCTATTTTCAAATCTAAAGATAATTTTTGTATTTTTCTGAACTTATTATTATCAAAAGTTACTTTTAATCCATAACCTTCTATTCCTTCATATTCTTGCTTATCTATGTTCTTATTTGTTTCTATTTCTTCTATTTCTTTATTCTGATTCTGATTCATTGCTTTCTGAATCTGTTTCGCTTATATAGACTTCTTGATCATAGTATTTTTCAATATCTGATATTTCACTTAGTTCACTTTCTATTTCTAGATATTCATTTTGTAATATTTTAACTTTCTTTTTGTTACAATCAGGGCTTATATGTCCCATTTCTCCACAATTCCAACATTTGCATTGGCTTTTATCTTTCTTATAAGTTTTATTTTTCTGTTTTTTATTTGGATTATATCTTCTTTTGTAATATCTCCTCTTAGGTTTTATATATCTTTTTCTGAAGTTTCTGAATTTTTTAAATTTTCTATTTTTAAATTTTCTTTTATTATTATATTTTCTTCTTTCAGGGTTACATCCCCATTGGGTAGGTTTTTCCATATCTTCATAACATATTCTAGTTAATTTTCCTGATTTCTTTAATAATTGTCTTTGTTGACATATATATGCTAATCTTTCAAATAAGAATTTTATCCTTGATCCTAATGTTCTAGGTGTTCCAGGGTTATCTCTAATAAATTTTTCAAATTCTATTTTAAAGTATATTCCCCATGAACCTGGTAATTTATTGTAATACATATCTCTATATACTTTTTGGTTTTCATTACTATAGAATTGGACATAATAGTATTCTTTAAATTCACAAGTATATTCTTTAATTTTACACATATCACATATTGTTAAATTTATTAATCTTACTCTTGCATTATCTTTTTCTCTTATTGATTCTGCTTCAGAATTACTTATCCAATTTTCTCCTAAAAATTCATCCGCAATATAATCTACTATCTTTTCTATTCCTTTTCTATCTGATTTTATTAGTTCTGTCTGTACATTTATTCTTATTAATGCTTTTGTATCACTACTTATTCCTTCCCACCAATTTCTAACATGTCCTTCAAAAGATGCTATTAAAAAATTTATCATTCTATCAGTATTTTCTCATGTATCATCTTTATTGTATAAAAAGAATAGTATCATTGAATCTGCCCAAATTAATAAGGCTTTTTTAGTATCTATTTTACAATCAATATCCAATTTTGTTCCTCCATGATTAATAGGTTTATCATAATTATTATTTGGTTCAAATCTATCTTTATATTTATTTCCTCTAGGTGGTTGTCTATCTCTGATTCTATCATAATATTGTCGGTGTGGTTTGTTATATAAGGGTGCATAACTTTCATCTGGATCTGGTAATTTTTGTTTAGAAGTTCCTATAGGAGCAGGGTTAGGTGCTCCTCCAGTATTCATTAAAACTTGGTATTCATTAAAGTTTTCTATACTTAACTGGTCAAAATTTTCTATAAGCAAATCTAATTCTTCATTCATTTTTGTTTTGTTCTTCTTCAATTTTTTCTTCAGCTTTTAATTTTCCTAAAGTTTTTTCTATAGATTTTTGTGATTCTAATTCTTCCTCTAATATTTTTGGTAATATATTTCTTCTAAATTCATCATCCATACTTCCTGCTTCTATTATAATTTTTTCTTGTTCGAAATGCTTCTTTCCTATTCTAAGTATTTCTTTTTCTATGAGTTTTTTGTCTATTTTCTTATCTTTGCTTTTATTATTTTCATTGAATTCTCTAATCTCTAGTTTTAGTATATTTATATCATTTCTTACTTCTTTTAATTCATTTTTTACTTCTTGTACATCATTTATTAATGTTTTTATTAATGTTTTTAAATCTTCAATATATTCACTTATCGACATTTTATACTCTTGGTTTTTGAGTTTTTTGTACTTTAAATAGTCTGTCATACATATCATCTATTTTTATTTCTAACTTTTTGATTCTTTCTTCTATTGTTATGATTTTTTCGTTTTCATTCTTTCTTATTTTTTCATTTAATTTATCTATTTTTTCTATAATTATTCCAATTTTATCTTGATTAATTAATTCTCCTGATTTTCTTTGAAATTCTTTTAATATTTCTTCATCTATATTTTTAACTTCTCCTATCATTTCTTTTAATTGTTTGAATTGTATTGTTAGTTTATTTTGAATGTTTTGTAATTTTTCTTTGATATTCATATCCTGTATATTTAATTGTTCTAATTCTTCAACGGCTAATTTATCTTGTAAATTTATGTTTTTATATGTTTGCCATAAAAAAGCACTTATCCAATTTAATTGCATGTTAAGAAATCCGTCAGATTCTCCCCATGAGCTTAATGGTTGAAACATTGTTGTATTAGCTCCTTTTATTTCGTAAGATCCTACTGGTAGATTAATATTTTCTATTATTTGTTTTTCAAATTTTATTTCTGGAAATTCTGTCATTAAATTTTTCCTTTGATATGCTCGACTTCTAATCTTAATTCTGTATCATATTTTACTTCTTTACATATCATTATATTATATTCACAAAATTCTTCAATTGATCTTAACATAATTTTTCTTTGTTGTGCTCTATAACTTTTATTGTAATATTTTATTTCTCCAGTTATATCATATTTTTTTATATTGATTTTTTCTTTGTTATTTATAATCATAAGTATATTAGGTAATTGTTTTAGAATTATATTAAAGTATTTTCTTTTACTTTCTAATGATTTTAGTCTTAGAAATCATTTTCTTTTTATATTTCTTTCTTCTATCATTTGGTCTAATAGATTTCCTCTTTGTTCTATTATGAAATCTAATTTTTCATTTGTTTTTATATCTAGATATTTGATTAATAAGGGTTCTCCTCTATGATAATCTATTCCTATAATTTTTGTATAATTCTTCTAGTATATCTTTGTGGATTAAATCTAATATTTCGTTTATGATAAAATATTCTTTTATTATATCGAAATTTATTAGATCATATATTTCTCTTCTTATATCTTTATCTAAATTTCTTAAAATATTCAAGATTTCTATTTTATAATTATCGGGTATTGTTAGTGTATGCATAATTATAAATCTTGATGTATATATTATATATATTTTTTTTATTTTTTGTCGTATAATATTTATCTTTTAGATCTGCCATATGGCTCTGATACCAAAGTGAGGGTGCTACTATGAGCGAACAAAAATCATATAAAAATCATTTAAAATTATGTAAACAAAATTTTCTAAGGACTTGAATGAAATCTTTCCATACTTTAATGGTTTGTATTGCAAATTCTATATATAAGGGTATTTTTGTAAGATTAAGGAGTCAAAGTCTATTTTTACAATATTATTGTTTCAAAGTCTATTTTACTAAATATTATAGTTATTGGATCTATTTACAATTATTTCCCAAATAAATATAAAATTTTCACTCTCTCTCTCTCTTCATTTCGTTTTACAGAGAAGAGACGACAGGGAGGCGACGGGGAGACGACACCGGAGGGCTCCCCCGATTTTCAGCCACTGTCGATGTTTCGGCCGGCGATGGCTGCCGACAAGGGGTGGTGGTGAGGGTCGCACGGAGTATGAGAAAAAGGGGAGATTTTGGTGCGACGAAAAGAAGATGAACGGGGCTGGGGTTGTGGTTTTCTCCGAAAAAATTCCTGTCGAATGCTGAGGTAATTTTATGGGTTTAGTTTATACTTGGTTTTGGGTTTTACTTTGTGAATTTGGGGTCGGGTTGGAGTTGGGCAGTAGATGATGCAGTCGGTGCGGTGTTGATTGTGAGTTGGAGGCTGCGATTCGAAGTTGCAGATTGAGTGTTCTCATAAGTTTCCATGTATGAATGTGCAGTATGGTTTTCGGAAATGAAGGTTGGGGCTAATGATTCGCTGGAGTATGTTGGGTTGAAATTGGGGATCAAAGCAGGGGCGGTCGTGTGGTGGTGACTGCGGGTGTGCTTTTTGGTTTGGGGGATAATGGTGTTTGAATGGTGATGGTTCTGAAATGGGCAGTAGGTTGTGGTTGGTGGATTCATAAAGTTTTGATGTGTGTGGGGTTCGACAGTGGCTCGATGGTGGTGATATGGTCGATATTCGGTTTGGGCAATGGAGGTGGCTGATTTCATGCAATGGTGGCTGGGGAGATGGTTTGGAATTGTGGAATTTGTGTGCAGCAGTCGAGAGGGTCGAGAACCTACCCAGAAGATGAAGCTTTGTGCGGTTATATGAGTGTAGTGAGGTATGTATATATGCTGCTGGTAGAGTAGGAATTTGTTTTTGGTAATTTATGACAGAATTAGATTTGAGAAAGGTTATAGGGATTGACAGGAATAAAATGGTTGATTGAGGGAGCTGAAGGAAGGATATGCTGGTGCAGTTGGCGTGTGTGGGGGAAAAATTTTGGGAAATAAGAATTGATAGAGCTTGAGACTTGGAACAATGAATTTCTAGGAAGGAGGTAGACTAAAATGTACAGAATTGTGGTGTAAAAGGAATTGAGGTTGATTGGGGAATGAAATTATGGGATTGTAGAGTGAAGAAAGGGGAAAATTTGGGTAATTGATGCAAGGGATATGACATGGATTGAGGGAAGGTTTGGAAATCAAAATCTGTGTAGAAGGTAAGAGGAAACGTGAAGTGAGAAGTGAGAGTGGTAGAAGGTAAGAGGAAACGTGAAGTGAGAAGTGAGAGTGCTGATGAGTAGCTTGGGCTTCTATAATTGGGTCAAGGAAATTTGGATTGGGCTCACTTGGGATAAGACAATAAACAAAAGATTAAATGTTTGGACTTAAAAGTTTGGATAAAATGGTTTGGATTTACATTAAAATTAGGACTTAAAATAATTTGACTTCATTTAATTAAAAATTGGACTTTAAGAATCAATAATGGACTTAAAGATAAGTAATGAAAAGGGAAGACTTTTAAATAAAATTTGCAAGTTGAAATAATATAAATTTGAAATAATTTAATTTCACTTCATTGGCTAGACGATCACGTTTTTTTTTTTAAATAAAATGAGCAAAGTCGTAGCGACACATTTTTAAAATAATATTTATTTAAATAAGTCGTGAAAATTTCTCGGTCGCTACAACCCTACCACCTTAAAATAATTTCGTCCTCGAAATTTTAAATTTTCTTGATCTAAAATATCTAGGCACTAGGCCAAAATTTCTCATTTCTTTTCTCATGTAGTTTTATCTCTACCGTGTTTACCCCATTGGACTTTGACTAATTAAACTTCTTGATTTCTAAGGACATAGGCTCTCTCTATTGTGCCATATCATACGTCATGGTCTAGTTGAGTGCTGAAAGATTTAAAATTCATCACATGACTCGGACTAAAGTAAGTCACGATCTCGGTTCTATCTAGTATCTCGAATGTTCTAATAAATATGTCTAAATCATAAATGTTAATCTACCAATAATCACCACTTCCAGTCTAGCTAGGCATTAAAGACGATAAAACATATACAGGAATGCTAACGAGAGTATACCTGCGTTCCCGTCAAAATCTGGATTGGCATCTTCATGTGTCATGGCGAACACTCGAGCATTCACTTTCTTGTTCTGATCTACTTTCCTTTTTTGCTCAAAACCCTGAGCGAGTGTGGCACGACAATCCTGTTCAAAGTAGCCCGGCTGACCACATTTATAACAAACTCCTTTGCCCAAAAGGCACTCTCCCTTATGCATCTTCTGGAATTTGGGACATGGGGGCATGTAGTTAGCGACTTGACCTTTGGCCGGCCCTGTATTCTGCCTCTTGTTGGATGTCTGATTTATGTTTTGGTTATGATTTGAACCATGCCATTTCCTTTTTCCCTGCTCACTCTGCGAACCCCGTCCTTCATATCCGATACTGGCATACGCCACGGCCTGGGCTTTCTTCACTACCTCCCGATAGGTAGGGAGTTCGTGGGAACCAACTATTTGACGAATATCGGAACGTAACCCCCGCTCGTAGCGACGAGCCTTTTTAGCCTCAGTCTCCTCCAGATGTGGAGCATATCGTGATAATTCCTCGAACTTTCTCTCGTAATCGGTTATGTCCATTTCTCCCTGAGTCAAACGCAGGAACTCCGTCTCCTTATGGTCTCGAAGAGCTTGTGGGAAGAATTTGTCTTTGATCTCGGCTTTAAATTCTTCCCAAGTTAGAGTTTCCTGTTCCACTTCAGTTCTGGTCTGTGATGCGGACTCCCACCAATAGCCAGCCCTTCCGACCAACATGAACTCAGCACATAAAACCTTCTTATCCTCATGGCAGGATATGTGTTTGAAGATTCTCTCGATGGTCTGTAACCATTCCTCAACAGCAAGCGGACCATTTCCGCCATCAAAAGTGGGCGGACGGTACCTTCTAAATTGCTCTATCATCGGCATTGTGGAAAACTGCAGGAGTTTGCCTCAAACTTTGTACTGCTTGGAGTAAGTCCCTGATAGCCATGGATTGGGCTGTGGGGCCCTATTCTGGGTTAGCTTGCTCGGCTGCACTTCTGTTTCCATGTCTCGACATTTCCTTAAGAAGAGGAGTAAAAATATATTCAACTTCTCGATATGTATGTATATACATATATTTTTAATCATAAACCAAATATTAAAAATAAAAAGAAAATGGTTTTATCAAAATAATATCTTTATTGATAATTGAATAATCCTTCAAGTGAGGATACAAAATAAGAGGGGTAAAATGCTACCATAGTCCAAATAAATAGGGCCAATTATATTAATCTATTGGGTAATACATGACTCGGCATCCGAGAATTCTTCTAGCACTGGCTCATCGTCTTCCTCTTCTGGGTCTTCTTCTTCTGGTTCTTCTTCTTCTTCTTCTTCTTCTTCTTCTGGATCTTCTTCAGGTTCTTCTTCTGGTTCTTCTTCTGGATCCTCTTCGGGATCACTCTCGGGTACCAGCTCAGCTCCTTGCCCAAATTCGGGCTCGGGTGCCGGTGCCTCACCAGGAGAGAACCCCAAAAGGTCCTTGTGGTACATAGGCCAGTATGCCACAAGTCTCTCGCAGGATGAGTCGTAGTCGAGATCCACGTTAATGGAAATATTCACGTCCATGTATATCAAGCGGGCTATATTTCGCGTATTATCCGGAAAGGACGAGATCAAATGACTAATCGACTTGAAGTCATTGGTCACATAGCCATGTTGTATTGCTCGATTACGTAAGTAGCGCTCTTGCCCAACATGCTGGTTGATATTCCATTCCGGCCTAGGTTTAAAATTGTCATAGTCCCTAGCGGCTATTTCTGCGTAACTAAATACGTTCTTGGAACTTGATGCCATGTCCTAAAATCAATTATGCAAAGTCCAATTAAGTGGGGTTTCATTCATTTCTCTTAGTTAAAAATTTACGAGGACATACAAATTTAAAAGATATTATGCTCAAACTCGTTTTCTTTCTTTCTTTCTTTCTTATTTCGGATACAAAATCTTTCTCATTCTTTCTCGTCTAAATCTCAAAACTTTCATTTCTCATGCATCCGAAATTAAAACAAATAAACTTCATAATAAAGAATCATTTACCTTCGGAGTTGGTGGAGCGAAAGATGGCAGTGGCAAAAGTCGTAAAAACATTGTCGTCAAAACATTATTTATTATTATTAAAAAGAATTTCTCTTTTCAAAATTTGCAAGTCTACAGAAACGTAGACCCGCTCTGATACCACGCTGTAACGCCCCAAATTCCGCGGAGCCTGGGACGCCACGTCGTCCTTTAAAACTGACTTTATTGCGAAAAATAAATTTAAATCAAAACATCACATTCATCATTGAAAACTTCAGCGGAAACTTAATTAATTTACATATAGAACAATTCATAAAAATTTAATCCCAATTATTTAAATGAAATTAGCGACAAATAATCTAAAGAGTAACATTCATAAAATTTTCTCATATCATCGTCATTTATTCAATTTGCTAGCGCTGCCACTTTCATTCGCCGCCATCTCCGAGATCTGCAAAAGCTGTTAAAATTGGAATGAGCATTTCGAAAGAAATACTCAGTAGACTCATCGCCAATAATTAATTTACAGAATAATTTAACATGTAATTATGCAATCATACAGTGACATCATCATCATCATCATCATCATAAGCTATTTTAATAAAATCAAAGGCTCTTTAAAAATCATAGGGTGTGGGTAGTCTCGTCTCATGCATTTAAGCAAGTAAGTTATGCATAACATCATTTCTCATCGTATCTCATAAGAGATATTCTTTTCTCGTCTCATGCATCAAAGCATATAAATCACGTAATTTCACATAAGACACGTAAATTATAATTTAAACTAATCAGTGGGGGCGAGTCTACCTTAAATTTACGAGTTTGAAAGTGGAGCAGAAATATCACGTCAACCTTCTAAATCACCAAGTGTATCGTCTAGCCAAAAGAAAATTAAATTAACTTAGTATTTTTGAAGTATTAAAGTGACAAAATAAAGTTTCGGGGATTACATTGAAATTTTAAAGAAATTGGAAGTTATAAGGTTTAGGGGCTGAAATAGACTTTTCGAGAAGTAATGGGCTGAAAATGTATCTTAAAAGCTCAAAGTGGATGAATATAACGTTTTAAAAACAAAAAGGACTAAAACAACCTATTTTTGAAACTTGGGACTTAAAAGTCAATTTCTCAAAATCAAAATAAATATAAAATTTTCACTCTCTCTCTCTCTTCATTTCGTTTTACAGAGAAGAGACGAGAGGGAGGCGACGGGGAGACGACACCGGAGGGCTCCCCCGGTTTTCAGCCACTGCCGGCATTTCGGCCGGCGATGCGCTTCCGACAAGGGGTGGTGGTGAGGGTCGCACGGAGTATGAGAAAAAGGGGAGATTTTGGTGGGACGAAAAGAAGATGAACGGGGCTGGGGTTGCGGTTTTCTCCGGAAAAATTCCTGTCGAATGTTGAGGTAAGTTTATGGGTTTAGTTTATTCTTGGTTTTGGGTTTTACTTTGTGAATTTGGGGTCGGGTTGGAGTTGGGCAGTAGATGATGCAGTCGGTGTGGTGTTGATTGCGAGTTGGAGGCTGTGATTCGAAGTTGCAGATTGAGTGTTCTCATAAGTTTCCATGTATGAATGTGCAGTATGGTTTTCGGAAATGAAGGTTGGGGCTAATGATTCGTTGGAGTATGTTGGGTTGAAATTGGGGATCAAAGCAGGGGCGGTCGTGTGGTGGTGACTGCGGGTGTGCTTTTTGGTTTGGGGGATAATGGTGTTTGAATGGTGATGGTTCTGAAATGGGCAGTAGGTTGTGGTTGATGGATTCATAAAGTTTTGATGTGTGTGGGGTTCGACAGTGGCTCGATGGTGGTGAATCTGGTGATATGGTCGATGTTCGGTTTGGGCAATGGAGGTGGCTGATTTCATGCAATGGTGTGGCTGGGGAGATGGTTTGGAATTGTGGAATTTGTGTGCAGCAGTCGAGAGGGTCGAGAACCTACCCAGAAGATGAAGCTTTGTGTGGTTATATGAGTGTAGTGAGGTATGTATATATGCTGCTGGTAGAGTAGGAATTTGTTTTTGGTAATTTATGACAGAATTAGATTTGAGAAAGGTTATAGGGATTGACAGGAATAAAATGGTTGATTGTGGGAGCTGAAGGAGGGATATGCTGGTGCAGTTGGCGTGTGTGGGGGAAAAATTTTGGGAAATAAGAATTGATAGAGCTTGAGGCTTGGAACAATTTCTAGGAAGGAGGTAGACTAAAATGTGCAGAATTGTGGTGTAAAAGGAATTGAGGTTGATTGGGGAATGAAATTATGGGATTGTAGAGTGAAGAAAGGGGAAAATTTGGGTAATTGATGCAAGGAATATGACATGGATTGAGGGAAGGTTTGGAAATCAAAATCTGTGTAGAAGGTAAGAGGAAACGTGAAGTGAGAAGTGAGAGTGTTGATGAATAGCTTGGGCTTCTATAATTGGGCCAAGGAAATTTGGATTGGGCTCACTTGGGATAAGACAATAAACAAAAGATTAAATGTTTGGACTTAAAAGTTTGGATAAAATGGTTTGGATTTACATTAAAATTAGGACTTAAAATAATTTGACTTCATTTAATTAAAAATTGGACTTTAAGAATCAATAATGGACTTAAAGATAAGTAATGAAAAGGGAAGACTTTTAAATAAAATTTGCAAGTTGAAATAATATAAATTTGAAATAATTTAATTTCACTTCATTGGCCAGACGATCACGTTTTTTTTTTTTAAAAATAAAATGAGCAAAGTCGTAGCGACACATTTTTAAAATAATATTTATTTAAATAAGTCGTGAAAATTTCTCGATCGCTACAAACAGCCAAGCAAGTTATATAATGGCTACCTTTTCAGTTGTTAAATTATCCTCAATGGAGTGGAATTTGGCATCGCATAGTTATGTACCATCTCCAACATGGCTGTCATTTAACCGAGTCTTGGATGATCAATTCTCTGTCTGTGAACTTAAGAGTCCTTTCCCAGCTTCCAATTTGCTTTGATGATATTTTACTAGGTCAAGCTTTTGGTATTAGAATAGATGCCCTCATTTCTATGGCCTATTTGCGTTAACCTATGCTTGATGAAGCAGCTCGTTCTTTTGAATGTGAAAAATGATTGTTGATCAGGAGTTGACCTTATGGATATACATCCACATATCATCATGTGTCTTGAACATTTTGTATTTCTTACTCGAAGGTTACTATTTTACGGGTTTGTAAATATGGTAGGAACGTACCAACAAATTATGCCTTATTCCCAATAAATTTAGGCTCAGTTACATCAGTTCCTTTCCACTCTGTTCATTGCTAGATCTAGTGGGAGTTCTGAAGCAACTAGACCCTTAAAAATCACAACAAGCAATATTAATTATGATCTAACCCTCTAACTTTCTCTATGAAAACCCCAGAGACATCTTCTGGTCAGTACTTAACATGGTACCTGACCATGTCACCTCGTTCGGCTTCATCTAGGAATCTTGTAGGCGTGAACTCTGTAGATGATGGTGAGGATGTTACTAGTAATCTCTTTGACAACTTCTGTATGGTCTCTGGAAGTCATGCCTCGACCTTGGATAGGTTATATGTATGGGAGAAGAAGCTTTATGACGAAGTTAAGGTACGTTCAAAGTTTGAATTTGCAGCAGTACGTATAATCATTAAAATTATAAAAAAAAAAAATTGGCAGGCGATGGGAATTACTTTCTGCTGTTTGAGTTTTACACTTGTACTTGACTTTCTTATATTCTTTTTGCTGTACGTAAGTGTCATGCGGTTTTGGATGTAGTGTTACTTAACCATTGGTTTCTCAAATGAAAAATTGGCAGATAATAGGAAAAAGTATGAAGCTCATATTTCAAGATTCCCTGTGATTTCTCGTTTGCATGAATGAGTATGTTTTAGTATTGTTCTTGCTTTACTCATTTGAACTAGTATGTGCACACTTGGATGGTATTTTCCTGTTCAATTGTATCTGTGACAGAAACTACTCAACTATGACTCTTTATTTGCTACTTCAACGTATGGACACGAACTGGAAATTTTCTTAATGTATGGTAGACTGGTGATTATGTTCCATTGATTTTGGGTCGATATACTTCTAAAGTTTGAGTTTTCATGTACTTGACAAGGAAAACAATATGTTTCAGAAGTTTGATAATTTATTTGCTTAATTTTTATCTTAAAATGAGTAGAGAGAATCAACTGATACCTGATACTCCTTTTTCAGGCTGCTCAGGTGCTTAGAAGTAATTTCGATCAAAAGTTTAAAGTGCTTAGCAACAAGAATCACAAGGAATGAAAACTGACAAAACACGTGTTATAGTCAACGATCTGCACTCAAGAATTATAGTTGCAATTCACGGAATTGACTCAATATCAAAAGTTACTAAAAATTAACGGGTATGTACTTATCATTGGCTTTTGCTGTTTATTTGATTAATTAGTCACTGAGATTCGTCAGGAATACTTAACATTAATTCAGAACTTTATAAATTTGGAATCATCCAAGTAGAACTACAGAAACACAGGATATGTCTTCTAACATAGAGGAGCTCTATTTATGAGTCCAGACTTTTTATCACATGCAATTAATTGTTAGGATAATCTTACAATAACAAGCATGCCTGAGCTTAAAAGTTACTAAAAATTCACTTTCAAGTAGTTTTTTGTTTCCAAACATTTGAGACAAGTTTCCTTTTTTTCTTAATAAAAGTTTGTTTATTTTCACATCTTAGCATAAAGTTGATTTAAAATAAGTGACATGCTTAACTTCGACCAATTAAAATTATTTACTTTTACGTAAACGTAAAAGTAATAGTTATTTTAAGCTTAGCCAACATGCACCAACTCCGGGCATGTCTTAGTAAATGAGTGGCTCTGTGATCACTATCAATCCTCTGCCTTATTTTAACATTTTGCTGTTTGCATACACAATCATTTCTAACTATTTTGGAAGTGTTGATTGATAAGAAAACTACTATCTTGTTGATTCTTTCTTAATTTCATGTTTATACCATAAAAATTGACGACGTTCCCTAAATTTAGGGAATTTTTACATGGCTTTGCTTATTGATTTCATATGCTTTACTCTTCTTGTTACTGATAGACTGAGGAGAATGTGGAACATGATGCTTGAATGCCACAAGCTTCAGTTTCACATCATATCAGTATCTCGGGCCCCTCGAAGAACAAAGTTTTCTGTACAGTCGGATTCCCGGAAACAGATTACTATCTATCTCGAAAATGAACTGAACTCTCTAATGTTGAGCTTCACAAAATGGATTGGTGCCCAGAAAGTATACGTGGAATCTATAGATAAGTAGCTGTTCAAGTGCGTCTCTCTTCCACAGATCGAGGAAAAAAAACAAAAGATGAGGGCCCCACCTATAAGAAACTGCGGCCCGCGCATATATATCATGTGTGGTACCTGGTTGGAGATGATTGACAAACTGCCTACTCAAGAAGTCATGGAATCTATCAAACACTTGGCAGCTGAAGTTGCCCACTTTTTACCGCTTCCAGAGAAGAACCAAAGCAAGGGTACAAATAACTCTCATTTGAGTACCTTCCAAGCTGGAACCAATGATGACAATTCAGGTATTAATATGTTGAGATTTATTGGGTTCAAGCCATTAATTTTAGTAGTTCACTTAGCAATATATGGCTGTCTCTGAACATGATTTTTCAAGTTGTACAGTGTACAGCAGATCACTTTGTAGTTTGAATGGACTTGGTTGTAGTTTGATGATGAATTAGTTTTTAGTTTGATCTTTTAAAGTATTATGGTGGTTGTGATATCCCTTTACAGGTTGGCTAAGTCCAATTTATAGGGGAGATTTTATCCAAATTTCCGTAAAGTTTTACAATAGAAAATGATAATTTTAATATTTAGTATAATTTATTTCTACATTTTTGCATTCAGTGCAGTTGTAGTCCTGATGATTACACTTTTATAATGTTTTTGCAGGTAAAAGTCAATTTTGTAGTTCTCTCACAAGATGGTTTGTCATGGGCATAGTTCGAGCTAGACTTCAGAAACCAGGGAAGTACTCATCTTCAATGATGATTCGTGTTGTAAATGGTTATAGTAGCTCCTTTTTGTATGGTTGTTGGTCTGCTAGAGATACTATTTCAATTTAGAGGGATAGTAAATATCAAACTTTAGATGTGTAATCAAATAGGTGAAAAACCTATATTGCAAATTTTGTTTTAATGTAGGAGAACAAAGTACCGTAATTTTTGTTAAGTATTTATTTTGAATAATTGATTAATTTTTATAGCACGCGTGTTTCATATATTATATATTACATATATGTTTGAGAAATTTGTTGGTTATCAGTGGAATTATCTATATTGATTTACAAAAATTTAAAAAAAATGTTAAAGATCAAAGGCAACGTGCAAAGAGTGTTGCATAATTTATCAACAGCAACGTGCAAAGAGTGTTGCCAAAAGTATCAACGGCAACGTGCAACGAGTGTTGCAAAAAGTATCAACGGCAACGCGCAATGAGTGTTGCCAAAAGTATCTACCGCAACACACAAAGAATGTTGCTAAAGGTCTACCGCAACACGCAAAGAACGTTGCCAAAAGTATAAATGGCAACGCGCAATGATGTTGCCAACGGTCTACATCAACGCGCAGTGAACGTTGCTAAAGGTCTACCGTAACGTGCAATCCATCCTTTTGCAACACGTAATGAACGTTGACGTATCCTTTCCCTCTACGACAACACTGCGATTTGCAACATGCACATGAACGTTGCAAAAGACCTACTGCAACATTTTTTGCGCGTTGCCGTAGGCTTTTTTTGTTGTAGTGTAAGGAAGGGGTTTTTGATAAGTTTTATTTATTCAATTAAAGATGATTGAAATGAGAAATGGGAATAATTTTTGACATGAAATCTTGTCAAATCTCGTTGGGACAATCTAGACAAATTAGTATTCATAAGTCAGGAAAGTAGAGTGATTTGGAAATTAAGTGAAATTATGTTTTAGATTAGTCAAAGGAGATGATAATGTTATGTATTCGTTTATATGCTTAATGATGGATATATATATTTTATTTGGACATTGAATATGAGTTCTAGTTGAGAAATCACTTGTAATTCAGTATGGTTGGAATTGAAATGGAGTGTATTTGATTATTTTCATGAAGTGATTTGGACGTGGGAATAGTCTACTAGCCCAATTACTTCATTCTACATCTTTGTGAGTGGAAAACTTTATTTTCAGAAAATAAGTTTGTTATTTATTTATTTCAATTCTAAGGTTTAAATGAAATAATTGTTTATTGCAGTTCTTATAGTAAATCTTATAAGTTGCAAAGTTACGTATTTAAGCTGGTTAAGTTACACAACATGATTTTTATAGTAAATTAGATATTTATAAATATACATTTTAATTATAAATTCAGTTCAATTTAATCAGGCCTTGGAAAATATTATATCAGTTTTAGGTAATTCAGTATATGTAAAGTTATTTTAAAACAACCAAAAAGTACCCAGGTGATCTTACCTGCTCTGCACTGATGTGAATCCGTTTCCACAGTCTATGACCAGATATGGTGATTTTACCCGCTCTGCACTGATGTGAATCTGTTTACACAGTATATGAGCAGATATGATGATTTTACCCGCTCTTCACTGTTGTGAATCCGTTTCCATAGTATATGACCAGATATGTTATTTTACCCGCTTTGCACTGGTGTGAATTCTCTTCCACATACTCCATTTTATCAAATTCCAGATAATAGAATCCAGTTTTAGTTTATTTAGTTTACAGAATAAGGAGTTTAGCTTAGAGTAATGTAAAATGATAGTTTATTCTAAATTTTCATGATATCAGATTTTATATATACTAAGTGCTTTAAACATGCTCATCTAGAATAAAGAATAAAAGATTTTATGATTTCGGCATGTTTCAGTCTTAGAAGCAATTATCAAAATGTAGAATTTCCTAAAGTTGAAATGGATAAATAAGATTGATTTGTAAATATGTATTTTACAAGGTGATTTTACCCGCTCTGCACTGATGTGAATCTGTTTACACAGTATATGAGCAGATATGATGATTTTACCCGATCTTCACTGTTGTGAATCCGTTTCCATAGTGTATGACCAGATATGTTATTTTACCCGCTTTGCACTGGTATGAATTCTCTTCCACAGACTTCATTTTATCAAATTCCAGATAATAGAATCCAGTTTTAGTTTGTTTAGTTTACAGAATAAGGAGTTCAGCTTAGAGTAATGTAAAATGATAGTTTATTCTAATTTTTCATGATATCAAATTTTATATATACTAAGTGCTTTAAACATGCTCATCTAGAATAAAGAATAAAAGATTTTATGATTTCGGCATGTTTCAGTCTTAGATGCAATTATCAAAATGTAGAATTTCCTAAAGTTGAAATGGAATAAATAAGATTGATTTGTAAATATGTATTTTACAAGGTGATTTTACCCCCTCTGCACTGATGTGAATCTGTTTACACAGTATATGAGCAGATATGACGATTTTACCCGCTCTTCACTGTTGTGAATCCGTTTCCATAGTGTATGACCAGATATGTCATTTTACCCGCTTTGCACTGATGTGAATTCTCTTCCACAAACTTCATTTTATCAAATTCCAGATAATAGAATCCAGTTTTAGTTTATTTAGTTTAAAGAATAAGGAGTTCAGCTTAGAGTAATGTAAAATGATAGTTTATTCTGATTTTTCATGATATTAGATTTTATATATACTAAGTGCTTTAAACATGCTCATCTAGAATAAAGAATAAAAGATTTTATGATTTCGGCATGTTTCAGTCTTAGAAGCAATTATCAAAATGTAGAATTTCCTAAAGTTGAAATGGAATAAATAAGATTGATTTGTAAATATGTATTTTACAAGGTGATTTTACCCGCTCTGAACTGATGTGAATCTGTTTACACAATATATGAGCAGATATGATGATTTTACCCGCTCTTCACTGTTGTGAATCCGTTTCCATAGTGTATGACCAGATATGTTATTTTACCCGCTTTGCACTGGTGTGAATTTTCTTCCACAGACTTCATTTTATCAAATTCCAGATAATAGAATCCAGTTTTAGTTTATTTAGTTTACAAAATAAGGAGTTCAGCTTAGAGTAATGTAAAATGATAGTTTATTCTGATTTTTCATGATATCAGATTTTATTTATACTAAGTGCTTTAAACATGCTCATCTAGAATAAAGAATAAAAGATTTTATGATTACAGCATGTTTCAGTCTTAGATGCAATTATCAAAATGTAGAATTTCCTAAAGTTGAATGGAATAAATAAGATTGATTTGTAAATATGTATTTTACAAGAAAATTATTCTTATTTTCAAATTATCAACTCACTTTGTTATAAACTCACATTTTCCCTATGTTTTCTTATAGAATGAAGGTAAACTTGAGTTAAGAAGAAGTTGGAACATGTTGATCTTCTATGTTATGTCATAGACCTAGTGAGAGAGCGTGATTTGTGTGATTAAGTTATTGTCTAAGTCTCTAAGCTCATGGTTTTATTGCATTTTCTTTGATTTATATTCATTTGGGTTATGTATATATATTTATATAGGAGTAGACTAAGAATTTCTTGTTATTTTATTACGCCAATTGCCATTCTTTAATGATTTAGGAAGTACTATAAATATTTATGCACTATTGTTTTGAGGATTTTTTTTTTTTTTTTTTTTTTTTTTTTTTTACAGGTTGGTTAGGTAAATATTACAGTGGAGACTTTGTCAAATTTTTTAGAAATCATACAGGATTGAAATTATCTTAAGAGATATTTTGAAAGATAAGAAAAGTCAAGGTTGCCTTGATGGTAGGTCCAACCTCTAGCTGGTAGCTGTCATCGGAACACGTCACGTTCTGGGTCCAATAGGGCGATCTGAGACGGGTCGTGATAGCTTCACTTATGCTTGGCGGAAAAAAGGGGTGCATCCAACCGTAAACAACTAATCTGCATTCTAGAGGCTTGATGAGAACCCTGGAGGGGGTCCTCGTCGTAGCTCGTGGAATAACGCTTGGAAAGTTCTGAATCCAGGTTGGAATGGACGATAACACTACAACCCGAGCCTCACGACGTAAGAACCATGGGTATATTAAACCCAAGACCCGTTACGATGCGGAAACAAGAACCGTAATGGATTGAACGCCACAAAGGATGCCCACGCCTTTGATAAGTTCGATTTGTTGAACACCACAAATATTCCACAATATTTGATAAGTTCGAAATTTGTTCAATCCCAGAACAATGTTGAGAAAACACTCAATATAATTTTTATTCATCCAAAATATTCTGTTTTTACATTGAATGGAAAAGCATATAAATAGGCAAAATAAACCCTAATCGCTAACTGACTCTTAATAGAATTCTAATTACGCTAAAATAACTAAAATAACCAAAATTACCAAAATTAGAAAAAGAATTAAAAACCAATAAAGGAAATACAAATCAACTGAAATACTAAAATCCCGAAAAATCTGATTTGCATCGCTTACGGCCGTAAAAGTCGGACTTACGGCCGTAAGTCCTTCTCTGATCAAAATGTCACCACATTAGTTACGGCCGTGAAGATTGATGTTACGGCCGTAAATCTCCTTCTGAACAAAAATACCAATTTTCATTTACGGCCGTGAGGAATGTGATGCGGCCTTGAAATCCATAAGTTACGGCCGTGAGAAACAATGTTACGGCCGTAACGCATCTTCTGCCCAATTTTCTGATTTTCTGATCCGTTGACTTGATTTGAATCTCGACTCGAGCCCAACACGAAACTTGTTCATTTTTCCATGTAGAATATTGTTGAATTGCCCGTATCTTGATTTCTCATTTTTGTCGCCTTTTTCCGGATCACATCATCCCCTCTTCCTTTAAGATGATTCGTCCCGAATCATAACATTGTTCTTTACTTCTTTTCCGGATCACATCATCCCCTCTTCCTTTAAAATGATTCGTCCCGAATCATAAAGCTGTTCTTGGCTTGCTCACTTGGTTTAGCCTCGAACCTTCTTCGTACAAGCAATGTTTGATCTTTGACGTTCTCCGAACCTGCTTGACTTCTTGTTTTGGCTTGAATTATAGATTTTCCCGTCAAGCCCACCCTGATTCGTACCATTCCCTCCTTCTTTAGGATGATTCGTCCCGAATCATGGTGTTGTTCTTGAAAAATCAAAATGTACCTCCTGGATCAAACGGAAAATTGTCGATTCCCTGACATGCATTCAATAAATGATGCTCCTCTAATTTGTAGACGATAAGGTATTGAAACATGAGGGGAATTGACCAAGGTTGATGTAAATCAAACTTCCATGGACAATAAACCTACAAGAAAGATTTAACAAAAATGGGGAGGGAAATGTTAGCGTCTCCATGCACAAGGTATGGATCCTTGTATTCATGATGAATTATTTCCGATTCATTTTTCCCAACAACAAAATTCCGCTCTTCACCTCCTTTCTTCTTTGCAATTTCTTGCTCAACCTCTTCTATCTTTTTACTCCCAAACTCAACCAATTCTTCTAGCTCCACGTTCTCACGCACAACCTCCTCTTCCAAATTTTTGGACTCTACCACCTCTTCTAATTCTTCATCCCCAACTTCCAATTTTTCCTCATCAAATATTGGAGTTTGATCACCTAACTCCACCTTTTCATCTCCTACCGCAAAATTCGGGGTTTCTTCAACTACTTCTAATTCATGTTTCAAGTCTCCCTCCTTCTTTCCAACATCCATATCCTGAGACTCCAATTTTAAATCCCCTCCAATCTCACTTTCACCCTGTTGTAATTTAGCTTCATCCTCCCTTTCACTCTCCCTCTTTCTTAACTTAGCTTCTTTTCTAGCCTTCCGTTCATACCTCATCCTTTCCTCAAAAATTTCTGTTCGACTCTTCCAAAGCGCCCTCGCATTAATCTCTTCATCCCAATCAACTCCAATCCCAACCCTAGGTTTATGGTTACGCTTATATTCCCTTTCACGCCGTTGAGCAAGTTCTGCACTATGCGTATCTACTGAGTTCTTAACCTTCCCAAACTTCGCATCTAATTTCGCATCAAAATTCGCTTCCAATTTTGCAAATAACTCCTCAAACCGTTTCTCCATCATGACAAGCAGAGAAGATTGATGGTGATCTTTCCTAGATGATGAAATTTCGTGAAATTTGGACATTGTGGAATGGAATGGAATAATAGTTTGACAGAAGGACTAATAATGAATTTTAATTTTGACTTGGAAGGCAAGGAATATCAATTATTTAAGGAAATTCAAGAAAGTGGTTCTTGAATTTCGGAGTGACTTTTTTTTTTTTTGTGAATTATGATGAATTTTCGGAATTAATAAAAATAAAAAAAAATAATTTTTTTTTTTTTTTTTAATAAAAATCCGAAATTTCGACACGAACGCAACAAAACAAACGGGACAGGATTTGGAAAATAATCGAATAAGAAAAACACTTTTGATTTTTTTAGGACGACTCTTATGGATCAAACTGGAAAAAAAAATTTACTGACAAGAAAAACAAGAAAAATTGAAAACAAAGACTCAAACAACAAAAATAGGATATGGATGATTTTTATGGGACTCGATGATAAACATAAAAATCAAACTGGATAGAAAAAACACAAGAACCTGAATCCAGAGTCCAGCTCTGATACCATATGATGAGAACCCGGGAGGGGGTCCTCGTCGTAGCTCGCGGAATAACGCTTGGAAAGTTCTGAATCCAGGTTGGAACGGACGATAACACTACAACCCGAGCCTCACGACGTAAGAACCATGGGTATATTAAATCCAAGACCCGTTACGATGTGGAAACAAGAACCGTAATGGATTGAACGCCACAAAGGATGCCCACGCCTTTGATAAGTTCGATTTGTTGAACACCACAAATATTCCACAATATTTGATAAGTTCGAAATTTGTTCAATCCCAGAACAATGTTGAGAAAACACTCAATATAATTTTTATTCATCCAAAATATTCTGTTTTTACATTGAATGGAAAAGCATATAAATAGGCAAAATAAACCCTAATCGCTAACTGACTCTTAATAGAATTCTAATTAAGCTAAAATAACCAAAATTACCAAAATTAGAAAAAGAATTAAAAACCAATAAAGGAAATACAAATCAACTGAAATACTAAAATCCCGAAAAATCTGATTTGCATCGCTTACGGCCGTAAAAGTCGGACTTACGGCCGTAAGTCCTTCTCTGATCAAAATGTCACCACATTAGTTACGGCCGTGAAGATTGATGTTACGGCCGTAAATCTCCTTCTGAACAAAAATACCAATTTTCATTTACGGCCGTGAGGAATGTGATGCGGCCTTGAAATCCATAAGTTACGGCCGTGAGAAACAATGTTACGGCCGTAACGCATCTTCTGCCCAATTTTCTGATTTTCTGATCCGTTGACGTGATTTGAATCTCGACTCGAGCCCAACACGAAACTTGTTCATTTTCCATGTAGAATATTGTTGAATTGCCCGTATCTTGATTTCTCATTTTTGTCGCCTTTTTCCGGATCACATCATCCCCTCTTCCTTTAAGATGATTCGTCCCGAATCATAACATTGTTCTTTACTTCTTTTCCGGATCACATCAAGGCTTCTGCTAGCTCTTACTTCCAGAGATTTCCAAATCAGTTAGAGGGTTCAGTTAGAAGGTGAAATAAGTAATATTGTAGATAGTAATTTAGCTATAAATAACTGTGAAATACTAATAGAAAGGCATTCTAAAATTTGAGAATTGCTTAGTCTTTGTGGAGAGACCAGGCCTTTTGAATAGCCTTAGAATTTGTTCTTTTCAGCCATTTAATGAATGTCATTGTTTTAGTTAGTCTATTTTATGTCTTCTTATAATCCTTCTGGTTAATATATCTGTTTCCTTTCCACTTTGATATTTTTCATTTGACAATGTCTACTTCCTTTAATTAAGAAGGCGTTGGAGTACAATTGGAATTCAAGTTCGAAATCCCATCAATTTTGTATCAGAGAAGGTTACTGGGTAGAATGACAGTCACGGAACAAGTAGGAGTTTTGGAAGCAAGGATGGAGGGAATGCAATTAGAGCTTCATGAAGAATTTGGTGCCATGAAAATTGAAATTTAAAGGGACACGTCTGCAATGATGGAAAATTTAGAATTCATGACTAAAAAAATGGAGGCAAGTGATCGAGGGCAGCAAGAGAAAGGAGGTAGCTCCTACCCACCAGACAATCGGACTCAGGAGGACAAACCACTCAATGAATAGGATAAGGGAGACTTCATTGAATTAATGATGTGACGAGAAGACTCAGGAAGAGTGGAGAATCGTGGGGACGATTGGAGATGCCAGTGTTTGACGGATATAATTCGGATGGCTGGATTTTTAGAATGGAAAGGTATTTCAACCTAAATCATTTCGCGAGCCAAGAGAAAGTAGAAGATGCAGCAGTTTGTTTGGAAGGAGAAGCCCTAGTATGGTACCAGTGGGAAGATGGTTGGCAACCCTAAGGACATGGGAAGATTTGAAAATATTGTTGTTAAACATATTTAGGCCATCACAAGAAGGCATCGTTCTAGAAATTATTTTGGCATTAAAGCAGGAATGAACGGTGCAGGAATATAGAAGGATGTTTGAAATGATAACTACTCCCTTACCGAAGATTTCAGAAGCAGTCATGGAGGGGAATTTCATTAATGGGTTGAAGCATGTGATAAGGGTTGAAGTGAGGAGGGAAAAATACGTTTCTCAAGCATTTATAAATACACAAATAAAAAATACGAGATAATCTAAAATCATACTAAAATCATGTGTGTGTATATATATATATATATATATATATATATATATATATATATATATATATATATATATATATATATATAGTAACTGAAAATCATGGAAAGATGCGATCCAAAAATCACGGAATCGGTTATGAAATACTCCTTTCCATAATGATCGTCTACATACCACAAACAAAAACCGAATTGGCGAGGACACCTTCTTCGTAATCGGTATTTACAGAATAACGATCATGGCCGGTGGTGTGATGTGAAGCAACTGAGAAGATTGTAGTTACGAGGTCACAAACGGGTAAACAAACATTATGAATGGGACTGTCTTGAAAATAATTTCATCAACGTTAGTAACGCTACATCGAGAACGCTATATCGTATTCAGGTAATCCTTCACAGTACATTTTATAGTCATCGCTTGAGGTCACATATTACATAAGCTGATTGATCTGGCCACGATATGATAGCAAATTCACATTTGTGATATGCACGTGACGTTACATAATATTTGGAATTGATCGAGGTGTACAAATGAAAATATGTATTGACTTGTTGTACAATATGATTTTGTTAATCCAAATGAGCATGAACGAATTTCAGAATGTGTGCGCGTAAAAGGTTATGACATCTGTTGAGGTCACAATTAGACAAATTAAAATTGCGTGTTGTGATAGATGAATTTGATGATAATTACATACAACATTGATCTCAATTAATTCCTGTTACTATAGCCTGCAGTAGATGTAATACACTGAGAGATTCATCCCCCGGTAGACACCACTATTGTTAAACATAGTTATTCCTGTAATAATGCCATTAAAAATCGTATGCAGATATGGGATACATACATGTCTGTGTGACGTCTGGGTCACAGTCTGCACTGTTAATGATTGATGAAGACTGCGACTATTCGAACCTTGTGGACACAGTGATGGTGGAGTTTGGACTGGATCGAAACAAGGTCTCAGTTTCAATGACTTATGAATTGAGCATGGACATAAACCCAATAAGAATAAAAAATAATACAAGTTTGATGTCGTATCTGTCACTAAAGAATATGAATAAGGATCCATCGAAATATGCTTTGACACTTGAGGTCACATTACTTGAAAGGACGCAGCAATCAGGCAGTTATTCGTTCATGGAACCAGTCGAAGTAAATGAGGGCAGCAATGAAGAAACTTATTCAATCTATGGAAGTGCATCAGACGAATCTCATTTAACTGATGAGCCACTGCAAATATTAGAAGACCATGTGGACAGCACTGTAACATATCCAGATGCCAGAGATGTTGAGGAGAATAGAGTTTTCAAGAACAAGGAAGTGTTGAAATTGAGCATGGCATTCTATGCGATACAACAAATGTTCGAATTCTTAGTTGTCAGGTCAGACAAAAAGGAATATGTTGTGAGGTTCTCAAATGATACATGTAATTGGGTTTGCAGGTCATCCAAATTGGGGAAAACTGACCTATTCAAGATTAGATACATTCATGATGGTCATACATGCAGTGCCAACATAGTATTAGGTTCACATAGGCAAGTATCAACTGCAGTTGTGTCCTCGTGTATTAAATACAAGTTCAGCTCCAGTTGCACAACATATACTCCTAATGACTTATGCAATGACATGTTGCACACTTATGGTGTTTCAATGAATTATGTTAAAGCTTGGAGATCAAGGGAGAGGACTTTGAGATTGATCTAGGGAGATCCTTTAGAATCGTTTCAACATGTACCGGGTTTTTTGCATATGCTGGAACAAACTAACCCAGGCTCGGTCACAGGGATTGATATAGATATGGAAAATAGGTTCAAATATTGTTTCATTGCCCTCGGTGCATCATTTAGTGGATAGAAACATTGTAGGCCTATTATTGTAGTTGATGGAACTTATCTGAATGGATAATACGGTGGCACTCTGTTTACAGCATGTACACAGGATGCAAATAATAGGATATTTATACTTGCATTTGGTATTGGGGATAGTGAGAATGACAAATCTTGGAAATGGTTTTTTGAGCAGTTGAAGAAGGCATATGGCACTAGAGAAGGGTTATGTTTTGTATCGGATCGTCACGATAGCATCAGAAGGGTATAGAAAAAGTGTACCCTGGAGCAAGTCATGGTATATGTTCGTATCACTTACTGCAAAACCTGAAGAAGTACTATGGGAAATCAGGTCACAATATAACAGAACCATATAATTATGCTGTCCGAGCATACACATTTTCAGAGTTCGAGTACCAAATGCTACAGTTAGACGCTATTGACAAAGGTATTAGGAGTTATTTGGTAAGTACACTAAACTATTCCATTTTTTTTTATATGTTGTCATATCAATATAAAGATTAAGCTAATTTACTTGTTGTCCGAATTGTAATTGCAGAGTGAAGTTGGATATGAAAAGTGGTCAAGATTCCACATGCCCGACAACAGATATTCTACGATGACCTCAAACACAGTAGAATCAGTTAATGCTGTAACAAAGCCATCGAAAAACTTTCCAATTATTTCGTTGCTAGAGTCATTAAGACAAACAGTACAAAACTTGTTCTGCAAGAATAGAGACAACGCGAATGGTACTTTCACAAAGCTTTCGAGTAAGTACGAGAAGTTGTTGAGAGAAAGTAGCGTGGAACTACGGAGCCTAAGGGTAATCATATATTTTGTATCCTTATTTTAATGTATGTTGTGTTAATGTACCAATATAATTATGATTTGTTGGAATTTGGTACAGGTGTCTCCATCAAATCATGCAACATATTCGGTTCAACATGATAGCACATCATTTGTCATCGATATAAAGAATCGTAAATGTACTTGTAGAATGATTCAAGTTGACCAGATGCCGTGTCCACATGCTCTGACTGTCATAGCTTTCAAGAAGAGGGATCCATATGAGTATTGTTCTTACTATTACACATGCAATGCTTATAAGTCTACCTATCAGGACAGTGTTTTTCCACTTGAAAATCCTAATGAATGGAAATTGCCGAACGAAGTAAAAGAACTTGTTGTATTACCTCCAAATCAAAAGAGGAGTTCAGGGAGACCATCAGAGAAGAGGAAAAGATCATCCACTGAAGGAAAATCGAAGATGAAATGCAGTCGTTGTGGTGGAAGGGGCCACAACCGCCGGTCTTGCACAAGTTTGTTTCCAATTAGTCAAAACAGTGCTGGAAGGAAAATTAATTAAAAAATTATTTGCATTTGCTTATGGTAAAAAATGATTTGGTTATGATGTAGTCAGTTGGGTACCTCATGTTCAAGAATTTTGGAAATTTTTAAGTAATGAAATGTATGGGAATTTGTCTAATATGGGATTGTTGTCTGAGAACTGTTACCAAACTGCTTAGACTGGCAAGCAGTGGGAAAAGTAGAATAGGATCAGAAATGAAGGCAAGTGGTATCCTAATAATACGTTTACATATATCTGTGTTGATGGTGTTATTCGTGTGTGACCTCGTGAGACTAGTCAATATGTACTCACAGCATTGGAAAAAATGTGCTCCTGAATTTAATTGGTGATGCCTAGTAATACCTTTGTGATGTACTTATGTTACCTTCTTGATGTGCAAATGTGACCTTATATCTGGTGTTAACAATTATTGGTGTTTATAAACGTGACCTAGTTTAATGCAATGTGACCTGGGTATTCTGATTAGTGACCTAAAAATTTTCGATTGTGACCTGGGTATTCAGAGTGTGACCTAAGTTAGTGCACATGTTCACTGGACAAGATGATGTGTGATATAAACATTTTCGAAAGTAACCTAATCAAGATAAACCCCAATTGTTGTCCAGGAATGATACATTGCGTTCCTTGGATTGAAACATGAAAAACAAACAGATAATTGAAATGGTAATGAGTTTGTGGTATGTCTGAATGTGACCTAAGTCATTGAACATGTGACCTGAATAATATGCTGTGTGACCTAAACAATTTCGAATGTGACCTAATCTGGATTAACCCCACTTGCTGTACATGAATGATAGGTTGCGTGACTTGGAATGGAAAATGAAAAACAAAGACAGTGAATGGCCATAATTGAAATTGATATTAAAAATATGAAATCATTGTTTACAACCAACTGCATGTCTGTGACAAGAAGAACATATAACCTGAATAACTATATTTCACTAAACAACTACTAAAGTCAGTGAGATTGTACTATCACTACATTTCAGTCGTCTTCTATTACAATGTTACCAACATTGGGAGGTGTTGTGCGATTTGTGTTTCTCCTAATTTGATGATGCTTGTACAGGTCAGCAGCAATATATAGACGTGCAGCTTTGGCATCAAAATCCATTGGCATCGCCTTCATGTTCCGGTGTAATAGATAGAGTGCATATTCAATCACGAATATCCCACAGTCATGCCTGGGCACATCAAACAAAGTAGACGTACATTAAAAATGTAAAAAATTAAATAAACTAGCCTAAGTTAACTAATGTCACTTACATACCCATTTTTCTGCTGAGGAATGCCCTCCGCCATATCCAATCTAAGACCTGGCTGATCTTTATTAGGCATTTTTGATGCTTTGCTCCATATACCAATTTCTTTCATCAATTCTGAGATAAGCTCATAGAAGGGTTGAACCCCCTCAACAATCATGTTGCTTCTGTATGTCCTGGAGCAAGAGTTGAAAATCGTCATCCTATGATTTTTTATGTTCAGCAACGCAAGCATCCAATGTGCCTTATTAGTTGGCAAGATTGGAATAAGGACATAATCTACATCAGCCCATGGGGAATTCAGTTCCATACGTCCACCAGTCATGACCTCTTTAAAGTAGGTAGCGGAAGATATCACAGACGGGTCTTTCAAGAATTGTATATACAAGGGTTTCATTAATCCTTGAAATGATGAGTCCGTTGTCGTGAACCTTCCGCGTATATTAGTACCATACTTTGCTAGATGCCTTATGAAATGGAAGCAGGCATCAATATGCTTCATTATTGAAAAATTCAATGTCATATACTTGTAATGAATATACAACATTGAATCTGTAGACGTACAATGTGACGTGTTCAAATACTAGATTATGTGCAAATATAATATGATCTAACCGTGCTACATAGCGAAGAGTTGGGGTTGATGAGGTCATGCCACCATGTTTTTGAGCCGACTGGGATAGGTCCAATTTCAAACGGGGGTTTAATCAAATCATCATCGTCGCTGAATTTTTTCCTGTCCACAAAAAATGATGCGTGGTCATAATGGTATATATAAATATTGAAAGGTTTAAAAATGAGCATCAAATTGCAATTCTTACCTGTTATTTGGCTTGTACCCCCTATGAAACCAGCTTTTGAATGTCTTTATGTCAGCCTCATCTCCATGCCTGTCATACTTATCAAAGACTAGAATATTTTCACGAGGTTTGATGTGCTTCTCTTCACCAGCTACAAAAGGTGACCTCAATGAACAAGGTAGTCTTGTAGCTCTCTTCACTGGTAGTCCTGGTGTCATGGACTGCAAAAAATGAAATTAAATGAAAAGTCAGTATGTGACCTGGAACAATACTAAATCATGTATTCAGTACTGTTATGTGTTTGATAAAATCATTCTATATGTGGCCTAAGTTCCTCATTTATATAGAATTACTGCGAGTGCAATGATTTTAACACATTTACTAAGATATTGTGGAATGTGAACATATAAATAATAATTTTTGTTTCAAGACCTGCTGTTTCAATTCTTCAGCTTCCTGCACAATGGCAGCAACAATTTGGTCTAGACTCCCAGGTGAATCTCCATGTGTTGCCATATCCCCAGTTGTAGTAATATGTGCCATAGACTTTGTTGAACCCATGCCTAATCCGAAAGAAGGGCTTTGAAATAAAACAGGGTTTTAGACATCGTCCTCTGGGTAAAGCTTTCCCTTTCCCTTCACATCAGCATGTTGGCGTGACTGCGGTTCCTAAAAAACGATTTAATTTTAAGGTGTTAATAACATCATAAAAATTTGGACCTTACAGAATGGAAAGCACATTACCACTCTAAAATTGTACCTCAACTGGAACATGATCTTCACCAGGCTGTGACTTGTCCTTGGATTTGTTTTGGAAAGATTCAAATGCACTTGATATCATCGCAGATACCGCATCGGACATGAATATGAATTCAGCCTTCAATTTGGTCAGCTCATTCTTTAACACATCTTGTGACCTCATAACTGCATGCAGTTGCTGTGTCCTGTCAGACATCAGTATGAGTACTTGTGATTTTAGATCATTCACCTCCGCCTGAAGCATACTGTTCTGCAGTTTCACCTCAGCCATTTGCTCCTTCACCTCATTCTTCCACCTTTCAAAGTCCTGTATCACCACAAAATGTAAGAAATTACATCAGTATGAGTATTTGTTTTGGAAAGTGAATTAATAAAAATATACAGTGTCGGCTGCAGGAGCCTCTTCTTGCTGTGTCTCATCCTTATCCATTGTCGGAATGTAGTCAGGTTCCGTCGAATGCAGGAAGTCTGCTTCATCTAATGCTATCCTCTCCTGGTATGTCATGTCATCAAACTGATCACTATGTTTGTGCCTTGATGGGGGAGGGTCCACAAAATCATCATCGTCATTGCTAATATCACTTGCATGGCCCAATCTACCGTCAGTAATCAGAAGAGGTTTCGTGCTGGACTTTGAGACATTTTTATGAGAAGATTCAGCTTCAGACTCTCCTGGTTGCCGTAGTTTCACGTATGTAACCCCAGTCATGTACCTTTGTGATTGCTTCATATGGCTAGGATCAAGGTCACAAACTTCAACCTACAAAAATGCATGAAGTGAGAAGATATTTTTGAGATTCAGAACTGATACTACAATTTATAACATTATCGTGACCAATTAGAAAATGCCTCATGTGAAAATCATTTGATATGGAAGTTATTTGACTTACATTGGAACCGGATAAAATCTTCTCATCCAGTGTGGAATAAACATGTATCTTCTCAGCTCGGCAATTTAGAATTCTAGGATACATAGTCCGAACCCTAGTTGTTATCCTACCATTCAAGGTTGGTATTGTCTCATAAATCCACACTTGAAATGCTAGTAGAAAACCACCCAAACGGTAGTGAGTGTTTCGCTTCACCAAAGCATCCTTCAGTGACGTAATTGTCATATCAAAAAGTTCTTTCCCCCATGGGAACGTCTCCATCGCATCGAAGTCTTCAACTAGTGCGAAGAAGAAATCCTCAACTATTTTTCTGTAAGAAGTGGAGAAAAAATAAGACGTCAGCAAATATAACAATCCAAGTCGCACAACCTCATGATCGGGTACCCCGTTGGCCTCCAGAAACACATCTCTAATGTCTTCATTTGTTATTGACGTCAAATGGCCAAAGTACGTATGCTTTAGATTTGATGGTAAAATGTCCAGGTCCCTCCGGTTATCAACACTAACATATCTCAGTCCAGTCACTAAAATGAATTTAGGTAAAGCAAATCGGACATATCTCCCACGAATTAGAAACCACAGCTCGTGTGGATTAGGTTCTTTCACCATCCGCAGAAGAAAATAATGTAACAATTGGGGTTGCAAAATTATCTCCTGGCAGTCCACATAGTTTGAGAAACATGTGTTTGATAGAATATGCTTCTGCTCATCAGTGAGTTTCGATTTGAATATGGTAAGCGCGTTCTTTGTGACATTGGACGTAATTTTTCCTAGGAACCATTCTGCTTCTGGGATCAAGTAATTCCAGTACACTTGAAAGATCAAGGAAAGGAAAAATTAAGGTTACAATTGAATGTGTATTCTTAATCATATAATGTAACCTACTATTATTTAAATATGAATGTGTCGCCTTTATCATGTACTTGTAACTGGTGTCATAAAAATAATAATTTGAACAGAATAACATGTGTGTCCTATCTATGTATTTGTGACCTGATTATAACGGGTGATATGATAACAATCTTATGAGGTCTGCGGTTCGAATTGACCTCTTTAACTCAAAATATAATCTGGTAAGACATATATGTACATGTGACCTCCATGTCTCAAATGTGAATTAACAATATTCATTTAATATGCAGAAATGTTTAACTTCTATGGAATTCAACTGATATTTAATCATCCTTGCCTGCAGACAAATTCCATTTGAACTGCAGGCATGGTCAACTTATATGAAATGCACAAATGCTATTATTGTGATTGTGACCTCAGTAGCAAGATGTAAGCCGTTAGTACATATATCACAATGTGAAGTGACAAATTTCATTTGACCTGTAGACATGGTCAAGTTCTAAGAAATGCAGTTATGCTTTGACTACGACTGTGACCTCACTAGCAAAATCTAGGCTATGAGTACGTATATACATGCATGTGATCTCAATGTAACAAAATGTGAAGTGACAAATTTCATTAGACATGCAGACATGGTTCAACTCCTATGAAATGCATATGTGCTCTTACTGTGATTGTGACTTCAGTAGCGTATAAAGTTGATTACATTGGAGGTTTTAGCTATTAGGTCACATTCATAGTCAGATCATATGAATGTGATCTAGTTCTCATGTTGGTCATTGTTTTTCAAGTATTAGGTCACATTATTAAGTAAACATCCTATCAAATTTCAAGTCCATTTGCATATGTTCAAATAATAATTTGAACAGAATAACATGTGTGTCCTGTCTATGTATTTGTGACCTGATCATAACGGGTGATATGATAACAAACTTATGAGGTCTGCGGTTCGAATTGACAACATTCATTTAATATGTAGATATGTTTAACTACTATGGAATTCAACTGATATACGAGCATCGACAAATTCCATTTGACCTGCAGACATGGTCAACTTCTAAGAAATGCAGAAATGCTATGACTGTGACTATAACCTCAGTAGCAAGACCTAAGCTGTGAGTACATATATACATGAATGTGACCTCAATGTCACAAATGTGAAGTGACAAATTTCATATGACATGCAGGCATGGTTTAACTCCTATGAAATGAAGATGTGCTCTTACTGTGATTGTGACCTCAGTAGCATATAAAGTTGATTACATTGGAGGTTTTAGCTATTAGGTCACATTCATAGTCAGATCATATGAATGTGATCTAGTTCTCATGTTGTTCATTGTTCATCAAGTATTAGGTCACATTAATATGTAAAAATCCTATCAAATTTCAAGTCCATTTGCATATGTTGGGGTTACCAGGTCACATATACATAAGAAGCTACGTTTCACATCAATATGACTTTACGCCATAAATTGCATCTAGGTCACAAAGGTGATGAATCCAGGTCACATTTAGGCGAATACTTCTAAAATCACAGTCCTAATTACCGTGTCATTCGCATACACAGAAACCCCAAATTTTGAAATCTAAATTTCGTTTAATACTTAGGTCACAAAATTTAAATCATTACAATACTTCATCCTACGTAATTTGAAAATTACTATTTTCGGCATTCTTAGGTCACAGAATAAAATTTTGATAATGTACCTCTCCTGTTTGTGTTCTCCGACTACTTCGAATTGCAAGAATTTCTTTTCCAGTCGTATTCCGTTTGTCTTCTCTCCTCCTCTTCCTTTCAGAGCTCTTCTTCTCAGACATTATCGCTTTTACTCTTCACGGCTTAATCGCAGTTGGGGAATGAAAAGATTCGAATCACCTTTCTCAGTTTTTCGACTGTTCACAAAAGAGCACGGTTGATGGGCGGTTTCTGTTTATTGGTATACGTAAGTGATATGAAGAAGATGGGTATAATTACCGTATATTTAGGGATGTGATTTTTATTTATTTGTTTCGAGAATTTAGTTTCTACATTTAAAATGCGATAACGACGGTGGTTACTCGCGTAATATTTGTATTTTATATTTAATAAAATATTATAATAAATTTATTACCTGAATTTTGAATAAATCTCAGTTTCCTCTTATTTTTGAAATCCAAAATTAAAATACAGGATTCCCTGTAATTTCCACAAGTGAGGATGCTTAAAACCCCAGGGCTAGGTCATGATTATGGAGATGGACCAAAGGGTTGAAGATCGAAATGATTCCTTGAAAAGAGACCAAGTTGCCATTGGGTCGTATAGGCCAAAAATTACTACATATTGCCCAAATTTATCTATCCCTTCTACTATGGGAAAATTACATTGTAACCGGTAATTCAAAGTTACAATTCAAAATCGTGGTGTCAAACTTAATTTTTTTAAATTTTAGGTGGTAATATGATTAATAATTAATTAACACATAATTAATCACATAATCCAACCCACCATGTCAAAACGTAAACCCCCAATTTCACTCTCTCTTCCATCTAACCCCTCTAATCTCTCTCTCTCTAGTCTACCACCCCATCGTTCATTCCCTTTTCTGGAACACCAACTCAACCAACCCCGTAACATCTTTGACTCCTTGGCGGGGGTGTTTTGTGGTGCGTTGTACGTTGGGTGCAGGCGGCGGTCATTGGGTGCAGGTGGTGGTGATCTGTTTTTTGCGACCTAGGTGGTGCAATTTTCTTGTTTTTGCCCCACTTCTTCCTTCACGAAGTGGTATTTGTGTGATGGTCCAGCCTAGAGTTCAACTTCAGAGATGGATGATAATCCGACATCGATTCCGGTAGTAATGAAATTGGGGTCGAAATTTTCGAGTTCGTCCATTAGAGCCGAAGATAATACATCATCATAAATTAATCTGAAGGTGGAGGATTTGGCTGCTAGAATAGAAATAAATAGAACTCTAAGGTGGATATTATCTTGTGTGTTTTTTACATCGTAGTAATTAAGCTTGTTACCAGCTTGGTGGTGGGTGGTGATGGCGGCGGTAGTCGGTGGTGGTGGTACAAAATTGTTGGTGGTTGTGGTTTGGTGAAATTACGATGTTGGATTTGATGTGGTGGTGTTACTAAATTTACAGTCTGTTATATATTAGTTTTGCTGGTGGTGGTGGTGGTAGTGGTGGAGGTGGAGGTGGAGGCTGAGGCGGCGGTGTTGATGTTTGGGGACTGTGGAGTTTTTGCTGTTTGATTTGTATTTCTTCTCCTTTGAATATTTTATTCTTGATTTTGATTTTTACAGTTTTATTTTGTAGTTCTCAATGAAATTAATAGAATTAGCATGCGGTATTGCAGTTTAAATAGTCATCTTAATGGATCTCCTTTTGTGAATGTAAGATTCTTGTTTTTGGACTACTGATTCTTACTCAAAATACCTAATTTCTAGTCTCAGTGCTTTGAATTGGTGCATGATGATGAATGTGTTGATGTGATTTATGAGTTTGTTATTGTATGACTGGAGATTGAAATTTGATGAGTAATTGTAACCAAAAATAGTGGGATGGGGGGGGGGGATTGGTCATGGTGGTTGAGCAGGAGGAAATGGTTTAGATTGGGAAGCTGTGGGTGGGGTATTGGTGGCTTGAATAGTGCACTTGACCAATTATGAGTAATTGTGATCAAAATATTGACTAAATGTGATTTTAAATAGTGATTGTGACTAATCGTGACTTTGTCAGTCGGGTGGGGTCGGGGGGGGGGGGTAAGTTGTGATTAATAAATAAATAATATGTGGTCAACTATGGATGATTGTGACCAATTATTAGGTCATTGTGACAAATAAATAAATAATATGTGATCGAACTATTACTACGTGTGACCGAACTGTGACTTTGCGTGAGCGAACTGTGACCTTGTGTAACCGAACTGTGACTATATGTGACTTCATGTGATTTATCTGTGACTGGAATGTGACCTCATGTGACCAGACTGTGATCTCATGTGACCTAACGGCGACTTTGTGTGACCGAACTGCGACAAACTGAGACTTTTTGGTTGAGCAGGAGGAAATTGTTTAGATTGGGAAGTTGTGGGTGGGGGATTGGCGGCTTGAATGGTGAACTTGACCAATTATGAGTAATTGTGATCAAAATATTGACTAAATGTGATTTTAAATATTGATTGTGACTTTGAGTGACTA
The DNA here is from genome assembly GCA_963555705.1 of Ligustrum vulgare. Classification (NCBI taxonomy): domain Eukaryota; kingdom Viridiplantae; phylum Streptophyta; class Magnoliopsida; order Lamiales; family Oleaceae; genus Ligustrum; species Ligustrum vulgare. The sequence continues at coordinate 31,429,343 of OY743173.1, forward strand.
ACCGTGACTTTTTCGGTCGGGTGGGGTCGGTCGGGGGGTAAGTTGTGACCAATAAAAAGAGTTAGTTGTGATTAATAAATAAATAATATGTGGTTAACTATGGATG